>OY720430.1:144078764-145278764 GCA_963082735.1 Pocota personata
GAAACTAATCTATCACAAAGAAAAACTAGAACTTCATTAGAGGTTAAGGGAGACAGAGAGAGCGTACAGTGAGAGAAATAATAGATCGAATTTAATCTGTGAATCAAATTTATCGTCATAAACCTGTTTATTGATCACATACTATGTAACTATTCGATAGACGCAGTTAATTAAGTACCTTTATGATCTAAGAGATGTCAATCAAAAAGTAGGGAAAGAAACCTCGACGCTATCATTATAAAAAAAATAAAAATAATACGAGAGTGAGCAAGTGATCGTGTTGAAGCAAACGATACGTGATAAGCAATATCGTGCCATGATTTTGTGCGATTTGTTTGTAAGTCATTTTAACAAGGCGGCTTACGTTACATCGACGAAAATAATAAAAAAATGTACTCCTAAATCACTATGTATTTGTAGCCTTTCTTCGACGTTGAGTTGAGTGATTTTATTGCATTCCGACGAAATTACAAAGTATTTCAGTTCGTGTAGAATTTCGAAATCAGTAGTTCATAATAGCCAACAATAACTACTTCAGGAATTAAAGGCACGGTACAAAAATCGAATACGTTTATCAGTACCTACATGATTGTCCTGTGGTCACACATCAAGCTAGAAGGCTAGTGGTATATGAAACTAGCTAAGGAATCTCATGGGATTTAGTTCGGAATTTGAATGGTTTTAAGCTACAACTGGTTAATTAAGATGAGAAGACTGATATCCTGAATGATGGAGAAATCACAAACGGTGGGGTTATATGCGGTGGAGGATTAAAAACAGAAGCAGCATTGAAAGCCGCAGCATCCGGCCCAGTATCACGGGTATCGCAGATCATAACAATAGTGTTGAGACCGAAAAAAAGAGGTGGAAAATTTCAATGCGAGTAAACGGCTATAATAGAGTTTATGAGCGTTGAAAATGCAAGGCTTATTCGCTTACGTTCCCTAGGTAGATGCATAAGTATGTACATATGTGGATCCGCATAAATCCATTGCGATTCCCGTTGTGTTTTTATTTGATAGTTGCGAACCCTCCCTGGATTTTTTACAATTCGATTAGTTTATAGACGTTTTCAAGTTTTGCTTGAACCGTGGCTCTTGTCTGTATCTACATTTGTATGTACATACATGTCTATATCTTATTTAAGGATCTGTTTCCTTGAAATGCATTCTTTTGACTCAATGTATACCAAAGCGACGTCCACAAGTCAACGCACACCAAAGCAACCAGTACTTGACTCTATAACCAGTGCTTCACAGATTTAGCTAAATACTTCGGGTTATTGTCGTGCTGAAATTTCCATTTCAGTAGCATTTCCTCCTCAGCACAGGGAAGCATAATGTTGTTCAACATTTTATTTCGACCATAATGCCCTCAATCCGATAAAATGGGCCAACACCAAGTGAAGATGACGAAGATGAAGGTGACGTTGCCTCCACCATGCTTCACTGTTTAGAATTGAATTCCTGGTTGATCCCGTGCCTTATATATTATTTCCTATCTAATCCGAACCAATTAAATTTCGATTCATCGGTCCACATGCCCTTCCACTGGGTTGTCGCCTTGTCAGGGCCGAAGGGCTGAGTAATTGGAAAGACATGTGGGAGACATAAGAAACTGGAGGTCACCACCCGGATGCTCAGTTGTCTTCATCATGAAACTAAGAACAACCTCACCTTAAATTAAGGTATTTATACCCAATTCTAGTGGTGATGTGAGCAACATTCTAAACCATGTCGAGAGATGAAAGGCTGGGGGTGAAACCAGCCATGAACGAGCTCCCATCGGTGCACAGGCGAGGTCTGTGGACTGCAATGCCTTACACCGACATGGCGGCTCTGTCGGGTGAATCAAAATTTCACAAACAAATATAGACAAAAGCAAAACAAAAACAAAGAAGGAAAGTCCGGCTGCTGATGCAATACCTGTGGGAGTACCTGAACTTGAGGAAATAGAGTCGGCAATAACTGCCAGTACCTCAGATGAGGAAGAGTAATTACTTGAAAATCTCCAGAAGAAGAAAAAGATGTAGAAGATCTCTCCAGGACAGACGAGAAGGCGGTTGTTCTGCAAAGCGATGCACATCACGAGTATACTGGAAGCCAAAGATCCTTCCTCTCGAGGCCTGTGTTTTAGCAAAAATCGACCGAAACCAAGATCACCACCAATGTAGTTGCCACTAAGGCCGACCTAAGTGGATAGGGGAAAACAATGAAAGGAAGAGATAAGGCGACAGCAAAGTTCAATGCCGCTAAGGCAGTTTCTAGCAGTGCACAGCCGGGATATACCAAGAATAGTATGAAGAAGATCACCGGAATCAAAAGAGAGGAATTTGCGACCAAAAGAGGCAAATCCTCAGAGGATGCAAAAAACTATTAAAAAGGTCGAAGGCTGAAACGGGCACGCAATACAGCGAGATGATCCCAAGTTCACTACAACTAGCTATGGTGGACTTTGGAAAAACAAGGGGCTAATACTTCTTCGAGGGCGGCCAAATGATTGCGACGGCCCTGGCTAGAGCAGCCATTGAGAGAATCAGAGGAAATGCTGGAAAAATGCCAGATCAAGTGCTCCCACATTCGGCAAACCAAGATGGCAAAATGGAGTCATATTGCTGGACCCAAATATCACATAGTTCAGTCGCCTCTGACAATCTGAAACTGCTCCTGGAGGAGCAGCTGGACCTGGCAATCGGAAATCTTGCGTGATGGAATTAGGGTCAACCAAATATAACGCCTTTTATAATAACGCCGGCAAGGTTAGAACTTGTAACGTAGCTAAAAAAAGTCTTCATATACTAATGCTATCTCATTTCAGGTCTGGTGATTTTACAGTAGTGGAGGTTAGAGGGAGGAATGGTACTCGTAATTGTATTGTGTAATTATTTCATAGATTTTACGGCACTTAGTAGACTTGCTTTTGGTATTGGGATTACCTTTTCAAGTTTTCACGCATCTAGAAAATATTGTATTTTAAGGCATGCATTAGTAATATAGGTTAGGAATTTTACTCCCTCTTTCGGTAATTTCTCAAGATATTTATTTTTTATTTAATCGCTACCTCCTGTTTTCTTAATAAGCAAATTACTTAAGAAATGGTTAGTGTCTATTTCGGTTATAAACTCATTTGGCGGAGTTTCTTAGCTAACCACATTAAAGGCCTATAGGGCATTATCTTCAAGACGGTTTGTGATTTTGGGAAAAATTGAAGGCTAGTGCTTGCACCTTTTCGGTATCTGTAAAGTAGGTATTGGGACCTCTTTTAAGACAAGTTATTTGCTCCGTTTTACTTTGTTTTGAATATGTTCGAAAAGGGTTTGGAAGTTTTATTTAAAGTTCGTAATTTGTTACTCCACTCTTTGTTTCGATGGGCTTGTATGCTCTTATTATTAATTTGATTGAATTCACGAAGCAGTTTGGCGATAACTTTGCCAATTTCGTCTGTACATGTTCCTAATTCTAATAACTTCCAAGATATGAGATGCAAGTTTTGCGCTGTGGAAATTTTTCCTAACTTTTGGAATATTATTATTAGCCGAACAAAGAACATGCTCTGAATATTGCTCAACAATGGAGTCAACATCTTGTTTGATTACAATGGTTTCAAGGTTAGTAGGAATGGTTCGAAGCTTTCTTTTCACCTCTATACAAAAATTTGCCCAGTTTTCGACCAACGAATTTGGGAAAAAACCGGATTATGGTCAGAGCTAACTCATTTAACGAAATTGGCTGACACATAAGACCAGGGACATTTGTACCAAATAAGTCGATAACAGAGGGACTTCCACGGGAATTAGCTGAAATATAAGTAGGACTAGGAGGAAACATAATAGACATAGGCAACATAACAGTAAGATCGGACAAGCCTTTTCTCTTCAGGTGTTAAGCTTTCTGTAATTTTCCCGGAAAAATATACATAATAAATTCTGACTGTTCTTTGGTTACGAAAAGTTACTTCAATTCCTATACTTTCTACATATCGAGTCAGGGCGGAAGGCAAAAGCTCATGTTGTATTGATCTCCTAATCAAAATTGCGACACCCCCACCTCTTCTATTTTCTCTATCTTCACGATAACATTTATAATCCGACATGAAGATTGGAATTTCAGATTTCAACCATGTTTCGGTTAGTGCAATGTCAATTTTCTTATTATTTAACAAATTAATAAAATCTACATGTTTCATACGAATACCTCTGGCATTCCACGTTATAATGTTCATATTACTATTATTTAAGTTACTTAGCATTATTATATAGAAACTTAATCGCTAATTGTGCGATAACATTAAATTGATCTAATTTAGATTTACATGTACCTAGCTTGGTAATCATCTCCATTACGAGTGAATTCAAGCCATCGAGAACAATTCCCTCTGTTTTTTGTCTAGCATATAAGGTCCGCTGGTGCTGGATATGGACGCATTGTTGTTACTTATTATAGGTGGTGTTGCAGCTGATGTTGATGTGGTGTTTTCCCATGCTTTTAGGCGAGAGATGCTGTTGGTATTCAATTCCACACGCTTTGTACCGGTGCGTGTAGGTAGAGACGGAAAATCGCTCATTGACAGCAGTGGAACAATGATGTTGTGGCTGTTGTTGTTTTGCCTTGGTAAAGGGCGAAGAGCTTTGCCTTATCTGCAAATAATTATTTCTGCTGGGGCATGCGCTAAATTTAAATACTATTTATAAAAAAATAAATAAAACTGTTTACATTGAAAATTTTGTTTACATTTTTTTGTTTTTTTTGGGGGTACTCTTTCTCCTCTCCTTTTTTTGTAAAATTATAAACCACAGCCATCCCAAAAATTCTGTCTACTTCTCCATTATCTTGCATTGCCCCATATGATGATATATGTATGTCGGGTATTAACCTAAACATATCCCTTAGAAGCGGGAAAAAGGTCTCAAAGACAACCGAGCACCCGACAATGCAATATCCCGAATCAATGCCGGTAGGACACTCCCCACATAAAGACGAACAGTCAAATATTAAGGAGTCCCCTAATTCCTAATACTTTTCCGTCTATTTGCAAAAACCATTCCCCAGACCCCGATCTGCAATCTTCCGCGAGTAATACTCACAACCAGCAACCCAAAATGGTATTCAATGCGGCAAAATTTCTGGATCGATTTATTCAACTGATCGATTTCCAAGAAAAAAAGCTGGCTCGGAAGAAGAAAAGCTAGAACTGATTGACATAGTCAAATCAAAATTAACAGGCAGAGTATATAACGTATAGTAAAATATAACGATTATGAGGAATGGCCAGAATTGAAAGACGCACTTGTCAAAAGTTTTAGGGCAACTCGATCTCCGCCAGTAATACAAACAGAGATATTTCAGTTTAGACAAGGCAATACTGAATCCCTAGCTTCTTACGCGGAAAGAGCCAACTCGTTGTTTGACGAGTTAAACAACGCAAATGCGGATAGCAATGACGATGCTGCAAACAAAGCAATCCGATCTTTAAACAGCAGCATGATATTAAATAGCTATTGTAATGGTCTAATACCCCAGTTAAAACTGCTGGTAAAAAGCGCTAGATTCACGGATCTAGACGCAGCAGTTGACATAGCATAGGGGAAACTTCTCACTTTCACATGTAGACAGTACAAACAAGACAAGTACTGTCATAACTGCAAAACAAAAACACACAACACTAGTGAATGTCGTAGACAAAAAACCTTCAACCAACAAAATGCAAACCGTAACCTCAATGAATCTAAATTCACAAATCCCGTAAATCACAGAACAGTCCCCAATAGGACCAATGTCAATATGGTACAAAACATTGTTTTATGTAGATACTGCAAAAAACAAAGACACACTATAGGATGAGTGCCGCAAGAGAGCGTTCAATAATATAACGTAATTTAAATCAGGGAAACTCCGCGCGACCTGGCACGTCAAGCACGCGAAGTCAGGTAAAGGACATGAATCAACGTGTTTAAAAACCATCAGAACATCTTAAAATCCCAGATCATCTCAAAATCCCAGAACCTATCAAAATCTCAGTACATCTCAAAATCTCAGAACCTCTCAAAATTTCAGAACCTCCGAAAACCTAAACCAAGATCGAGAATTTAAAGGCCAAACTCATCCATAAATCAAAATCCACATTTACTAAATCAGGATATAAGTCAACAACTTGGACCAATTCCACAATGGATCCTTAAATTCTGAGTCTTGGAAATCGAAAGGACGAACACATTAGTCCTCCTAACGGATTAGCTAATATCGGTTTTCTAATCAGAGCCACAAACTTTAAAAGTGAAATTAAAATGATCCCGAAAGATATAAACATCAAGCTAAATCAATATAATGCTCCTTGACACTGGCGCAAGCCTCAGCTTGATAAAGATAGAAAAAATAAATAAAGATCTATGGGTACACATAGGTATAATCACCGAAGAAAAAGGCATCAGGAACACTAGTACGTCAACGCTAGATACAGTACCTCTGAATATAGAAATTAATCCAGGAAAAATGTTAAAACACACTTTCCATATGTGTAGTAACAGACAATTTTCTTAGCTCTCAAGATGGAATTTTAGGCGAAGACATCTTTCAAAAATTCAACGCGATACTGAACTAAAAAGGTAATACATTTATGTATATACTGTAATGTAGCATAATAACTACGCCCTCAAACAGGCAACACATTCCGAAGTGTCTTTTCATTCGAGATTATTGACTGCAGCTGTCATCTTGGAATTATTACATCAGAATTTTCTTGTTCCAGTGGTTGAAGAATTTGCTAGAAGTTTCTGACTATCAGAAATGCGACTATGTAAGGACAGATGGCGATCGAGGCGGCGCAGTTGGTTTTCGAACCGCACGAAGAGATAGGAAAAGTGATAATAAGCGAAGTTGTAATTTTGTGATAAATTGAAAGTTGAGAGTTGACAAGAAGAAGTAATTAGTTTGGATTTGTGAATTAAGTAATTGAAATGAGATAAAGTGATTTGAGAAGAAAGAGACCTGGTAACAAAAGAATTTGCGAAGAATAGTATAGTGTGAACTTGAATTGTTCTATAGACTAGAAAATGAAGAAATAATCTCACAGAGTAACGTTTTATCTACTCGAGCCATAGCTCGCATATTACATTGGTGTCAGAAGTGGGATAAAACCTATTCTGTGAACAACTATTTCCGTGTTGTGAAATTGTACAATAAAAAAAAAAAAAAAACCATTTCTGTATTGAGTTAATTAGTTGCGCAAAATGGGTCGCAAATTGGGAAAACTAACTATAATTCAGCTAAAGGCAGAACTATCGCCGGCTGGAGCGTAGATGAGATCCGGAACGCTCAGAAGGAGGACCCGGATATCGAGCCGATTCTGGCTTGGAAGGAGAACATGGAGAAACCGGATCGTCTAGCAGATCTGCTCCGCCACGGTTCTGGTGAGCAGATTCGGTGTGCCCTTGGAATTGCATTCTGACCAAGGGCGGAACTTCGAGTCAAGAATCTTCCAAGAGATGTGTCAACAACTCGGAATCAAAAAGACAAGGACAACCCCGCTTCATCCACAGTCGGACGGTATGGTGGAGCGTTTCAATAGGACTTTGGACGAACATCTCTCGAAGGTCGTAGGTGACTACCAACGGGATTGGGGCCGGCAGATTCCCTTGTTTTTGATGGCCTATAGAAGTGCCGTGCATAGCACTACTCGACATACGCCGTTCGAAATCTTGTTTGGTGGAATAGCTCGGTTACCAAGTGAGGTGAAATTTGGATCTCCTACCAATGAGCCCAGAAATGAAGAAGAGTACGTGGCGGACCTTAGGGAAAGACTTGAAGACCAGGTATGATGCCAAGGCAACAACATCAGGATTCCAGGAAGAAGATCTAGTGTGGCTGTATAATCCCCATCGCTAAAAGGGGAAATCACCTAAATTGCAGCAGAACTGGGAGGGTCCCTACAGAATAGTAACCCGCATCATCGATGTTGTCTACCGCATCCAGCGAGGACCAAGGGCCAAAATGAATTCATGTGGACCGACTGAGTCGATACAATGGCCGAAGTGAGGACGCACTTGTTCGGGACGAACAAGTCTAAGAGGGGGGCAGTGTAACATAATGTAGCATAATAACTACGCTCCAAAAGATGCAACACATTCCGAAGTGTCTTTTCATTCGAGGTTCATGTCCACAGTAAGAGACGAATTATGTCTAAGACGACGTCGCAGAATTAAGAGGGAATTATAACCGCAAGAGAATTATAACCGGAAGAGATTATTGGCTGCAGCTGTCATCTTGGAATTATTACATCAGAATTTTCTTGTTCCAGTGGTTGAAGAATTTGCTAGAAGTTTCTGATTATCAGAAATGCGACTATGTAAGGACAGATGGCGATCGAGGCGGCGCCGTTGGGTTTTGAACCGCACGAAGAGATTGGAAAAGTGATAACAGCCGAAGTTGTAATTTTGTGATAAATTGAAAGTTGAGAGTTAACAAGAAGAAGTAATTAGTTTGGATTTGTGAATTAAGTAATTGAAAGGAGATAAAGTGATTTGAGAAGAAAGAGACCTTGTAAGGAAGGAGTTTGCGAAGAATAGTATAGTGTGAACTTGAATTGTTCTATAGACTAGAAAATAAAGAAATAATCTCACAGAATAACGTTTTATCTACTCAAGCCGTAGCTCGCATATTACAGTATATTAAATGAAGCAGAAAAGAATTATTCTACAATTGAAAAGTAAGCTCTAGCAGTTGTTTGAGCAGTGACCATATGTCTACGGTCGACACTTTGAAGTTATTACTGATCATAAGCCGCTTGTATGGATGTTCAACTTAAAAGGTCCCTCTTCAAGGATAATGCGCTGGCTGTACGATTTAGCGGTAACCCATAAAGCTGTACACCTAAACACAAACACAGACGCCCTATCTCGTTTAAATACAGTCGGGGTTAAAGTAGTGACCCGCCATCAGAGTAAACTACCCCCAGATAACTTTTTGCAGGAAAGCCAAGACGTCATGCAGATCTTAGATACAGATAAAATTAAACAAATAATGCACAAATGTCACGACACACCTTTAAGAGGTCATCAAGGAGTCAAACGAACTCTAAACCGCATGAAGTGGAAAAATATGCACACGGATGTGAAAAGATCTATCAAATCCTGCGACCTATGCCAAAGAAACAAATTATATTCGCGTGGTAAGATACCAATGGTCATCACCACTACAGCCGAAGTTTCATTCGAAATGGAGATCTCAGATACAGATAAAATTAAACAAATAATGCACGAATGTCACAACACACCTTTAAGAGGTCATCCAGAAGTCAAACGAACTCTAAACCGCATCAAGAGACAATACAAGTGGAAAAATATGCACACGGATGTGACGTATGCTAAAGAAACAAATTATATTCGTGTGGTAAGATGCCAATTGGTCATCACCACTACAGCCAAAGTTTCATTCGAAAGAGTAGCCTCTGATGTAGCGGGACCACTTCCGATCACAGAGGACTATAACAAACACAGACTTACATTCCAAGATGATCTTACTAAATTCGTTCAAGCAGTCGCAATCCCAAATTAAAAACCTAAAACAGCAGCCGAGTCATTCGTAAAGAAAATTATTTGTACTTACGGTATTCCTCAAACAATTCTCACGGACCTAGGAACAAATTTCACTAGTGAATTATTCAAAAACGTCTTTAAAACCCTAAAAATTAGAAAGACCCAAAGTAGCCCGTACCATCCACAATCGAATGATGCACTTGAAAGGTCACACCGAACTTTAGGTGACTATCTGAGAAATTACACAAGCAATGACCAAACTAACTAGGATAGATATATAGAGTACACAAGCACATAAGCACTAACTATATGAAGCTTTTTTTGAATTTAAACCTTCAGTTCTCTCAGTTCTAAGCAAGCATAATTATGACAACTATATTACGGACAACAAAACCAAATTACAAACGGGTTATAAAATCATTTGCATTTGCGAAAATCAATTGAAAGCTAACGAAAGATCGAAGGAATACTACGATCGTAACTCGAATCCAAGGTACTATTATCATCGAATCCAAAAATCTGTCGAATAAAAACTAACTCCAATTTACGAAGGACCATTTGAAATTGTAGAAATCTTATCGTCCACAAACTCTAAAGTAAAAATAGGCGGGAAAGAAAAGGTAATACACAACAACTTTATTAAATCCTACATACACAGAAACACAACATCATCAGAACAACAAATCACTGAACAATATGCAACAAATACGTAAGAAGCACAAATTCACTAAAGCATCTACTCTTGTTTCTTTCTCCTTCCCAGTCTCTGTATCATATCATGCGAAACCAAGATTTTCCAACTAAATCACGAAATCTGGTTTAACCTAGTAAACAAAAATTCATGGCTTTACGTCATAACGGAACCCTCAAGCTTAAAAATATTGTGTGGCAACACGCCACAAACCCTCAAACTGTCCGATAGCGGAATCTTATTAATAAACCAACATTACAAAGCAATGACCGAGGAGATATACTTGTAAGTCTCAAACGAAATCTATAATTCCACCCCAACTATACACCATTTCCAAGATCTGTCGTCAACAGAAACATTTGATATACCCACAAACATATCTCAAAAAGCGGCGAACCCCACAGGCAGGACCAGTAGCGATCCAGTAAAGTGGGAGGGTTGTGATCCTTCTACGCCGGATAATAACTTCGCCTTAAAGAAAAGAAGAAGACAAACATATCCCAAATTCTACCTCAAGCTGTACACGTAGAGGAGTTAGATTTGAATAAATACAGCATAAATATTAAAGATGTATTAGCTCAAAATGAAATTTATTTTACGTCAGACTATAAGAATATATGCACGTCAACAATCGAAATAATCATTGTAACAATAATTATAATCATAATACTAATTATATTAGTTCCCAAATATTTAAGAATCACCCTGTCAATAAGTAGAGTAGAAATTATAAATGAAGCAACAATAAACAATTCAGCTGTAATACTCGTATGTATATGTAGTTCGATGACTAGTATATTATTATAAGACCTTGTAAAATATACATATACATATATGTATGTGTAAAAAAACACAAAAAAAAATTTATTATAAATTTCAAACACAGTAAAATAAATTGAACACTGTATATCATATTAATAAACAATTATGTAATAGATGCATTCTAAACCAACTCGTCGTTAACGATGCATCCTACCACAATGCGAAAGGTTTCACTCCTAACGTCGTCCGCCTTTCGTATTTTAAGGGGGGCCATCGTGTGCGATTTCTGGAAATGTGCCTCAGCTCTCCCCAACTCTTTCCCAGTTGTCGTGCTTCCTTCTCAACTGTTCTGCGCCACGTGCTCCTATTACCGCCGCTAATCCTGCCATCCTGGGTAAGCGGGTTCCATTGCATCGCTTGGTTAGCTATGGACCTGTCACCCTTTCGGAGAGTGTGACCGATCCACTGCCACTTCCGTCGTCGTATGGTTGTGCCTATAGGTTCATGGCCCGTTCTCTGATAAAGCTGTTCGTTAGAGATACGGTTTGGCCAGAATATCCTTAAGATGTAGCGTAGACACCCATTGATAAACATTTGCAGCTTCCTCGTGATAGTGACGGTCACTCTCCAGGTACCACATCCATATAGCAGGACGGATTCAACGTTGGAACGTTGTTTTTTCGGCGTCGAGTGTGTCTTCAAGGTGTTCTTTGATTCGCTCCAGGATGATTCTAGCTATTGTCTTGGCCACAGCAGGCAGCACGCAGATACCTCTCCAGTTTTCACACTGCATTAGGTTGCCTTTTTATGGAGCTTGACGATCATTCCCTTTTTCCACTCATCCGGAAAACTCTCGGCTTCCCATGTTCTCTCAACAAGTGGGAACAGTAGTTCTGCCGATGCTGTTGGCGCAGCTTGAAAAAGCTCCGCGGGTATGCCGTCAAGTCCTACCGCCTTATTAGTTTTCAGTGCTTTGATTGCGGTAATAATCTCCTCCTTACTGGAGGTTGTGGTGCGGATTCGGGAATTTCTTTCTACGGACACTTCAGTCTGACTTAGGTGCATATTGCTGGCGAATACTCGGTTTAGAACCGAAGCAAAATGTTTCTTCCATCTCTTCAGTTGTTCCTCATCCGATATCAGCAACGAACCGTCTAAGCCTTTCACTGGGTGTTGAGTAGAGCTGCGGCCACCTATAAGCTCTTTATTGATTATATAAACGGTTCTGCTGTCATACCTCGCTGCTGCTTCTTCTGCTTCCGTAGCCAGCGCATCGATGTAATTGCGCTTGTCACGTCTCACGCTACACTGTACTTCTCTCATCTTCATTCGATATAGGGACTCAAGCTCGATCCTCCCTGCTGCTGGAGTTGCTGCAATTCGAGTTCTTAGCTGTTTTCGTTCGTTGATCCTTCTCCAGGTATCCTCGGAAAGTCACGCCCTATGGTTTCCCTGCGATCGACCGACAATCCTTTCAGCACCTGATGTGAAAACAGTTTTCACAGCGCGCCAATGGTCTTGGATGCTGGCGGGCAGTGAGCAGGTGATTGTTTCCAATCCACGTGAGAGATGGTCCCTTAATTCTTGGCGCACTGAGGGAACTCTCAGTCGGTCTGCGTTAAACCTAGGTATTCTTGTGTCGTTAGATCTACGAACGGCAGCAGTGCGTAATCGGAGAGTAGCTATCATAAGATGGTGATCTCATACCAAATCCATGTCGGCACCTCGTCTGTTTCGGACGTCTAGGAGACTACTTCTAAAACGGCGACTGATGGCAAAATGGTCAATTTGGTTGGAGGTTGCTTTTATGGCAGGATTTGTGCTCAAACATTGTCTTCACGTCTATGACAAGACGATTTGCGTTACAAAAGTCAACAAATCTTTCGCCGTTGTCATTGCGATTGCTTAGTCCGTGCCGTCCCATAACATGTTTGAGCCCTTCGTTGTCGCAGCCTACCTTGGCATTCACGTCCCTAATCACAATGACAATGTCGCCGTTGGGTGTTGCATTATGAACAACTCCCAACAGGTTTTAGAAGGTCTCCTTTTCTTCCTCAGACGAACCATCCGTGGGGGCGTAACATTGTATAATGGTGACGCGACGTACTCTCGTCCGGAATCTGGCCGCTAAAATCCTATCACCTTGCGGCTGCCAGCCTCTGTGTGCTGTTGGCGTTAGCAGCAGTCCAACTCCATATCCACGGGGGCTTCCGGATGGTCCTCCGGTGTAGAGTAATACAGTGTTACGCGTTAGGGATTGGTACTCACCCGCATCTAACCATCTTATCTCGCTTACTCCCAATATGTCCAGGATATATCGCATGAACTCATGCTCCAATTGAAGGAATCTGGCATTCTGAGGTCCTTCACTCTGAGAGTCAAGGAGCGTCTTCACATTCCAGAAACCAATCTTAGTCAGGGTACGATAGCCAAAGGTCGTCAACGTGTTATCAGTCCTTATCCGAGGCATTGTGTCGGTTTCCGTAGCGATTAAAGTTTCGGTAACGCGGGTTGCTGGCCCAGGTTACCTAGCCTAGGCATAAGACCCTAGACAATCTCGCACTTGCAATTTTGGCCTACATGTAATAAGGATTTATACATGCAGTTGCCCGGGGACTACCGCGAGGAGGTAAAGCAAGCACTACATTACGAACGTGATTGTTGCGCTACTGGTCCAATCCATGTTTTGGACTGTCAGTAGTTTCCCGATTAATTGCCATGCAGGCCCACACAAGACGTTGCTAACCCAATTCGGCGACATTGTCACTCGATCCCTTATTATTGCAATGGCGCCGACAACCAAGTTTCCGCACATGTGCAACCACATTATACTGACCCACTCAAGTGCAATACAAAATGTTACGTATTCTTGCGATCACTTCTACAAACTAACTAACGCAAGAATATGTCGCATGGATCGAATTACTTTGCTGACCCATAAAGCGCACGATGGATGTAATGAATCTAAAACAAGGAGGAAGCAATACGAACGACGATGAGGTCAGTCTAGTTTTATCCATATGTAAGGCAAGTCGCCTGATTAAAGACTAAAGTTCTATAAAAAATAAAGTTCTATAAAAAAACAATTATCGGTTTCTTTTGCATTTTGGTGTTATTCCAAAACTGAGCACTAATTAGCACTACGTAAAGCAAACTGGCTAAGATTCAGTAGTGAAGTAAGGAAATCAGCTTTACTTTGTCCGGCAGAGGATCACACCTCTACAGCAGCAGTTGATAATGCAGTCAAATCACTTACCGACGCTCTTACCCTATCCTTCAAGAGGTCCTGCCCGATTAGTGGTTACAGCAAAAGAGATCGTCCACCCTGCTGTAGTGTGAAAATTGCAAAGCTTATTCGCAACTCATGAGTGAGGTGAAACCTCTCTAAAAAGAGGTCATCGAATGGTGTACTTACAGGGAGAATGTGAAGCTCCTAACAAGAGAAATAAGATTCGCGAAGAAGAACACATGGAGAAATTTTTGCGGATCTATAGAATCAATCAATGAAGCGTCCCGTCTAAGAAAAGTCCTAGCTAACACCTCCCTTAAAAGAAGCGACGGTACCTAGACCGATTCGCGGTGAAACGCTGTACACCCTAATGAGCACATATTTTCCTGGTTGCACGGTTGCCTCCGGAGATAGTCAATATATTCTGGAAACCATGCCTGAATGGATGTGGATGTGGCCACACTGCCTCAAAGGACTACAGATCAATCAGTCTGTGGTCGTTTCTGCTCAACATTGTGGAACGATTGCTCGACATATTCATTATAGATGTGATCGGCGATAACAGGTGGATACAGCTCTTCATGGAGTAATATCAACGATAGAAAAATCTCTTCACCTCAGGGAATTCACTTTAGAGGCAATTCTCTATATCGAGAGAGCTTTCAACAACCTGTGTGCCGACGCGATCTTAAGTAGTCTGCCCGACTTAGCACATATAAACAAATATTTCCCATATAATTAATTCAACCCTGAGTAATGTAAATAGCAGAAGAAAGATCAGCAGAGGCACTCCTCAGGGTGGCGTTCTATCACCACTTATAGTGCTGGATGAAATTTTGGATATACTGAACGAAAGTGGTAACAGCGAGCGGTGAGCCTTAGCTAAACAAAGGTGAGCCTCAGCTACACACTACTACTAGTTAAAAATTGGGCCAGTAGCCGAGGACTAGGAATCAACCCTTCAAAGAGAGAGATTGTTCATTTTACTAGGAAAAGATCGATCCCTGTATTCAAACAGTCAATTATCGGAGGAGTTAAACTAAATCTTTCAAGGTCAGCAAGATACTCGGGCATCATTTTAGATTCCAAACTATACTGGAAAGAAAATATCGAGGATCGCGTTAAGAAAGCATGAGTAGCCTTCTATACATAAAAATGTATGTATTATAAACAAGTAGTATTGACTGAAATTGGTTTAAATTTTTCATTTTCAATTTTCTCAAATAATGAATTAATTGGGCTTTATTAAATAGTAATAGACAACAATATTTACTATGATTTAAAGTGATTCTCCCCAGTACAATAATAAACTACTCTCATTTTTCCGAATCTGCTCTGATCCCATTTTCCAAATGTGGCAGCAATGTGAACAGATTTAGGCCTCAAACAGTTACACAACGCGCTCATCTCGTTTGGAGCTAAATCATAGGTGCCGCGATCAATGAGATAAGAAGGATTAATCATTCTGGTCTGTCGGGTATTACACAACATTTTTGTGTGTACAAAAGTGGTTTTTAAACACGTATCCACGAAACGAAGTTTTAGATAAGAAAATGAGGACTGTCGATTCAAATTCTGAAATTAATTTTTTAAGGTGACTTACGTCTTGACCAATTGTTTTACAGATTTTTTTTAACTGTTCAAAAGTTGGTAATAACATTGAAGTCTTTTTAAAATTTCATACAATACAAAACATTACAAGCGCTAAGTATGAACAAAGAATTGATAAGGTGGATGATGCAGTCTAATTGCATATTCTGTAAATATTTTAATACAAAATACCTATAAAAAAATTCACAACACAAAAAAGGCTTATTCTGCCTTTTTGTTTAGAAAAAATGAAAAAAAGTGGGAACTTATGTTTTCATATCTTATTTCTGCCTCAGCTGTATGCAGATATGCGCGTAGTCTTCCTTTTTGTTCTTCTTTTAATTTAACCAAAAATTATGTGCGAGATTAGTGAAATTTTATAATAAATGTTTACCAATTGACAGCAAAAATCACAATAAACATAAAAAAAAAATGTAGAACTTATTGACCGCTTGCATTATCAAAATATTCTAAAAATATATTTTCCTTACAATTTTTTGAAGTGTAAGCGTGCCCAGGCATCAGCTCTGTGGAAGGTATGTCGCACCGTAACAAAATAGAAATGGAATTTTTGCACCTCCAAGAAATGATTAAAATATTTTTTCTTCTCGCATTTTTAACCTTTCCTGGCCCGTCGAACAATAAACCTTCACTTATCGTTCTGACGACCCATCTCTGTTTCTGTACCACTAACTTCAATTTTCTTCTTTGTTACCTCCGGCAGGGAATGCTGTCAAAATATACGAAGAGGGGAAAAAAAACTAAACAAAATTAATTCCAAGTGAGGTTCACGATCCCAAAATTTAGTTACTTAGAACGAATGAGTCCGATTATTTTTTATTTATAATTTTCTGTACTTTTTGAACATTTCTTGAACAAATATTCAAAGTCTCTCTTTGAACACTCCCGTGGAATAAAAATATCCCTTCTTTCTGACAGTTTACAGAAAAATTCCCCATCCACAGCCGGCCGTCACTTTGGTAACAAGGAAAAAATCGACATAAACAAACCTACTCCAGGGTTTTGAACTCAATTCGTTTAAATTATTTGTTCGCATCGTCGCGGCATCCAAATTCTAGTGCATATCCCAAATTGCAGAACACGCAATGTTCAAGAATACATTTCAGTCGGGATTTCTCTCGATTCTCTACAGCATTGGAAGTAAACCCCTGCAAATTTGGGATAAAAAAGTGCGAAATGGTCACATAAAACGAATCACCGACAACGACATCCAAAGTTTGGTTCTAGAAATTGTCGGAACTAATGTGAGCACAACGTTCATTACCTGTCCGGCAGATCCAAAGACAACGCTGGGAATTAAGTTGCCCTTCCTTGTGATGATCATCAAGAATTTGAAGAAATATTTTACATTTGAAGTGCAGGTGAGTAGTATGAAGTTTCTGATTCATTTACTATGTGGGGTGAATACCTTTGCAGGTTCTTGACGATAAAAATGTGAGAAGGAGGTTCCGGGCGAGCAATTATCAGTCGACAACCAGGGTGAAGCCATTTATTTGTACAATGCCGATGAGATTGGATGAGGGATGGAATCAAATTCAGTTTAATTTGTCCGACTTTACACGAAGAGCCTATGGGACAAACTACGTGGAGACACTCCGAGTGCAGATTCATGCAAACTGCAGAATAAGAAGGGTCTATTTCTCTGATAGGCTCTATTCAGAGGATGAACTCCCGCCAGAGTTTAAGCTTTTCCTGCCGATACAGAAGCCACTAGCCAAGACGGTTAGCCAGCAAGTTGCGTTGGTGTAGGAGTGCCCAGAGCGAATCCATTTTTAGTTAATTAGGACTTTTGATAATCACTTGCAACTAAAATTTTAATAAAATGCACAGAACGGGAAGAACTTGTTTCAATCTTTCTCTACTCTGCTATGGTTAGGATTTCGGGTCCCTTCTCCGCGACGAGGACAGTGTGTTCAAACTGAGCACTTCGAGCTCCATCGATGCTAATCGCTGTCCACCCATCCTCCTGGATCTCTACATCTGGGCCGCCCAACGTTAGAATCGGTTCTATGGTGAATGTCATGCCTGGTTCCATGATGCCAGGCATGCTATTCTTATAATGGAGTATCTCTGGAGGTCCGTGGAAGTAACTCCCAATGCCGTGACCAATAAAAGCCGGAATCAGTCCTAAGTTCTTCTTTTTAACAAAGTCAGCGATGAATCGCCCGATTACGTTAAATGGCGTTCCATGGTGGCAAAGTTTAATCGATTCCATTAGACACTCCTCCGTGCACTCAACCAAAAACCGACCTCGTTCGTCTACATTCCCCACCATAAAAGTCTTGGAGCAATCCCCATGGTAACCATTGTAATAGACTGTTATATCGACGTTAAGTATATCCCCATCCATGAGAGGACGATTGTCCGGGATACCATGGCAAGCGACATTGTTTACAGAGGTACACACTGACTTAGGAAAGCCAGCATAGCGCAGCGGTGATGGGTATGCATTTGCCGCGATGATTTTCTCATGAACAAACGCATCGATGTCGTCTGTTGTGGTGCCTATCTGCAAAGTGGATTTTTATTTTTATTTTTACTGTCATTGTAACATCTCACTCACCTTCACGATTTCTTCGCAAGATTTTAGAATTTTCGCGGCAAGTTTGCAACTAGCACGCAGCCGGTGAATTTGTTCACGATTTTTGATCTCCACCTCGCCTATGGTGTTGCCTGGCGGCATGTATTCAAAGTAATAGGGCGGTTTACGGATATTTTCCGGGACGGGTCGTTCGGGCGATACATAGCCGATGGTGACAGGGTTGCAGACGCCAAAATCCCTGCAAAGAAGGGGCTATTTACAGAAATTATGCTCTAGTGGTGTTTACCTACTTCTTTCTAAGTATATTAAAGATAGAACGACTAGGTATGCGGGTGATTTGTTTAATTGGATTAATGAGCAGCATCGTACGCTGGAAAATAGAAATGATCACTTGTCGCAACCTTGAAAACAGTCGAAAAATGTTCTTTATTGGCAACCTGCGGTGGTTTGTTAGCGAAATGTCAAAGTGAAGACATGAACCGAACTGTGGATGGTGGATAAAAGAAATTCCCAACGGGTTTGTCCGTAACTTACAAAACTTTTGGAATTCTAGACGAGGGGCTTCATCGTGAAGTATTTTCTCCGAAAATCACAAAATTACTTACAAATTAGGTTTAGTAATTTGTTACACATATGATCGATGTATCCCATATCTGAGAAATGTATATTCTAACTTTTACTTCCTCAACATGCGGGTTGGAAATCTTATATGTAAATGTAAACTAATCAATTCCACATGCAGGGTGCTTTTTACATAGAGGTCACTACAGCTGGATCAAGTAGAGTATTTACCTCCGCAGGGTCGGAGTAACGTACATATGTCTGTAGCACGAAGCGACTTAAATCTATCTGCAGGAAGTAACCTTAATGATGCTATGAGCATAGTCAATAACGTCGTATACAACCTCTAACAGTCATTTAAAATTGGGTCTCTCGAACCGCCTCCTGCAAACAAAGCCGTGGAGGAAATTTGAATGACGTTTATAAAGTTTATGAAACAAAAGATGACTTGAATTTTGAACAAAAAATGTGGTAGAAGTATGGGTCCGAATTTCAGAAAACTGAAAATTAAATTATTTTACTTGAATTTCAAATCCGAGTGATTTGTAAATGAACACCATATAGTAGGTTCATACATACATATGTATGTAGTTGCTAGTACGTAGGACTCAGTCGTGTAGTTTATTTCATTTTTCTTTTAAGAAACTGTAGGGCCTATGTTTATAACAATTTTATAAAATCGTGTGTAGTGGATATTTTGTGTTCGATTTTAAGTACAGATATAAATTTAGTTCAATGATGGTAAACAAAGAATCATAAAAGCCGATATAAGGCTATGCGCAGCGCGACTAAGAAATTGCAGCATACAAATAAATATCAAAGAGATTTCAAACTCAAGTCCCTCTTTTGCCCGCAAAACCCATTTATTTAGATTGTTTTTGTTGTAAGCCCTTTATACATGTGTAACATAACTGAAATATGAAATTTAAATTAAATTTTGTCTGTTTTTATTTTAAATAAAACAACTGCCATTGGTAAACACCGCTAATTTATGGGTTAAGCTGAAAATTCTGATTTCGCTTCACAGATATAAAGTTTGAATTAAATTGGTTTCGCCGTTTGGGCCGTAGTCAATTCTACATACACTGAGATGGTCAGACAGCCAAAATTGGGAGCAAGAATGATAGAATACAAGATTGCGCAGTTAGGTATAAAAAAAATAGCACGTTCTGCGCATGACGCCACATGGGACCCGCGATTGTTTGTTTTTGTTGTACATTTAGATTTGACAGCCGTTTGTTTTTGTTGTAATTATCACAGAAAAATACGAGAATAAAAGTTGGCAAGTCCCCTGTGACGTCAGAAACTGTCAGAAAAAACGAAAAAAACATGGCGGACATGTGCAATGCGTAATCTTATGTTCTATTATTCTTGATTGGGAGATCCATTTTCTTGAGATTCTCTATTATAGTAATATTGGTATAATACTCGTAGTGTAGTACCTAGGTTGATCAAAATCTCGAGATTGAACATTTTCACAAAAAACAATATGTACTTGCCTTTATAGGTATAAATAAAAGAAAGTGCACGACTGAGACGCATGTATTTGAATCCGCATATGTACTACACACATACGAGTACATATGTGCTGCAAATCAATCAGATTTGAAATTTAATACCCGTGACACACCAAAATGGTGCGATTGATTCATTAATCGAGATCAGGAAGTCGGTCTATTACCTATGACTTAGCTTCCAATAAGATTAGCGCGTTGTGAAACCGGATTAGCTTTAATTTTCATTAAATATTCCAAGTTTTTTTTTTTAAAATAGGTATACTTCTAGGAGACCACTGAAAACGAACTAGAACGGGGATATTAACATATACATATATATTTTACAGCTGTTCCTGGTCATAGTGATAACTTTTCTATCACTATGACCAGGAACAGCTGTCAACAAAATTAAGGAGAATAATCAATACAAGGGTGGGTGGGTCAATAAGTCCCTGAAAAATGAAATAAGGAACACTCTTTTC
This sequence comes from Pocota personata, assembly GCA_963082735.1. Lineage (NCBI taxonomy): Eukaryota > Metazoa > Arthropoda > Insecta > Diptera > Syrphidae > Pocota > Pocota personata. Next base: position 144,099,668 of record OY720430.1, read on the forward strand.
GGTATAAAAACATTTTATTTGTCAACATAATCTCCTTTTAGCTCTATACACATCATCCAATGTTTCTCTAATTTTTTGATGCCCTCCAAATAATACGATTTCTCGAGCCCCTCAAAATAAGCATTTGTTTCAGCGATGACCTCTTCATTCGACCCAAATCTCTTACCTCCGAGCCATTTCTTCATGTTTGGAAACAAGAAATAGTCGCAGGGGAGTTCGTAGCCTAACTCATGCAATTTTCCATTGCGACTGAGGACTTGTGCGCCGGTGCGTTGGCCTGGTGAAAAATAACTTTTTCCTTCGCCAAATGCGGCCGTTTTTGCTTCAAATCGGCTTGGAATCGATCCAGCAGCTTTGCGTAATATGCGCCTGTGATTGTTTTACCCTTTTCAAGGTAATCGATGTGAATAACACCGCGCACATTCCAAAAAAAAGTCGCCATGACCTTGTTTGCTGACAAACCCGCCTTGGCCTTCTTCGGCTTCGATTCACCAGGAGAAGTCCATTGTTTTGACTGTTCCTTGGTTTCTGGTGTGTTGTGGTGAATCCAGGTTTCATCCACGGTTACGAAACGGCGCAAAAACCCAGCCGAATTTTTCTGGAACATCGCCAAACACACCTTTGAAGTTGTCAAACGAATGCGTTTGTTGTCAATTGTGAGCAAACGCGGCACACATCTTGCGGAAAGCTTTTTCATGTCCAAATATTTATGTTAAATCGACATCACTGCGCCATGTGTTAAACCTGTGGCCTCTTCAAGCTCGCGCACTTTCACTCGCCGATCGTCCATTATCAAACCATGGATTTTGTCGACCATTTCTGGTGTGGTGACCTCAATTGGGCGACCGGAATATTCGGCGTCACTTGTGCTTGAACGACCGCAGCGAAATTGAGTAAACCAGTGGTGAATGCTTCCAATCGATGGTGAAGAGTCCCCATAATATTTGTCAAGCTTTTGTTTGGTTTGCGTGATAGTTTTTTCTCGCAAAAAATAGTGTTTAATGAGCGAAAATTCACTTTTTTCCATTTTAACGAAAATGCTAGTAGGCGTCTATATAAAATGGCTGCCACAACAAAACTATTTGACAGATCTGTCTGAAAATTTGGGTGCGTTCTTTTGAAAGATGATTCTTGACAAAAAAAAATAAATTTAAGGTGACGATACAATTTGTTTCAGGGACTTATTGACCCACCCTCGTATATATTTATTTATACGATAATCAGCGCAGGAGCAAACTTCAACTAAATTTTCAATGTGTAAATACATGCGATCTACTTTGATTAAGAACCTTTATTTATTTCAAATAAACATGTAATGAACGTATAGCAATTTAATGTCACATGGCAGAGAATACCAATGGTGTGAAGTTGATTTTTTTTATTCATTTTTATTTATTTTAAACTAATTATTGTTTGTATTTTGACAACATGCATTTAAGGTCTTAAATGAGAATAGTTCCAATGGTTATAAAGAAGCCTCTAGAAAAAACTAATGTTCTTTAATTTTTTTAATTATACTGGTATTTTGGAGACTGACAAAAGCAACAACGTATTAATTGGTTCAATTAAATAGTGAAAAGAATATTATAATATTTACTACTTTTTGTGGGTTTTTTCCAGTACTATAAATTAAGTCTACTCCGCTTTCTTCCGAATCCACTTCAGAATCATTTTCCAAAAGTGGGAGCCCTGCCATAGTAAATGTAAGAAAATGAGCTGAGCAGGTTCTAGCAGCCGCCTTAAGCTTAATGTAATTATACAACTAGCTCATTTCATTTGGAGCTAAGTCGTAGCTGACAGAATGTGGCGAATATGAACCCAGTGCACAGAATGAGCTCAGTTCGTATTTAGATATTTACTTAGCAGGGCTCCCGCTTTTGGCAAATGGGACCGGATCAGATTCGGAAAAATGTGAGTAGATTTGATTTATTGTACATCATTTTGAGTCCTGGTTAATATTGTACATAGTTTAATTTAATATTCAATAAATCCTAATGAATATGTTATTTGAGAAAAATGAACTTTTTGCTGAGCCCCAAACTATGTGCATGCAATTTTCAGGCAATACTAATATAGAGCATAACCACTGGCAACTTACAATTTAAGTTTCTATTGTCAAAAAGATTAATCATTTCAACCGAAAATTTTGTTAAAGGTAATTGCCAATCAGCTGTGCAAATAAATAATAGTTAGAAACAAAATACTACTTCAAACTACTGATGAAGCATTGGACGCCTAAGTGACTATCAATATAATATACCTCCTGAAGCGGACTCTGAGCCAGAAACAATCAATTGAATAGGGCAAAAGTAAAAAAGTGATATTTAAAAAATCAAGTTTTCTGATTTAAGGAAATCAAAACACCAACATAGTTTTTTTTATTAATTATATTAATTGACAAATTATTTTCAGTTTGCTCTGCTCTGCTTATCTATCATACAATAAATAAATAACGAACTAAAGCTTCTTGTTCTCATTTTTGTTTAATACATTTCTCTGATTGATGGCTGGAACGACTAAGTACATAAATATCTTCATTTGTTTTATTTTATCGTGATCTGTTTTGATCTGTCATGGGTTAAGTGAAATTGTTAAAATGTATTAAAATAAAAAGCAAAAATTTATGTTGACAATTTAGCAAGACTTGGTCTATGTTCTTGCATAGTATGTCAAATATTGCTTAGATGTCGATTTTTCATAAAATCGACCCTGCAATAACTAAGAAATAGTCAATCTACAAAAACTAGTTAATAAGTAATACCGTTATACGCTTTTTTTTGTTAAAAACCTTGTACACCGTCTCGTGACATACATACATATGTATATCGAAGTAACTCAAATATGAAGTTTGACCAAGAAAGAGTTATTTTCAAGAAAATACATTCTTTATAATATCGGACATTAGTAAATTACTGTTAATTTCGGGGTTAGAATGAAAATTCCAATCTAGCCTCGAATTGTGAACCTGTGGACCTAAAATATGAAGTAAATTTGCTCAGGAGTTTAGTCTGCAGTCGTGTGTACAGGCAGACAGACCGAATCAGCAGGCACACTTTTTCGAGTTTTTCTATACCAGCCGCTTGATTTTGTACGGCTTTCTCGAGTTGCTTGGGGGAATGTTCCGAATTTTATTTCATACGTTTACTACCAAATCGAATTCGAAACGTACTCTAGATAAGTTGAGAAAGACGTACAAAGTAAAACCACACAAATAATCAAAATTCCGAGAAAGGTATTATAATTTTCAAGAAAACAATATTTACATTTTTTCTCCAAAAATTACGTTAAATTTATGTTGATGTGGATAATGCTACTACACCTAGGACGAAAATCTCTCCCTCAGTTGTTGGTTCGGTCTGCTTTGCGTTCGTCCTAAATCTGAGCCGTCAATATCTCAGCTCTTAAAAGGTTCTAGAAACACGACATCATACCCATGCGTGTATTTAAAATTTAAAGTAGGTAGGTCAAAGCCAGACTCACACTACCTGATGTCTTTTCCGAATAACACCCTTAAAGTTTCACTCGAAAAGATTAAAGATGTAGCAAGTCAAGCCAAGAATTCGCAAAAAATTATATTTACTTTCCTCATTAGAAAATGCCTTAGGGAAAATTTCTCTGGGAACGAACTTTGTCCAGAATGTTATTTTGCTTGAATACATCTTCGGACAGGTACTTGTCAGGTCTTCTACTATTCAGAGGAACTGGTTTAAGATTTATCACAAAAAGGAAAGCGTGGTTCAACTTGTGGTGTACTATAATTTGTATAAACGGAGCTACTAGCGTAGTGATGAGTGATGTTTCAAATTGAATAGACGCATTTTTCTACTGTCCGTCAAAAGTATTTCAAATCTGAAATTTTTTCTGAAAAGAAACTTAATTTAAAAGTGCACAAATCTAAGCCGAAAGTCTTCTTTAAATTGTAAACTTCAAATTTTGCAAAAACTCCCAATTTAAACTAAAGGACATGAACATTAAAAAAACAATACCAAAATATTAGTTATTAATTCATTATAACTTAGATCATTAGGATCAGACCTTACTCATCGTGATAGAGGAATGCCTCTGGGGGAACAAAGCCGTTAAGGCGCAATCTCTCATGGTACCTGTAATTGGGGTAACAAACCCCAGAGATCAGGTTATTCATCGAGCTCATTGCTCAAAATTTCCTTTTATGGAAAGTGTGGCTCTTTAATAAGTTTTCCACTCAGTAATTGAACAGTAAAAACATATATAAGTGTAAAATGTTACAAAATAAAAATAAAAATACCATAGTGAATACTCAATTGAAAAATCTGCTCTCAACACCTTCAAATACAAATTCTTCATCAGCCAGATAAGAATCGGTACAAATGTTGGGTTTAACATAGAACACCTGGAAGTATGTCTCAAAAACAGGGCGAGCTCATCATTGCCTGATGAACAGAGGAGATGAACCAGTTTCGAACCGACCTAATGTTCGAAATAAAAAACATAGATAGAAAGTGGTCACAAGAAACTGAAAACAATGATCACCAACTTAAGACAGCGACTTGGCAGATCACAGCAAATTAATACCGAGAGCCGAGAGCGAAGCTTTTTGAAATACAGGAGATGCCATATTGGTTGGTGTTCCATAAACGTCGGAAGATGATATTAAGACTGTCTTCAACCAATTGTGTAGTACTATAAGTTGGGATCCCCCAGTGCCGAGAAGTGCTTTTCGCATACATATAGGTAGTAAACTTAAATCGCGTCCGATAATATTAAAATTCAACACCATGGAGGAAAGGAACACCGAACTTTCGGGCTAATGTCAACAATCGCAAGAATGTGAGTAAAACGTTCTTTCATTCCGATGTTGGATTTGAATTTGAAGGCACTGTTTATTTCAACGAGAGCCTCACAAAGAAAAACCGCGCTCTCTTGCAACATGCTGTCCGAATGAAGCTTCATAATCAGATGGTAGCCGTATTAACTCATCATACGTCTGTGTTTCGAAAGCAGCATGAAAATGGGGAAAAGCTTTCTTATTGAAAGCTTTTCAACGTTGATTACTGCCGTCGCACAGTGGTTCCGAGGCGGAAAAACCCCCGAGTATCAAATAACCCTTTCCCTCCTGAGTTGATCAAAATAATTTTTTTTTTTATAAATTTGGTGTTTTCTTTCTTTAGTAATTCAGAAGCACAAAAATATATGAAATTTAAATTTGTATTCAACAAAGTCCTGAGAAAAGGATAGTCACATTTATGAGCTTCAGGAGTCTACCAATACCAAAGAGGGCCTTAAATTAAAAAATGAAGCCAAAGCTCACAATTGTGAGCCCGTGGAGGGAAAGGGATAAGTTGCACAGTACCGTTAATATTTCGATTCTACATATACAGGGTGCGTCATCTTTTAAGTCATTATGTTAATATTGAATAACTTAAAAAAACAAAAACCAATTTCCGTATATGAGATATTTTTATTTAATTTGTTCCTTTACAATTTATATAGACTAGTTTTTGAATACAATCGTCTCAATTGACCAAGGCAAAATGTGCCCATTTTACTGCTTTTTCCATCACTTTTTCGAGCATCTCGGGCGGTATAGCGATGATTTCGGCACGAATGTTTGCCTTGAGCTCGTCAATGATGTGAGGCTTGCTGGCGTACACTTTGCTTTTCAAATATCCCCACAGAAAGAAGTCCGGTGGGGTCAAATCTGGAGATCTGGGTGGCCAGTCAATGTCTCCATTTTTTGAAAGCACAAATCCAGGGAATATTCGTTGCAGAAACTGCAATGTTTGATTTGCAGTGAGGCATGACGCACCGTCTTGTTTAAACCAGTAACGGTCCAGACCTTTTCACACATTTGTGGGCAGACAAAATGAGCCAACATCCACCTATATCGATTCCCATCGACTGTTTGAAAAATGGCCCTATGATGGTTTTGGCGCAAACAGTCACCTTTTGGTCATGCAATGGTGTTTCATGGATCTCGTGTGGATTCTCCGTTCCCTAAATGCGGCAATTTTGCTTGCTAACGGCGACAGAGAGTGCGAAATGGGCCTCGTCGGTCATCGAAATTTGCTTCCAAAAATCAGGTTCAGTGTCAACGATTCGAGCGACTGTTTGGCCATATTCCAAGCGACGTGGACGGTCTGTCGGCAATATTCTTTGAGTCAATTGCACTTTATATGGAAACAAATGCAAATCATCCTGCAAAATGTGACGCAAGGTGGTTGCACTGACGCCAAAATGCTGAGCGCGGTGACGATACGACACATGTGGGTTCTCGGCAACACTCTCTCTTACCGCTTCGACCAGTTCATTGCAACGTCTTGGGCGTTGATGAATGGCATGTCGACGATCTCCCACTGTCCCGTGCTCAACAAAATTCGATATCAAACGACGAATAGCGTTGTCAGTAAGTTAACACAACTGAACGACTATTTTCAATGTACAGCGTCACTATCTCGGCGCGTTGTTTCGGTGTGAAGCGATTAATGGTTAAAATTGTACTGAATTGACGTTTCAAAAACATGTCTACTCAAGTCAATCGGTTGATAAATGTCAAAGTTATTCAATGTTTACATACCGACATAAAAGATGGCGCACCCTGTACATATGTACATATTTACAAAGAGAATACAATGAATTTTTGTGTAAATCATTCAGGTACGGAGTACAATCAAGATAAAGTTGCTTTCCAAGAAGTTTAATTAAATTTTTATTTTTATCAATTGCATATTTAACAGTACAATTATCGTTTATAAAATTTGTCTTTCAATCTAAAAATCAAAGCTCTTAACTGGAGTTATATCTGCTTTTTTGGTCCATAAAACAAAATCTACACGTTGCTCCACGCTGGCAACGTGGATTAGCTTCGCTAATCTACCACAAATTATAGTTCTGACAAAAATTTGAATATTGATTTGAAAGCACCGATTAAGTTAGCCTAAAATTGAAAGTAGGTAAATATTGTAGGTGGTAATATCGGTTGCAGTTTCTTAGATCAGAAAATTAGCTTGAAGAACTTGAACTTCTCTCAATAGATTGTAACAATGTGTGTTTGGCTGGAGACTTAAATATCGATATATTAAACCTTTCAAAGTTTAGTGATGAATATTTAATTTTGTTATCGTGGATTGGTTTCTGTTCAGTAATTAATTTGCTTACCAAAGACAAACTACGACGTGTATATTGTATTGATCATATCTTCTTCAAGTCTAGACATTTTTCTAATATTTATCAGTTTGTTCTGGAACTTGACGTAACAGATTATTTGGCTACTGGCATATCATTGGTGGACACTATGACTGATAGTACGAACACCAATGAAAGACTTAGACCTTCGAATAATGAATCAAATTTTCAATTAAATTACCTCAATTTATGTGACGAAAAGAAACTTGGATCCCAGTTTTTCGTAATGAAGGACCTTCAATTTCCTTTCCTGTCTTCCTGCATATATTATAATAGATTTACACAATAGTGCATACAAATATAAAGCCGTGAATAACAAAGGTTATATACGCTAAAATTAGGGAAAAGAAAATATTCTGTGCCAATTACAAGAAAAATCTGCATTTACCGACAACTAAAATCAAATACAGGAATATTCAAACAAATGTGCGCAATCTCATAGCCAAACAAAATATAGCTTACTATAAGATTAGGTTTGGGAAATATCGATTTAATGCCAGGGAACAATGAAGAATGGTAAACAAAGAATGAAAGGAAACTGATATTAAAGCTCTTAGAGCCTCAGATAATATTGTAATATGCGAGCTACGGCTCGAGTAGATAAAACGATATTCTGTGAAATTTATTTCTTTATTTTCTAGTCTATAGAACAATTCAAGTTCACACTATACTATTCTTCGCAAATTCTTTTCTTACAAGGTCTCTTTCCTCTCAAATCACTTTATCTCCTTTCAATTACTTAATTCACAAATCCAAACTAATTACTTTTTCTTGTTTACTCTCCACTTTCAATTTATCACCAAATTACAACTTCGCCCATTATCACTTTTCCAATCTCTTCGCCACAGTTTAGAAACTACTGTCTTTTTTTTGATCGCCATCTGTCCTTATATAGCAGAAGTTTCTGATAGCCAGAAACTTCTAGCAAATTCTTCGACCACTGGAACAAGAGAAATAATTCTTGCAGTTATAATTCCCTTTTATCCCTGATATTATTCGTCTCTTTCGTTGACATGAGCTGTGGAGACTTCGTCCCAGACACGAACCTCGAATGAAAGGACAGTTCGAACCAAAATTCTGCCAGAATGAAAAGTCACTTCGGAATTTGTTGCGTCATATTTTTAGGGGGCGTAGTTATTATTATGCTACACTGCCCCCCTCTTAGACGTGTTCGTCCCGAACAAGTGCATCCTCATTTCGGCCATTGTATTGACTCAGTCGGTCCACATGAACCACTTTCATTTTGGCCCTCGGTCCTCGCTGGATGCGGTAGACAACATCGTTGATGCGGGTTACTATTCTGTAGGGACCTTCCCAGTTCCGCTGTAATTTAGGTGATTTCCCCTTTTGGCGATGGGGATTATACAGCCACACCAGATCTCCTTCCTGGAATCCTGACGTTGTTTCCTTGGCATCATACCTGGTCTTCATGCGGTCGCTCGTCATCTTAATCTGGCTTCTGGTCCTTTGGTGTATGTCCCTAAGCCTTTCCCTAAGGTCCGCCACGTACTCTTCTTCATTTCTGGGCTCATTGGTAGGAGATCCAAATTTCACCTCACTGGGTAAACGAGCTATTCCACCAAATAAGATTTCGAACGGCGTATGTCGAGTAGTGCTATGCACGGCACTTCTATAGGCCATCAAAAACAAGGGAATCTGCCGGTCCCAATCCCGTTGGTAGTCACCTACGACCTTCGAGAGATGTTCGTCCAAAGTCCTATTGAAACGCTCCACCATACCGTCCGACTGTGGATGAAGCGGGGTTGTCCTTGTCTTTTTGATTCCGAGTAGTTGACACATCTCTTGGAAGATTCTTGACTCGAAGTTCCGCCCTTGGTCAGAATGCAATTCCAAGGGCACACCGAATCTGCTAACCCAATTGTAGACGATCTGCTCCGCCACGGTTCTGGCTTCCTGGTTAGGGATCGGAAACGCTTCCGGCCACTTACTGAAGTAGTCCATCACTACGAGTATATACCGATTACCATTGTCGGTTTCCGGAAAGGGCCCTGCGATGTCAATGGCGATTCGTTCGAAAGGTGCTCCCACGTTGTATTGGTGCATCTTACCTCGAGTTTTGATTCTCGGACCCTTGTTAGCTGCACACACGTCGCATTTTCTGCACCAGTCTTCGATATCTTCCTTCGCTTTTAACCAATAAAAACGTTCTCGTACCTTTTCTAGCGTCTTATTCACTCCCAAGTGGCCTCCGGTCGCCCCGCCATGCATTTCCTGTAACACCTCCTTGACCCTCATCCGCGGTACGACAAGCTGCATTACAAACGACTTTCCGTCGGAGGATTCCCATTTTCTTCTCAGAACACCTTCTTGGACATGGAGGGAGTCCCACTGCGCAAAATATGCCTTTAAGGTCGGGCTTCTGTGAGAGATGTCCTGATGATCCGGTTTCTCCATGTTCTCCTTCCAGGCCAGAATCGGCTCGATATCCGGGTCTTCCTTCTGAGCGTTCCGGATCTCATCTATGCTCCAGCCGGCGATAGGTTCGGCTCTCATTCTTTGGATGGAAACCAGCTCCCGTTCTTCCTGACGCGCACAATGTTTACAATCCGTTCTGCATGGTCTCCGGGACAGTGCATCCGCATTAGAGTGGAGTTTTCCTTTACGATGCTGTATTTCGTAGTCGTAGATTTGCAGCCTTTCGATCCATCTTGCGACCTGACCCTCAGGACTCTTGAACTGTAATAGCCATTTTAAGGCTGCATGGTCTGTGCGAAGAACGAACTTCCTCCCGTAGAGGTATTTGTGAAAATGCTTCGTAGCCAAGATCAAAGCTAGAAGTTCCCGCCTTGTCACGCAGTAGTTCCTTTCTGGCTTAGAGAGCACCTTGCTGAAGTACGCAACCACCTTCTCTTGGCCGTCATGCACCTGGGAGAGTACGGCTCCTACCCCGAGATTACTAGCATCTGCATCCACAACGAACATTTCCCCGGGAGTGGGGTAAGCCAGTATCGGGGCATCGCATAGCCGTTGTTTAAGTGCCTTGAAGCTCTTCTCGCACTCAATTGACCATTTGAATTGTTTTCCCTTTTCCGTCAACTGGTGCAGGTTCTTTGCGATCCCGGCAAAATCCTTCACGAACCGTCTGTAGTAGGTGGCTAGGCCCAGGAAGCTCCTTAGTTGGTGTTTGTCTTTGGGGACTGGCCAGTTTTTCACCGCTTCGACCTTCTCCGGATCGGTTCTCACTCCTTTCGCTGAAATTATGTGTCCCAGGTACTTGACTTCCGCTCTAAACAGGGCGCACTTCTTGGGGTTGAGCTTCAGGTGGGCACTTCGAAGCCTTTGAAACACATCCCTTAGATTGTCTCGGTGTTGCGCAAACGTTTTTCCTACGACGATGACATCATCCAAGTATACCAAACAGGTTTTCCATGTTAACCCTTGCAGGACACATTCCATCAATCGCTCGAAAGTCGCCGGAGCATTGCACAGCCCGAATGGCATTACCGTGAATTGCCATAGCCCATTTCCTGCGGTGAAGGCGGTTTTCTCCCGGTTTTCTGGATGGATCTGTACCTGCCAGTAGCCACTCTTCAAGTCGAGAGTGGAAAACCATCGGGCTCCTGATAGTGTGTCTAGCGTGTCGTCAATCCGTGGCAGAGGGTAGCTGTCTTTCTTGGTGACGTAATTGAGCTGCCGATAGTCCACACAGAACCGCGTGCTGCCATCTTTCTTCTTAACCAGTACAACCGGTGATGCCCACGGACTTTTGGAACTTTCAATCAGACCTTCTTTCTCCATTGCCGACACCATCTCTGCAACTTCTGTCTGCTTTGCCAATGGAAGGCGCCTAGCAGGCTGACGAATTGGTCTAGTATCACCAGTGTCTATTCGATGTTGTACCAGGTGTGTTCGGCCGTATTCTCCGTCCTGTGAGGCAAATACATCAGCGTACTCATTGATAAGATTCTCTGCCATAGTTCGCTGCTCCTGATTCAGCTCACTGGACTGGAGAATCGTCTCTCTCGTTTCCTCTGTCCAAGGTGATGGGAGAGGTTTTGGAGCATCACGTTCAGATATTGTTGCGACGGCGGTAATCGGCGTGCATTTTCCAGTCACATCCCCTCGCCTTAGTTTGACAGTGTGTGGTCTTGCGTTCAAAACCCTCACTGGAACCATGGTGTTCTTTGGTTCGACTAACGTCTTTCCCACGATGTAGTCTTGAGAATTCTTCTCTGGGTCTGGTTCTACTATGTAGAATCGGTGGCTCCCAAGATCACCTTCCAGCTTCGTCCAAATGATTGTCTCTGAAGACGGCGGCAAAACTTCGTCTTTGCTGATGACTGTCCTGAGAGTTACGGCATTCTCATTTCCGTACACCATCGGAATCTCCACATTTCGATACCTCAGTAGTTGCATCCCGATGTCCTAGATTACTTCATTTGCTTTCATGAAGTCTATTCCGATGATGCACTCGTCGCATATATCTGCCACCAGAAACGCATGGGAGAACGTCAGTCCCGCCAGAGTAATCGTAAGACGAACTTCTCCAAACACTTTCGCCATTTCCCCTGTTGCAGTCTTCAGGCAGTAGCTGTTGGTGTTGTGCAGCCAGGAGCTTTTGACGATATCTCTTCTTACAATGGAGGCAGTGGCACCTGTGTCGATGGTGGCTACGCACTTCTTCTCGTTGATTAGTGCCTCCACTGTCAGGCTCTTGTTACCCCGTTTGGTTTGCGAAACTTGAATGGTGGTCCTGGGGGCCTCGATTCCAGTAACCAACTTCTGCCCCGCGAAGTTGGTCCTTACGCATCTCCCGACTGCTGGTTTTGGGAAGTCTGACCGACAGGATGCTTCCTCTCTGCTTCTCCTACTTCCGCAATGTGGACAATTTCCTCGTCTAGGTGCACTTCTGCACTGCCGTTGTAGGTGTCCGGTTTGGTTGCAATTCCAGCAACGGATTTGACTTCCGCGAGCTTTGACGGCTGTTCTCTGGCATGAGCATTCCACGACGGACATTTCCCTGACACGGTGTATTCCCTGGTATGCTTGGTCCGCAGCCTTCATTGACAAAGCGAATGCCAATGCCTCGGGGAGTGTTCGCTTTTCAGCCATCCTTACAGCCATTTGCAGTTGTCTGTCCTCTATGGCCTGAATAAAAGCTTCCACCGCCATTTCGTTGATAAGCTCCTCACCGGCTTTAGGGTATGAAAGATGGGCTAGTCGCTCTATATCCGCTTGCAACTGTTGGAGCGTTTCCCCCCTTTTCTGGACTCGACTACGCAGCTGAACCCTGTACACCTGCTGCATGTGTTCATCCCCAAACCGCATCTCGATAGCCTGAACCAGAGAGTCGTAGTTCTGCTGTTTATCTTCCGGGATGGTCTGCAAGAGCTCCGCAGCTGGACCCCTCAGTGCAAGTGTGAGTGCAATGGACTTCTCTTCATCGTCCCAGCTATTGGTCATTGCGGCCGCTTCGAATTGCTTCTTATAAATTGGCCATGATGTTTGACCATCAAAGATAGGAGGCTGCATCTCCTTTCTTCTCAAACCGTCAGTGGAATATTCCCGTGCTTTCTGTCTCTTCACGTTGCTGAGTTCCTTAGCAAGATTTTCGACTTGCTTTTCTACTTTTTCAAACTGAGTCTCTATCTTCCCGAACTGAGTTTCATGCTTCTCAAAATTTTCATCGAATCTAGTTTCGACTTTTTCGAGTTGCGTCTCGACCTTCTCGATTTTCTCTTCGATCACTTCGAATTTGGATTCCAAGTTCTTGTTTTGCTCATCAAGTTTACTTTCTTTTGTTCATCCAACTTAAGTTCTAGAGAATTCCTTTGGTCGCCCATTGCTTTCTTTTGTTCGTCCATCGCTTTCTTTTGTTCATCCATTGCTTTCTTTTGTTCATCCAGCTTAAGTTCTATAGAATTCTTTTGGTCATCGAGCTTATGACTTTGATCTTCTATTGCTTTCTTTTGTTCGTCCATGACTAACTTAAGTTGCAGGAGCAGACTTGTTATACCCGGGTCGGCTACTGTACTTGCTGGTTCCTCTTCCACGTCAAACTCTATGTCATGCGGATTTTCACCTTCCTGCGTTACTGCTTCTTCCAGACGAATCAGTAGGGCATCTTTTCCCCCAGTTGTGTCGAGATTCCGCTTACTGAGTTCTGCCTTTAGTTGAATTATAGTTAGTTTTCCCAATTTGCGACCCATTTTGCGCAACTAATTAACTCAACGCAGAAATAGTTTTTTTTTTTTTTTTTTTTCTTGTGCAATTTCACACCACGGAAATAGTTATTCACAGAATAAGTTTTATCCCAGCTTCTGACACCAATGTAATATGCGAGCTACGGCTCGAGTAGATAAAACGATATTCTGTGAAATTTATTTCTTTATTTTCTAGTCTATAGAACAATTCAAGTTCACACTATACTATTCTTCGCAAATTCTTTTCTTACAAGGTCTCTTTCCTCTCAAATCACTTTATCTCCTTTCAATTACTTAATTCACAAATCCAAACTAATTACTTTTTCTTGTTTACTCTCCACTTTCAATTTATCACCAAATTACAACTTCGCCCATTATCACTTTTCCAATCTCTTCGCCACAGTTTAGAAACTACTGTCTTTTTTTTGATCGCCATCTGTCCTTATATAGCAGAAGTTTCTGATAGCCAGAAACTTCTAGCAAATTCTTCGACCACTGGAACAAGAGAAATAATTCTTGCAGTTATAATTCCCTTTTATCCCTGATATTATTCGTCTCTTTCGTTGACATGAGCTGTGGAGACTTCGTCCCAGACACGAACCTCGAATGAAAGGACAGTTCGAACCAAAATTCTGCCAGAATGAAAAGTCACTTCGGAATTTGTTGCGTCATATTTTTAGGGGGTGTAGTTATTATTATGCTACAATATATATGTAAATATTATAGAAATTAGTAAAGAGCTAAATTTGTTTAGTTTCTTGTAAATGATGCAGATATAGAAAAAAAAAATTGATTATTGTGTTCCACTAAATGACGAATAAATCGTTTCAAATTATCACAGATCCATCTCTGTTCTTTCAGTTTTTTTTTTAATTTTTTTTGAAAAAGTAGTGAAAAATAGAATGGTTAATTTTTTAGAGAAACTTAAGGTCTTTGATGAAGCTCAATTTGGTTATGCTATGATCAATTTTCTTAACAAAATTTATGAGTCCGGCCGGCGTATTTTTGAATTTGACTAACCACAAAATCTTGTTGCAGAAATTTTCGACAACAGGTTTCAGAGGAAGTGCACTTACATAAGTGGATTAAGCGTTACCTAAGCAATAGAAGACAACAGGTTCGAATAAACGAAGTTATGAGTGAACAATTAAATTGCTCAAAAATTGGTGTACCTCAATTCCCAATCCTCTTCCTTGTTTACATAAACTGCATAAAATGACTTTAAACGAACAACTATGTAGTTGCCTATGCGGATGACTTAGCAAATTCTTATGGGCTGCCTACGTTGGAGATTGTAACTCTCCAAATGAAAGATAATCTTCTTTTAATCGGTAACCATCAAATAGTATTAAGTAGGAAATCAAAAGCAATGCTCTTTTCTCTATCAAGCACAAGTGTAATGGACGCAATAAACTACCACCACTCTACATGCGACACGTTTGGTTGCGATAAATACTGTTTTCCCTTGAAATTTGTTACAGATTTCAAGTATCTAGGACTTATAATAGATAATAGGCTGAAATGGAAACCACACATAACATCAATTAAAAATTCAAGTGCTTTCTTTACCATTATTTTAATATGCTAAGATACTATCATTCCGTTATGTTTATATTTATAAAACACTAAAGGTCTTCTTTGTTAGATGTGGAAATTGTAGGTACAGGAATAATGAAACATATCCACTGCGTAATAATTCTGCTGTCATGCTGTTAAAAAAAAGAGCATTGCAGATGATGAATGATGAAGTGGAAATTTTGGTTCATGTTTTAACATAACTAGTATTTTAAATGTGTTTAATTTCGGCATTATCCCAGCTGATATTGAAAGCATCATTCTCGAATCCGAATCTAAAAAGTACACTTGATACTGGTGATTTTTGTTTTTGCCACAAAGCGTACTATGTGTCAACAACTACATACATAGGTATGTCATTGTTTCACGATTAAATATTTTAATTCTGTATATGTATCTATGCATATATGTATATATCTACTTTGTATACCTATCTATGAATCAAATATTGTTATTGTAAATGAATGAATTAATGAATAAACCTAAATCTATACACTTATAAGTGAGTGGTCATCATTTTAAATTTACAAATCACAAGGACGGCATGGATATAATGTTTCAGGTAGGTATAATAGTTTTACCGGATTTTCGACCATCAAGGAGTGATTATTTATTCCTTCAAAGTCCCCATTATGATTGCACCAGCATTATTCGCTTTTTTTTTAAACATGACCAGAAATCTGATGCAATACCAGGAAGCCTAATCTTAACTGAAGATCTTTCCCATCATGCGCAATCTTGTGCAATGTCTTTGGCAAGAGTATAACAAAAACCATCCCCAATCACACACATTTATGGATATGGTGTCAGGTTCGGTTTTCTTATTCTGATTTGGAGATTTCTCAATTTTTTTTTTCCTTTTTACTTTTGATTAGGTAGGATACTCTGATGATGATGACCATTACAGTTTCCCAGAAATAAAAGACTAACACATTCGTGTATTGGCATTGGCATTCTGTTCTGTCCACCGTTGAAAATGCAACCACCACAAATATTTTGTTATCATTTGACAAAAGGACATAAATCATGCTGTGACATACAAGATCACAAGCATGGTTACTAAAAAGGGGCATGAAAATAAAATCAAAACGAAGGAGACGCAAAAGAAGAAGACGACGTGAACGGAACCCGAAAAAAAGCCCCACACACACTTCATTCGTTATTTCACTCACTTTTTGTAGGAGCGCGCGCGCCAGCGCGAATGCCCTCCCGAAAAATAGTGAAAAGAAACACAGGATCATTGGTATTATCATCATCATGATGGTCCGTAACTCAAGCTTCACTCTTCATGCCACCGATTTTGCTAAATTTCGGTTCGAGTTTTTCTGCTCGGAATGCGATGGTGGAAATAAGCAACGCGCACTAACAACGGCAGCAGCAAATTTACCGCATTTTAAATATATAAATATCACGTGCAATTCTAAGTGACTGACTGAATGACTGACTACCAAATATACTTTTCTGTGGTACTGCCATTTCAATTTTGGACTGCGCACAGTGGGGTTTGAAATTCTATTCCCACAAAAAGTGCAGATATTTAAGCACTTAAGAAGGAATTCTGATGATCGCCGTTTTTTTCTTTCTTTCTGCGCTGCAGTTTCCTAGAAGGAAAGTTCAGAGTCTCCTCAGCTTAGAGAAGCATTTCAGACCCCGGTCAAATATGTTTCTCGAGCCAGTCACCACTCGTAGTCTGGTAGACTTACAGATATCTCCCTCTCTTGTGAACTTTTTGCTTTTGAGGCTTAGGTCCCCTCCCAGAGGTGTTTCAAGAGTTTACAAGCCGAAAAGTTGAAAATTTGACGGCCCATATATTTAATATGGCTTACTAGAAAGCTGCACACAATGAAAGGGTCGGATCGGATTAGAAAGGTCGACCTTTGCGGGATTAACCTATAGTTTTGCTATTTGTTGGTAGAATAGACACAAATAAAGTCTTAAAGTGCTTTTCAAAAGAGAGAGAAAAATAAATGGCATTTGCGAACCCATAACAAAGGAATTGAGGTTGTGTGCACATTTGAAAAAGGTTCAATTATTAATTTTCCATTTATAATTTGGCTGTTTATACCTTATCCAGGGTATATTAATTTTGATATATAGTTTGCAAAAAATAGAAATAATAACAGTAGACCCCAAAAGTATGTATGATATATTTGTGATCGACATCAAAAGTTATGTCGATCTACCCATATCCATCCGTCTGTCCGTCCCTCCATCCATATGTCACTATTTTTTGGGCCTTCAATTTTGAGCTAGGAATTTGAACATGAAATTGAACATGAAATTAGGTTATAAGCTTTCTAGAACTCAAAGCAGTGCAAATGTAAATATTTTCGAAATCCACCCACAAACACGCGCACTTTTCAAAAAATTTAGTTTTTCTCAAGATTTTTGTCAGAAACTGAAAAATATTGTCGAGATAAAATATGTACATGTTGAATTTCTCTACATTTCGTCTACACATTAATGTACATGACCACGGCTCCTTTTTGGATTGCTTGGATTTTTATATTGCTATTTCAAAGTCTTATTGTGAATGTCTCATCAGAAACCGTGAATTTCGGACAGGAATTTTGGGAGCCACTACTACTTTATTGTAAGAAAAAGTTGTAACATCAGTTTTGTGATAAATTTTCATACAAATCGCGGAAATACTGGTATCTTCTATATAGAAAAACTTTACATCAACTGGTCTATACTTACTTTCCTTAAGAGTCAAAGATTAGTAAAAGGGCTACATCTACCTAGTCTTGCCATAAGTTCTGTTACACAATTACCAGCGCTTATCGTTCAAAACTTCTTGCGGGAATAGAACCGTTAACTTTTTTTTCAGAAGACATGCACTGATCAGTGAAGAATACTAGTCAGTTTGGTTTCAGTTTGCAAACTATTAACATTGAGCTAAAACCACTAGGAATATCGAGAATATTCGTTTATCGGGCTATTGCTCGCTTCGACGAATTGTCTGGAGTAGAGGACATTCTGTTTACGGATGAGAACATTTTTACCGTGGAAGCAGTTTTCAACAAACAAAATGACAAAATTTACATATGCCACTTCATCTAAGGAAGCGAAAAAAGTTCTTCCAAGGGTTCAACGTGGCCATCATCCCGCTTCCGTAATGGTTTGGTGGGGGTCTCTCACCATGGTGTCACATCGCTCCATTTCTGTGAAAAAGGCGTAAAAACTGGTGCAAAGGCTTACCAGGGTTTGACCAATACCCTTTTCAATGGATACAGATGGATCTTCCAACAGGACTCTGCTCCAGCGCACAAAGCCAAAACCACGCAGGAGTGGCTTAGAGTCAATATTCCCGGCTTTATAGCAGCAGAAGATTTGCCGTCGGGGTGTCCAGATCTGAATCCCCTAGATTATGGTTTGAAGTCAGAATTGGAGAACATGGCCTGCAAAACTCCCCACAGAAATTTGAAAAGCCTTAGAACAGCTATAACCAGAGCAGCATCCACGATCTCCATGGAAACCGTACGTGCCGCTATAACCCAATGGCTACACCGTTTGAAAGCTTGTGTTAAAGCAAAAGGCAGTCATTTCGAGTGAATCCAATTTTTATTAATAATCAATATTGTGGTCTAATAAATGAAACAATTTTGAATACAATATGTTTACTGTTTTTTTTTTTATAGTGTTTTATATTTGTAACAGAACTTATGGCAGGACTAGGTATATTTTCAGCCGTTGATGTACATTTTTTTTCTCGAAAATGTAGGTGAGGAAGTGCTGTTCATTAACCACTTCCATTCGTCCTGAGCAAGTACGTGCAAGTACCTGGTAGTAGATATTGAATGAAATGCACTTCTATTTTATTCGCTATTCCTTTTATAGCGTATACAAGAACATGTTGTTTTTTTTTATTGTAAAGATGATCTCCCGATTAGATGGCCCTAATTCGATAAACATCTAGTGAAAAACTTCACAACAACTAGCCAGCTCATCTATCAGCTGCGGCAAGTGTGTAGTTGGTGGTAGCAACATATACATACTTGCCCAGAGTCGTAGTATGGTCTTCGGGAACATTAAATGATCCTAAATTTTGGGAGGATCAATTGACCATTGAGGACCATTGAGTCTTATTCAATATGAATATATGAAAAATTGATATGAATAACCAATTTAAAAAAAAAACCTCAATAAGTAAAATAGCACCATACTACTAACCCAAACATTGCTTTCTTTCAATATCGGCCATTATTAAAGTTCAGTTCATTCCATCTAGCCGTTTAGACAGCAGTCGTACAGACAGAAATAACAGAATTTGCAAATACAATTTTCAAGTTCCTCTATTATACGAGGGTGGGTCAATAAGTCCCTGAAAAATGAAATAAGGAACACTCTTTTCGGTATAAAAACATTTTATTTTTCAATATAGTCTTCTTTTAGCTCTATACAATTCATCCAACGTTTCTCCAATTTTTTGATGCCCTCCAAATAATACGATTTATCGAGCCACTCAAAATAAGCGTTTGTTTTAGCGATGACCTCTTAATTTGACCCAAATCTCTTACCTCCGAGCCATTTCTTCATGTTTGGCAAAAAGAAATAGTCGCAGGGGGCTAAATCTGGGGAATATGTTGGATGAGGGAGGAGTTCGTAGCCTAACTCATGCAATTTTGTCATTGCGACTGCGGACTTGTGCGCCGGTGCGTTGGCCTGGTGGAAAAGAACTTTTTTCTTCGCCAAATGTGGCCGTTTTTGCTTCAAATCGGCTTGGAATCGATCCAGCAGCTCTGCGTAATATGCGCCGGTGATCGTTTTACCCTTTTCAAGGTAATCGATGTGAATAACACCGCGCACATTCCATGTCGCCATGACCTTGTTTGCTGACAAACCCGCCTTGGCCTTCTTCTGCTTCGATTCACCAGGAGAAGTCCATTGTTTTGACTGTTTCTTGGTTTCTGGTGTGTTGTGGTGAATCCAGGTTTCATCCACGGTTACGAAACGGCGCAAAAGCTCGGCCGAATTTTTCTGGAACATCGCCAAACACACCTTTGAAGTTGTCAAACGAATGCGTTTGTTGTCGATTGTGAGCAATCGCGGCACCCATCTTGCGGAAAGTTTTTTCGTGTCCAAATATTTATGTAAAATCGAAATCACTGGACCATGTGATAAGCCTGTGGCCTCTTCAAGCTCGCGCACTTTCACTCTCCGATCGTCCATTATCAAACCATGGATTTTGTCGACCATTTCTGGTGTGGTGACCTCAATTGGGCGACCGGAACGTTCGGCGTCACTTGTGCTTGAACGACCGCAGCGAAATTGAGTAAACCAGTGGTGAATGCTTCCAATCGATGGTGGAGAGTCCCCATAATATTTGTCAAGCTTTTGTTTGGTTTGCGTGATAGTTTTTTCTCGCAAAAATTTGGGTGCGTTCTTTTGAAAGATGATTCTTGACAAAAAAAATTAAATTTAAGGTGACAACACAATTTGTGTTAATTTTCAGGGACTTATTGAACCACCCTCGTACGAGTTCGAAATTTTTTTCGAAAACAATACTTGCCATACAAGTGCAAGTAAAATATAATAGTTGGTAATTTCAACTGGTAGATTGGCAAAACCAATCACCAATATGAAGTGGTCCGTGGTATCGTGGTATCGTGGTATCGTGATAGGATTTGAGGAGTATTTTTTTTTCTGTTAACGATTTCGTTAAAGTAAAGGGGTATATACTCGTACGTATATGTACACTAATGCAATGCGTAATCGATGAGTTTGGTTAGTCAATTTCAATTTTTCAATTTTAATGCTTTATTTATTCCAATTTTTGCTAATACAATGCGAATCTACATGGCTTGTCTGCAGGAGATTGTATTTAGAAAGTTGTGTCTGGTCAAAATGAGCAATCGAATTAAGTATGATACATATTAATTAAATACATATATAAGTATGTATGTTACTTTAAATTGACTATATGGTACTTTTTTTTTAATTTCATGTACTATTTATGGATATTAATTTTGGATACATTTAAATAGAATTGGTAGTTACCTAATATCTTCAAAAAAATACTGTTTTAATTTTCTTTCCTCTGTTTGATATTAATGATATTTTTTAGACTCTGGGGAAGACTATTTAATACATTAGGATTAGTGTACATTAGTTGTCTCCTTTCGCTATAGGCGTTATAGAAGTGTGGTAGCTGTTACATTCCTTCCGCTCTTCTTCTGGTGTTGAAGTAACATGCTTCATGATCGAACACACCCTTGCACAGAAAACATCTCAATGTTTTCTCAACCATCTTATATTTAAACATAAACAACGAAAATTCATTTTTTCTTATTCATATTTTGCTTCTTCAAGATCATTAAACCACATACAGTTTAAGTTTAACATTATATTTTTTTCTGCGTTTTGATTATCCATTGTTAAATAAAAAAGGAAATCGTACTAATAAATTCCTATATTAATTTCGTTTTATTTAATCAATATCATTCACGCATTGAATAAACAAAGCTCTCTCCTCTCTTCTTGCAAACACTTTTCCACAGTTCTCCCACACAAATCTCCAACCCTCTTATTTTGCTTTCTTCTTTGGCTGTTTTGATTGGTAATGATTGTCGTTATGCACCTCGTTTAATTTTGCACAGCCATCCATATAAAGGTTAATTTTCACAACTGTCATCGGACGAATTGCGCGGGCATTGCTCATAAAGGCGTTCTTCATTAAGGTATTATGAAAAGTGGCTACAATTGAAGATCGTTCGACGTTTTTTGTTTTCGTACGGTATACTCGTTACATATCGATACCTTCCCGGAAGAATGTAATAAGCGACATTTTCAAAATTTTACAGGAAACAAATAAAACTTCCTGTGCAGGTAATTATTTTCGTTTTGTGCTTGTGGAATATTTTTAATTTCGATCGTGTTTTTTAGTTGTTGTTCTAATTTGTTTATTTGTGCTTGCATTTGTGAAATGCATTCATCTTTTTCTCTATTTGCTTCTTTGAGTTTTTGTATTTCGTTTATTAGTGTGCCCATAATGTTGTTTTTTCGATGTTCTTGTCGTCGAACTTTTGTGAAACAAAATTATAGAAGAAGAAGTGTTTTCATGTCTCTAAGTTCTTCTAATATTTCATTTGTGTTTATAGTTGTTCCATATTTTCTTTTTGAGGACTGTTTATCTCTGATCGATTCCTATTGTTTGACTGCATATCAGGGGCCTATAACACAATACAACAAGTACTTGTTAAACAAGTGAAATTTAACAACTGTTGAAAATTTGTGTAACACGTAACAGCAAGTTTCCGAGCGCTGCAACCCTTGTTTTGGAACTCTCAACAAGTGGGGAATTTGATAAATCTACCGTTTCTGTAATTGGAAACAACAAGTGTTGAAGAAAAAAAGAGACTGCACTTGTTCAAAAGTTAATAAATTGTAACTGACGGTGACCGGCTTGTTAGAAGTCAACAAGTTAGAATTAAATACTTGCAATAGTGTTTACCAAGTGATAATAGTCATTTAGAATTTATTTACATAGTTATTTGGTTTTCAAAATGTTTTTTCTTGGTTCTGAAGCGAGCAATGAGAATCAATGAAATAAAAAAGTATTTAAAGAAAGAACTAATTTCGAAATAGAGTCTAATTTGTTCATTGACAAATTTCGTGCGCCACCTTACGGAAAGTCTCTCCCACAGATAACGTTCGCAAACTAATAAAAGCAAAGCGCTAAGTGGTAGGCATACAATATTAATAGACTTGCATTGGTTTGGGACAGGATGTCAGTACCATATTATAAGTGACGTTCATCGTGTTAATAAAATGACAGTGTGCCGGTGTATAAAATAAGTCACTTCTGCAATAAAAGAAGTTGAATTTCAGAAACAAGTGTGTTGGCCCGAAAGTGTACACCTTATGATTCAGTTCAAATAATAAATCAGTTTTTGTTGACCGACATGGCAATCATTCACTCAATTGTATGGCAGTATGTATGACCAGTGTCAGTGCTATATGGCCGGGAAGTGTGCATGATGCACGAGTGCTGCGAAATAGTACGCTATTTCAAAAAATGGAAAGTGGATGGAGACCTTTTCGCCCGTATTTGCTGCTAATATATTTAATTACTGTGTTACTCTATGCAATATGTCTCGCAGTTTTATGACCTACACCTGCACGTTAGAGGAAGAAAATTCACAACAGTAAGAGGAAATAAACGATGAAGTAGGCATTTTGCTACCATCGCCGTCCCAAAATGCACAAATAAGAAAACAGCAGCTTTTGAACTTTTTTCAAAATTAGCAATAAAAACAAAAATAAAATATGTACATAGAAAATATTTATTCACTTCCTTTCCTTTCATTTAAAGAAATAAAAATTTAATTTTCATAACAAAAGAAAGTATTTATTATTCATCATTATTCATCCATCATCATTCATCATTATTATCGTTAGAATGAAAATCATCATCTTCTGTGTTAAAATCACTAGACAAGTCTTGAGCACCAATTTCGTCAGCTCCACCATCCACTAAACTTTTGATAAAAGTTGAGGAAGGATAGCTCAATTCTTTTTCCAACAAAGCAATCTCCACTCTCGTTTTGTAATTTACCAACTAGAAGTGTTCTATCATTAGTTTTGTTTTTTTTTTAAAATCGTTGGATACTCCTTCCTGGCTAATCGCTTCCTGCCTGTAAAATATGCAATAAAACGCATTTAAACACATAATTATATTTATATATACCTGTTAACTTTCGCACAGGGTTAGAGTGAGATGCAAAATTACTCTGTGTGAATTCTGAAGTACTTGCACTAGGGCAAGAATCTATTAATGAAAAAAAAGTAAATCAAATTAAATTGATACGAATTTTTTTTTTTCTCTATCTTCAACTCCGAAACCAATTATATGGTGTACGTACAGTCTTTTCCCTCATATACGTATATATTTAAGCTTTGTGCCAATACATACATATATCGCCCGCCATCTCTTTTGTTTGTTTTTGTTAGTAAATCAGAGAAAGCACCAAACAAAAAGTGTTTGTTTTCTCTTATTTTAGATAAAATGCTTATCTTCGTTTCTTCGTTGATCAACAAGTTGAGGGAAATTTGTTTTTCAACAAATGTTACGGTTTTTGTTGTGTTACAGAAATGATCTTCACTTGTTGCACAAGTATAGTTAAACAAGTACTTGTTGACTTATTGTTCTGTGTTATAGGCCCCGGGTGTTAATGGAAGTGTGGAAGATTCTGATACCTAGATTTTCACTAGTATTTCGGCAAAATTGGCATTTCCAAGATTCTCCATGACCTTTCGGTTACCGTGTTGCAGTCGAAATGTAGTTTTCCAGAGCCCAAGGGACAATCGACAAAATCACCCGCAAGTAGCAAATTTTCTTTATAATGGTCATACAAGGTCATTGTACTTACTGCGTATGGCGAAATAAACAGCAATGAAAGAACAAAGGAAGCTGCTGCAGTTATTGGATTTTTAGATTTTCAAGGGAATCTTTTTTAAAAGAAAACACTTTTATATGCCACTTTTTTCAATAAATATTCAAAGCCACTGTCTTAATTATGTTTTATTCATGCTTTTATTTCGAAAGAACTCTTCTTTATAGGAATTTTTTAGATTAAACTGAGAGCACTCGCTAAACCAACCGTACACTTTGATGACAATCGCTATCTACTTATGCATGTACCTACCAATACTATATGAAATGTCAGAGTGAAATTTAAATGCGTGTATTAATAAATATATATTTTTTAATATTGCATATTATATACTCGTATATAAAAATATATTATGTAGAAATGGATTTTGGAGCCCCTTTCTGTCGGGGGCCCTAGGCGACCGATTAACTCGCCTACGATATAATATGCAACTGTACATGTCAGTACTCGACTAAGTTGAATGAACGCATCTATTATTAAGTCCTGCAAAACCTTTCAACCCCACTGTATAAATCCCAAAAAGACGAAACTGAAAAAAAAAAAAAATTATATTTTTATTTATTTACCTTTTTGTGTATCCTGTGGGAATGCGCGTATTTCGTTGGTCGTCGTAATTTTGCTGGCTCCTATATAGATGGACTCACCAGGCTTTTGATGGGAAACCCTAAGACAGAGAGAGAGACTTGCTGAGCTCTTAGATAGGGTCATTATTCTTTATTCTTAATTCCTGAGTTGTAATAATAATGATGATGATGAAGAATCAAAAAAAAAAGATTCCCCAAAAATCCTTTCCTGCGTCGTGTGTATACTCGTACATACATATATGTAGTCACTGCAACTAGGTTGGACTCCTTGAGAAAAAGAATTATTTCTTCATTTGTCTCAGGTTGACCATGCGGACATATCCACAGAAAAATAAATTTATTCAGTTGCAAAGCGGTTTCTTGGACTTTTTTTTGTGTGTTCTCTTTATTTTCTGATTGCTTTGGAAACGCGTCCAAAAGTGCAACAGCTGAAATTCTCTTCGAGTTGTTGCACTGAAGTGGATGATAGAATTTTTTGAATCTTTTCTTAGACCTTTTTTGACCCTTCATTGAATTTTTTTTTTCTGTTTTTTTTTTTGGGAAAAGTTTTATACCCTTTCTGTGGTGTGGAGATATATGAGAAGAGCGAGCCCAACGGAATACTTTGAACTGTATGCGCACAACATTTTTTAATTTATCAGAATTTTTTTTGTAACTTTTTGGAGTTTTTTTTTGTTCAAAGGAATATACTGGGATGCATTTCTCGGTGTCTTTTGATACCTCGTTTCACGAAAGTGGACAGTGTGTTGTTCGTGGTAATTGTTTTTTTCTTTATAAAAGTTTTCTTCTCCATTTGGTCGGAATGCATTTGTAACTTCTTGTTGGCGTTGTTTTGCGTTTGGATACTAATGGATGCATGAATTTTGCGACTTTTTTGAGACCCTATTTTTTTGGTTGTTTGATTAAGAACGACGAGGTAATATGATGTAAATAGTTATTGTAAATTATACGGAAACGAAACGTTTTGTGAATTTTGTCGAATTCTTATGTCGCCAAAGTATTCTGTGAACAGGTTTTTTGTGGGATAGGTTTGTAAATGGATGTTATTTTACAATTAGTAATTTCTTAGAGCACAGTGATGACAAATGTTCAGAAAGAGGCCTTCTCATACTTCGGTAGAGGGGTATTCTCAACCTTCAACTCTCTTCAACTCATTTTCAATGGTCTCGATTTATTCTCAACCATTCTATCATAGTTTGGCTGAAGGCGATCCACACTTCTGCTTACCACATCTCCGTCTTAATACGGGTTAAATTCTGATCTATTTTTGCTTTCATTATTATTTGCTGTGTAGTTGCGATTAAGTATTCCACTAGTGAATTTTCGATTCAGCACGCTCTAGTGAAATATTTTTTGCTTACAGAAGGTTCGAGTATATAGGTGAATGAATTTGCGAATTTGCATGTATGGCCGACTCCAGCCTAAATGGTTGAACAGTTTTCTTCAAACTTCAAATCTGGAAGGCAGAAGGCCATAATTCGATTCTAAATCTGAATTTTTATCTTAACGACGAAATTTCGGGACTGTAGTAAACTTTTGAAAGGATTAAAAAAAACATATAGATAAGTTACAACATGCCTGTAACCGATCGTATGATACCATATTCCTCATCTTCTAACCCATCCCTAATAACGTGGGCGTCGTGTTCTGAATTTGTTGGTTCAAATGCAGTGACATTTTTTTTAAAGTGAGCAAATTTCTCTATGTTACAAACTATGTCTCAAAATTAATATGGGGTATAATACAAAAATTAATAATTAACGATTTTTTGATCTGCGAATACATATTGGATGTGTTCTCGTACTTGACCGAGTTACGATTTTGTACGAAATGGAACGGAAATTGATCAAATTCACAGGTATTTCCGCGTACGGGAACAAGACAGATCTATTATGAAGGCACAAATACGTGCGATCTAGTCGTTTTTTATAAAGCCATAAGATCATTTCTTAAAGACGGCAAATCTTTGGTCTCCAATTTCAAAGATTCTAACTGACTTTTAAATTTGAGGTCAAAATAAAGTTTAAACAATTTTCAAAAATGGTCTTTGTAACCTCGGTAACTCAAGAACCTCTTAATGGATTTTTATGACACTTGGATCGTTATTTTAGTCTGTTGCGTAGACAGTCTCATTTAAAAAATTGGATGCAGTGGGGGTAAAATACTCGTATAACTAATGGGTGGGATTTGAAAAATTGTTATTAAATGTTCAACTTGAAAAATACTGAACAGATGTTACTGCAATTTGGTTTCTAAGTTAGTTCTGGCATGCAAACATTATTTAAATGATCAATATAGATTGCTGACAAGTTTTGGAAATGGAGTTCTTAAAACGAGCACTAGGAAGCGATGTGTCATAACTTGACAGATATTTTTTTTTTTTATTCAGTTATAACTTTTGAATTATTTGATGAGGAAAGTTGATATTTGGATCAAGGATGAGTTTTGCTAAGCCGCAGATAGTTCCCATATATCATTTCGGAAAAATTGAAAAAAAAGGTGGAAAGGTTTGTAGGTTAGAGTGCAATTTTTTTTTTGTAAAGCAATATGGGTTTCAAATGAAAGTTGCCGATGCTCTGATTCCAAAAAGGTAATGCTCCGTCGTCCTTACTTCATCAGGATTTGAAAGTTTACAAAATGGCACTTCCGCCATCTTAGTACCAGCGTACTTGTTCTCACTTCTGACAATAAATCGAACCGTTTGATACCTTTCTCACGGAAATCGGCCCAGCCGTCTGGGCTGCGTAAAGTAAAAGTAATCACGTGCTTGCATGTACATATATATGTATTTATATTACAAAAACACATGTACCCACATGATGCACATTCATGCTTAATATTTTTTACACAAGAACAGAAGAACCCAATTATCTATCCAGTTAGCGGGCTCCATTAGTGAGTTTGATTACCACCACTTCTTTCGCTCATAGTGTAGTGGTAACATCATCACTTGTCACGCTGCAGATTCACGGTTCAAATTCTGATGTCAAGAACCATCTATATATTTCGCATGAAATAAATAAAAAAAGTAGATCAATTGCGAAAGTTTATGTCAACTCTACTGCGAAGGCACAACACTGGCAGTAGGGTGGTTATATGGCTGAAATGCAACTTGATCATGATGATGACATCAGGAGGACGGAATAATACTGTGAATCATAAGCAACGACAATAACAACAAAACAAAAATACTCCCCAGTTATTTGGACGCCACCCTTGGAGTTTACTGAAACTTAATACTACCTGAGTTTCAAACTACTTACACCAATCTGTCATTTTCTCTGTTTCTTCCCCCTTTTCCACAAAACGCCCGTATCCTGAATAAGTATGAGGATATTCATAAAGCCCTTTGATGGGCGCAAATTATTTATAAAAAAAAAAAATTTGGGAATCTTTAATTTTCTCATAATTTTTTATTTTTTTTTTTTGACTGATGGCGGTTAAAATCTTTGTGTTGCTGGGAGGCCTAGAAACTTATTCGAAATAGGGGCCATTACGACACCGTGGTCTAAATGGTTAAATCCCTTGGCAAATTCTCATTTCATCTTCTGAGTTGAGTCATTCACATCATCCGATCGAGCCGTCAATTTTGAGCAGCTTCGAAATTATCGGCCTTATCGCCTCGGTCGACGACACGCTTGTAGTGTAGCTGATCGCCAATTGGTGTGTCAAACCTTTTTGCTAATATTATGCATAAACAAAGTGTCTCAGATGATGAAGATCGTCATAATCATTACGACTTTTTAGACCGGGATCTCCTATCAAGTATTTTAACCAATTTTCGACTATAGTGACACTTTCAAGTCATTTTGTGAACAAACATTTACTATAGCATATTATTTTCACGAGGCCATTATCAGTCGTTCGCCACTGAATACGTCAAGATCCTCTGTGGAATTTTTCACCTAACATTACATCTAGAACTAGAACTTTATATTAAATAAATTTTCCATCTTCACATGGCAACTACATCCTGTCCTAAATCTCTACAGCATTACCGGCAGCGCAACAGTAGAGAAATTAAATTTCTTCTCAGGTCTTCTTTGCATCAAAAATCCACTACAAAGAACCTGTCTCACACTTAACTATCACCACCACATTCCAGTGTGTTATATAATGTTAATAGACATTTACCAGCAACATGATAATAATAATTACTTTACTAGTACCACAGCGCCACTAGGCAGTGCGACTAACCAGCCAGCCGCTCTAATTATACAGATTGAAATTAGCATTCTGCCCCTGTGGGTCGTTTGAAAATAGATGGCAGTGCTGCTGATGCTGTTCTTGTCTGCGAATTTACATGTTTCGAAGGACGGCCTGCAAGTGCAACCTGGTATATATCTTCCTTCATCTTATGCGATTGTCCTTACAATGGATTGCCAACGAAATTTTAATCGAACTAACTACTGTTGGAAGTTTAATCAAAAACATGATCTCAAGTTGTGCTGCGCTGTTCAGACGTACATAAGTGTAGCTAAAAGTATTTTTATTCGGTTTCCAGGTCTACCAAGATAGCGTTTATTTATAGGAAAATTATGGCTCATCACAGTGATTGATCTTTATAACTACAATCTGACCGGTGGATAGATTCTGAGTTAATGCATAATTAAATATAATTAAGTATATTGACGGTGTATGATGCAGTTTATACATGATGCACGCCCATCAAGCGGGAGAGATACAAACAATGCAAGTATCTGATTTTTTTGTATGTAGGAAATGATGTAAAGTGGTTAGGATGTATAATGACCATTGGGTTAAGACAAGGTTAATAGGGAAGTGATGGTTAGTAAGGCATAGTAGTGCAATCACTAACTGTTAGATAATCACCTACTTAGTTTAAGTTCAAGCGGAATGAAAGGTGTCGATAGTGAAATATAATAATGAATGCATAATAATGAAAATTATCACACTTCAAGAAATGGAATCCAATTGATCTTCACTATAACAGTAAAAACCAAAACGGTTGGAATTCGAACATAGATCAGTGGATGGTACCAAAGACTAAACAATAGATTAGTTTGTTTCCTCAGGACTCGCTCTAAGTCGGTTCCCAATAATGACAGGAACGCAATTGTAGCTTGAGCTGTTACCGAAATACAAGATTTAAAAAAGTACTTATTTTGGGACTAACGGAATTCCACAGCAATTACATGTAGGGTACTTCCCAAGAACCTTAAAATTTGGTTCAGAGAAAATACTTGGTGTGTAGACAAAGGTCGAATATTTTATGGCAGGGCCATATGTTAATCATTGCAGCACATCATGATGCGGTATATCATTTTAGTCGTTAAAATTCCAGAGCCTGTTATTTTATTTCAATAGGACATATATGTAATTCAATAGTTATTATTACATAAAAAAATGGGAGGGTCGGATCCGGATCTGTGATGTGTAAACATCTGTTCCGTTTTTGTTAACGTAGCAGTAATGTTAGTATCGACTCTCTACCCAGAAGTATACTATAATATCCCAAAATACAGAAAAATATCTTATTTAACACTAAACATCCCATATAACACTAAATACCCAACATATTTTAAAATATCACAAAATACCACCAAATATATGGCTGAAAATGCAACTTGATCCTGATGATGACACCAGGAGAACAGAAAAAAATACTGTGAAACATGAGCAACGACAAAAGCAAAACAAACAAGTTCCCCAGTTATCTGGACACTACCCTTGGAGTTTACAGAAACTTAATACCATCTGAGTTTCAAACCACTAGACCAAATCTTTCTTTCTTTCTCTCTCTCTGTCTATCTATATAATGCCCGTGACCTGTAATAGAATAAGGGTATTCATATCCCCTTTGGCGCGCGCAAATTATAAAAAAACAAAATATCCCATTTAACATTAAATGGCCCAAATGAGATTTTGACTTGCTAAAAT
This sequence comes from Pocota personata, assembly GCA_963082735.1. Classification (NCBI taxonomy): domain Eukaryota; kingdom Metazoa; phylum Arthropoda; class Insecta; order Diptera; family Syrphidae; genus Pocota; species Pocota personata. Next base: position 144,130,451 of record OY720430.1, read on the forward strand.
ATTAATTTTATCACAAAATGTGCACCCCTTACTCATCGCAGTGGGTGCCGTGGCTCAGTGGTTAAGTACGCCATCACTGAACGAGAGGTTCAAGGTTCGAATCCAAGAAAACAAAAAAAGTTTTTTCGTGAATTTCTGACAAACATCCAAAAGTAAAACTTGTCATGAGAAGCTTCTCTCAATCGAAAAAATTTGTCCTCCGGAAATGGCATAAAACTATTGGTCCCAACCATTTGTGAGGCGCGCAGTACGAGGGCTGCGAGAAGCTAGACCAGGCCCTGTAATGGGCTGTTAGTGCCAAAATATTTATTTATAATTATTCGAAGTCAAGTGGAGTCAAGTCGAGTCAACTCAGTTTGGACTCGACCTGTGTTTATACGAGTATGCATCTCAATCCGGTTTGAACTTGTGTTCAAACCTGTACATAAACGTGATAACTGTACAGCAACACAAAATCTACCAAAATGGCCCCCCGAAGTCTATCCCACTCATACATTTACTTCTCAACAAAAAAAGGTTAGGTTAGGTTAGGCTCAAGTGGGTGCCTACGCCCTAAGCATAGACACACTTAGACCAGAGTGAGTCCATTGCGATACCACATGATCAGGGGATCAGGGGATTACTCCCGTCCTACCTTAGAACCAATTGGAGCTCCTAATGAAACGATGAAGGTTCCGAACATTCGTGTTCGTGCTTTCGTAGAAATAAGCTCCCAAGTGAAGACTTCTTCTGACAGAGAAAGCCGGACAAGTGCAGAGGCGATGGAGAGTTATCTCCTCCTTCTCCTCGTCTCTACAGCTTCTACAAAAGTCGTTAGAGAAAAGACCAAGCCCTGCTAAGGCAGGCCAACCTCTTCGAGCGTTTCTGATCTAGCTTAGGCCAAATCTGTCTAGTGACATGACACTTAATGTCAGTCTTCCACCTGAAGTCGGTCTCCTTGATAACATTTAGCTTGAGCAATTGCTTACATATAGCGAGAGGCATGTCGAGATTCTCCTTTTCTGATAGAATCTGCGATTTTGTGCCCTGCTTGGCAAGATCATCAATCTTACAGTTCTCTGGAATAACCCTAAATCCCGGCGCCCAGCACAGGTGAAGGGCGAATTGCTCTGTCATCACGTTAAGAGATGTGCGAGTTAAGTATTGGTCTTAATACCATTACTTCAATTAATTTATGATTCATTGCAATACTACTTGTGTTTACATCTTTCTTCGTTTTTAAAGCTAAATAATTGTCGTCATCACTTTTATGTTGACCCATAAAAGTTATGACGGCCGATGCACTCGGTTCCCATAATATTATCGTCATCACTTTTATGTTGACCCATAAATGATACGATGACCGAAAATGTAAACAAATAAAATGAACCTATTGAGAAATAATGACAAATTCAATGCATTGGGTCGACACTTGGAAAATGTAAACACAAGCAAGTGAATTGGACGACTCCGGAATATTTAGGAACTGACCTGCTGTAATTGATTTTTTAGAATATTGAACCTACTTCTGACATTCCTAGATTTTGTAAGTTAGTTTTTTAATAACTCTCAAAACTAATAGTACGGTGCAGCCCTGCTTTAGACAGCGACCGTATTCATTCAGATGAAAATAAATAATTACTCAAAACGTAAGCTATAATAGAGAATACTAATAAATAATCGTATTAAAGAAAGTTACGGAGTTTTAATTTATTTATTTTGCGCGACTGTCAGTAAAGATGCTAATATCCTTAGCAGATATTACATTCTATTTCAGCCAAGATAGAGCTTCTTTGATCGCCATTATCTCCGCCTAGAAAACGCTACAATGATCTGGAAGGCGGAAAAAGATGCTAACGTTTAGTCTGCCGGAGAAAACCCCGCCACCATCCCATCGATTGTCTTCGAACCATCCGCCTGGAAGTGTAATGTTTCTTTGTCCAGGGTCACGTCTTCCTCCCAGTCTGGTCTAGATGGGATAGTGGCCGGGAAGTTTTTACTGAAAGAGAACCTGGGGAATGAATTTAGGTTCTGAAGAATTGTGGAGTGGCCTATGGATATGCTGCAGCACTGTGAAGTGACATTCAGTCGAATGGCTGCACTGGCTGCCACTTGCTTGCCAAAGGGGTCTAGTGGTATCAGATGGAACAGAATATCTGGTGCATCCGTTGGAGTGGTTCTAAGAACACCACTAATGGATAGACAAGCTGATCTCTACTTTTGTGCATACCAGCGGGTGTAGAACAGTTTCTACCGACCTGTCCTTGGTATACACAAGCTGAGGAGCAATACTGCAACGGAGATGATTATCGATCAAACTCTCCAAGGTTTAAAGAAGGAAAACTTATGGTCCCACTTTAGATGTAAATACAACTTTGACTTCTGTCCACAATCTGGAAATGTAGACTAAATCCAGACAGCTTTTAAAGATAGTTATGACCCAGGGGAGGATGATGTCCGTATATATATTGAATTTCAGTGGGCGTTACCGTCAGTTCCAGCTAACATGAACGGTTTAAAACTACGTATTGCCCAAAAAAGTTTCGTCTCTGATATAAGACTATTTGAGTTACATCGGAATGATACGGTTGTAGTGAGTGATGGATTGGGTACAAATTTAGAAAAACCGGGAAAGTGAGTTTCCAACAACAATTCGAGGGATTCTTCACTAGATGAAGTCCAAGAACCATCCGTTTTCTTCAGATAGCTTGGGATGGTTGTACTTGCTCTTGACGACGATGCAGGCTCTTGGTTTACTATTACAACTAACGTTTTTTACATCCACACACTATGTCGCCTACGAGCCAAGGTTCTTGGATCAAGACAATGACTTCCCCGCTCTTTGATAAACGAAGAATAAGGTTGGCAGATGCCGTGTTGGAGTGGTGGAGATTAATCTGGAAAATCGCAGCATCGGAGCTACAATTAGGCGCAGAGACCTCCGCCACGGCAATGTTAGCCTACTCCGAGTTCGACGCTAGATGATCGTTCCCATCAAGAGGAGGGCTATAGGGTTCATCATTTCCTTCTATATTCAGAAGGAACTGTTCATAGGGGAGAGTAGCCATCTCCGCGTCCGACGACCTTGAGTCGTTTTCTTCTAGATAGAGGGAACAGAAGTGGAGGCCTTACCAATTGACTCTGTCTCGGGTATAAGGGCAGGTTCGATGGGAAGTGCAGTATCACACTCCATTTCTATCTCATCTTTGTTATATAAACTTAAATTTATATATAGCCATAGTTGATCTGGTCATCAGCCTTTACCAGAAAGGCCAGGGACTCTTTGTTGATTACAATTAGTGCAGATCTAGTGTCCCCACTTAGCTCTTCTACCTTGGTGATCTTCCAGTTGTGTGTGGGAACCAGAGGGTTACTGACCTTGATGATCTCTTCAATAGCCATCAGATCTGTGTTTCTTTACTTGCAATGCGGAACATCACCCTCTGCCAGCTTCCAGAACAGTGTTGTCGAATTTCCCGAAAAGCCAACACTGCCCGGTCATAATCGATATCGGTATTCAAATACCACTAATAGATTCGGTTCAAAGGCCGTGATGGAACTTTTCAAAAGCGAATTGGAATAACTTCTCTAATGAACTCGACTCATGCTTACGGTTCATTCCTCAAAACTATGATAGATTCGTAGGAATTGTAAAAGCAATTGTCAAAAACATATTCCCCGTGGTTTCCGAAAGGAGTACATTTCTGGATGGACTAAAGATAGCGAACAACTCTACGAGGACTTTGAGGCATCTGGAGATCCAGAAATTGGCCACGAATTGCTAAGATCGCTTGACGAGACTCGCAAAAAGAAGTGGACATCAACTGTCAACTATATTAACTTCACCCACTCTAGCAGGAAAGCATGGAGCCTTCTACGCAAACTTGGAGGAAGTAGTAGCTCAAACACCACAAGTTCCTGCATCGACCCGAATAAAATGGCTAACCGCATTGTAGACGTCTCCCGTGCCCCAGTGAACAAAGCACATACAGTCATCATCAAACGTGCACTGATGATGACTGAACAACACCCCACAAACATCACAGTTTTCGAGCACTTTCACACCAGATGAGGTCAGCACTGCTCTCGCCGCAGTAAAAACAGGGAAAGCACCAGGGTTTGATGGTATGCATCCGGAGTTTCTTGTGCAAAGTGGTACGAATACAAGAAGGTGGCTAGCAGAATTCTACAGCAATATACTAGAAACAGGTACAATCCCAACTGCATTCAAGCGAACGAAAACCATTGCTATTCTCAAGCCAGGCAAATCTTACGACCAACCGGAAAGCTATCGTCCTATAGCCCTTCTAAGCACTTGCTACAAACTCCTCGAATGCCTTGTCTACAATCGGATAAACCCTGCTTTTAACGAAATCATACCTATTGAACAGGCTGGTTTGTGTGCGGGTAGGAATTGCACGGACCAAGTGTTATCCTTGACGACACATATTGAGGCAGGCTTTGAAAGAAAGCTCCAAACATCCGTTGTTTTTGTCGACTTAACCGCAGCATATGACACTGTTTGGAAGGATGGACTCATATTTAAGTTGCTGAAAGTAGTTCCTTGTCTAAGAACATCACGCCTTATAAACAACCTACTCTCAAACCGCCTTCTTCAAGTTTTTATTAATGATGAGAAAAGCAGGGTAAGAAAGCAAATAATGGGCTTCCCCAGGGCTCCGTCCTTGCCCCTTTGTTTTTCAACCTGTATATCAGCGATATCCCTGCGACCATATCGAGAAAATTTGGATACGCGGATGACCTGGCAATAGGAATGCAGGATAAGGACATAACGAACACAGAGAGGATATCAACTTTAGACCTCGAGCAACTCAGCATATACTTTCGACAATGGAGACTGTGTCCCAGTATGTCTAAAGCGGAAGTATGCTGTTTTCACCTAACAAACCAAATTGCAAACTTCAGATTTAACGTCCAGTTTAACAACACCGCACTTAACCACAGCCGAAACCAAAAATACCTAGGCGAAACACTGGACAGATCCCTCATTTACAAGCAGCATTAACAAACGTGGCTGGCAAACTCAAAACACGCAATAACATCCTGCAAAAACTAACTGGATCTGCACTTGTGTACTCTACAGCGGAATACTGCGCTCCAGTGTGGCTGAATAGTGCCCATGTACAGAAGGTGGATGTGCAACTGAACAATACCATGCGACTCATATCCGGCACTATAAAGTCAACACCAACACGATGACTTCCTGTGCTGAGCAACATTGCTCCACCTCACTTGCCGCCTAAACAGCCTTTTAAGGGAGCGCAACAAAATGCTGACTAACGCCGAACTTCCCATTCACGAGGACTTTGCAACCCTCTGGTCACATCAGCAAAGACTAAAATCTCGTCACCCAAACATAAAGCTCGCTGACGAACTGGCAAATGATGCATTTAACACGAACTTTGCCTGGATAGCTGACACCATTACCGTCTCGAACCCATCATGCCAACTCTTCGGGTTTGACCTACCTCGCAACCTCTGGTCGACTCTTAACAGAATCCGAAAAAATCATAAAAAATGTGCAGACTACCTGTTCCGATGGGGAAGCGTCAGTTCTTCAGCTTGCGACTATGGGGCTCAACGACAAACCATCCACAATATCGTTGCGGAATGTAACAAGCGTTCCTACCCTTGTAACATTCAAGATTTTCCGGATACTAACAACAAAATAACTGTGATAGACTGGTTACGAAACCTAGATGTTGTGATATAGCCTAGCTGTTTTATAATTTAATTACCTTTGTAAAAATATATTAGAGATTTTCTGTTTTTATTGTTTATGTTAGTATGATATAAGCCCTAACTTTATGCGTGCAATAACAAATAATGTAATATGTAACTCCATACGCTAAATAATTTTTATTTTTTTTTTTTTTGGAAGAGGAAATCTTCTAAAAGATACTGACGAAATACTCCGTTGGTCAGTATGCCAGATTTCTACTAACTAAAACCACCTCCCTTTTATACCTTTTTTTCTATTTTAGCAATTCTTGCTTTCTTCAGATGTCTAAGTGGCCAGTCTCTTGAACTATCCTTCTCCTTTCTCCATCTCTCCTTCTTTCCCGCTACAGTCGTCTAAGTTTTTTCGAGATGTATTTTGTGTAGCTGTCTACTGCATCCCATTTTGCTTGCGATTGTAGCATGTGCCCCATTATGATTTCAGGGTTTGGTATTTCGTCCAGTTCCATTTGTAGGGAATTTGAGTCATGTGGAAATTGATTGTCGGGATAAGACGATACGTCCATCGACCTTTATTTGATGCATTCAAGAGCTACTACAATTTTCGTAGACTGGCTGTTCGTTCAGCTTCTCTTAGGTCATTTGTTCCCTCAGTGGTGTTGGTTTCACCATTTTCGTCGTCCGAGTTGTTTTTCTTTTCATATATCTTCTGCAGTTAATCTGATAATGGGGACCATTCCTGCAATGACACATGCCGCATCGCTAGAAGTTGTGCGATATGCACTACATACCCTCAAGGTACATAATCTTATCAGCTAGGTTGGTGCTAGCTGTTCGTTACTTAATTGCATTTCCCGTTGTCTTGGGAAGAGCCCATTAACTATATAGAGAAGCAGATTCAGGCATGTTCTTTGACCAATATTTTTACTGCTTTTATTTTTTCCCCTCATGATTTAATGTGATTTAACTGCTGCGTCTGTGTTGCCTTTTCAACTCCGTCTTTCCTATTACTGTTCACGCTGTCCACCATTGTACAGTAGGCTAGACGAATGGAGCTGGTGAGCCTTCGAATTTCGGTGTGGACATTGCTTTTACCCTTAATAAAGTCCATCAGCTTATAAATTTTTTTCTCCCAGAGCTGTAATAGTATCACAATTTTTCTCTTCTATGGTTGGACTGTTCTCCGCGACTGCTGCGAACAGGTTCTCCATCTCCATGACGTGGTGGATATTTGCTTCTTTTATAACCAGTTTCGCACTGACTGGTATGCTAACCACCTTTTTTGCTGTACTTTTCGGCGGTGATCGCATCAATATAGAACTTCTCCTAAAAGGTTCATCAATCTGTTAAACTCCATTAGGTGTGTTTCTCCTTTTTCATTTTGATTTTTTGTTTTTTGGTTTTTTTTGGTTTATATTTTCATTTTTATTTGAATTTGGATTTTTAGTATTCATTTTGGATCCGACGAGTGTAGGGGAAAGTAGGTTAGCAACATCATAGCCCCCGCTAATGTAGAAAGGCTTCATTACAAACAGAGGGCGCCAGTTACCTGGAGGGCTTCATTAGCGATGCTGTATTGATTTTATGTCCCCAGCACCATTCAGGCCTTGGCACGGGTCGCTTGACACTTTGCCTTCGGGACGGGGTGCTTAGTTAAGGACGGCATCTATTCGCCCTGTCACAAAAATTTCATTGGGTTAATGTGGTTTTTCCGTCACACTCTCCGTTTTTGCTGCTCTTGGTTGGGGCTGCTTATTGGTTATTCGCAGCTAACCTACATATCTATAGGCCGTTCAGCTATCCGCCAACATGCTGACTCCCCTGGTAGCCCGAACCAGGGCCCAGGACCTTGATGATCTCTAAGATCGAGTGATGGTCGGAGGGTTCCGCTGGAATTCGGGAGCGAGTTTTCGGTCAGCTCGGGATCTGGTCCTTTGGCACAACATTAAGCTGCGCACCCAGCCATACTTCCTCCAGTTGAGCGATAGCTACGAGGGTGTGTCAATAAGTCCCTGAAAAACTAAATAAGGAACACTCTTTTCGGTATAAAAACATTTTATTTTTCAACATAGTCTCCTTTTAGCTCTATACACTTCATCCAACGTTTCTCCAATTTGTTGATGCCCTCCAAATAATACGATTTCTCGAGCTCCTCAAAATAAGCGTTTGTTTCAGCGATGACCTCTTCATTCGACCCAAATCTCTTACCTCTGAGAACTTTTTCCTTCGCCAAATGCGGCCGTTTTTGCTTCAAATCGGCTTGGAATCGATCCAGCAGCTCTGCGTAATATGCGCCGGTGATCGTTTTACCCTTTTCAAGGTAATCGATGTGAATAACACCGCGCACATCCCAAAAAAATGACCTTGTTTGCTGACAAACCCGCCTTGGCCTTCTTCTGCTTCGATTCACCAGGAGAAGTCCATTGTTTTGACTCTTCCTTGGTTTCTGGTGTGTTGTGGTGAATCCAGGTTTCATCCACGGTTACGAAACGGCGCAAAAACCCAGCCGAATTTTTCTGGAACATCGCCAAACACACCTTTGAAGTTGTCAAACGAATGCGTTTGTTGTCAATTGTGAGCAAACGCGGCACACATCTTGCGGAAAGCTTTTTCATGTCCAAATATTAATGTTAAATCGACATCACTGAGCCATGTGTTAAACCTGTGGCCTCTTCAAGCTCGCGCACTTTCACTCGCCGATCGTCCATTATCAAACCATGGATTTTGTCGACCATTTCTGGTGTGGTGACCTCAATTGGGCGACCGGAATATTCGGCGTCACTTGTGCTTGAACGACCGCAGCGAAATTGAGTAAACCAGTGGTGAATGCTTCCAATCGATGGTGAAGAGTCCCCATAATATTTGTCAAGCTTTTGTTTGGTTTGCGTGATAGTTTTTTCTCGCAAAAAATAGTGTTTAATGAGCACTCGAAATTCACTTTTTTCCATTTTAACAAAAATGCTAGTAGGCGTCTATATAAAATGGCTGCCACAACAAAACTATTTGACAGATCTGTCTGAATATTTGGGTGCGTTCTTTTGAAAGATGATTCTTGACAAAAAAAAATTAAATTTAAGGTGACAACACAATTTCTGTTAATTTTCAGGGACTTATTGACCCACCCTCGTATCTTAAATAGCTCTGTAGACCTCTGGCATGATCTTGATGCCAATCGCCGTCTCGGCAGGAGGGTGGGTGGTGAACCAGGATGGTCCCTAAGGATCTGGAGGAGGCAGCCAACTTAACAGCAGAGATGCTACCGCCAACATCGCTTTTGTCAATGACTGCCAGCACGAGATGGTGTTTGAGAATCTCGTTGAAGGGTTTAGGTATGGTATTGGCGCACACCTTAGCTTTCTCCATTGCATTGGGCACATCACCCGTTGTTTGATAAGGCTGTCTTAATCGCTTGAAAGCAGGATCCCTACTTTGTTAAAATAATCAAGGAATTGGATCGGTTCACGACGATCCTTGTAGGAGGATTTGGAGAGACCGACTTGTTGTGAGCTCTTAGCAGTACTACGCGTCGTCTTCGAAGTTTCTGAAACGGACTTAACACGAGGGATGAATCCCCGATCACTGCGAGAATCTGACATTGCTCGGACCAGAGTCTTTGCAGTCAGGAGGGGGTGACTTCTCCACTCCACGCGATTCTTGGCTTTGTTGCACAGACTAGGTTAGGGAGCCAAAGTCTTTGCAATCGACACTTCAGGAGCTGTTGTCGTAGCGTACGGGAGAATACTATTTCCCATATGCTCGAAAACATCTTTAAATGTTGAATGATAAAGAATTGTCTTTGAAATAAAAGCATTTTTTAGATCAAAAGCCAATGTCATGCATTTTTATTTAAATTTATTTTCCGAACCCTCTTAAAAAAAACACCCTGTACATATGCAATAGCACGCTTTACTCACTTTTTATTCTAATTTAAGTGGTTATGATAATGTTTGGTAAAAATCCCTCGATTGCACCAGAATTATCTACGATCATTATCAAAAGTTGTATGAGTTACTATATATTCGACCCAAGTATTTGTGCGCCCATTTGGGTTACTACCCACTTGGCATTTTTCCAAAGTAATGGTACATTTCGCTGTCGGATACACCTGTGAAAGAAAACTATAAGTATCATACATACATATATCAACATGATTTTGTTAATGCAAAAGTACGAGTAATACTTATCATACATACTCGTAATTACGTATCATACACCGGCGAACATTCCCCTGTAATCCTGGCAGTGATTTCTTTCATTTTTATTTCCTCACTTTTTTTCGTTGACGATAAAGCTATTGTATTTTAAAATGATTTCGCATGATGCCACAAGATATACTACATATATAGTCGTACAGAGATACATTTATTAGATGCATGTATGTCAGTTTTACCATTGCTAACTAGTTTAAAACAAATCGCTTGTTGTGATATTAACTACTTTTCTCGGTAGGATATCATTCCTAATAGAAGCAGAAGAATAGACAAGAGCCAGTGCTCGGACTGGCTAGAATCGATACAAGGCTGCTGTGGAGTGCTGTGTGAGATTGATGGCATCCATCAAATGCTTATAAATGAGTGTAATTACGTTTTATGAAAATTGTCGCTTGGATGATGATTTTGTTTGCATTCTTTTGGGTATCTACTCTGAGCAGTGAATTAGAGAGGTATGCACAACGGTGTTTAGGAATAATGGATTCAATTTAAGTTAATTTGTGGAGAATTTAGTTAAGAGTGCACTTAGCATTCATTATTGATAGATGCGTCATCTTCAGAATGCCTTTTCTGCAGGAATTGTCGATCTGGAAAGAAAGCCCTTGAAAATTTTGTAATTTAGGCAGTATAACTTAAATTTGATTGAATTATTAATACTATTTGTTCCTTTTCTTTACAGATGAGCTTGCAACAATCAACGTATAAGAATGTTGGGGTTTTAGCAATACATAACATATATGTACGCATGTATAAAAAAAAAAAATATTTCGACGACTAAGAAAATGGTAATCCTGGTGTCTCAAGTTCTTGGGACTGTTGTGATTTGCATAATTTTACCTTCTAAATAGCTGGGATCGTAGAATTTCTTTCTATCATTTATCCGTTTTCCCCTTTTTTTTTCTTTACCTTCACTGGGAGGTGGTAATACTCATAAGAAGAAACTGGGCCGGTAACTAATAAGAGTGTGGGACTTTTACCCACTAACCCCTTTTCCCTTCTCACCCTTTTCCCTGCGGTACCACCTTCTTGGCATTTCATCGCAGGGGGGTTATCTAACTTAACTGTCATTCGGATTTGTGTTAGTCTGATTGGACTATTTTCTCTCGCGTTCTAGTGCTATTTTTTAATGTGTAACTGAGTCCCAAGCCTCTTGGCTTTTAAACATTTCCACAATTATGTTTTCGGGGGTTGGTGGCACGCCTAGTTTTTCTCTCAATGCTTCATGAAACCGTGGACATTGGAAAACATGTGTCCGGCGTTTTCGATGCCTTCAACGCATCGTGAGCAGTAAGGTTTATAATCGTGCTTGAATTTAAGCAGGCATGAGCGGAAGCATCCATGACCTGTCAGCAACTGGGTTAGGCGACACCCTACTTCACATATAAGAATATATTTTTCTATCTGGATTTGTGGTATAAGTGTATGCCTTCCACCTGCCTTTTTCGAAAGTATTACAGCGTTCTTGTCACTCTCTTATGCTATGCATCCTTAGCGGCATCTGCTGGATTTCGACGACTGAAGCGGTTAGTTCTCGTTCTGCCTGCTTCAGTTCGTATTGTCGTCGTTGCTCTTCTGCCAGGATGTCTGTTGGTAGCATTTTTGCTATCACACACGCTGCGTCTTTGGAGGTGGTACGGTATGCGCAGCACACGCTATAGTCCTCACCCAGGGTGCGGCGTAGAGGATTATGGATGAAACTTGATATTTTTTCCCTGCTTATAAATAGCTTGAAAACAAAGCTTTACTACGCCCACTCACAGCTTTGCTCAAAGTTTGAAATAGCATAGCTTTCAGCACAGCACAGCACCAGCACAGCACATAGCTGCACTCTGTTCATGCCTAAGGCCTGACCGCGCGTTCTTATGGCAGTGTGAGATTTTTACTCACTAAAAACACCTTTATATAAGGTTAATACTACAACTAAGTCGACGCATATCCAGAAAAAAAAAATGTTCGCTTACGAGACTCTTGATTTTTGGAAAAAAAATGTTCGTATGTATTATAATTAAAAAGAATGCAGCACTTTAGGCAGGTTAAATTCCAAAGTAAGTTCCTGCTGGTTTCACGACCGGCATATACACTATGTACTATGACGCGAGGTGAAAAGGTATTGTCCATTGCAGACGACGAATTGAATTGTTCGCGTCAAGTAGTTGTCAATATCGTCCGTATCGTCCGCAAACGTGGCGACGACGCAGTTTCTTTCCTGCGGGATATCACGCATGTAGAGTACATATAGAAGCAGCCCAAGGACACTTCCATGTGGAACTCCGGCCGCAATCTCCTTGAACTCAGAGTAATCATTTCCGTGCTTAACACGAAAAAGTCTTTCGGTGAGGTACGATCGTAAGATTAGAAAGAGTTGCCGTGGTAGTAGTAGTTGCAATTTATACTCCAAGCCTTCGTGCCAAATCTTATCGAAAGCTTGTGAGACGTCAAGAAATACACCACAACAAATCTTTTTTTCTTCGAGAGTTTTCTCAATCATGTCAGTTATTTCGTGGACTTGGTCGATTGTAGAATGTTTGATTCTAAATCCAAACTGATGGTCACGAATGAGACGTCTTTCGTCGATTACGGGTTGTAGTCGTTTAAAAAGTAGTTTTTCGAATATTTTAGACATAACTGGCAATAGGGAAACATGCCGATATGATTTCTTCTCATTCAGAGGTTTGCTTAGTTTCGGGACCATTATAATCTCGGCGACTTTCCATTGTCTCGGAACGTTCAATCAATGCAACTTTTTTTATGTCTTAAACGCTTCTTCTAAGCACAAAGGAAAAAGTTCTTTTCTTTGTCGCTCTTGGCCCAATCTCTATCGTTTTTCCGAATTGGTGGCGCTAGCATTTGAGGTTTCCGGATGCCTTTTACCGCTTTCCAAAGTGAATAATTTGATTCTCTTTCAGCGGAGAGATTTTTAAGATAATTCGCTATTTTATAGCTTTTAAATTCCCGAATACTATCTCCAAGGCGATTGCATAGTCGGTTAAGGACCCTTTTATGCTGCGGCGCACGAATGATTTCCCATTTCTTTAGTGCTTTTCTTTTCTCCCTCACCAGTTCAATGATTTCTGTGGGATACTTTTCCTTGCGGTTAATCTTATAGCTTCTAGAAGGAGTGTTTACAAGGTGTTTTAAGTGATACATTTAAGGCGATATTTGTTTCGCAATCATTTCTAAAGCCCTCCCAGTTTGTTCTACTGCAAGTAAATCTTGAAGGTCCTTCTTTCTTGATCAATGCCTTCACCAAGTAATAAAATTACGGGAGAGTGGTCAGAAGAGAGATAAAAACTTTCTTCGACTTTTGAAACGAAAAAATCGATAAGATCGGGAATTTTTTCTGAGTCGGTTGGCCAATAGGTGTGTTTTCCTGTCGAATAAAAACAACAACCCAATTCATTTGCCACTTCGTAGAGAATTTTTCCTTTAGAAGATGTACATGTTGAACCCTAGAAGGTGTGCTATGCGTTGAAATCTCCACCAATAAGGAAATTTGAACCAAGGGCATTGAAGACACGAAAGTAGTCGTATTTTTCGAGTGAGAATCGCGGCGGGCAATAAACAGACGTTGTAGCTCAAGTATTTATTTTTAACCCTTACCGCGCACAACTGAAGTTTTTCCAGCCCTATGTTTATATCGACTGAGTGTTCGATGTTAGTTTGAATGAATAAGGACGAACCGCCCCGCGCTCTGTCAAAAGGATGATAGGGTGATAACCAGCTTAGCCTCTTATCTTTATTTGCAATTCCCTTGTTAGATGGGTTTCGGAGATCAAACAAATGTCGATATTTTCTCTTATTAGAAAAATTTCTAATTCGTTAGATTTTTGTAAGAGTCCGTTTGCATTCCATGTTATAATTTTAAGCAAAGAGTCCATATCTACTTAGATTTAGATATAAGGTTAGCCATACAAAAGCTTTCGACGTTACTGGGTCGTTCGAGAATTCGTTAGTTCATTTCACGTTGTTCCTCGAACTTAGTGTAAATGCAGTTCAGAATTTCTTTCAACGGATCCGAGTATGGCCCATCGTTCCGTTTGGTTGCTTTAACTGCAGCCTGAGAATACGTCAGAAAACTGGGATTCGTTGGCTTATCCGAGGTTATTTTTCGTTCAGCCTTTTTACTGGACTTAGGAGCCCGATCGACTAATTTCGATCCCCGCAAGTTGGGGTTGTAGATTTCTCCGTCGCATCTGTAGTTCCTTTGCAACCTCGCAACCGCTATAATTTGCTGGGTGCCTTCTTTGTAGTTAACGCAACTTGCTTTTTCACTTTTGCTCAAACTTCAATTTTCAGAAGAGTGTTTTCCAGCGCAATTAACGCAGCGCGGCTCCTTCCGACAGTACGCCTGCGTATGATTAAACTCTTGGCAACGCTTGCATTGAGGAATTATCTTCGTGTTGACACATAGAGGCTCAATTTTGACGATCATACTCATGGTTGTACGAATATTGTATATTTTTTCCTGGCTTTCCGTTTTATCAAACGATAGTATAAAAAGCGGAAGTTTACGTTTTACTATAGCTTCTTCTCCACGGTCGGGTCGTTTTCTGTGTTTTTTTTAAAAGGTTCACAGCGTCAAGAATGTTATAACCTCTATCGCGTAAATCACCTATAACGTCTTCTTTAGCGCATGATGGATGAAGTCCTTTAGCTACGACCCTCAAAGGTGTCTCAGACTTGTCTTCTTAGGTATGCTATTGAATTTTTCCGTTGCTAAGCTTTTGAGATACAGCCTGATAGCCTTCAACATCATTAACATTGATTTTCCATGCACCGTTTCGCAAGGAAGTTACTTTAAAATTTATTAGCGATCGTTGTTTTTAACATTTTTTTTATAGTCTGCAACGCCTGTAGTATTTAGTGGAGGAGGGGCGCGTTTGCTTTCAATTTGCTTTTCTGCTTTTCGCCGCGCTTTACGATTAGGTTCGTGTTGCGGAACAACCTCGGGTGATGAACCGGCCTTACGATTATTAGATGGTCTTCGTTTAAGTATCTAATCCATTTCGCGCGCGAGTTCTTCTTCGTCTGTATTGTAGGCTCACTATGAATAACCATCTGCGTTTGTGAAGACTCCTTTTGAAGCAAAGATACTTTATTCTCTGATTCTATCCTCTGCCCCTTCAGGTAGAGGATAGAATATACCCGAGGTAGGCATGCTTGTCGTAAGAGGCGACTAAAATCCAATCTCCGTATACCGAGCGTATAGTGTATACAAAATATGCAATGAACAAAATGAAAAGATATATTACCCCAGGTGGCAGTCCAGCTTTACTGGAAAATCCACCCTCTTCGGAGGTCGGCTCTACTGATTCTGGGGAGAGCCGCTTATTGCAATCCAATGACCCTTTTCAAAAAGTTCAAGGGTATCTCGATCTCCTCCAAGATCGAATAATTCCGGGAAAAGAAGTCCACCGGAAGCGCCAGCGCCCGAAATTCAGTACTCAGCGAAATATAACAGCTTGAGGAAGAAAATAAAGTACTCCGAAGGAAGCTTAACGAAATGGATGTACTCTATCAAGAGCTCAATAAAGAAATAGACTTATTAAAAGAAGAAAATAAGGTCCCAAAGAGCTCCGTATAGAGGAAGAACGCGAATGTACTCCAGCACGCTTAGCTAGTCGGGAATATCACACCGACGAAGAAGAGCTAGCACGCGAAACGTGTCGGGTCACAAAGAAGAGACCTAGTAAGAAACGGAGAGACGGCTCTTCGCCCGAAGTCGAGTCCCTGAAAGAAAAAGAGAAAAAAGAGCACAAAGAACCGCAAGAAAAGCAACCTCGAGCGCAATCTCGTCCACCCTCACCAATTAACATCGTCGGGTTAACGGAATTTAATAAGTTGCAAAGCCTTCTTAAAGGAACTTTAACTTCGAAATATAAGGTGACGTCTTTGAGGGACAATGCGTGGAAAATTAACGTCGATGAATACGATGACTACCAAGCAGTGTCCCAAAAGTTAAATACCGAAAAAATTGAGTGGTATACTTTCGAAATTAAGTCAGAAAGGCCACATCGTGTTGTTGCAAGGGGACTCCACCCATCATGCACCAAAGAACAGATTATGACTGACCTTCAAGACAAAGGCTTTAACATTTTGATGCCGTTAATATCATCAAAAAGGAGAAGCAACAAACGGAAATAGATAAAGACATCTTGGTAAGGCGTGGACTTCCGCTCTTTATGCTTACCTTCGATAAGTCCGACAATATCGACGATATCTACCGAATTAGGACTATACTAAATATCGTAGTCAAAATCGAGCCAATGCGTAGAAATATAAGAATGATTCCGCAGTGCAAACGTTGCCAAGGATTCAATCATACGCAAATGTACTGCAAAAAAGAACCGCGATGTGTGAAATGCGCTGGAAATCACCTCTCCCAAGTTAACAAACAAACCTCTGCAACCTGTGCTAATTGTAAGGGAAAGCAAAAACGAAAAGATGCGCTCCTTAAACCCTTAAATGCAAAATCAAAACCGCAAACTAAGCCAAAGCGTAAGGTCGCGGAGGAGAAAGAATGCAAATTAAAACTACTGGGTTTAGAGCGCAAAAAGGTGAGGGAAAGAATGACGAAAGAAAAGCCCTCGACCTCTGTTCCTAAAAGAAACGGTACAAAAAAGTTACCATTGGAAAAGCTACCGGGTAATGACCTTCGAACAGCAGGAGTGCAGACTTACGCTTAGGCCGCGGCATCCGAAATACCAAAAAATATTGAAATTTCGAAGGACCCTGTTTCTCATGTTTTTTTCAGTTATTCTAGAGAAACTTGAAGAACAAAGCAAAATAAATAAAATTATTCTCGATAGGCTGGTTAAGCTCGAAAGTAATTCAGGGAAAACGCGTACTCCAACTAGAATATGAATGAAAAAGGAATGTTAAAAATATGTACTTGGAATGCAAACGGACTTTTGCAAAAACTTGACGAATTGAAAATATTCTTGCGTGAAAAAGATATCGATATTTGCTTGATTTCTGAAACCCACGTAAAAAACGAATCGCATTTAAAAATAAAAGGCTATAATAATTACCACGCTTGTCACCCTTCGGGAAAAGCGAGAGGCGGATCATCATTGTTTATTAAAGACTGTATCGAATAATCCGAAGACCTAAAGATAGAGCTTGAAATTTTGCAACTGTGCACGATTCGAGTAAAAAATAGTCAGCGTACTCTTAAAATCTCATCTATCTACAGCCCACCGCGTTCCGCGCTTGAAAAAAAGTGATTTTACTAACTTGTTTAAATTGCTGAAACCTAATTTCATTATTGGAGGCAATTTTAATGCGAAACAGACATTCTGGGGCTCAAGACACAGCTCGCAAAAAGGCAGAATGCTCTATGAGGCAGGTATGGAGTACAGTTGTGATTTCCATTCGACGGGTAAACCGACCTACTGGCCAACTGATACTACGAAAATACCTGACCTGACTTTTTCGTCATGAAAGGAATTTCTATCAACCACATTAAAGTTGAACAGAGCTTTGATCTGTCGTCTGACCATTCTCCAGATGTTTTGACATTGAGCGAAAAACTAGTCTATACCCTAGAGCCAGCGAGATTAACCGGTAGAATAACTAACTGGGAAGGCTTTAGGAACGAAATTGCAGATAATGTTGAACTGAGCATTCCACTTACGGCACCCTATGAACTTGAGGTTGAAGTTGATCGCTTCGTTGAGATCGTACAGCTCGCCTCTTGGAATAATACTCCCAATCCAAGGAAAACTCCGGGCAAATACGGTCTATGATATCCTATGGAAATAAAAGAATTGGTCAAGGAAAAAAGAAAAGCGCGTAAGAAATGGCAACAGAGTCGTGCTCTGTAACATAAAGCTCACTTGAATCACTTGTGCAATTCGTTGAAGAAGACTATAAAGGATTTTAAGAATCGTGCGATATGCTCTTATCTTGAAAGTTTAACAGCGAAAAAAGATTCCAATTATTCACTTTGGAAAGCTGTAAAAGGCACCAAAAGACCCAAGATCCCCGCGCCGCCAATTAAATTAAATCACAATGAATGTGCAAGGGAAGATAAAGAAAAAGCGGACGTTTTTGCGGCCCACCTGGAAGACACCTTTAAACCGTACGATGGTCAAGTGTCTTACGACAATATCAATAGGCCGGATTTACCATCTAACGATTTAGCACTTACAAGTGCAACGCTAAGGGAACTCAAACATGAGATCGGGAATCTAAAACCTAAGAAAGCTCCTGGTTATAATTAAGCTTCTTCATATTGTAAATGCTGCGCTCAGATTAAAACACGTGCCTAACCAATGGAAAGTTGCGGAAGTTATAATGGTTTTAAAACCAGGAAAGCCGCCAAATGAGGTAAAATCTTATAGACCAAATTCGCTACTTCCAGTTATATCCAAAATTTTCGAGAGGATATTACTAAGGCGTCTCCAACCGGTTATAGAAGGAAATAATCTTATCCCTGACCACCAGTTTGGGTTCAGAAGTAAGCATTCGACGATTGACCAGGTGCATAGAATTACTGACGTAATCGAGAAAGCACTTGAAGAGAAAAAAATATGCTCAAGCGTATTTCTTGACATCTCGCAAGCCTTTGATAAGGTGTGGCATTATGGCTTGTATTGCAAATTACGACAAGTTCTCCCTGTATGCCTATACGACAATCTAGAATCATATCTCGGGAATAGACTCTTCCGTGTTAGTCATGGAAATGACTCGGAGCTCAAAGAAATTTCGGCTGGTGTACCGCAAGGAAGTGTTCTTGGGCCACTTCTATATCCATTATATACTCGAGATATACCGAAAGAAGATGGCACTATCCTGGCTACGTTTGCCGATGACACCGCTATCTTAGCCGTAGGTAAGACAATCGAAGAAACGACTGCAAAACTGCAAAACGCACTGAATAAAGTAAATTCATGGACGAGGGACTGGCGGATCGCCCTCAACGAATCTAAATCTGTTCACGTGAATTTCACTTACAAGAAAACTAATGGCTTGCCAATTTTCCTAAACTTGGCCGGATACATTTTGCAAACGAGGCCAAATACCTTGGAATGACACTCGACGCAAAACTGAAATGGAATTCGCACGTGAAAATGAAACGCAAAGAACTCGAAATCAAATATAGAGAAATGAACTGGTTGCTCGGAAAACACTCCCAGCTCAGTACTGAGAACAAACTGCTTTTATACAAGCAAGTGCTAAAGCCGGTGTGGACTTAAGGTATACAACTTTGGGGCTGTACTAAGAAAACAAACGCCAATATTTTACAAACTTTTCAAAATAAAGTGCTAAGAGAAATTGTCCACGCACTGTGGTATACTAGAAACAATGATATCCACAGGGATCTCGGAATTCCGACAATCGAAGCTGAAATTAGAAGCTTCACGAGAAAGCATAGAAACCGACTAATCGGACATGTCAACAATACAATCCTACAAATTGTGGATGAAAGCAATTTATTGCGCCGACTACAAAGGACGAAACCTTTCGACTTGGCGAGATAGGAATCAACCGCGCCTAGATTGCGGAACATGCAGGATCTTTCAGTGGAAAGTAACCTGCCAAACGTTTTTTTTAGTCAGTAAGAATCTGACACTACTATGAGCATGGGCTTGCTATCCTCATAGTGTCTATGGAAGATTTTTTCACCAACCCTCGGGGAAAAAAAAAAAAAAAAAAAAAAAAAATTCTCTGATTCAAGATTCTTAACTTTGTTTTTGAGCTTCCGACACAACAGTTCCATTTCGTCGAGCGTTTTTCGGAACACGGCGTTTTCTTTTACCAGAGTACTCTGTTTCAAAGTTTACGTTTCCCGGATTAACACATGCGGGTTCGCGAGACTCTTATTTGCGTTTTAGGAGAAGTCTTTTGAGGCGAAGAACTTTGTAACCTTGCGCTTTTCTTTAATGGGTTAATTAGATTTTGATGCAATAAATAGCAGAATCCGTAGAGCATGCCTCTTGCGAGGGTGGATTTTCTAGTTGAACCGGGATGCCACCTGGGTATCAATACCGTTAGTTTTGTTCATTGCAATCATTTTTATTACCGTAATTTCAAGAAAGACGACGGGTTGGCATTTTAGTTTCCTTTTACGACAGGCATGCCTACCATGGGTCTTCTAATTTCTGGGTGAACGTTTGTTTTGCCTTTAATGAAGTCAACTATCTTTCTATCTCGAACTGCAATTACATCACTCTTTTTTTCGCTTGGGCTCTGAGTGCTGTTCTCTACTATAGCGGGTAGTCCGGTCACCTTTGTGCTATCGGCAGCAACTTTCACCGGGGATTTAATTTCCGTGTGCATCTTTTCACCAATTGTTTTCACGGGTGATTGGATAAACAGTGAAATCCTTTTGAAATGATCTTCTTTTCAATTAGGGACAAGGTGCTTAGTTAAGGGCAGCATCTACTCGTCTTGTCACTTTTGTGGTTTTGCTTTTATGGTTTTTCCATCACATCCTCCGTTTTGCCGCTCTCGGACGGCGACTGCTTATGGATTATTCGCAGCTAACCTGCATATCTGCAGGCTGTTCGGCTATTCGCCACCATGTCGACCCCTCTGGTAGCCTGGGCTTGGACCTCAGGTCGGTTTCCCAATCATTCGTCTGCCAGACCGATAGCACAGAGAAGATCTTCTAAGGTTATACGTAGCTAGGTCTGTTGTTTTTTTTACCCTTCAAAAGTATATTACTCGTATGCTCAATTCGGCAGTACACATTAATCATCGGTTTTTATTAGGTCCTTTATCCCCTTGAACTCTTCGATTGTCGTGCGTCAAGTTTTTTTTCCTCTTGGGCAAATAAGTGACTTCCTTAGCATTCCCTGGCGGACTATGCAGTTATAACTTTTGTTGCAGTGTGTGACGAATTTATCGGGTGATCATTGGCTCGGGGTACCTAAATATAGTGATGGATTTAGCTCCTGGCAAGGTATTTGTGGTCGTCTTTGTCGATACGAACTTTTTCGAAATGCTTGCGAGGCGAAAAAGTAGGACACAGAAACACAGCAGTTGCCCAATGACGACAATTTCGGCCTACTGACGACTACTTTTCTCTTTTCCGATGAGGAACATTTTTTGACTCATCTTGTGACTAACTGACATGCAGAAGTTTCCTGAAAAACATGAGCAGATGAATAATCTCTCGCACGTTGATCCCTGAAAAAACAGGCTAAACAAATTACAAAATTAGCATTTAATAGGAATAAAATTTCGACGAAGGATGTCAATATTATTGATTTCTCACTAGAATTATGGCCAATATTGGTAAACTAAATGTTTTAACCATGGCCGCACATCCATTACGCCAATAGGTGGATGCTACCTCCCGCCCTACATAGGTATTAGTTCATTATCAAGATCCGTGGAAGAGTGAAAGCTGCAACGGCAACGAAATTAAAACTATACACTTTTCTGTAACTCATTGGTCCAGTTTTTCCCCGCCGAATTTTGTCCGGACCAGGACTAAAATTCCCTTTTTCACTGTTGCCTTCAAAGCCAGTGTATGACGGGCTTCGATTGATTTACATAGCACAATGTTCGCATCTCATCATTCATCCAATTACAATCTTATTATTAATTTGTGTCCATCTCCATTATGTTTTATCAGTGCAAAATAAACTTCGTGGACTCCCATAGAGTGGAACGTGAGAGCAGTTGCGGTCTGTCAGTCAGTATTTTTGTGCATACAGATATTTGTCAGGTGTTCGTGAGCAAAAAATTTTATAGAAAATTATATATGTATGTTCAATCAGTAAATTTTGTTCTGATGCTATTCGATGCCTATTGTGCTGATTACAAAACTGTAATAAAAAAAAGGCGGATCCTTCTCGTTCAGAAGTTATAGGGATTTTGATATAATTGCAGTTTAAAATGTATGCATGTATTAATATCATTGCAATAGCTCCTGGGTAATTTTGACCTAATAATTATTAACAAATTTCATATTCGGAAGTTGTTGTAAATAGTACGCCATGCATTTTGCTCTGAAATGTTAATTTGAAACGGCTATAACTTCTGAACGGAAGTTCGGCTTTTTTCAATTAAAGTTTTGAAATTTTGAAATTAGCACAGTAACACGAATGGCATTAAAAAAAAAAAAAAAAAAAAATAGAAAATTAGGTTGGGAGCTAAACTACATTCGTGTCCTAAATTTATTTTAGTCTACTCGTAATAGTAGTGGATTAGTCAGAAATATCGTTCAGAGATATTAACAAGTGTTTATTTTTTGTTCGGAGTTGCTTTTATGCTCTTCTGTTTATTTCGAAGTGCAATATTTCAATTCAAAGTTCATCAAAAGCCAACAGTTAACAAAACTTAGCAAAGTTCACCACAATTGATTAAAATTTATAAAACTTCGACATATACCATGTTTCCATGAACGGGATCGAGTTGGAGTTGAGTTTTCGTTGAGTTGAAAATATGGGAGAATTCAACTCGATTCGACTTACCAAGCACGGACTCGTTGGCAGGTGAGTTCGTTTATTATTACGTCGGAATATTCCAAAATTAAATGTTGAAATTGGCGATGTGTAAATTCATCCACCATATTTTTTTATACATATGTATGTATCGTAAGCCTGATATAGTGAAACGAAAAATTCTACAAAAATTGGCACGACGAAATCAGAATCGAACAATTTCCTTCCCCTTTTTGCTCTGCAGTACGCAGTTCACGACGAAACCGTTTTGGTAATATTGTTCTTCAGCTGACTTTAACATTTTCCGCTCCCCATATTGTCATTTTTTAAAAAAATTTTTTTCAAGTTTAGCAGACCTATTTTCACTAATGTTTACTTAAAAACGTACTTACTGAACGAAGTATCGACAGAAAATTGTATGGCAGTGCGGTCATCTGTTACCTAATGATTCAATCAGATTTGGCAATTGTTGCACACACGAATTTGTGGGTATCTTATCATTTTTCTGGAGTTTGCTTCCATCTATCTCGTATGTAAAATTTTGTAACAGCTGTGTCACTCCTCACAATTTTTTTTTCGCTGTCGTTTCGCTTGAACAGGGTACTAGACTGTAATATAAATTCCCAAAATTGTATCGTGTGAACTACGGATATGTATGTATGTATTTATGTATGTATGTTTTTATTGTTCACAATTTTTTTTACAAATTCATTCAATTTACCCGCAAAACCATTTGGTTTGTCTGCAGGCGGTTATTTAAATAAATAAATGTTCAATTTCTTATGACTTTAATACATAAGAGAAAAGGTTCTCAATTTTATGCAATAAACAATAATTAAATTAACGGATTTTAAAAATATTTAAAGAAAAAAAGGACAATTTTCTGAATTTAATGTATGTAAAAGAAAAGAAGGAAAGCAGAAAACAATATTAAGATAGGAAATGAGTTTAAGTTGTGTAATGTATACTTCAGCTGTCTTCTTCCGTAGTTGTTGCCAAATGATGGAATGTGTAGTAAACCTCAAGCTCGTCTTCGTGTGTTGACCATATGTCCCCATTTATTTTGTCTATGTTTTTATGTCATATGAAAGTGACTATCTATGAGTATTTATATTCCATAACATCTATTATTTCCATCCGATTATTGGGGCAATTGTGGTTCTCGAACATGATTTGAAGCTCACTCTCCCTATGGTATGGCTGGCAAATATGCATATCCTTCGTCTTTGAGGCATTTATAACAAGTTCCATATTATACCACCATTGTACTGCTCTATTGAATTCCTCTTATAAAAGGTTCTTTGCTGTCTGAAGCGATTTATTTGAAACAGCTACGAAAGCTATGGAAAAACTTTTTTTAAGAGTTCTAAGCATTACATTGTCATATATAATAAAGAGTACCGGTCCGAGTTTTGATCCTTGCGAAACACCGTAATATACTTCTTCTGCTTTGCTTTCTTTGTCAATCCTCAATCTTAACAAAGAATTTCCCAAGCACGTGGTGGTTTTGATCCAGACTATTGTTAACGAAATTTGCAAATTCATTTTGTACATTTTCCTCTTTGAAATCCATATTGATTTTTTATGTTAAATTTGGTACTTTTCGACAAATTTCCACAATATGCAAACTACAACTTGTTCTAGACACTTGTATACATATTGTAGGTAATATTGATATTGGCCTATAATTTTCAATGCAGTTTTTTATCATCCTTATAGATTGGTCTCACACCGCAGTTTTCAATGTTTTTGGAATATTTCCTTGTGCCAGGCTTAAATTTATTAATTTAGACACTATTGGTGCATATATACCTGCGTTCGATTTAAGGTCCTGGCCTCTGATTCCATCTAATTACAGTGATGCACCCGAAAAATAATTAGCACATCAAATTTCGGATCTCGAGATTTTGATCAAACTTGACATTACTAATGATAGAGAGTTAAATAGAATAAAGCGGCCCCTCAATTCTCCCTGCCTGTATGTACGCACGACTGCAGCCTAAGGGGCTTGACAGATCTAAATTAGAGGCGAAATCGGAATTTTCATTCTAACCCCAAAATTAACGATGCTTTACTTAAAGAAAAGTGAATTGTCTCAAAAAACAGCTTTAACGATTTTGATAAAATTTCATACTTGAGTTGGAGTCGGAATTAGCTTTAGTACGGCGTATCAGGTTTTTGCCAAATATAGGTATAACTGTGTTCTGCTTGTTGACCGATTTTTAAAAATTGACCCGTTTTCGGATATCAGCGATTTAAATCAAAATCGACAAGTTTTGGAAAATTGTCAAAATATTTTTTTCGATTTTTAACGGGTGTAAAAAAAAAATAATAAAAAAATCATTTTAAGGATTTTGTTTAAAATTAGAACTGAGTGATTTTCAAATAAACAACTTATAGCTTCAAGTACTTCACTTTATTTTCTTAGCGGACTGGATTTATTCAAGACTAAATAATTGTTAAACTCGTAACAAATACCGTTTATTACACATATAACTTAATAAATGCTTTTATAAATTAAATTATTATTATTATTAAATTATTAATATGCCAACATTTTGTCCTTTCTAACGATTTGTTTTTGATTTCAGTATTGAATAATAATAGTGGGCGTCGTGGCGTAGTGGTTAGTGTGTCGGATCACTACGCAAGAGGTTCCAAGTTCGAATCCCAGAAAACACCAAAAAGTTTTTTCACGATCCCACCTCTCGCGAACGTCTGACAAAAATCCGAGAGTATTATTGTCACGAGAAAGCTTCTCAAAACAAAATTCGTGTGAAAAATATAATGCCCGATTCACAATGCAGAGTGAGAGCGAGACTAGAACGAGGCGAGAAATCCTCGTCCTCATAAAATCGTTTCCCAGTTCACAATGAAGGCGATACAGCGAGCATGTATTCTCTGTGTTAAAGTGAAAAAGCAACAACGACAACACACCATCTTTCTCTTTCTGGCTACATAACAAAGTCGCATCAGCCTGCTGACAGGCAATCTCGTCGCGAGAGTTTTTCAATTTTCTGAAAAGAATGCGTTGCGATAGAACGAGTCTCGCATCATTGTGTATTGCTTCATATATTTGCATAGATCGAAACATTTTTTGGCAACTCGGGCTAGACTCGTCTCGCTATCACGCTGCATTGTGAATCGGGCATAATGCACACAACACGAGTGGTTGCGAGAAGCTAAGGCCCTGGCACTTAAAGAGCTGTTGCGCCAAATATTTATTTATTTATTTTTTATTGAATAATTTTATTATTTTAAGTATTCGGTTTTTTTTTTTTTTTTTTAAGCAATCGCAGTTGATTTCGTTTATTTATTTATTTATGCTTAATAGTAGTGAAGTGCAATTTACTTTGAGTTGAACACAAGACTTTCTTTTCAATTTGATTTATTTTATTTTATTTTATTTTTAGTTAAGTCTTTTTATGCAAAAATGTAGTTTACCTTGAGCGTTTCTCTGAATATCACTTGGGTCGGTTTTACCCATACTACATATAAGCATTGCAACTTTCCTTTCAAAGTAAAATGACTCTGACCTCCACGAAGGTAAAACATGCGATTCTTCAAGTATCTTCAAGTTTGGATTGTAGCCAAAACTGTAGATGTAAAAGAAAAACAGTTTATATCTTATGGAAAAATACCTGTAGAGATAGGAGAGAGCAGTGTGTTTTAGACGCATTGCACTCAACATGGTTTTTTTAAACCCCAATTGCTAATTGGCGTGGCTGCATACCGAGCTTGACGATCTCACTGTCTGTGGGTTGAATGCGATATGCAAACGGTCATCCGTTGTAATGTCCTTTCAGCATACTATCTTGAGATCATCAGCTGTTTTCCGAGAAATAACGCATTGAATTTAACATTAAAGGGAATTAGCCTAACTTAGAACTTGGTTGCAAGTACATCCGTCTTATACAGATATAGATAATTAACATGATTGTTGATGCCCACGCAGTACCGTTATTTAATTGAAAAATGAAATACACCATCCCTAATAAAGTGGGTGTAGCGTTCTGAACTTTTTAATGGAAATGCAATGACATTTTTCAATTTATAAGACATTTCAATGTTTAAGAGATTTTATCAAAAAAACGAATTTGCCTTAGAACGTTGTGTCGTGGCTGACATCATTTTTTAATCGATGAGATATTCACTATAAGACCAGGCCATCACCGGGAATGTTTTTGAGGAAGCAATATAAGTTTTTTGAAGAAAAATGTAGACATGGCTCTGTATAATGCCTGCACGAATTGCAGCGTCTATACATTGTGTTAAGACAATATTTTTTATTTTCAAACTATGTATCAAAATTAATATACTCTATTGGATGAAGCGCGATAAAATTCAGAGGTTTTCATCAGCCTGATGGGTGATGACGGATAGCTGTGTCAGTTGGTGTATTTGGGAAAAAACATTTTTTTATTTTTTTTTATTTCCCTTGAATATTTATAACTGTCTATAATATGACATCTATTTATAGAATTGGGAGCTAAATATACGTTGGACCTTTGTGCTTAAAATTACGTCACCTTTGTTTTTAAATGAAAAGAAAAGAATGATTGGCACAGGTGAGATTTAATTCACTCTAAGCGTTGGGGGTTTTACTCACTCCGTGCGCCCCTTTTCGCTCGTTGTTGTCGCCTTATTTTGTGGTGCGTACAATTGTTTACATTCATGCATTCAATGAATTTACATATAATACAATTTGCATAACGTGAATTTGCATATAGTGAAATTACATAACATGTATTTACATTTAAAGAATAACAAGTAATATTTTTATAAACGGATGGCAATTTCAAGAACATATATATGTTAACAGATGTAGACCTACATATTATAATACTACTGGAAAATTAGGTCGGTAGGTCTTTTACGTTTAAGCCTTCTTCTTCGTGAGTTTTCTTGGACGAGTAGGGTGTTGACTTCGCTGTTGGAATGTACCAGAATTTTTCCAATGTGTCTTGTGCTGATTTTTTGTATTTCATTGACATAGACAGTATTGATCTGTAGGTCGCGATGGATGTCTTGGTTGCAAATATACCACTCTGCGTTGGTAATCATCGAATAGATTATTTCTCGGTTAACCTCCCAACATTTTGAAAAGCTGGTACGCATACTTGTGACTTTCGTTATGCAGGTGGTGCAAAAGGTTTTTCAAGACAATTGAAAGTTTCGCATTCTATGAAAATCTTGTTACATCTAAAGCGAAATAAATACTCTATAATTGGAATTGAGAAAATATCGAAAACTACTCGAGTATCCAAGTTTAGTATTTTGCATTGACTTTTGAAAGGCTTATGTTTCCCGGGTAGTTTCATGACAGAGTCTCTAACAGTATGATATCTTTTCCTACCTAGATAGAACAACGACCCTTCCCCATCGTGAATAGGTTTATCAGAAATACCAAAATTAAACCCAATACTTAATCGATAGACATAGTTTAAATTTGGTAGTCTTGGGGTGTAGACTTGGCATAATATGAGCAGTTGGTCAATTAAAACTACACTAATAGTAGCAATCAGGTCGTTGTCAAATGATTTTTAGCCCTAGTGAATTAAAATACTCAGAATTTATTAAACGATTTTCAGGAGGCGCAATTATTTACAATTAGGCGATTTCATTCCTCATGTATCAGTTAAATGCAGAGATCAGCTATAATGAGATAGTGGACTTTGGGGTCTCTCTCAATTCGCCTCCAAACTTTTTTTTCGGGCGAATGCAACAGCTTCGATGTATTGGTTCCATTTGAATAGCATTGAGACGCTTTTTTGGAGTATACGTTCTAACCGTTGCAATGGCCAAAATAATGGCCATAATAAGGACATTACTCCTCTGTCAAACTGATTGTTAAGAACGAAAATTAGTTGTTATATGGATGAAAAAGTTGATACAAGTGTACTTCAAAAAATACACAAGTACAATTCTTAATTTCCATTACATTTTCGCTTTATAATTCTCTATTGTTTAACCATATTTCACTCAATAGCTATCCGAATTTAAGAGAGTGTTTTTTTCTAATATTATATATTGTTGCTATTGTTTCAAAATCAACAAAAATAATACGAATTGTTCTTTTAATCTAGAAGATCTTCTGGACAACTCTCAACAAGTTCTAATTTATTGGAATAAGGTATAATTTATTGGCACTATAACTCAATTTTTCTCTGTGTGAATCATGAAATTGATTTTTTTTTCTCAGTATTTTGTAAAAATGTTAAGAAAGAAAAATAACGTAATGCGGAAGTTAAGTATCGAAAAATAAACAAATTTCAAGCATCTATTTTGCTTCCTGAAATACGGCCAGATCCAGCTGAATTGTTACTGTTTTAAGTAAAATTTTTGTTAAGGGTGATTATAATAAAGATCTTTACAATTCAATCCATTTCAGTACAATTTATTTTTAGTTTTCAGTAAAACTGGAAAAGTCTGTTTTTCATTACTAGTTGTTCGCCTCATTTATTTTTGTTTATTTTTTGTTGCCTTTGACGGTAAGTATTTGTGGAGGGAATGTAGCCCTTTCCAAATTGTTGTTGCTTTGACGTTAATGACGGCTTTCGTAGGAGTTCACAGGTACATATTCATAGACACGAGCCGAAGAGAATTGTAATTATCAATCAAATGCTGCTTAGGATATAATATCGTAAGTATAATAGTATTTTTTCTTTTTTAACTTCACTTTACTATTAGCTGTCATTTAAATTGAGAGGAGTACACGTCCTGAATGAACGTAAAGTGAAGTGATCGCGAGGTAATTAGATAGCGAATTGATGAAGATGTCTCCGCTTCTGATTTTGACGTTGGAAACTCCAAATACAATTTTAACGTCCGTATTTTGACCGTATCCATGGTCAAAATAGGATAATTTCTACAATTTTAGATTTTTAGAATTATACCAATTTGAAAATGTATACCCCAAATTTCAGGATACTTACTTGACATTGAGATTCAAAATTTAGTTTCTCATACTTTCAACAATTCAAAGATGAGAATGTGTAAATTTCAGCGAAAACCACCCCAAAATTTAAAAAAAAAAAACAGCAAACGCATTCTTAAATTAAATTAAAAAAATATTTATTTATTTTTCACATATTTTACATAAGTTGAAAGATTTTCTTTTAGTTTTTATAACTCTGTTAAATGCATGGTACAAATTAGTATGATAAACAAAAACAAAATTAAATAAAAAAGTAGAAGTTAAAAAAAAAAAAATCTTATGGACACAAATAAACAAAATAAAATAAGCTGCACAAAAGACTGATAAACATATTTGTCTATTATGTTTTTTTTTTATTCAACAGACCTAAAAAATTGTTCTAAAGAGCACGTCTACAGATATTTTCTCTTTTCTTTGCGTTTTTTTTTTTTTTTTTTCTTCAATTTTCCTAAATAAAATTAACAAAACGAAATTAAAATAAAAAAAATAATATAATAAGGAAACAGATGAATCACAAATTAACAATGGCATTGGTCGAAATTTTGATCTTAAATAACTAGAAAAATATATTTTCGTTAAATATGTATACAAAAAAAAAAATTCAAATGCCTCTATTTTAGTATAATTTATTTTGAATAAAAAAATTTGGATAACAAATTTTGTTACAATTTTGGTTTAGCTTTTAAAAAAATTTAAAAGAAAAAAGTTTAAGCAGCAGTGTGATATTCGCACAGTTGGGAAAGAATTCTGAGAAATGTATTTTTATTAAGCTTATACTTCTTTTAATAGAAAAGTATATTTTTTTGTTAAGAAATAAAATAAATTTACAAATGTATCTATGTAACTATTGAATATCTATGGAGGGTATTTTTTTAATTTCCTATTTCAAACTGCCTGCACCAGAAAATTATTGTTTTCTTTTTTTTTTTTTTTAATGAAGCAAAACGTTATAAGTAGAATACGGGTATGGTTATTTAAAAAAAAAAAAATGTTCGTGCGTTTTTTGTTGTTATATTTTTTTATATCTAACTATGAAATATTTTAACTAAAATGTTTGTATTTAATATAAAAAAAAAACTGTAAAAAATAAATCACATTCACTTGAGCTTGGAATTCTCTTCGTGTTACTTATAAACTAAGACTTACAAATTAACTATTTTAAATACATCGGAAATTTTTTATTTTTTTTTTATTTTAGTTTAAAAGTAATATGAAAATAATGTGAACTTTGTTCACGTTGAAAGTCATATTTATTTTAGTTGAATTTTATTTTAATCTAAAATTTTTATATAATGAATAATTTTCTATACAAGTTTAAATGGGCCAAATGATCTGATAAATTCTTATTCAAGTAAATTGTATTGTGGTGAACAAAATGTCCTATAATAGGGTTTGAATGTCTCGCATTTGGGAATACGTTTTCAAAATGAAGAATTCGTATTATTTTTATAACTTATGAGGGAGATTCACTCTTCAAATTGAAAGTTGAACGCAATAAAAAGATTTGTAAATTGGGTAACATGACGCCTAGATCTCCAAGGCAGGAAAAAGGTAAATTAATACTAGATATACAAGATATCTAGACTAGTTTAGATTGGGTGGATAGAAAAACGCTTTATAGGCTGCTATAAAACTTGGGTTTGAAGTGAATTTTGAAACGTGTCCAAATTAAAATGTATATTTAAGACAGTCCTCAACAGAAATGAATAATGTCTGGTTTTCTTTAATTTGAAACTGTTCCTGTATCGAAAACTGTTCGTCGTATGAAAAAATTATTAATGTAATTAATAGAAACTGTAGGCTTTAAAATTCATACCGAATATCCCGAAAACTGATCTGCATGTGAAGCTTTTTTTCTGTTTATTCCCCGCATTCTGAACCAATGAATGATGAAATTCGACAATTGAGATCATTTAGTTATTGACTACCGATAGTCGAAAGTATTCGATAGTGCATCCGGAGATGAATTTGAGAATTTCTGTCCCATTGTGGTGTAGCAACTTCATTGACATAGCGTCTATTGTTATTGACTATCGATAGTCGAACGCATTCGATAGTGCATCCGGACATGAATTTGAGAATTTCTGTCCCATTGTGGTGTAACTGCTTCATTGACATAGTGTCTACAGCCCAAAAGAGAAATCTTCTTTTCCTTACTAGACTGAGATCCTAAATAATAACCGTTCCAACCCAAATTTTAATAGCAACACTGAATAGTTGCGAACTATGGATTCCTGTGTACCTTCAGTGAAACTTTCTTAGCTAGCCAATACGTACATAAGTGCATTAGTCCAGCCTCTTTTTTCAAGATAAACACTATCGCATCTTTTAATGAGTTAAATTTTGAAAGACCCCAGCCCAAGAGTTTCAAATGACTAGTCGCCTTAGAGGTCCCAGTTAAAAAGCCCAGACGAAAAGTCAAAACTCTGAGTGGATTTTAACAAGGCTCAAAATAAATATATGTATAAGCAATATTTTAAATTGTTTTCGTGAAAATGTTCGATCTGGAGATTTTGACCAATTTTGGTAGTACTATTAAAGAGGAACTCCAAAATGTAAGTCTCACAATTCTGTCTGTCTGTACCTCGGACCGCAGCCTGAACGGCTAAACGGATTTTCTTCAAACTTCCTATCTGGAGTTCAGAAACGAAATCTGAACTTTCACTCCACACTCAAAAGTAACAGTACTTTACTTAGGGCCAATTTTGAAAAAAAGGCTCTAAAGATTTCGATACAATTATCTTTTTTAACAATATCTGAAGTGACAAAGTCGTATGCAATAAGACTGCATACTCAGTTTTCTGAATAACGGTACTTTATTATTAGCGGGCTTGCGAAAAATGGCTATCTATCGGATATGGCTTGAACAATTTTATTCAAAATTGATATCTGAGTCTTATGGTAAATAAAATTGTGTTTAGCCTTTTACCGCATTTATCGAAACTAAAATTTTGTCGTCTTTTTTATCTTTGCATAAATTTAAATCTGGACAATATACCGCACATACATATGGAGCAAGTACGTGCGACCCAGTCGTGCCATGTATTTTTCCAGAGAAACGCTGCAAGCTTTCCTTAGGGTTAGTATACTACCGTCAAGGTACTAAAAACGTCTGCCTTTATACAAGAAATTTCAAAGAACAATCTCCAAACTAATCTAGTCTTTCAGATCGATTGAGAAACTTCTCGCGACCAAATTTTGATGAGACAATCCCCAGGAAGCTCTGCATTCAGTAGGAAGAAGGTCCAAAATTAACATCTTTCGATGAGAAGACAACTTATAGTGCTTGGTGGCTCCAACAGGTTATATTCATTTTCTCATATGTCGCAGACATACATATTTTCCATTATACAGTTGAAACAGACGGCAAACCCCACAGGCGGAGCAGTAGGGATGCAGTAAAATGGGAGGGTTGTGATCCTTCTACTCCGGATCATAACTTCGCCGTAAGTAAAAGAGGAAGACAGTTGAAACAGATAGACTTTTAGTAGCAACTCAGGATCTATTAAATTTTAGATTCAACGTTGGCGTACACTGCAAATAGTCAGAACCAAAAATTAGGGGAGAGTAAAATTTTATAAAAAAAAGTGGCAATTCGTAGTGCAGTTAATCTTCGAAAGTCGGTTGTTAACAGTGCGTGGGATCATGTGGATCACATGGATCTATTAACCGACTTCCCCGAGCTAGATATGCTCAGCACGGTTTCTGAATTTATGCCCAAATCACTCTATTTTGGTACAAGGTTTGAGATTGAAATCCTAAAGCGTGATATATGGAATAATGGCGGACCGTTACTTGATCCAAAAGGAATCGTTTGGTATACCGATGGATCAAAAATGGATTCATGAGTTGGCGCCGGTGTGTATGGACCCAATCACAAGATTACGAAATCACTTAAAGAGTCCTAGTGTTTTCCAGCCCGAGCTTTATGCTATTGAGTCCTGTGCAAATATCAACTTGCAATCAGGAATCAAAGGTGCCGCTATACACATACTCACCGACAGCCAAGCGGCGCTTAAAGCACTGATCTCCCACCTGATCAGTTCAAAATCAGTTCTAAGCTGCTTCGACATTTTACAAAATTTGGACCGATACAATAAAG
Source organism: Pocota personata (assembly GCA_963082735.1). Taxonomy (NCBI): domain Eukaryota; kingdom Metazoa; phylum Arthropoda; class Insecta; order Diptera; family Syrphidae; genus Pocota; species Pocota personata. The sequence goes on from OY720430.1 coordinate 144,163,778, forward strand.
TGGGTACCGGGTCATGTAGGTGTTGAAGGCAATGAAACTGCAGATCTGCTAGCCAGAAAAAGTTCCTCTGAGTTGTTCATTGGACCTGAACCCTTTTGCGGAATATCTGATTCTGCATTCAAACTAACCCTAAACAATTGGGAATACAACATGTGCATTTCCCATTGGAATAACTCCCAAGGCCTTAGACAAGCTGAAAGAGCTGTGCAACCCTTCCAAAAAAGGCAGCTGATATCCTAAAATATAACAGAAATGAGCTTCCTTACTGGTCACTGCTACTTTGCCACTTAAATAAGATAATAATTTCAGAGGATATTACCTGCCGCCTCTGCCTAGAAGAGGACAAAACTGCAGAACACATACTATGTGAGTGTGTAGCTCTGTGTAGAAGTAGGAGAAGCTTCTTTCTAAAGGAGATAATATCTCCATTAGACCTAAGGAACTACTCCGCAGCCGTAATTATAGTTTTCATAAGGACAATTTAAGTGCTGCTGCCCTAAATAGTGGTCACTGGCACAATAGATCTCTCTGGTCGCAATGCCTACACGCCATTTGGGCGTGGTCACGCTCCTGTTAAAAAAAAAAAGTTGATCACAAAAATACTAGCTTCAACTTGGGTTCACATGGCAAGGAAACCGTTCAATATTCGTTGAAAGGTAAATCTTTAAAATGTCTAAATAAGTTGCATATATCTAAGCCGGTATTTGTTTGTTCAACACCATAGCTTAGAAATAAAATTGAAAAGGACTGATATACGAATCATAAAAAAGAACCTCCTTTCGTACATTTAGAAGTAAATAAAAAAAATCATAATAATAATAAGCTCCTGTGCCGAAATATCTGTTGTTGAGATCATCTTTTTATAAAAAATTCTCTAGGCACTTGTAAAAAGTAAGCAACAAATAAACTTACACCCCTCTAAATCTCACTTCATGTCAAAATTTTGTTTATATAGTAATTTTTTTCAGAAATATCAGGGTTACCGTTAAGCGCAACTTTAGCTATTCATAGCATTTGCACCACCAAGTTGAGTATGCGCCAACATCAGTATATCCTTTTTTTCTTTTGGAAATCTCAGCTCACGTCCAGCCAACCGTGCAGTCTCTAATTCTCTTTCAGCCTGTGCCAATTCCCGACCCAATACACCAGGATTCTCTTGTTCGCGGGCAATCCAATCTAAAGCCATTTGAGCACGCATATCGTCGTCCAAACTGCGATTGGAATAATGTGCAACAACTTCTTGCCGAGAGCATTGACGTTCACGCATTGCTTTAAGTGATCCATTCCAATGCAATAGCTGGAATACGGTCATTAGTTCTTGAAATTCTAACATAGTTCTACCTTTGTTGGCCTCCAACATGAATCTATAGAAAGAAAAAATAATCCAATAAATCTTAATAAGATTTCTGTGCGATGAAACGGAAATTTACCTAAAGGCACCAATACCAGTGTCAGGACCATCACCTTCCTGAGCATCACCCTTGAATGATGCTCTAGCTTCTTGTACAGCTTTTTCGATAAACTCATCGCTTATTCGTCGCGATGGGTGCTCATTGAATACTGAATTCATTAAAGCAATTTTCGCTGAACTTCGACGTGCCTCGGCCTTGGTTGGGCAATTCTAAAAGAAAGAAAATTTTATACCAATTGCAAACGACATATTTTTTTTTTTACCTGAAAGCTTCCAAAACAGCTACCACCGGGCAGGGTCACATAACAAACATACGGCTGACTATTTGACGGTACAGATTCATAGATCACTAGGGCGCCATTTTTCAAATCAGCACCACGGGCCTGCTTCATTTGCCAGAATTCTTGCAGAGCTTCCACAACGTTAACTGGAAGAAGGAGAAAAGGTTTTAGAAACAAATTAAACAAAAACTATGTTATTTAAATATGATATGATAGATCCTTCGAGAACATTTGTACAAAAAGTTCCTTTCAATAGTTTACACGTGATAAAGGAACAGACAAACAAATTATTGGCCTGATCCCTTATAACTCCAGAACCAGTAAAGTTATTTTGGTGAACATTTATATGTCAAATAGAGGGTCTGGGTAGGTTTTGAATAAAAAATATATTTTCCCAAACATCATGCAAACAAAACGATCGATGGACACGGTGTAGTGGTAAGTGTGATTGCTTGAGACCAGAGCTGTACAGGTTCAAGATCGAATACGGAACAACAGCCGACAGCCACCGCGAATAAAAGAACAATATTTTTGCTTCTCCAACCACTACACCAAAAAGGGGTTTCTGCCTGGTAGCACAATGGGTCATAAATGGAGTCTAATTTCCCCGGGATCTGGAAATTTCCTTAAAAAAAACGAGGCCACCACGACTCGCTTTTGGTATCCCAATTTAAACAGCACATAAATCTCATTAATTTAACACTAATCAACTGACACAGATACGTCGTGCTTCACTATCAATTTATGCCTTCACCTATTTAACTAAATGAAACTCGAGATAATAAATTCTTAATTTTAACTATATTCTTAGCAAAAAAGGTGTGACCATACAGCGTCCGCCTCTTGTTGCAACCACCATCAGACTTTTCAGCAAAACAAATCTAAGTAATTAAATTAAAGTTTGTGTGCATCTTCTTCCAGGCGCGGCTTTCTTTTCCTTGATAGATATACACACATTCAACAACACACACTCAACTCTGTTGCTTATCTTACAATTTTATCAATTAAACTGCAATTTCCAGTTAACACCATTGGACCAATCAGTACAATGGCGATGTGAATACCTCGTGATGCCGATGCGTCCACTTATTTAGAACATAAGCATCCAGTTCAATTCATGAATTCATGGCAATGAAGAAATATAGTTTATTGGATTCGAACTATCCACCTCACTAATGCTTTGATGGAAGGATTTATTTTATTTTTTGTTTATTGTTAGTGTTAATTAAAACAGTTTTCGAAATGGATGCGGGCACGCAAATTAATTTACGATCGCACATAATCGCTATCAGCATTTGGTTATCTTCATTGTTTCAGCCGTTGTCGTTGAGTTGGATTTGTAGTTGCGCGGGTTCCTCGTAAATCTTTTACTGTCCTTTATTTCCTGAATGAATAATTTTAAATTTGTACATTGAATATACGAAGAAGATTAAGGTGAAGGGAAGTTATTTAAAAGTTTTTACTGACTGCAGATACGAAGACAGTGTATGATAGAATTAGAACATAATATGAATGAAATGTACTTCGAATGAATGCGGATGAGAAACTCAGCTTGATGTGTCCTCTCCATGAATTACAAAAGTTCAAAGGAAAAGTTAAGAAAGTTCTGATAATGTATAGCTGGACTTTTGAAAGTGCCTTTCGCTGAGAATTGATTACATCTCGGAAAAAAGGATCTATTTCTTGATAATGTTACCAGTGATCCGTTTTAATAACTTATCATTTATCAATTCCCAACTAATCATAATTGTCGATAACTCTATGTTTAACGCCAAAGTTTAGTCAACAAGTTTACATATAGTGCCTAATACGCTTTCTCACCGGCCACTGCGCATTCAATTACCATCTCAGGACAAGATATTAGCCTGATGCACAACCTTAATTGCTGAAAGCGGTAAGATTACCTGCTTAGCTTTAATTCGTTAATCCCTCTTTGAAACCACTCACTGATCTGGTGCTTCAAATATGTGAAAGTACTCGTATCTGTGATGTGAATCTTCGTTGGGAGACCTTCCAGAAAATTTTATTTTTAAGCCAATCCGTTTACAGCAAGATAGAAATTGTCATTGCTCTCATTTTCATATAAAGCTAAATTTCAAACTTTGGTTTGCAAACATTTATTTTCAAGATTTCTGAACAAAAATATGTACAGCAGCAATCGATTTCGAATCGATTTTGAATTAGACTAATTTTCCAATTTATTATTAAATTGCATTCTCATTTCATTGAAGAAATTAAATTTTTTCAATTTATTCCACATTTCCTGCATTCCAAACAACTAAATACACCTTTCATCCACTTCGCAATTAAAACAAAAACTCTTAATATGTACCTACATATATGTATATGTGAAACCAAACAAGCGTGCCCAATAAACTTGAATGCGAATTCCTTCGATCGTAATGATTTAAAGACACTAGTTACATTCCAGATTAACGTTATATCAACCTACACAATTAATGGTCCAGCTAAGTGGGTTGGGTTTAATCTCATCTGTGATATCTTTTTAAGTAATGAGATGCTATCACTCGTTTCTAGATTAATTCTTTTTTTGGAAATGCATACCCTGGATATTTAGTTTGGTGTGGAAGGATGCAACTGCAGCTGGACCTATTTCGAAGAGGAAGTAAGTGGGTCAGTGTTTGAGTAATGGAGAAATGGTTTGATACATACTAGTAGAAGAATCTATGTTTAGATAATATTATAGTTAGATATGTGAACTCATGAGGCGATTGATATGAGGTTTTACAAAAATTGAGTAAATATTAATGAGTTTGGGTTAGGTTAGGTTAGGTTGAAGTGGCTGTCAGCAAAAGAAGCCAGCACACTTAGACCAACAATAGGTCCACTGTGATACCACATGTGTTTGAGACGCGGCTTCTAGCCTCGTTGAACTATTTAGTGCTTCTGATGAAGCGTAGAAGGTCCCTAACATCTATTTTATTCATTTAAGTCGTTGAAACAGAGGCCTCCTAAGTGGAGTTTCCTTCTTTGGGAGAGAGCTGGGCAGGTGCAAAGAAGGTGAAGAATAATCTCCTCCTTCTCCTCGTCCATACAGCTTCTGAATCATTTGCGAAGACGCCAAGCCTTGTTGCATGCTTGCCTATTAGACAGTGTCTAGTAATGACACCAATAACAGCGCTGATATGCATTCTATTGAGATAAATCAAATTCTTAGAGCGTTTCAAATCCAGCTTATGCCAAATCTGTTTTATCGCTAAACAATTTGTACCACTTGTCCACCTAGAATTCGTCATTTCCAGCATCCAGCTTTAATTTAAGCATGTAGCGATAGGCATATCCGTCGTTAGTTTTTGAACCGTCGGTATAAAAATGTACCGACTTATCTTCCGTGAAGCCACCTTCTTCCCAGAATGCTCTGAAAGGGATGGTAACTTGGAAGTTTTTGTCAAAATTTAACTTGGGGATGGTGTAGTCAATTTCTTCAGGGAAGATGTTAAATATATATAAGATGGAAGCGTGGCCATACATTTTTGTAGACCACTGTGAAGTAGCTTTAAGGCGAATAGCTGAGTTAGCTGCCATTTGCCTGCCATACATATTAAGAGGCGTTCAATGAAAAAGAATATCCATAGCTGTGGAAGGTGTCGTCCGCAGTGCTCCACTAATGCACAGACAAGCTGAACGTTGGACTTTGCTTAATAACTTCTGGTTTATCGCCTTATCCAAGGCGCTCCACCAGACAACTACCCCGTACATGAGGATCGGGCTAATGACCGAGATATAGAGCAGTGAGTTAGTCTGGGTTGTAAGCCCCATTTGCAACCGATGACTTTTTTGCAGGAGAAGAGTGCGACAGTGGCTTTCTTAATTCTTTCCTGTATATTAGATTTTCAGCTTAGTTTCCTATCCAAAATAAGGCCCAGGTATTTTGCTTCGTTGGAGAAAATTAAGCTTGTTCCATTAAGGGATAGAGAGTCAACAGGCTCTTTTAAGGTAGTGAGGTGTTTACTGGAGACTGCTATAGCAACATCGTCCGCATAAGCAATAACTTCGCAACCCTCAGCTTCCAGGACTAACAGTAGTTCATTGACCACCAGAACACTTGAGGGGTACCCCTACTGACATATCTCCTAACCCATGACCCACTCAGCTTTGAGTTGATAATCCGACCATTAAGCAGTAAATTAATCAGCTCGACAAGTGAACTATCTATCTATCTATAACTTCTATTTTACAGTGCTTTGATTATCACAGATGAGTAGACGTTGTTAAAAGCGCCTTCAATATCTAGAAAAGCTACCATAGTGTACTCCTTATGATACATGGAATATTCGATTGTATTGACTAACGTATGCAATGCTGTTTCGACTGATTTGCAGTGTTTTTAGAATGAAAGATGATAGACTAATAAGTCATCTTTTCTTCTAAAAACACTAGAACGACTGATTGATACCCACTTACGTGATAGTACTGACACACGACTACTGTCCACGGCTCAACATGCATACTGTAAGACCAAATCAGTCGAAACAGCATTGCATACGTTAGTCAATAAAAGCGAATACCTATTGGTATTAAAATGTTTGCTTGAACATTTTTGTGTTCCTAAGCCAATTAATCTTAAATGGGGAACAAAAATTAAAGAGTGATTTAAAGGTTCATAGCCGTGGTTAGAGGGAAACAATTCTAAAATTCAATTTACCTGGAAGAGGAGGAACTTGCGTAGAGTTAAGATACTCGTATATAAGATACTATAATATATATTCAAGAAAATGATATCGCGTTTGGTTTTTTTATTTACCCCGAAAAGGTAACCTTAACACATCGAAAAACATTTGATTTTTACTGGTTCAGTGAAAAGGCTGAAGACTTCCGACTTTTTCATTCATGCACGCAAAAATCGAAATTGTGTGTCAGCTAAGGTTTACACATGTACATATTTTATTTTTACTGGCGCGTCAAAAATCAATGGCATACTATATGTAAGCCTTTACAAGTAAACTGTCCTGAGCAAACAGCGGATATTAGTGTGAAGGAATTTGGCGTTTGGGTCCAACGTCGACAAAGCGACCAGATTTCTCCTTTAAATAAGCATTATGCCATGATCCTCCGTAGAGGAGGATCTGTTTCTGCAGATTAAGATTAAACTTGCCAGTATGCAGGACTCTAGCGTGGCGTTTTTAATCTGCATATCTATTCTTTCTTCGCTAATCTCTAATTCTTCCATGTACTCTTTCTTTTCTCTCTCTCATTGTGTTAATAAACTTTAAAAGACATAGTTTTAAGTGATGCATCATAAGCATCAAGTCATGATCCCCTCCGCAGGTTAGAAGTGGAGTGAAATCACAAACTTGCCAACACGCAGAGCTAGCGCGACGTTTTTAATTTGCAAATCTATTCTTTCTTCGCTAATCTTTAATTCTCCCCTATACTCTTTCTTTTCCCTCCATCACTGTGTTAATAAATTTTAAAATACATAGTCTTAAGTGAGGTATAATCTGCATGCATAATCTGCCTCTCATCTTCTTTAGTAAAGTACCATTTTTCCTGCAAATATAGCTACTTTCATTTTAAGCGTTTCTAGCTTAATAATTAAATCTTCTCTTTTGGTAGAGCCTGCTGACATCCTAATAACCTTTTCAAAGTTTATAGTTCTTCTATGATATGTTTACCTGATCGTCTCGTAAGTAATCCAGAATATTCGGTAGAGCATGATGTTTTTGTCCTCAGTATAGGATGACATACTAGATTAACTTTCTCCGAGAAGATGCCTTCTCCGAAGTAATGAACTTTGTTTAGGTTCGCTTGTTAGGAAAGATCGCTTGTTGTACTATCTGTAGAGCATATGCTCTACATCAAAGTTTAGTTCCGGATGCACAAGATTCGTATTATATTTGCCAGCTTTTCTTTACAATTCTGTGTCAAAGTATACCAATCTCTTTAAAAAAAAGAAAACAAAATAACAAAAAACAGCTATAAAATTGCAAATTCCAGAACTTCCATAAATTACAAGTCATCTTTCTAGCCCATCATCAACCACTACTCGTAATGATGACTGCCCTCCAAAACATCACTTCCCGTCCGACAAAAGCGATCGCGCAAAAGTAGGTTAAATATCCATTAGGACATTAGTCATCGCATAAATTTCAATTGTTATTGACATCTTCACAACTCATATTGTATATCTCTACACTTATTTTTCAATAATAAATTTAAGAATTTGTCATTTTGCCAAACAATAAATACATCTCTTAGTGTGTCGTTTTTCTCCTTTTTCCATTTTCCATAATTTATAAAATGCCAACATAAATTTACTACCTCACAGACGTACATACGGATTAACTATGCATGCATGTTTGTCATCCGTATTCATACAATGTTGCATGACACCTCTCTCGCAAAACCCATCCATTATAAGAGGTTCGAACACTTTTCATTCTAATGTGTTACGAATTAAATTTGCTAAACCGTGCAGAATTCCATTAATGAACTAGTTTTATGGTGTAGATATAAAAGCATCTACAAAAAAATAAAAACAAACACAACTCATTCGCACAAATTAACCTACTTTAAGGTATTAGATACTTTTCAAGTTTTGATTTTAATTGATCTCTTTAGATTTTATTTTGCATTTTAACCGTAATACTTGTTGATGATGTACTTGTCGATGATGCACAAGAAGTTGTGGTAGTAGATTTTTATTGGTTAACAATTTTTTAACCGTTTCGACCAGTGGAAAATTCTAAGCAGAGCAGAAGACACATTAACATAAACATTTACACATTCTTTTTCTGATAGTTTCTCGCCTTAATTTTTTTGTTGTTCTTTTTCGTGGCTTGACATAGTTTGTTCAAATGGATGAAGAGAGTTCGTTTAGAGTTCTAGATAGCGATGTAACATATTGTAGAGGAAAGTAATGAGTGATGATTCTATAAGTGGTATCGGGTGCCGGGTAGGTGGAATTAATTACAACTTCAAGATTTTCAAGAACCAAAATAAAATATAAATTAGCACATGGAATGAATGTTTTGAATCGAAGCTGCATATTTATTGTGCGGTGTGGCCGGTTCGCTTCTGCTTCTGGATATTTTGAATGGAAATTTATTAACAAAATTTATTTGAAAATGAATGTTATCTGTTGGTGGTTATTTGTTTTAGGGGAATACAAATGGAAAAATTAGTGAAATGCGTCAAAGATATTAATGAATTTCGAGAGAGAAATATCACTTCGGAGGTGGTTTTGACCCGTGGTATGCCATAAGTCAAGTCAACTAGATGACTTAACTTTTGTTCTAGCATTAGGATGATGTCATTAGATTGAAAGGTGAAATTTTAAATATACAATCTCTTAAGGGGTCACTTTAGACTGTGAAAGGTGAGGGTCATAAGATCATGAGGCTCCAAGTTTGTTTTCTTTTTAAATTTGAATTTACTTACAAATAAACTAACCAGGCGACAATGCTTTGGCGAGACTCTACTAGGCGAATAACTTATATAAACTTCTATATAAAGTTAGATTAGGTTAGGCTTAGACTAAAGGGTAGGTCCATTGTGATACAACATATAAGGCTGGCGAATTTGTGGGTAACCAACACAACTGCAACCATTCTGTTCCATGATTCCTTTATATGACCCAGAGATAAAACTCTTGATTTATATTTATCGACTGTAGCTAAGTCACTAAGGTCTTTGTAGAAGTACACGCAGAGGATAGAGCAGGACATGTACACAATATGTATGTTTCTCCTTCTAGTCTCTACATCTCCAATATAAATTGTTGCAGATAATACGTATTCTTTTATCGTGTCTTTCTATCAGGTAACTTAAGCTTTTCCTATTATCCCACCTACCGTTTGCATTCTTTTGCGTGTCGTTACTATTGTAGATAAAATTTTATTGATTTTATAGGAGCAGATCATTCCTTCCTACTTTCAGATATGTTACGACTTGCACAGACACTTTTTTTGTTCACTCCCCGAAAAGACACAGCGTGCCTTAAAACTTCTTTGAAGACCATCCTATAGGAAATTGCAAACCATATCAAAGACTCTAGTCATACAGACAGGCAGACATAAACAGCTCCAGTTCTTTTAATACTATTTATAGGTACTGACTGCGGGTCTTTTGTAGACGGAATTTTTTCATACCTTCGTTTCTCGTAAAAGATAGAAGTGTTTTCAATCCTAACTCCATGTGTTAGCACTCAGCTGATTCCGAACTCTAGGCTAAACAGACTTCACATCCAGTACCACAATAAACGGTCTGGGCTGAGTTCCGGCCACAATGTATTTTTCTAAGACACCACGTTTAACCCTTTTACTATCACTATGATCGAATCGGTGGGCAAACAAACCAGAGCCAGTGCCTTAAAATCCGTCAATATAGTGCCAGGTCTTACAAGAGCAGTTCCAACCAGAAATTAGGTAATAGGAGAATACTGGCCTTTTTTTTCTTTTTCCCGAAAATGGAAAGAATACCAGAACAATTTTTATGTAACAAACTTTTCTGACCTTTTCCAGTTTTCCAAAAAATGGCGGATATATTTTGGGAAAAGGGCAGGAATTAGGCAAATTTCTTTCCATAAAAAAATCAGAATTTTATATTAAAATTTTCTGGCTTTATTCCAAACAATTTTTTGGGGGTGCATTTGCTCATTTAATAACCTCGTTTTTGTATTTTTTTTTTCTCTCAAGGTATTACCACACCATCGCCTCTAGCACCATGAATAAATTCAACCGGGCTTTTTTCTGAGACTCCCGACTTTAATCGTCATATATTATTGAAGACAACACTACAGATTCTCCAATGCTAAGCCAGGTAATTGATTTTCTAAAAAATTTCACTAAGGTACTTTCAATCAGCTTGCTGGACGGTGGTAAAGGAAGTGTTTTCAAGGAATTGCGTTAGTTCTGGCAACCATATGATGATGCTGTATATTCAGTTAACATTCTTTTTGCATGCCCTACGATTTTCTAATGCCTTCGTGTATTATCTAATATGACCTCTTGACTTGATTGACTTGACCAGTTTCACGGAGTTGCTATTGTGCACATCTCGTTTCGGGAATGTGAAAGTCTCTTCTACTGGTTTTGTTTTGTTTTGTTTTCTTTAGGTTTACCTTGAGTTAGATTCCTCCTACTTATTTGTCATTCATGTCCTTCGTGTGAACTCTTTATCTGCTTCAGCTAATTCTTTGGCAGTGGTGCGACACTGGATTCCCTGATAGTTGGCATACTAGGAGTCTTTTGCTCCGACGATCTCTGTAGTTTTTAACTGTTCCAGGCATGCTTAGGCGCCTAATAATCAATTATAAAAACCAAGGCTCGACGATCTAGGGAACGTCTTCAGAAATTTGACCAACAGGAAGTCTACATGGATGGATAACATTCAAAACTTAGCTTTAGCATCATTACCAGATTCAGTGGTTCGGCAGTATTGCATTTTATTTAATAATTTACTAAAATATACTCGTATGTATCATATCATATCAATAAGTACTGGGAAACCGCACGAGTCATTCCAGTTTTTAAAAATAAAAAGAACCCTTCGCTGCCATGAAGCTACAGGCCTATTAGCCTTCTCGCAAACATAGGCGAACTATTTGAAGTTCTAGTTAATTCTCAGCATATGCAGGAAAGAGGACCTTATGACAGACAATCAATTTGGCTTTCGAAGGTTTCACCCAACTACCCACATGACGAAATCAATAATTTGCGCGCGCCAAAGGGATATGAATAGCCTTATACTATTTCAGGACACTGACGTTTTGGGGATGAGGCAGAGAGAAAGAGGGATTGGTGAAGTGGTTTCAAACTCTGGTAGTATCAAGTTTCAGTAAACTCCGAGAGTGGCCGTCCAGATAACTGGGGAGCATTTTTGTTTTGCTGTTAGGTTTTTCTTATTGTGTTCCATATGATAAAAGAGACGGTCATCAGTGTTATGGCTAACATCCCCCATAAGGCTAAGTTCTTCCTTTGGTTGCTAACCTCCAATTTTTGTATGTACTGCGTATTGTTGGTTTCTATTTCCTTTATCATCTCTAAAGAAATGAGCTCTTCTCTTTTGGCTTTAGCTGCGGGTGACTGTAATATTGCTGACAAGGGTTTGTGGTCAGTGATTTCTGCTGCTCGAAAAGTGTGCTGGCGGGCTTTGATGGTTGCGTTGTGGTACTGGGTGACATATGTACATATGTTCCATTTAACTAGACTGCGTTATCGTCTACCTCGATTTTACCGTTGAACTGGTTCAGCAGGATTATTCCAGGGGTTATCTCCTCTATCGGGAGAACGTGTTGGTTGTTGATCTGAATGCATATTGGGGGTTTGCTTGAAAGCAAATAGCTAATACATTTACCGTTACTTATATTTAGTACATTATTCTGATTACAAATAAAAAGTGTGTTAAACGTTTTTCATGTTTCTTTTATTCCAAATAATTCAATTTGACATTTTAAAATTTCCTTGTAGTCTAATTTATTTATGGCTTTTATTAACATTTTTTGACATGATTGTTTAGTGGTGGTTGGTAAGCTTACGATGTTTAATAATAAAGTATTATTTAAGGCTATTTTTACTTCTGAAAATTCAATGGCGTCTACAACATTAGTGTAGGGCATATTTTCTTTATTTAATATAAAGGGTGGTTAAATTTTAAGGGCCGATGTTGAATGTGAACCACACCTAAACGTCAAGTTTTTTTCTGCATTTCATTTGACATTTCTCAATTTCAGACTAACTCAATTTGAACCATGGAAAGATACACAATCGAGCAACGCGTTAAAGTTATTCAGGCTTATTATGAAAATGGGCGTTCAAATCAAAATGCATATCGTGCATTTCGTGATTCTTTCGGTCAATTTAATTGTCCAAATGTGCGTACAATCGGAAAAATCGTGCAAAAATTTGTGCAAACCGGGTCTGTAGGAGATGTGGAAACACCAGTGCATGCTCGTACAGCTCGTACTGCAGAAAATATCGCTGCTGTTCGCGATAGTGTGGCTGAAGAGCCGTCCACCTCAACTCGTCGTCGTGCCCAACAATTGCTCCTCTCACGCTCGTCGTTGATGAACATTATGCATAAAGACTTGCATTTACGCGCTTACAAGGTGCAATTGACTCAAGAACTAAAGCCTCTTGACCATTTCAAGCGTCGTCAATGGTCACAATGGTGGCAAGAAATGGCAACAGTGGATGATCAATTTTCGAAGAAAATCATCTTCAGTGATGAGGCACATTTTCACCTCAGTGGATTCGTCAATAAGCAGAATTGCCGCATTTGGGCGAATGATAATCCAAGAGTGATTGTCGAAAAACCAATGCACCCACAAAAAGTGACTGTTTAGTGCGGTTTATGGGCTGGCGGCATCATCGGGCAGAATTTTTTCCAAAATGAGGCCGGTCAGGCAGTTACTGTGAATGGTGTTCGCTATCGTGAGATGATAACGAACTTTTTATGGCCCGAATTGGAAGATATGGATGTGGACGATATATGGTTTCAACAGGATGGTGCCACTTGCCACACAGCTAACGAAACAATGGCTCTTTTGCGCGACAAATTCAATGTCCGTGTTATCTCACGTGGTGATGATGTCAATTGGCCGCCAAGATCATGTGATTTGACACCGTTGGACTTCTTTCTTTGGGGTTATTTGAAAGAAAAGGTGTACGTCGATAAGCCAGCAAGAATTCAAGAGCTAAAGGATGAGATAATTCGGCACATTAACGGCATAGAACCTCAATTATGCCTCAGCGTCATCGAAAATTTGGACCATCAGATGGAGGTGTGCCGCCGAGGTCGCGGCGGCCATTTGGCCGATATTTTGTTCCATACATAATTGAACCATACCAATATTATCATAATAAAAAGAAATGACAGTAATTTCCTAAATAATTTGTGTTTTATTCAAAATCAACATCGGCCCTTAAAACTTAACCACCCTTTATATATATAGTATTTGACTATATATATATGTATTAATAATATTGGCCTTAGCCCATTACATAGCATATTCTACGTTTTAAATTTCCTCTTGTAGTTCTATTTTCAGAGACTAACTCCTTCTTGTATCGAGGTGTTAATTTTGATCATATCCGCCTATTTTGCCTGACATATACAGCTTGGCCGAGAGTAAAATCTTTTATTGGTTGTCTTATTATGGTACTCAAGATCAGCAGCTTGCTTGTCTTCTATTTTCTTAATGTTTTCTTTACGTGCCTCCTTCAATAGTGCGGGGTCAGATGTTACTCTTCGCCCAAAGAATACTTTTTTTTTTTCCTGTTGTGGAATGAATAGAAAAATTGTATTCGTGGACAGCACGTTCCAAGAGTTCCGTAAAGGAACGGTGGAGACCTTTCGTTTTCATCTCATTATTTCAATGAGTGTTGAATTGAAGCGCTCGACTTGACCATTAACCGTACTTGAATATGGGATTGTTTTGAACATTTTAATTTTGTGTTCATCCTCGGTCATGAAGCTTATTGAGGCCTAATTAAATGATTTCTCATTGTCTACTATTACCATTTCTGGCAAACCAAAGGAAAAGAGTACTTTCCTTAAGGGCTGACGTTGTAAGTAATTTGGGTTGTTTCCCGCTTCCTGATTCGATTGTATTTGGGGTGGACGATATGGTTGTTGGAAATAGGTAGGGCGGTTAAAATGGGGTTGCGATGGTGGCACATTACGCCTCTGAGGGATGAACGATGAGTACCGAGGTTGCAGTTTTTTTTAACATTCCCTGATTGCTAAAAGCGTGATTAGCTCTAAAATGTTGATTTCCTAATTTTAGGCAGAGGTGCAATGACTGTGGGAGGTCTACTGGTTCCTTTATTCTTAAAAGCCTAGGAAAATCACCTCTAAGTCCTCGGATAAAGGTATCCAAAGCTCTGTCTTTGTAGGTTTGGGTTAATAAGCCCATGGATTCAAAACTAATGTCCATGCATGAAAGCTTGCTGAGGATTAACGAAAGATGGGAGAATATTACTTGATAATATTCCTGGATGCTTTTTTGCCTTGGACAAGCGACGTCATCTGACAATCTAGTGTTGTTACATTGCGTTTGTTCACATAATGCATGGTGTTTAGTTTAGTTTAGTGAAGTACTGTAAGACTCCAAAGCGGCGTCGGCTTGCCCAATAATCTTATTGCGTATTACACTAAGTACGCCATAGTATTTCGACTTACCCCTAACCGGTCCGTAAATTTGCAGGACACGATCGATACTCTTTTTCTAAGAGGGAAATTCTGCCGGATCGCCTTAAAAATTTATTAGGCAACGGTCTACATCCGGTACCTTATCCATATTGTCTAACCTACTCATATGCTCGGGTGAAATGTTCTGATCGGAACCAGTAAAGTGTTCCGCATCAGGATTGAGTATGCTCTCAACTATACTCGGACCTTGTTTTTCCAAAATTGTTTGAACAATTGAACTGATAAGTCCATCCAAAGCTGGGGTCGACCATATTTCGCTATTCCCATCCACGTGAGAAGAACTAGATTGAAAAGAAGTATTAGGATTTGCTTCGGACATACTCGGCCCTTAAGAATTTCTGGCAAGATTATCGTTTGGGGCTGAGTCCCTGCAGAGGGATTTGGGGGGGTTAGGTTTGTGGGGACGTACCTGACCGAAGATCGGGCACTATTCGATTTGAATTTACTAACTTTATTTAATTGTAATAAAATAATTTCCCTTTGCTTTATATCTACCTGTACGATTCCGAACTTTATCTTATTATTTTTTCACTTTTTGAAACTTCTTACTTTATTTAACCCTGTTTTTCCTTTTAATATATTTCTTCTTTGCTCTATATTCACTTATTTTTTTTTTTAAAAAAAAATGTCCACTTTTTTAATTCTCTAAAATTTCTTAACTTTTTTTTCTTTGTTTTATATTCACTTTTTAAATTTCTTACTTCATTAAAAAATTTTATGGATTTTTTTTCTTTTGTTCTAATATTCCCTTTTTCCTAAATTTCTTAACTACAACTAACACTAAAACTGCCGACTGCATGTTGGGATGTTTCTTGATATGAAGATGTCGGGTGTTCTCCGGGGATCGGGCGGTGCGACCAGCTCTATCGAGCTTCCATTTTGTCCTTTGACAGGACTATTCCGGGGCCCTTGCAGTTACCTACTTTTCACCTGCAACACAATCGGCACAAGGGAACGTGAAAGGCCAAAATTACTTACTTCGCGAATACTAACGAACCCCTTGTGGTCCCTGCTCGGGCGCCAATTAAAATTTGTGTATACTTTCATTATATTACTTTTTTATTAACATATATCTATTCATTTATTTATTATTTGCATATAAAAAGATGATAAAAGACTTTTGTAATATTATATAATATTTATTAAGAATTATTATTAAGCAAATTTATATTACTTATCCTAAAAACCTTTCTCATATTTCATATTTATTTATTTATTTATTTATTTTAATAGTAGGTACAGGGAGGAAGATAGTTGTAGGTGTTCCTAAACCATTATATAAAATAGTGATCAAATTGCTGTCAGGTTTTTCTTGACTTTATTTAAAAGAATGATGAATTGAATACAGTATTTCCCTGAAACTTATATGTAAAACCAAAAATAGTAAAAAATAAGAATACAGTACTTCATTAAATATGGATTGCAACTGAGTGCCTTGTAGTCTGTAAATGTACAACTTGGGGTAAGAAAAAAAAACAACACATGCCGAAATCTTTCCAATTATACTTGACATAAACATTAATAAAAAAGTTTCATTATTTCTGTAACTCAACATGCTAATCTTACAATTTTGACCAAGTACAAAGAAAACCAAAAAGATATTTGACTGAAAAGAAAAAGATTAAATCTCAAAGGTCTCGATAGCAATTAAGGTCTCATCTATCCATAAGTAGTTTTGCTGTCACTAATGTCCACATAGCCAACGGCAATGCACTACAATCCCGTTCAATTAGTTACAACCTAACCATAAATAACAAACTTAACTTCGCATAACTGTAACTAAACTCATAAAGTCAACAAATTTACCACTCCAAAACTAGAGCAGAACTTGATGCATTTTAATTGGTTTCTACGATTTTTTTTCCGCTCATTATGATGAAATTATTTAAGTCTTATTTTGCAATCGTAATGCGCAAAAACGAAACGCGCGCGTCAATCGAATGGATTTTTCATGCAATTTCTCATAGTAGTTAAGTGGTGGATGCCCTCCATATAAGCAGTAGTAGTCAAAAACGACGGCACTTTTCCTGCATTCGCAGTTTTTTCATTCAAATTAAAGTTAAAACTGTCGAAGTAAAGTAAGTGGTGGTGACCACCACCAACCACCCTCCTCCAAAGCCAGCATATAGAAATTGATTCGATCTCGAAATTGCGTGTGAAAATTGTTTTTAAACTCTTAAAAGTGTCAAATGATTTCCACCAACAGAGCGTATGCGAAGTACTTTATGGCTAAGAAGTGTATCTAAAGTACAAGTAGCCTTTGGCTTTGTACTGCGTGCGGTTGGCGTGTAGAAAACCATAATTCCATTATTCGATCGACATGAATTTATCTTTTGTTGACCATAATTGAATGCGAGAGCCGATAGAGGAGGTGTGGTCTGTAAAGAGAGGAAGGAAAAAGAGAAACTAACCACACTAACCAGTCAATGAGCTGCGCACCCTCAAGCTATTTGGCACTTTGTTCGGTTTCGGGTTTGTTTTTAGTTTCTTTTCTCTTATGTGTGTGAACATGGTAGCTTTAGGGATGAAGTTGGTGTATTGATCACAGAAATAATGACAAAGGTAACAATGTTATTCAATGCGATGATTTATAGAAAATTAATACTACTAGGTTACGATTAATATTTTAAAAAAGTGAGGTTTAAAACTTGTATTCAAGGACAAGAATATGATAGCTTCGAGTTTGATGCAATGAAATTTCTCCCCTTCATTCTTCTATTTTGGCTATATTAGTTATATCTCTATGTACACTGCAGGCCAAAAGTTTGGGCCGCCGTCAGTGCTCGAAGGAAAAACAAAATATAACATCGAAAAAAACTCTTTAGTAGAATCATGTAAAATGAACGGAGAGCACATATGAAACCAAAATAAGAAGAAAAATATTTTCATATTGTTTTTAACATAAAGAAATTTATTAAAATATGATTAAAACCGATTTTTCATCGAAAAAGCCACCTTTACATTCGATTACTTTTTTTTTTACAATTCTTGGCATTCTAGCTATCAGTTTTTGAATTGTTGCCTGTGGTATATTGCTCCAGCAATCCAATTCCACAACGCAGATTCTGAGGATGGGCATTGATCCCGGACCCTTCTATGCAGTTCCACCCACAACAGCTCTATAGGGTTTCAATCTGGTGATTGCGGCTGCCATATCATGATTTGTAAGATCTCTTCATCTTCATCTTCCCTCTGTTTCAGGTAGTCTTGACAAAGTCTTGTTTAGGGTCGTTGTCCTGTTGAAATCCAGAGGTCACAGTATTTTCTACCAATATAGTTTTGTATGCGTCCTTATTCATTTTTCCATTCACTCGAGCCAGAACTCTCCGTTTTGTGCCAAATACCTCGAACTGCAATTCATCGTTCCATAAAACTGTGGTGAAATCTTCTTCCGCCCAGTCCTTATGCTTTTTGGCCCATTCTAACGTTTTTTGCTGGTTTTGTGGTCGGAGCAGTGGTTTACGAACAGCAACTCGCCCAAATAGTCCAGCATGTCATAGTTCATTTATTTCGGCGCGTATTTCGGGTGCGGTTTTTCGTCGACTTCGTTTGCTTGTTGTGACTATTAGCCGGTCCTCGTGTTTAGTTGTAGCTCTAGGCCGTTCTGACCATGGTTTAAAACTTCCGGTATGAACGTGACATTTAATGGTATGTTGGACGCAGTACCTTGATATCTTCAACTGCGAAGCAACTTCTCACTGAGATTTGCCATCTTTAAGAAGGGTGATGATTGCAGATCGTTTCTCGATTGTGGTTTCCGCCACTCTTCCCATTTTTAACGAGTTATTTACTCAAGACGTGAAGAATCTCAAATAAGTTCTTATAACTTCAAAGTGTGGCTTTTACGTAAGACTTTTGCAATCCAGATTGACAAATTTTGGGGTTTTGAGAACCCTTTTGATGTAAGGAGTCATAAACAAGTGCTGAATCAACAACCAAAAGTTATACAATTTAATAATTATGAAAAACCTAAACAATTCACAATAAACCACAATGAATAAATTCAGTTTTCTAGAAATGCCTCACACTTTTGGCCTGCAGTGTACTCTATAGGCATTTTTTTTCGGTTGCCTCAGCTATAGGTACTAAATTTACAAATCTTATTAAGCTGACACCTGGCTGATTAACTTGCTTAAATTTTGGAAAAAACAAATTTTCACAGGAGCTAATACCAAGGGTGTTCCATACTTTGTGTCGTAATTTGTGTCAATTAAACTTCTCATATTAGTTACCATTTTTATTATTCCGTACCAAAAATATAAAAAAAAAATTATTTTGGATAAAGGTTCTTGAACAAAAAAACTCAAAAACCATTGTATAAGATAAACGAGAAAACAAAATTAGGATACAATTAAAATAACGGCATGGAGCACTAACCGCGCGACGTCCGTCCACTTGACTAATTTTTGGTAATGCACAATCATCCAACCAAAATTATCATCGGTATCAAGTCACACACCTCAAAATAGGTCACAATTATCTTCTCTTCGGTGGAAATGTGAAGGCTGCTCAGATGCATTTTAACGTAGGGAAACAAACCAAAGTTGAAAGGGGCATGTACAAAGACACATACCTTACTCTATGACTTTGTTGACGACGTAATAATAGACCCAGGCTCGTCACCTATTGCGATTAAAATGGTGTCCTTGGATTTTCTCTTATTGAATTATCTGATCAAGTTCCGTGCCCATTTCACTCTGCATTCCTTTTGTTCGGGCGTAGTGATATGAGGTAATCAGTACAAAGCTTCATAATTTTGAGATGATAGGTTACAATTCAATGTAAACTGGACACATTAATGCCCAAAGCCTCCTCTGTCTGCCGAGAGGTTACTCGTCTATCTTTGAGCGTTAGGTCCTGGACGCCGTTTCATGAATAGACACCTCATTTGGATGACCCGTATGTGGTTGATCGTTCAGGTCAAATCGTACGCTCCTAATTCCAAGTAGTATTACCTCTAGGTGGTCCTAAGGGATGGTAAAGTATCCTGTAGAACATATGTAAGTTATCTCGCTGAAATACTCTTCAGTTGCCATACTACTCAACAGCTCTCGTTCAAATGACCGTATCTTCGAAAGTGTTCATAGAACTGGAATATCAACAAATTATTTTAAAGCTACGTCCAATCTTAAATTTTATCATACTCATATTCAAAATGTTATAATAAAGGTCTCTTTCTTACAGATACGAAATAAAAACTGGTTACTGGACCGCATTCCAGAACTCAACGCACGATATAGCAACAGAAACCTCAAGCAATGCTCTACTGCCACTGATCCTAGTGTGCAACAATCTCAAAGACCGTGAATTGCTTTAAAATCGTATTAAAATAATTAAATTTTTCATTAAAACAATAATTTTACTTGCTTTCTTCATTTGAACAGATTATGTTTTGAATATGGACATGTTGAACTATCACATTTAACAATTTTCTTCAGTAGCAAGAGTCTCAAGCAAAAATCGCTGCTCATCTCAGAAGAGTAATTAATTTGACTCTTTTGATGATACTGTTCTTAAAAATATATTTGTTTCAAGACTACACCATAACATCACCTCTAGCACGGAGTGCGTTCAACCATCAGATCTTACCGCCTATAGATTCAAATAATAGTTCTCCTGTGCCTTGTATACTGAACTGCATATCTTCCTCTCAGGTGGACTGAACAACATTCAGAATCTCTTTAAGATCTGTCTTATGAGTGGAAATTCATTACAATAATAATATTCTCATCAAGAACCTTTTTTTTTTAAAACAACCCAATGTTCGTTTCCCCACTGGCAATCAGAAGTTGTCTGCCAGAATGGCAAAATCGTATTAGGTGCGCAACTAAGTTCTCGCTGTTTTTTTTTTTATGAAAATGCAACTTCATTGTGAAAAAATGGTTACAAATGAATCATTCAAAGTATTGCCCATCGCTAGCTACAACTTTTTCCCATCTTTCTGGCAGAGCTCGAATACCGTTACGGTAAAAGTGTTCATCTCTTGAGGCTATCCACGAATCAAGCTATTTTTTGATGTTTTCATATGAGCGGAGCAGCTGATCAGCCAGACCATGTGCCATCGGACGGAACAAGTAATAATCGGATGGCGCAATATCTGGGGAATATGGCGGGTGGGGTAGGACTTCCCATTTGAGCGTTTCCAGGTAAGTTTTAACGGGTTTGGCAACGTGAGGCCGAGCGTTGTCATGCTGTAGAATCACTTTTTCGTGCCTCTGCTCGTATTGTGGCCGTGCTCGGCTCAATCGCATCAATTGAAGTCGATACCGTTCCCCAGTGATGGTTTCGTTGGGTTTCAACAGTTCATAATAAATGACACCGACCTGGTACCACCAAATACACAGCATAATCTTTGCAGTGTGAATATTCGGCCGAGCCGACGACATAGAAGCATGGCCGCGCAATCCCCATGACTTCCTTTTCTTTGGGTTGCTGTAATGAATCCATTTTTCATCACCCGTCACGATGCGATGAAGAAAACCCTTCCTTTTTTGCCGCTGACGCAGTTGTCATAGGCGAAAAAACGACGCTCAACGTCTCTTGGCTTCAAATCATAAGGAACCCAAGTTCCTTGTTTTTGAATCATTCCAAAAGCATGCAATCGCTTGGAAACGGCTTGACGGGTAACTCCTAATGCTGAAGCAAGCTGTTCTTGCGTTTGGCACGGATCCTCATCGAGCAATGCCTCCAATTCAGCGTCTTCGAAGGATTTTGGCCTTCCTTCACGCGGACGGTCGTCAACATTGAAACCACCTTCTTTGAAGCAACGGAACCAATCACGGCATGTTGTTTCACTTAGAGCAGCTTCTCCGTAAACTTTTTGGAGCTCTCGATGCGCTTCAGCCGCCGTTTTCTTCGAATGAAAGAAGAAAATTAACACTTCCCGCAAATGACGATTATTTGGCACAAAATCAGACATATTCACACAACCAAGTATATGACGCCAAAACAAAATCACTAATGTGTCAAAACAGTTTGTTTACCATATGTTTTGGATATGTCAAAATCGACCAGCACTTACTGCTATTGAACTTAGTTGTGCACCTAATATCTACTGGTTCGTATCTCGAACTCTCTCATGACCAAATTTAATCATACACTCCAGCAAGCCTTAGGGAAAAAGTAAACAAGATAGATCTTTCTGCAGACCCAACAGAGAAATTAACAGGGGTTAACAATTCTCATTCAGGTAACTATGTATGTAAGGACGGTGCACAAAAAAAGTGGTTGCGATAAAAATTATATAAAAACAACAATTTGTGGCTTTTTTATGTAATCATTTTTTTTTACAAATTATGTCCAACATAGCATAGGATTACGAGGCCCTTAGCCAACTTTGCTTTCAAGTTTTAGTCATTGACTGATGAATCCAACTTCTACACATAAACTTTTCTAACCTTTCCTTTGAGACCGTCCATTATGCAAGTTACAGATTTGTCGCCATTTTTCTTCGAAAGTTCGCTTCTCTTGCTGTTATTTTATTAAGCTTCAACTTTGAATTTTTTATGTCCACTAGATTTCTTTATTTTTCGCACATATGTATATGTATAACTTTGAGTTTTCAAACTTGTTTGCAATGTCTCGTACGGAAATGTTAGGGTTATTGTTAAAAAC
Organism: Pocota personata; assembly: GCA_963082735.1. Taxonomy (NCBI): domain Eukaryota; kingdom Metazoa; phylum Arthropoda; class Insecta; order Diptera; family Syrphidae; genus Pocota; species Pocota personata. Next base: position 144,186,257 of record OY720430.1, read on the forward strand.
AGACTTCACCCAAATAATAGGTAAGGTTATTATTATTAACTGATTCAAATATTTTAGACAAACTACAAGTCGTAGGCTCAAGCGGTTTACACATTCTCGTAGAACAATTTGAACGCTACAGTAAAAATCTGAATCTATAGGGAATTCAAAATGGCGGCTCGTATGTGCTGTTTATTTGCAAATCACTTACATTTGAAATTTAAATAATATCGTTAAAATGTTTTTCTTTTTACAAAAACCATTAAAAAATGTTGATAATTTTTAAAAATTTTGTACGCCATAATCTTTTAAATGTGAAATAATAATAATGACCGAGCAAATGAAATAAGGATCTCCGGATTTACACTTCGAATGTTCGGAACCTTAACATCGTTCGGAACCTTAACAACAATCGTGACATCAATAATGGTAACTATTACCAGGCAAGAGAATCATTGTCCGTATAGATCAGAATTTGTCATAGGACATAAACTTGCTTATATGTGAACGTTTTCTACGACCTTTTGCTTATTGTAAACTGAGAAAGTATGCCCCCCATACCCATACCACCCATTACTTCAAAGCCAAAGAAGAGTGGATTGCATAGAGGACGATAGGTTGGTCGAAGAGAAGCTGAGATAGCTCATAGAGGGATAAATACTATTCAAGAGGTTTTATAATTACCTCATACCATCGGGCTAAGCTTAAAACTACTCTAACCTTTACGTATTTTTTTAAAATTGTATTTAACATAGTGATTTATGACAAACTTTTATTTTATTTCTCTTAGAAAAAAAAAACTTTAATTTGTTATTTCAAGATATGGAGTAAGGAAAACACAAATATTGTTGGGCATATAAATTAATTTTATTTTCGCTAGAAATACAGAGAGAAAGTCGGGCTTAGGAAAATGCTGCTTTAATCATTGGCAAGGATGGCTAATTTTATTTCTTCCGATCATAATTCTTATAGGAATGTTGGTGAATGATGACAAAGTAAGTTTTAATTAAATGATTACATGCGGATACGATACACAACCATTTCATTTTAGGCATACTGTGTGGTGTACGTGATAATTGTGATGTTAATCTGTTGGATAACAGGAGTCTTACCACTTCCAATAACTGCTTTGCTACCAGTCGCTACGTTTCCATTAATGAACATTATGGTAATTAAATTGTTAACAAGCAAAATAATTAACAAATATAAATTTATTTTTAGCCTTCTGATAATACATGTTCTTTATACTTCAAACAAACTACGGTAAATTTTTTGGTAAGCGTTATAATTGCATGCAGTATAGAATATACCAACTTACACGCATTTTTATCTGCTGTAATCTGCAAATTTGTTGGAGCAAGCCCAAGGAAGTACGGTTTTAGTTTTTAAAAACAATCCAGTAACTCAATTTTGACTATCTTAGGCTACATCTGTTCTTAGTTATTACTACAACGTTACTTTCAATGATTATAACGAATGGTTCATGCATAGCCATAATGTATCCTATTACGAAAGGAATTTTGGAACAGTTAGGAAGTGTAAGTTAAACTATCTTGAGTTTGATATTAAAAAATAAAATTTCGTTACTTTGATTTACAGCAAGAAGTGTGCAAAATCTACGAAGATAATAACCCAGACATTCCCAAATCGGCGTAAGTTTTTCTCAAAAGAAAACTAGTTCTAAAAACATAGGTTTTTTTTGTTTTGTTTAGGAGAAAACCTTCGAGGGTTGCAATTTGTTTTTATCTAAGTATTGCTTATGCCTGCTCAATGGGTAGCAGTGGCAACTTAACCGGTAATCAAACTAATCTTGAATTTAGAAAAACTTACGATACGTAAGGATAAAAATAATAAATTTTTTTGCAATAGAATTTTGTAATTGAATGTTTCTACTGTTTCTTAGACGATTTCCAGATGCTCCCGACCAGATTGACTTTAAACATTTTTTGTTATATGCTTTGCCGCAGATGTTGGTGTATACAATATTAATGTTTCTAATCATGGAATATACACACATGGGACTGTTTCGGTACTTTTCCTAATATTTAGTTGATTAATAGTCAACAGTTCTTTTGTACAAAATAGATCAAACAGCCCCGATGCTATGGCAGTGAAACAAACTGAAGAAGACAGAATCGCGGCCAATAACTTAGCCGCAGCGAAATACGAAACCATTGGAACACTAACTACAGCTCAATGCTACGTTTTAACACTTTACATACTTATGATTATCATGTTGATTACAAGGGAACCTGAATTTATTGACGGCTGGGGAGAAATTTCTCCAAAGTATGTATATATTTTTTAAGTTATATTTTAATGATTATTCGACTTTTTAATGACAGCAAACAATAATTTTCTTAGGTATTGCAGTATAATAGTTTTGACTTATGAACTTATGCCATCAGCAGATTTTGCTTAAAAGTCTACATTTTGTTAAGGGATTGTAACTGATATGACATGATTTTAAACATTACCGATAAACAGCTTCAAGTTATTGGTGTTGGTAATACCTTCTTGAAATCGGATGGAGTGGGAGTAAAATATGGGAAGGGGTTTCAAAAACTAAAAATTAATAACGGAGTTCTTGCATCTTCATAAAAATCCTCATCACCGATAAAGTCCCCGAAAGATACAACACGTTCTTAAAAGACGCCTAAAAAATGTACCTCATAGCAGCCACAGATCAATCGGTGATGAAAAGCCAATTGCGAGACAACGACCATATCCCCCTTGAGAGCAAACTCCATCAGAACTGACCATTTGGTGAGTAGTGATGGAAAGAGAAAAAAAAAAAAAAAAAAAAAAGGGCGGCAGTGCTTTCGTCTGAAAACATATCCAGCTCTTCAATGATTTTCGAGCATTTCTGGTCTTCGAGGCTACCTAAGAGATCCTAAGTCACTCACTATCACATAATGTCTTAATTGGAGTCACCGTCTTATCTTGAACTGGACGTTGCTTTCTCTTCTGTTTTTCATTTTTTTCATTTTAAATCTACCGGTACTTACATCTCTTAGAAGTTGCTTCTTTACGAAAACCAATAATTTACACGAGTAGTTTAAAGCTGCGACACATTTGATGACAATTAGTATAAATCGATTTAATATGCACACGTATCTGTATATTTAATTATTATTAGTCTTCTTGCATCACGTTGTTACGCAGTATAAAGTATCTTTTGATCAACTAACGCTCGGGTTGTCATAAATAAAATGTTCACATTGGTTTCGATCGAAAATAAAGTGCATGCTACCCAGGGAATAAAAATAAAGAACATCGATTTAGAAAAAAGATTCAGAAGTCTGCAATTGGTCATTACAAGTCCCTAAATAATGTATGTATTAAGTTTTTCGCTCCAGTGCACCCAAATCTTCATTTTGGCCCCTAACGCACATCAGGGACCAAAATGAGGATTTGCGTGCTGCGAAATTGGGCTCTTTAAAGTTTTTTAAACCCAGTTATGGAATGAAACGTATAGGGAAACAACAAAAAAAAGATTGGATGGAAAATAAAACAGTGTGACGTTGTGTGTTAGTGTTGAAACTTTTCAGATTATAAGTTTCTGCAAATATTATTGAAGGCAATTTATTCCACTTTCGTGTTGAGTGCCTAAAAACTGGATCGACTTTCGTTATTTTGCTAAGATTTCGTTTACTACACAACTGGATGGCAAAAATATTTATGGATTTTATCTACTTCGTTCAAAAGGCGACTTAATAAACATATACCTTTCAGATCCTTGCCATCACAGCTTTCATGGCCTCAGTGAATCTAAAACAATATCCTTATATGTTTCGAACGACTTTGACTGAGTCTATCATGCCTTCTTTTCAAATTTGTTTGTAGAATGGATTTAAAGCTTCATATCGTGCTGGATGTAATATCACCAAATCCGCTAATAAAAATGAATGTGTTCCATAAGGCTCCGTTCTTTTATCAACCTTTTCCTTATTTTTATTAATGACCTGTTAACTATTACCCAAAATACAATACACACCTTTGTACCTATATATATGATAGTTCATACATTCTACTATAAATCGTGGCAGAAACATGGTAATGTCACTGCGTGACGAAATCATATAAGAGATCAAATTCAATGCCGCTTAATTTTAGTCCCACTCCCTCTATTGTAATTCGATATTCCCCTCGTAGATGAGGAAATATACCCAGTAATTCATCACTGAATATACTTGGTATGAAAATACTTGTGTATATAATAGTACCTTGCATGTCTGCAAAAGAGATTTCATCTCATCTACTTCAAATTTATAAATCATATATATAGGTACAGGAGCTGAGCGTATTGTTCTGTTGCATTTAATTAATTAATTTTAATTTTGATTGCTGAGAATACACGCGCAATATTGGTCGTCTGTCGTTGTTGTACCGCTACTTCTATAGTCGATGGCCTAATTAAATTTTCAGTCTCATTACCCCTAAATAATACTTCGACGTCATAAACGAATAATTAGGACACTCACCTATTATACTTTGATATCCAATTTCCTACTTCTTTCCTCTAAAATCTGTCTTCACGGCGCCAGTGCCATGAACACAGTTTTGAAGGTTCAAATGCAATGTAAATTTAAGAAATTTTTTCAGAACTTTTTTTTACGACTTTTTTTAAAAGAAAAAATGGGAGTGAATGTCAATATTTGTAATCGAAGTTGACGAATTCCGATGAATTATTTAAAATAAGACCAATAAGACCTAACCATCAAGGTAAATAGTTTTGAGAAAATAAAATGTGCTTTTCTTCTTAAGACAACACTCCCAAAGAGTGGGTGCGGTCCTATACAATGTATGGGCAAATTGTAGAGAAAGCTTATGTCTACATATTTTGTTATTTTTTTATAGCAAAAATATTGGAAACAAATTGGAAATTTCTTTGAGGGAGAATTTAAAAACTGTTTAGATTTGTACTGCAAGAAGGTTATAAACAGGCGGACGGACAAATGAATATGGTTATCAACATAACTTACGATGCCGATATATATACTTTTGGGAGTCTTATCATAATTAATACTCCATGTTACAAACTATACTATATTCCTTTCGTTATTGATATTTATGTATAATCTCTATAGTCAGGATAATTTGTACTAGTGACAACTTCTATCAGACTTAAGTGAAGTTACACATCACCAGCGCGAATTGTAATGTTAAAATCTTTACGTATTGATGGAAGGTCATTATCAAATATGGACTTGAAATTCAGTCTTGTGCTATACTGATGCATTGGATAATGTGGCTTTTAAATAAACAATTTGTATCAGCTTTAGTGAATTCTTCTTCGTTTATCAAGTGTCAAGAGTCTTAAAGAAATCTAGTAAAGCTAATAAAGTTAAATAGTCTGCAGCAATTTTCGTAAGAACTTCATTTACATTTGTGTTGCTGTAGGTGCTGCATAAGTACAATAGCTACGCTCTCGATATAGCTCACATTTATTTTTGTACATTTTTTTTTCTTTTACAGGAAATTTTTAAACGCATCAGTTACAACCATATTTGCATTGTTGACCTTTGCTTTGCCAGCAAATATTTTATTCCTCAAATGTTGGGATGGTAAATAAAGCAATAAATTAACTTTTAACTTTTTTTGTAAAAACATTTCATAACGCATCAATAGAACGTTCGCTTCAGAAAACTTCCGGATTATTAGTTTGGAAATTTGTAAATTCAAATGTTCCATGGGATATCATTTTTGTAATTGGTGCGGAATAGATTGACATAAGTTAATTTAAAAAGATTATATATTGAATTTTACTAAGGTTGCGGAGGTGCATTATCAGAAGGTGTAAAAGTAAGTGGATTGGCAAGAAAATTGGGTGAACTATTTTCGAATTTTAAAGATCTTCCGACTCCAATAAGTCTTCTCATTGCAATTTTCTTAATGGTACTTTTTTCAAATGTGACTGTCAATGTGGGTGTAATGAGTGCTCTTGCACCGGGTATTATTCAACTGGTAAACAAATTTAAATACTCATTACAAGGTATTTTTATGTACCTCTTTTTTTTTATAGGCGGTGGAATCTAAAGCTCATCCTTTATTGTTTATGCTGCCAACTGGTTTAGTTGGTAGTATGGCATTTCTAATGCCACCAGCTACGGTATCAAATGCCTTAGTTGGAACTTATGCAAATATACGGCCAAAACAATTTGTGAGTAGTTGTTTAGTGTTTTATGGTTTTTCCAATGTAATTTTGTTACTTTATGTTCCAGTTTTTGGGTGGGATTGGACCAACAATTGCTGCGGTGATTACTATTTTCATCTTCTCACAAAGCTGGGGGTTATTAGTTTATTCAGATTGGATGGAGTATCCCGATTGGGTTAAGCTGAGCACTACTCTCCCGGAATATGGAGATGAAGACAAAGATTGAAATTTGTTTAATATAGTTTTATAGTAAATACAGTGGTTTTTTATTTATACATGAAACTTCTGTAGCCACATTAGACTAAATTTGTTCGGATGTAAAGAGCAAGAAGTAACGCTAAGATGAAACCCTTATTTTCTACAAAACGCCTAGGATTTGGTCCAAATTTGATATTTATGTTAGTTTGGGTGCATGCTGTGGGCGTTGTGGCTTAGTCGTTAACTGCGCGATCAATGAGCGGAAGATTCCCAAAAAGCACAAAAACAATATTTTTTCACGGTGCACAGTATGAGTGACTGCGAGAAGCTAAGCCAAGTCCTATATGTATTACATATGTAGATATATAGATGCATGATATAAAATGGCATTCAAGGGGGAAAAATGCAAAAAACGGTACTTTTCGACGACTTAACCGATTTGGATGAGTTGGTCGATTTTTGTTTGAGTTTGTCAACAATAAAAAATGGAAGAAAATGGAAAACGACGGAAATAAGTAAGTATATTTTATATATCTTCAAATAAAAACAGATTTTAATATGTTTTTTATGCAAATAAGGAACAAATTCACTATAAATGGAAAAATTAATCCCAATGAAAAATAGAGCCTACTGATTGCAAAGGGAATTCGTAAGAGGCTAGAAGCATAAGATTATTGGAAGAAGTATGCGCTAGAATTAAATAGTGTAGGGCCTCAGATTAAAACTCTGGACAAATGGACGGTTACACGGTTTATTGTTGCACACTTGAATGAAGATTCATTTAACAAATGCAATGGAAAACATTCAAAAATATGTAATACTAACAATAATGGCATTGATGCTAAAGAAACCTTTCCTATTGAAACAAAGATGTTGGAGATGTTTATCAGGCTCCCTTATTTTAATATGCAGCCGATAATACCCGGAAGTCCAGTTTTCTCATAAAATAATAATTTGCCTTCCTCTTCTTCTCGTGAGTACTGAAACTTGATCCACTTAGGTTGAACCAGTTCTTCCACTACATCTTTGAGCTCGCTTAAGACAACAGAAACCGTTGACTGACCAATAGCACGGTAGTAATCATTGCCAGTACAGTTTTAATTACGTTACGAATCGAAGAAATTCTTTCATACCTCCTTAATTTAGACTCTATGTCTTGTAAGAGATTAACAACTGCATTTGTCGTTAATATAAAATTATTTTTGAATCCTAAACAAAACAACTATAGAAATGCACTTTTATTGAGAAATGTATATCCTTACATATTTCTATCCATGTCTAGGGGATTAGATTGCACTCCTAATTTTTCTCTGTATCGAAGTGTTGATAACATCTCAGCACATCGAACCTCGTCTAATTCCTCCCCTAAGATATCGAGCCAGATAAAACTCATGATTTTGGCTAAAAACAACTATTATTTAAAAACACTTCAAAATTGACGTTGAATTGACATTTGAGTCGAAAGTTCAGTGGGATAGCTTTTTATTTTCTATTTCAAAAAATTCTAAAAAATTCTATTTCATTAATTCTTTAATTGAAATATTAAAATTTTTTTATTTTTAAAAAAAAAAAAATTAAATAAAATTTAATGATCTTATCATATTCTAAGAGAAAAAGTTCAATTTGAACTTATATACTGATGAAATAAATCCACTACCAGGCCAGGCACTACAATCGACGCAGTATTTGATCGCTATGAGTATTTAGATAATTTACAGTCGAAAATATTTATATAAGATAGATTTAGTTATCATATGCCAATAATTTCATTCTTAGAGTATGAATCGATCCTGGTAGTTCAACGCAATATTTTTTACTTACTCCTATAAGGCAAGTATTGGTTCGATCTCGAGATTTTAAATTCAATAAAGTGGGTCTTTCAATTCTGACTGTTTGTATGGCCGACTGCAACCTAAACGGCTAAATAGATTTTCCTCAAACTTCATATCTAGGGTCTGTGATATCACAATTCGAGGCGAAATCGGAATTTTCGTTCTGTTTTTCGTAAAATTAACTGTACTTTACTAATGCCGATGATTGATCAAATTCGATATTTCGGTTACGGTAAATATGTGCTATCAGATGGCGTACCAGCTTTTCGCCAACAAATTCGTATAATGGTAATTTATTTATTAACTGGTTCTTAAAAATAGGCTATTTTTTGGCTATGGCTCGATCGATTTTGTTAGAAATTAATACCTACACAATATTTGATATACACAAGCGTACCAAATTTTGGGAAAATTGTTAAAAAAATGTTTGTATTTTAACGGATTGTCAAAAAAAATGTTTAGTTTAAATGGATTTGAGAAAAAATTTATTTCAAATAGGAGTTTTGCAGATAAACAACATATAGGTGCAAGAACGTGGCCCAGTCGTGCACTTTATTATTCTTTTATTTTTCCACACAATCCAGTTGAAAGATCCTAATCTAATTTCTATTTACCAAAAACAATGGATTGGGATAATCTAATAAAAATATCTTTTCTTACCATAAGCGGATTATTTCTAAATCATATATTCACCAATTCATTGGTGGAATAGTCCCAAGTACCAGCCAGGTGCTTTAACAACTTTTAAACCAAATCCGATATATTTGACACGCTCGAGATATCATTATAACATCGCCATAAAATATTAATTTACCAGAAAATTAAGACATTTTAAAAATATCAGCAACAAAAAAAAAGAACATAACGACAAGTTTGATAGGAATTATGAAAAAAAAAACCGAATCAGCCTCCGTGTGTCTGTCTAATCTGTTTGGTTGCGGTGTACATTTTTTTTTTTCACTAATTTATGGTCGTATAGCGAATATATTCAATTCAATGTGCTTTTTTGTATATTTAAATCAACAGGCAATTTCATAATCAACACAGAATTGCAATTTATTGGCACTGACAGTTAAACGGTTGTAGTAGAGTCATTTACTCAGCAAAAAAAAGGAAAGAAAATTGGAAAAACTTCAGATAAATACATACATACTCGTAGATAAAATTACTTATCACGCCATTTGATTGCCTGGTTAAAAAAAATAAGAGTAGGTTTTTTTTTTTCAAAAATACTTACCATGATAGTCACTCTCGTCATACAATCCTGGAACGGTGGGTAATGCCCAAAAAGGCTCTTCCGGATAAACCATCATCATTGAAATATCCACTGTACTGTTTTTTTTTTTTTTTTGATTTTAGATGTTTGGAAGGCTGGAAGGCAAACATTTTTGTGTCATTTTGGATTTTAAGGCTTCGAAAGTGGGCGGTATTGTGAGTATTTTCTTCTTTTCGTTTCAACTTGATTTGACAGTATTTACGTGAGTTTTTGGTATACTCTAGATCAGTTTTCTTAGCTTATCTTAACAAATCGGCATGGGATTTAAATTTTTGGGCATTCTGAGGAAAGATAATCTATGGTCCTAGAAAACAGTCAACAGTTCATCATTCTAGCTTTTAAACTTGTGCAGATATTTTTTGGGGATTCGGAACACTTCGCATCCAAGCAAAATTCTACATTCTCCATCATGGATACATTTAGTTGAAGATTGCTGTTGGTGCAATTCGGGTTTAGTTTGTAAAATGCAGTAAAATGTGGCTCTTATTTTACCTGAGAAAATACCTATCATGTGCAACTTATTATACAATCTATGAAACTGAACGTTAGAAGACCCCAGCTACTGTTTTGTTGTGGTGCAACCTTTGTGCTTATTATTTTCAATGTAATTCAATAACTAGAGGAATTCATCTAACAATCTGCGCAATTTCAGTTTGTGTCTGCTACTTAGATGCTCTACAGCTCATTTCATGGCTCAAAAATGCATGTCAATCAAATTGGACATTAAAATCGCTGGAAATATTATATTGGAGAGATGCATCTTACTTTATGCTGATGGTGGGTATAGTTGGACCATCGATAGTAATGACAGTTTAATTGAAAAGCAAAATATTTATTCGTTATATGCAACCACTTAAGTGCACGCTTCAATTGAGTTGATAGTGCATTAAGTATTGCTACTTTTTGTTTGCGGACGACATGATTTGGCAGACATCAAGGTCCTGGGATAAAAGGATTTGAGTGGGAAACATATAAATGCATTTCTCAGGCAAGTGGATATACCTATACTTACATAAGTCTAGAATATTTCGACATTTTCGGAGTTCGTATCAATAAAGTCTATTTTTCAAAACCTAGTCGAGGTTTCGAAGAAAAAGAATTATCTAATTAATTGTTAAGAGTCTGTCATTGGTAAATATTCCATCAGCTTTGAGTAAGTGCTTGCACGTTTGTATGTAAGTACTTGCGAGTATATGTTGTATGGAATGTAATTTTTCTGACCAGTAGTAAAACCTAACCACAATTTTATTATTTTCATGACACGCTTTAATTTTTTAGCAAATTGATCGCCATCTAGCGGAAAAAACTTAACCACAACTCACACCTCATTTGCACCCTGCTGAGAACATGTGTATCATAGTTTGTGGCAGTTCCATTTACTAAAAGTACATGTCCAGCCGAATGGATCACGACTGTTATCCAAAAGGCGGATAGTCCTACAGGTCTTTATTAAGTAGTTGGTACTCCAGGTTAGGGTTTAGTTCTGCATTAACCATGATAAACCATATACTAGGTTAAACATAACTAGATTGAAGAGTCTTTAATGGACCTTCCATGTCCGACCATAAGGTTATCGAATTCGTTCTGGAAGAAATCTGCACTGAAGAAGCGTGAAAAAAACTAATTGGGATATATCTTAACTTGCAAGGACAACCAACTACAGTGAAAAGGAAAGAGTGTCAGTGCCCCTATTAGAACCAAATCTTCCATAAACATACATATATATAAAGAAAAGTTAAACCATAAAAACTAAAATGAGATCTGGCTAACTACTCCGGTCAAGCCTATACTATAAACTTATTCCCAAAATTTTCCTAGAAAAAAAATCCAACCTGCTACTGAATCCTGACAGAAAAGAACATTCAGTGGCCACTATCTAACTGCATATACTGACGTCGTAATCAGGCGAAAAATAACGTTTGACAGGAAGTGCTTTAGGCGTGGTCAGTTTGTTAGTTTCGAGTGGTCTTTTTGTGTAATTTCCAGGTTATTGAGAAGTAAGGCCCTCTCGAGAAGAGCAAAAGAGTCCCGTTATTTCAAGTCGCGTCCACAGAAATAAAAATTATATATCTGATTAACCAAAAAAGAGGTGTCTTGGATTGTTCTTGTTGTTTCTATCAAAATACACGCCGCCAATGAAATTCTATACTAATTTCCCTAATACTGTTCCCCCCATCTTAAATCAACTGTAAAAGATTTTTTACTGATTTTTATATAGGAAAAAATACTTTTTTACGAAATACGTTTAAAGATGGATAAAACACCGCAGCGGTTTAAGGTCAATTAACGTACAATACATAAACTTTAATATGAAATACTCGTAAAGTCGATAAAGCAATTGCTTACTTTACTCCACGTCAAGTTTTTTTTAAGGAAACCGACAAAAAGAAGACACAAAAAAACCGGATATACTCAGAAGTTTTATGATAACAATTATAAGTAATATATTTTCACTGTCTCCTTTGGGGAACGTTTTGCGTTCATTTTCATGCTTTTTTTAAGAACCAAGGCAATGCATCCACCGGACAGACCTTGATGCCCCGTGTCCAGTAAGTAGGTTATAAATTGGTTAAAAGACATGTGAGTATTATTAAAATGAGAAATGAGGAACTACTACGCGCGTATGTTTTAAGTAATCTGGGCACGAAGCAATATAAAGTGGTTCAGATATTGAAGAGATTGCATTTTCGGATGCTTTTTTTTTGTTAGTTTGTAATAATAAAAATGAGTTTTTGATAAGAAAACAATTTTGGCAAAGAAAAAGTTGCAAGACAAGATTTTTCACTTTAGATTTAAATATGAAAGTGGATTTTGGAATGAAGAATGAAATTTTTGACCTGACTGCATTTTAAAGAGATCTAAATTAATTTCAATCCAACATATACGTATGTAGTTAGTGCATATTAAGAAAGGTTTTCAGAATATATAAGAAGAATAAGAATTTATAAGATTTTCTAAACATGTTGGTAATACTTTTAAATTTTCCTTATTCTTTTAGTCGTGTCACCCAAAAGTAAGATGATAGGTATGAATGTATATTCTCATTATTTAGTCCAACGAAGTGAGACTTGTTGCCATATTGAAAGCTCGTTTAAGTTCACGCAAATTTCCAGGCATAAGAACAAACTTAAAATAAAGTGAGGTAACAATCTGCCACTCCAATTTTTTTGTAGCAAATTTTTAGTAAATACAAACACCTTTTCCATATTTTCTCAGCCAGTTAATTTATCAATGTACTTTATAGTATCACCTACATAGATACGAGTATGTATAGGGGCAAGTATTGTTTTCCTGAAAATTTTCGAACTCGAGATTTTGATCAAATTTGACATTACTATAATATAGAAACTTAAGAAAATAGGTCTCTCAAATCGGTCTGTCTGTCTGTATGTATAGCCGACTGCAGCTTAAATGGCTGGACGGTTTTACTTCATACTTATATCTGGGGTCCGTGGGTTCACAATTTGAGGCGAAATTGGAATTTTCGTTATAACCCCAGAATTAATGGTACTTTACTTAGGATTGATTTTGAAAAAAATCGATTTGCTCGAAAATAGCTCTAACGATTTTGATCAAATTTTATATTTGAGTTGGGGCGGATATATACTATCATATAGCGTACCAGGCTTTTGACGCCAATATTTCAAGGATTGTACATATGATCTATAACGTACATATTCTGAAATAATTTAGGACAACTGTGGGGCCTGCAGCAGGAGTATTCGGGACAAGAATCGAATATAAAATTCCTATAATTTTTTAACACGAACGAAGATTCATGCAATAGATGAAAACTTTTGCAAGCACAGTGCTTATGGCTAGTTACCTAAAAAATAGTATGGGAGAGAGAGAAACCCAACAACACTCTGGACAAGGTCCAAAATCGGTATAAATGCATATTGGGCAACCGGGAGAGTATCGGAATCTCGCTTTTTAAAATTCCGTTTTTCGTAAAACTCGAAAAAAGAGTTTTAAAATCCTTACGTTTAAAATACTCCTTTTTTATATCCTGCCTTCTAAAATCAAGCTTATTGAAAATCCCGATCTAATATAATCCCGCTTTTTAAAAGCCCGTTTAATCTAATATCTATTATTTTTATTTATTATACACTTGTTTGTTTACAAAAATTAAATGACATATAAAAGGGAGAGTATCTTCAAATTTTTTATTACCCCGTTTTCGCAATCAAAACCAGTTGTTTTATTTCAAAAAATAAGAAACGGGATTATAAAAAAACAAGATTATAAGAAACAGTATTATGAAAAGCCGGATTATAAAATAACGGAATTATTAGAAACAAGATTACAAAAAGGTGGATTTTAAAAAACAGCATTTTAAAAAGCAGGATATTGTACCCAACCCTGGGCAACCAAAATTTTTTTTTTTAGAAGTCGCGTATGGATGTATTTTGGAAGATAGAGTACGGAAGAAGAGTACGTTCATGCTCAGCAGAGGTATCCTCAAAGTTTAGAAAAATATACGAACAATTTACGATGATCTAAACAAAAATTAAAGTGCGTAATGCTAACTGTTTTTGTTGTAAGTGATAGCGTCGAAAATGAAAATGTATTGGAACAAGAGCAGTGGAAATCGTCTAAAGCCTCTGATGCGAGTAAAGTGAAAATGATGCACACAAGTACTCACACACACAAATGTGAGCATTTCTGTTTGTATGAAAAGTGATAATTCCGAAAATGTAAAACTGAGTTTTTAAAGCCTCTGTGCCGTGAGAAGCAGGCTACTCACTCTGAAAATGATGCAGATAAATGTGCGCAATCATAATTATTCTGTGCCTATTAGCACAGCATTTTAAAAACAGTGTGTCCACTAGTCATGACATTTAAAGTGTCTGAAGAATGGTTTTCCGAGGAGATGCCAGCAACATGAAAGTTGACAAGGCTATGAAATTATAAAAATGGAACTTTTTAATAAAAGTCAGATCCTCAGGTAAGCCTTAACCCCGTAATGATATCTCATTTAACTAAACCGTTGTGTGTGGACAAACAACTCCCATAAATTTATTACCGAAAAAATCTTTCGATCGAACGATGACACCCTGAACAGCTATATGAAAATCAACACCAAGTCCATAGAGAATAATGCAGTACATGGGATCACAAAATACCCCCTAACTACACCATTTTAATTTTTTATTGTCGATCATTAAAACTGTCGACTACCACCCACTCTTGCTCTCAGTCTTCCTTTAAGAAACTTAATTTGCTGTACTTTGCTTCCTTCTTCTTTTTTTTCACTCTCCAGTCACAGAACACAGAAGATTTTGTTCACCCCCATAACCCTCCAGAGTCCTCCTCAAGACTTGGTACCACTGGCTTCTGCTGCTGCTGGTCCAACTTGATTTGCGTTGTACGATGCGATACGTTCACCCTTTTTACAAAATAGTATTTCTATTTCATTCTTTGGTGAAATAGAAGAAATCCAAAAAAAAGGAAAAAAAAAAAAAAAAAATATACAAACTCGGCTGGTTACATAAAACTACACTACCAGCCGATGAATATGTGTTTTATTACCCACAAAGTTAAGTGTCGTTTCAGTTAGGAAAAATCACCCCAACTAACTTTTCAGCGATTTGTATGTATCCCGGCTGTACAAAGATGCTGGAGAGATGCAACAGCAACAACAGCCAGGAGGCAACCCATACGAAATGCCTTTAAGGCGCACTATGCACACACAGTCTCTCGGTGCTCTCTCACATAAAAAAGATATATTGTAGATATACAAATATAGATACATATATGTTTTTTTACTTTTATTCTTTATTTTATTTATTGCATGAAACAAAAGTAGTCCTGCAGTTGTCTCGTTATTCAAACATAGATATATGGGGGGCACAAAAATAACAAAAATTAAAAAAAAAAAAAAAAAATAACAACGTTTTTGCAAAAATAAATCGAAGCGCAGCAGCAGTAAAGAAATGAAACTGCAAATGAAAAAAACAAAAAAAAAAAAAAAAAAAACAGGAATCCACGGACTCACAACAAACGAACACTGAAAGATGAAGTATTTGTAGTAGATGGTTCGTTGTTCCAATCTTTTTTTGTGACTGGATGTGCGAATATTTTTGTGTTGAGATTTCTCTTAGTTTCATTTGTTTGGATGTCTTTTTGTCCATTTTGTGTGTCTTTTTTTAATAAACTGAAAAAAAAAGGAATGAAGATGCTTGAAGTATATTCTTATGTGGATGTTGGAGGTTATAGTTGATGATGTTTCGAATTTATTTTGGTAGTGATGCACATGCATTGCATATTCAAGGAATTTATTTATAATTGTAAGGGAATTAAGAACGGCGCATGGGCAACATGTTGATCTAACACTTTTAAAATAAAAAGAAGACGGAAAATGGATAATGAATACTAAGAGTCGAATTTGAGCACAAAAAATGTACTAGCAACATGTTGTTGAGCATTCTCGGGAAAAGTAAATGATTATTAACAAAAAAGAAAAAAAACCTGCTCATTTTGGACAAATAAGAATATATCAACGAAATGATAAATAAGCAACATGTTTCTAAAAAAAAATTTAGAAGTAAATGAAAACTGTCGTGTTTCTGAATACAAATTTTTGCAAAATGTAAAAACAAAAATCGAATAAATAGCAAAAGGCGTAATTTCAGTAGAAAAGAACATGTTGTTGAAGAACTAAATCAAAAACACCAAAAGAGGCATTCTTTTAGAAAACAATTATAGAGCTTTAAGAAAGGTTAAATGTGTGAAAAACACGTTGATTCGAAAAAAATTCTATTGTATACTTTATTTCAACATGTCAACGAATTTTTATTAAAAATAAACTTCAATGTGAATTTTAAAACATACAAAAACGTACAATAAACCATGGTAATTGATTTATCAATATCAATTTATCATAGTTTCTCAGTGACATGTTGAAAATAAAATATTTTCTTCAATGATATTGAAGTTTTTTTTTTAAATTTCAAGCAAGAACAGATTAATGTTAACATTTTGCCTATTAGAATTATTACAGCAACATGTTGCAGACAAATATTTTCTTCAATCAACTTCAAAGCTACTTTTAAATTTCAAGTAATAAGACCTCTTTAATTTGACGCCGAAAACAGAAACTTGAATGCTAAGATCCCACCTGTAGTTCTTCCAGCAACATATTGATTTTCACCCTTCTCACGATACTAACAAAAATACTTAAATATATTCAAAAGGCAACTAGTATGTGACCAGAATATTGAAGCTGCCACCTTCAAAAGGGTTTAGTTGATGCAAAACAAGAAAATTTTAATTCGCATCAGGTCGAGTACGTTCTAGTGCACCGAAAATGAATTTAACAACAATTAAAGCCATTTATTGACTAATGCCCAACTAGTAAAATAACAAAACAAACCAAAACAAGTTGAAAACTAAAAATAGCCACACAAAGGAGACCCACAAATGGTAGCCAACGACAATAAAAAAAAAAAAACTATACTCTTATACTCAAAATAAAAACTCTGTTCGTTTACACCGATTTTATTAGCGAACAGCAACAACAAAATTTGCAATTCAATTGAATTCTTCTAATTTAGATAACAAATCACCTCCAAATCAAAAAAGTGAAATAATTAAATTAGTTTGTTTTTGTTTTAATTTATTTTTTATAGAATTACACTCAAGTAACACAAAATTCACGTCAACACACGCTCGACACATATGTAAGACTAAAGGAGAGAGTTTTACCTTATCCCAGATACACACTATACATTTAACCAGATGCAATGGGTTGCCAGGGTGTTTTTAAAATTGGATGTTCCTACAGGTTCCACTGCAGCAGGGAAAAACAAACGCTTAACCAAAAAACTTGCCCAGGCGTCTGCAATCAACATCTCCCGATTCCTTCTTTTAAATCCTCTTCCTATGGTGTGGTGGTGGTATCCAGAGAGAGGAACGTACCTGTTGTGTGTTTGTTTTCTTTTTTTCTCTCTTCTCTGATTTTTGTTACTTTTCTTTTTCGTCTCTTCTATGGTTTTTCGTATTACGTATATTTTTTGGATTCCCTTTTTAATTTCATCTTCTGCTGCTCTCGTTGATTATCTTTTTTTAAACATTTTTTTATTAATTTTATTTGAGTGTGTACGAAAAAAAGACAAATTATCTGTACTCAGATCAGAGTTGATATCTCGTGGTTGAGCAATATTTTCTTTCCAATATTTCTTTTCATCCTTTTTTTGGGCAGGAGGAACAGCAGAACGAAATTAAAAGTAATCGAAAAATTTTGATAACGGCGAATTGAGTGAGGTAAAAGGTGGCTCTCCCTCGTTTCGTTTTGTATATTTAGTGCAACAGGGGCTCGATACATATGTATTTATGTAGGTATGTATATATGTATATGAGGAGAATTCAAAGAGGTGAATGTGCTTTTGATATTCAATTCAAGAAGGTGGTGGCAGAAGAGAGTGAAATGGACTTTTTTTTTGGCAAAAAACATTGTTTCATTTAAAAAAAAGCAAATCGTTGGATGTGCACCTGAGTGTAGTTGGTGTATCAAATTCAAACACACTATACGGCACGGTAAAGGAAAAAAAAAACCAAAGAGTTGAGCCGCGAACTGGATATGAAATGAGAAATGGTAATTCTCTTCCCAAATGGTGGTCAAACTATGCGGGTTAGAAACAAACTCTTTCAGAAATCTAATAATTCTCGAAAATAAATATCCGAAAGTTTATGAAATTTGCAGGTATTTCCATGTGAGTTAATTTAACAACCCAATGGAGTGTGAACTAAACGCTTGTGTAGCTCTGAAGAGTAAAAATGTGACGGTACGAAATCCCATAAATTCATCAAATTATTTTTCAAAGCTAGCTAACTCATACTGATAAATATAAATACTAGATAACTGCTGAAAAAGATGATCATTATTTATCAGTGTATGCCAAGAGTCAATACAGCCAATACATTCAACTGGAAAATATGATGCGTATTTTAAAGAAACAGCTAAGGAAGTCGTTGGTTTGTTAATATATGTGTATATACATATATTTCAGAAACATGCACTCCAAGAGAGTAAGATTCATTCATTGAGTTATGATGATCACTTTCACGTACGGATGCTAAGTCTGGTGAACAGCAACCAATAAATCTAAAAATTGCACGCTAGTAACCAAAACAATAAGTGTTCTAAAGTTAACTCCTACCGTGGGCTTAGAAACCATGCTTAGTCTAATAATACTAGTCTTATTACACATGAATATAAATAAAAACTGCTGTAAAATGCGCGGTATGCTTCAAAGAAACCAGAAACTGATGGTTAAAAACGGGCTACCTTAACACGTACATAGAGTTCAATGGTGAGTTATGAGCTTCGAACACCATCATATCTAACTCAGAGATCTCAATATACACGGACGAATCAAAGATGAAGAAAAGAACAAGTGCTTGTGACTTCTCAAAGAAACTCAGCAACTTCGTTCCCTGCAGTTCGATTTTCGCAGAATTTTCCATATGTCGCGATCTGGTCATGAGAAACTTCTCAATGTCGAAGTTCGGATAGCAACAAAATTGGGCCTTACAGTACATTCGTGCGAAAATATAACTCAATTCTGTAACACTCAATGGCCTGATAGGAGTAGGCAGACAGACCTGTTGCCTGCCTTACTCAGCAGATGATGTATATATTATATTTCTTCTTCGTCTCTACAACTTCTGCAGAAGTCAATGTGGATTACCCCGAGACAATGGTATTCATGTAACAGAGAGTAATGCAACAGTAATGTAACAGAGGGTAATGCTGCTAATGACAACAAAGCTTAACCAGAGAAAGAAAAAGAAAATAAACATAAGATTATCGCTGCTGCACATGTGTCCAAGAGGATCACATTTGTTCATCGTCGATTATTTTTACAGAATAAGGAGCATAGAATGGATGCAACTCCGATCTATTTCTTTCAAGTTCATTCACAACTGCATTGATTATCGATTTCTTTCTTTGTTTGAATACCGCTAACTCCAGAGCCTTAAAGACTGCCTGGCTCTGAATGTAAACAGTGCCTTATGACCTTCTTTGATCGTTTTGTAGCATGACTGTGATTTCGGACTGAAAAATGCTGCTATTGTTATTGTTATTGTTAATTCTAAAGCCGTTCGCACACGAAGATTGATAGAAGTCACGGACTAGTCACTGATTTGAATTTGCTCACGTTTCGCACACGGTGCTACACAAGTATAACTTTGGTTTCTATTTGGTATACAACAGGAGATTATTTTTGCAGTGGTTCTATGCACACCTTTACCACCGCTGTAGTATACGCAATCAAAAATTCTGCAGCACGTATGCATAAGGAACTCTTCACTGAGGAACTGGCTGTGTCAATGATCAACGATGTGTTGCTGTGGCTGTGTGGGTAAAAACTTGATTGACTAGGAAACTCAAATATCCGGCAACCTGCATGCTCAGTCTCTAGTAATTTTTAGAACGCCTCGACACGTCAGCAAAATGTAGTTACGTGTTCGGATAGCACACATTTGTGGTAATACATAAGCTACAAGCTAGTAACTTAAGGTCAGATTTCTCTCTCTTTTGTGTAGTTTCGTATGCAAACGGTCTTATGGTTTCGCAGTAAATCCCAGCTCCTATAATGACATTTTGGAAGACATATTCATCAAGAGTTCTGGTAGAGAATGTCCAGTCAAAGACTACTATCAGAGTCATATATTCGGTTTCTATCTACTTACTCATAGCCTCCCACCAAGAAAAAATGGAAGCGTGACCATAAAGTGCTGTTGACCACAGTCCCAGTTTCCTCAACTTAAGTACACTTTTAGCCGTCTTGCTGTTCGACAAAGATACAGCATAATGAGATTAATTTCTCTCCATTTCCTCTCTGGGTGTCGTTTTTACCCGATGCAGGTTGCCTTCTGCATCTTGGCCAGGATTTAAAGCATCCGTGTATAATTGATGTTGTCCTTCCAGTTTAGTCTAAAATCGAAAACTACTCTCTTAAAGCCGATTGAAAATGCCGCATTTTCTAGTTTCCCTATGCAGTGGAAACTCTGCACAATTCAGAGTTCAAGTTTCCTTCAACCACGTTATTCTCTCAGCAAAATTATTCACTCGACGAAAGAGAGTTAAAGAAGAGATCGAGAACATGTTTTATGCAACCTCCACCAGAATCTGGTTTATTTATGCGTGTGAAGGGGCATCTACCACAAATTCCATGTCATCCGAATTTTTTTTTAAATCACTTGATAATTTTTAATAATTTACTAAACAATTTATAAATTAAAAATACTACACTATTCAAGTGCGGAGAGTATGTATAGTGACAACCCCGCATCACTGTATCAGTAAGAATCTTACTAATTTTGGGTGGTCTAGAGTTACCGCCAACTCATAAAATACCTTCACTGAGCCCAAACACTGTTACTCAGCGAGTCATCTCACTCTGGGTAATAAAATAGTATAACAAATTCATCGAGTAGTTAATTTTTTTCTTGCGGTGAATTTTTGATGCCGTCTCTCCTCTGTCTCTCTACCTTTCTGAGTGTATTTGTTTGTTTTTTATTGGCTTTCTTTCTTTTCTTTCGAATTTTTATTCTTTATTTGAAGATTCAATTTGGTGATAAAGGAGAATTTTATATCACACTTGGAAATGATATTATTGGCCTGTTATTTAGCATTTATTTAAATTTATTGATTTTATGGTTCTATTACTGTTGTTTTTGGTTCTTCGTCTTTTTTTTATATTTTGAAGCTTAAGTATCATGTTTTTCTATGGAGAATATGGGTACATAAAAATAGTAAAAAATTGTTTATTTAAACCAGAGATTTGGTGAAAAATACTCATAGATACAAATAAAGCGTCGATAAGAGATCTTTGTTCAATATGCAAATATATTCGATTTCTTGCATGCTTTCGCCATTAAAAAGGGGCAATGAGAGAATCTTTTATTGCAAATAGTTTTCTAATCGATTTTAACTGCACGTGAGTGAAACATAAAACTAAAATACGAGGCATTATATGTTAAATTTGCAAAGGTCATAAAATGATGTTTACTAAAAAAGAAATACTTTTTAGTTAGTTATTTTTTTAGATGACGTGAATGGGTTGAAGAAAGACAAACAAAGAAATAATTGGATTGGATATTAGGAATTTCTTAAAAATAGGATGGGATTGGATGAAAAACAAATTTATCTGATGTAGGTGCAGACCTCTCTCTATTTGTTGTTCTTAAGAATGTTTATTTAGATATTTTTTTTAGATACTACATATTTGCAGTTAGAGCAATGATTAATGCAGGTAGTAAATAAAAGAAATCCAGATTTCGTTTATATGTACATATGCATGAAATTCTACCTCCACTTCTTCTAATTTGGAAAATTCTTATTTCGGAAATTCCTAATGCCAAAAGAACCTTCTTAAAATTTCATTAAATATGGTCTCTAAGTTATGTGTGTAATTAAACAGATTTTAGGGACCCCACCGAATCATCATACCCCCACTCTATCCAGTTTTAATGATTTTCAGAAGTAAGGTTTAGTTAAGGTTTAGCCTAGTGGGTAGGTGACCCACCAGGCTAAACCCATAAACCAAATTTTATAAAAATGGATTAGACGTTGGATTTTGCTGATTTTAAAATGGAACCATCTAAATACTAGACGAAACTAATTTCTTAGTAAGACACGTCACAATGACCTTCTTTGACGATTTTTCAAAGTCATCCAACATATATTACCACAATTTTGTTAAATGTTTATCATTTTTAAACATAATCATAAAGATCAAACCTATATACTAAATTTCGATAAAATTCGTGGAAGCTGAGGAGGACTTTTAGTGCTCAAAACTTCACATTAGACTGTTTAAATTTTCCCGGAGATAGAATTACTTTGATATGTTTTGATTTTCTGAATCTACAAACTCTAAAAAGGTAATCAATAAGTCCAAAGTTCATTGTAGGTTTCAAAAATCTAAACTAGATTTTTAAAAAAATTTTGTTGAAGAGAATCCCTTGAGGAAACTTAAGAAAAATTATGTATTTTCTGTTACACAGCGTTTTAAACATGACATTACCTTACAATTTACTATTTTTACAGTACAATTTTTGTTTTATAATATTTAATATACAAAATCATTATTATTTGATAAAAGTAAAGTTGATAAAAAATATTTGCTTGACACGACAATTATTCCAGTAGTAAAAGACAGTTGTCAGACATGAACTGTACAGGTAACGTTGAACCAAAATATATAAATATATAACTTATTATACATATAAGTTGTCTGTCAGGCTATTAGTAAACACATATTGACAAATAAAATGAGGTTTGTCTGACAAAAATACAAAAAATTATCTTTTTTATGCATTAAATATGGGTCTTCTGTATGTATTAGATATGGAAACAAAATGAAGTGTATTTTCAGTGGCATCAAAGTTGCAAATGGTACATAAACCAAGGGTGTCGTTTCGAAAAGCTCTGGCATTAAAATTGTATAGCCCACAATGTGCCTTCAGAATCAGATTGATCATGTCTCGGGGATAGGCGTCATTAAAGTAATAGGGAATATCAACGAATGATAGGATGCGGTACTCATTATGGAATCATAATTCAAGTGTACTAATTGTGAATTCAGTCATGATTTTCTTTAAGTTTCGACTAAAGTACCCTATGCAATCATCTCGATACATCATATCTAAACTCCATACCGACGCTGTTCAAAACATCCAGCCATTTCTTAGTCAATAAACCTACACATGCAAGAAAGATGAAGTTTGAGCGATATTAGAAATGCTTTGCTCTCTATGTACATTGGTTGTGTTATTCGGCAGAAAGAAGACCTGGTATTAGAAAGAAACGCTGAGTTTTTTTGACTTCACTGAACTCCCGATATTCCCAAACTTCAGCATAATAATACATAATGAACATCAAAGCATCTTCGCAGATTTACATTTTTGCAGAGTGTCGAATAGCTTTATTCCTCATAAACGTGGACCATGTGCAATTAATGGAGTTTTCGGATATGGTAATTCGTTGTTAAACGTTAATTTTTCGCTTTTTTAGCTTCTCTACGACTTGCGATCCGAAAAATAATGATTAGAACAGATTTGCTCCCAAGTTTCACATTCGGCAGTAGTTATTGAACTTGTTGATCATAAGTTGAAGAGAAGGACTGTCAGACAATAGCATAATATTATTAGTATATAATAGAACTCCGATTCTAATTCCGTTGACAGTAATTCTGTAGAGAAAAGTTCGGAGAACTTCCGCTTGTTCAAGAACAAAACGGATAATAAGGCGCTTAAAACACAACCTTGTTTTATGCCTGTGATAAAAGGGGAGAAGTCGGTCGAACTCTTTTCAACCCAAACTGCTGCAACAGTATCACCGTATAACGATTTTATCACGGGAAGCATCTTTGAAGAAATCCCCACCATCGAAAGTTTGTAAAATAGTGCCTCTATGTTGATGTTGTCGTACGCCACCTAAAGTTCAACGAAAAATGCATACCGTTTTTTCTTTTGCCTAACTTGCAACTGGAGTTGCATTTTTGTAAAACTCATACCGTATGACATCCATACCAGGAGCTTTATTATTTTTTGGAGATGAAATGTCCGAGATCACTAACTATTTCAAAGTAAAAATATGCAGGGTGAATTGGCATGGGATGCCAATTTTGAAAGTGGGACATTAGTTCAGTGTAAGAATTTTCTGTGCTTGTTTTCAAAGTATTACCGCGTATCTCTTTAGCTAATTTTTACCAATCTTTGCATGGAAAAACTGTTCAGATACGATTTATAAGATGAAGGCAATATCCGCCCTGCTTTTGGTTGCACAATATGGATATTGAATTTCCTATAGCTCTTTAGATAATTGAAAGCTTATTTCCTAGCGAAGTGACAGGCAAGATCATACGAGTGTTTTTTGAGTTCAAACTTCATATTCTGGTGATTACAGTAGCCATTTGCCTCATACACATATTCCTTGATTGCTTCGCACCGTGCATCAATAAAGTTGGGTGCTGCCATCTTCTAAAGTTTGGATGCGCAAACGAGGCGTCAACCTTCATTCCATTTAAGTCTGGGCAAGAGAGAGAATTCGTAATATTGTCTTCTATAATTCTTACATTTAATACCAGTGGCATATGATCAGAGAACGTTCCCCAGCAAACGAAAAAATCTTTCATCATCTTAGTTGCAGTATAGTAATCATTGATCAAAGATTCTCTATCAGATGCATAAGTAAACACGCATATCAGATGAGCAAATAAACTCAAATGTGAATGAGTTGACCATATTTACAGATTGACTGATCAAAGATGGACTAGAGAAGTGACCGAATGGATTCGTACGATGTCAGAGTAGATGGAAAGATGACATTTAACAGTTTGAAAATCAATACTGAAGGACTGCAGCAGACAAACACATTTGGAGAATCCTGCGGTAGGCCTACTCAGTAAAATAAACTGAAACATTCACACCATGTACACCTATGCATATGTATGTATGTGGGTTTTATTTTGAGGTACCTCAGGCTAGGCAAAAATTAAAAAAAGGCATTACTAAAGCACGGCAAATCACTGTCGGAAAAGAGGAAAAGTGGAGACTGCATTTACTTTTTAGATATTTGCCTGGGTAATAATTGGCTGTGGCAAGAGGACACCGTCTTAAGGAGTTCTCTGTTGAACTTACGTACTTCTGCAATTAACTTCTCTAGAAAAACGATTCCCGTGTGATGCAGCAAGTCTGCACAATATTTTGCTGTACGAGTACATAAAGCAGTATTCATGTTGTAATATAATCACATTCTTGACGTATATATGTACATGTCTATTAAACATTCAGACTAATCGACCCGTAACCCTTAAAGGTTGTGTTTAACTAACAATTAAACTTCTAAGTTTTCCGTCGAGAAAGTGGGCTTATTAACACTACATACTGCAGTCCAACTGAAGTTCTTACGAGTAGTTCCATGTAGAACCTCTCGCAATTTATTCTAGGAGGATGAAAGTTTTTTTTTACATTGTTAAGTTACAAACTAAATAGTATCCAACAGTGGTCAGCAAATGATACCTTGTCAGATACTGTCCACTCCACAAGCTCGACAGAATTATTTCTTGATATAATTGTGATCTTTGAATATGCTCGCTACTTGCTGTTATAAAGATGGGGTCTTTGATTCGATTTCTTATAAAGAAGAAATGATTCACATTCACATAGGCAACTTTTATTCGGCACAAACAACGGGCGTACATAAAATGTCAACCCGTCTATTGTCATTTGTCAAGTATGAACCAGGTCATACTGATGCAGTGGAGAAAAACAAATCATACGTGGACACATCTTAAAAATTGCAATTCTGTTAGGGTACTATAGCGAAACCTAGGCACTGGTAAGACACCGTAGAAATAACATTTCTAAATTCGCAAACTTCATGATCGCATTATTGCTTCTTCGATATGCTCAGAGACTGGGCATTGCAAGCCATCATAAATATATCATAATATCAGAAGGACTATTCTAGGAGAATATTTTTTGAATGATCTGAACGATATAAACAAAACCTTTAGTGCCAAAATTAGTGGTTTCATCAAGACGTCACGGTCCATCCAGAGAAAAAGATTATTATCGCGAGTAGTGCTTACTTTCTCCGCTTTTGGGATGATCCCATTCTCTTCTCTCCATTTCATCATTTATGATTAAGTCATCCAGTTAATTTTTGTCTTTTCTTTGAAAGGAACAGGCAATTCAAAAATACAAAATTTATTTTCTCAAAGGTTTTTTTTTCTGTCTACCTTGCGTCTACCTGTTGTTGGCGTTCTTCTGACGGATGCTGGGGATTAGTGATTTTGTTGTATCCTTTTCTTTGTTGGCGTATCAGAATCAAAATGAATAGAAGAATCAGAGATAAGAAATTGGGTATTAAGTTGTTAATAAGATTATGCACTTCTGTTTGTTAGGAGATTTTGTTTTTGTATCTTGAGCTTACTTACAATTATTGTGGTTGCAAAATAGAATAGCATAGAGAAAATTGAATAGATTTTGTTTAAAAAAAACTTACATTTTTTTTTTTCATTTAAGATAAATTTTTAGTTTACATACCTGAAATGGAAGAGAGAAAGAGTTTTCAATTTTGTTTTTAAATAATTATGTATTATAATATTGTAGTTTAACAGTGCATTAGGCATGTTTCGTCTTTATAGGTTTTGGGAGAAGGTTTAAGGGTTTTTTATGATGAGAGACAGCAAAAGAATATCTCCTACCCACTCACAGTCTTTTTATTTAGGAAGCTTTCTACAACTTAAAACAAATGAGAAAAGAAACCCAATATCTAATTCCTGTTGACCCACGAGCGTCTTTAATTATGGGCAATATGTCACAAAAAAAAAAAACCGAAATCCATCCAACTGTTTCTTTTTTTTTTTTTGAACAAAAATACACTTAATGTGGGTTTTTTTATAGTAAAATTAGAATTTCATAAAATTGCTAAAACTCGTCTCCATTTCTTGGATCGAAAATGCTAATGCTCAATAAAAGGCTCCAAATCCGGTAAATTACCGCATTCCATTCCTATGAACACATGCAGCAGATAGCGCATTGTTTTACGAGATTTCCTAAATTAATAATAGTATCAGGCCAGGCCAGAATGGTAGTGGTACGGCATGTGAATATGGTGGACGTTCCACGCCCATGTTGAAAACCGAATCTATTGTTGTAATACTAATCGATTTTATTTCCCCTTTTTATGGGTTTTTAAGTTTATTTGCTGGTTTTTCGTTAATTTTTGTTTTTCCTTTTTTTGGAGGAGAGTATAGTGGAGACGTAGAGAGATCCAGTTTATAATTTTGTTTATCACGCCCTAAATATTTTATTACTTTGTTTTTTTTCGATTAATTGTTAACTTCATTATAATTCATTGTAATACCGTAAGTTTGGTGGTTTAAGAAGATTTTATAAGGTATAAAGATGGTGCCATCTTTCTGTCCGTTTCAAAATGTTCCCATAATTTTCGAGTTTTTTCTTCTTTTTATATGTTTCGAGTTTTATTTATGGAAATTTTGATAAATAAGAGGGAAGTAATAGAATCATGGTATAAGAATATAAGAGATATACATATCTACTTTATGTAGATGTTAAACACTAAATATAAGAACATTGGAGGACCTGATGTCAAGGATACCTAGGTCTATAATGCAGTTGTAGTTAGAATACATATTATCATGTAGAGTCATAGACCAAAGTACCATTAGCACACAATCAGGTATCCGTGGACAGATAACGAGAAAAACGGAATCTTCAAGCTCTTCTAGAAAAATCGACTGTACACTTTCAGCAGTTTCCAGCAAAACTGGGTACATTTTGCTAAACAGTTCATGGCATCATGCACTCTGTAGAAAAATGTTAAAGATTCAGTCAACCACACCATAAGTTAGGCAGCAGCAAGGACCAGCGAAAGTTAGACGAGATGCTGCCATTTTGATCCTATGGTCGTGGACTAAGTCCAGTGGA
This sequence comes from Pocota personata, assembly GCA_963082735.1. Lineage (NCBI taxonomy): Eukaryota > Metazoa > Arthropoda > Insecta > Diptera > Syrphidae > Pocota > Pocota personata. The sequence continues at coordinate 144,214,170 of OY720430.1, forward strand.
GTGCATTTTTGGAGACATACGCGAAGAGACTTAATTTCCAAGCATCATTTCCTTTAGCACTAATCTCTTAACGAGTGATGTCCATACTACTGACATTAGGGTGGTAAAATTTTCCGAAGTATCAAATTGTATAAATATTTGCATTTAGGTTTTGACCGCCCTGCTAGACATATTATAACTAATGACTTCCCGATTTCTGGTTACCAGGGTAATGATCACTAAGTAGTCATCACAAATAATCTTATTTTTGATGTCTTCAAGTCTAATTGATCAATCGGATTTCCACTCGACCGATGACCTATAGACTACTAATCTCTAAGATACTGATCACACTACAGCTGGGTGCTGATCACTGAACTCTGAAAATTTTATTTGTAGGCAATATGTGGTTACTATGCAGTGACAAGTGACGCAAACCCTATACTAGATTATTAATATTTAAAAAAAAAAGAACTCCGGGCAAATGATATCCTAAGTGCAAATCTTCTATTTATAACAATTAATGTTCCGAATGAGGACTCTCCATTCGAAATAGCTTCCGAATGACAGCCTATTACTATGGTGACCATCAACACTTGATCACTGGATTCTGAAAATGCGATCACAGATCGTCGATTGATTTAATTTCTACACACATTCTGCTATCGCTGATCACTAATATATAGATGGACTACTACCAGACTACTCACTTACCAATCTAGTAGACCACTTATCACTAGTCCTCTGATCTAATCGTATAAACAAATGCCTAGTCTAGCCCACTGTTATCTGCATCACATCTCACTAAATTACATTTCTTTTTTTTCTAGTTTATTTGTCCACTTAAACGCTATTGCAAAAAAATTACAACTAGAATTATAGTTTAAATTAAATGATCCGAAGGGTTCACAATACTTATATTGTGATTCTTTCTATCGTCTTTTTTTTAAGCTCAAATATTTTTATTTGTTTGAGGGAAAATGTGGCAAAATCTTTTACAAATACCTATTATTTTCTCTTAAAAATTAGCCTAAGTAATAAAACAACTAAAACCATAAGTTGGGTTGAGTCTTGACATGTGATTTCCAATCCATCGATACCAAGGCCCAGTGAATGATAATGGTATCATTCATTCAACCACCTCACCGGCGGACCAAAAATCACATGACAGACCCCAACCCTACTTATGTTTAACCTAAACGTTAGCCTCAACACAGTAGGGCCACCAGTATTTTTCCCGATTGAACCTGTCGACGTATCTAACATAACTATATCTCTTTCAGGTATGCTTCGCAGTATCGCAAGTCAGCATTTTCATATCCCGAGTAAATTGGCTCATAGAGGATACGTTTATCTGTTGCCCTTCTAGTAAGTTACGTTCGTTGAGTCCGAAAGATACCCATATTCATCCAGATTCAAGAATATCTCTGGTTATATACAATAATTGTTTCTGAAATACCCAAGATTAGGGTGAAACAAGCCCAACATAAATTCGTTCTCCGTAACGTTAGCTGACCGCGCCAAATGATACCTCATCATAGCTGACCGCGCCAAATGATACCTCATCAAGAATGACATTGTCTATTCTGGACACACCGGAAGCATCCAATAGTCTTTTATTAGATGTAATGTCGAAAGTCGGAATGTGCGCGTCGAAGATATTTTCTTTCAAATATCCGAAGCTTTTCCATATATGAGGGGCTTAAGTTCCACCATACTGGACTCATATAAGTCAGAATTGGACGAACGAAAAATTTGTAACATATGACCGTCATATCGGATCTCAGTTGGTTGAGTTAGAAAAGGCTTTTGAGAGTAATAAAAGCCACTCTTGCCTGCGTATTTATGTGCTCATTAAAGAACAAAAACTTGTCCGCCCAGATACTTCACAACAGTCTTTGAAGGCAATTTGAACTCGTGATTTGCAAATTTTCCAGTTTCTCAAATCCGAATTATCGCGACTTATGCGGAACAATATGGTTTCAATTTTGTATGGTTAATCTTGAGCTTCCATTCTCAGCAGAATTCCTGGAGCTTATTGATATAGTTTTGAAGCTCACTTTGAACAATTTGTATTTTCGAGCCACTTGCATATAGAATAACGTCGTCAGCAAACGCTAGTGAATTACTCAACCCTAATAGCATTGCAGAAACATACGAGTAGTTGTTAAAGAGAAGCGGTGCTGTAACTGTGCCATTGATGACGTTAAAAACTTTAATCATCGTGTATTGTCTATCTGTTACCACGAATTTCATCTCGTACTCGTACACCATAGATGTAATCATCTTTACAAGGTGATACGGAAATTCATATCGAAGAAGTTTATATAATAGCCCGTCGTCAAGGGCTTTTTCAATATCCACTAGACAGGCAGTTGTACATTATTTGGCATTCAGATTTCAATATTCTTTCGCACACGAACAAAATTAACTTACTAATGACTACTTTAAAAACCTTCCCGGTAGTGGGAACGAGATGTTGGAAAACCTCCTCTAAATTGCACTCGATCTACAGCTGATCAATACTAAACTTATAACAAGTTATTGTAGCAGCTTAGTTAGAAGTGCTGTAGAAAGTTTTGCAACATATTTTAGGGGCAGAAATAATATAAAAAAAAACATGAAAACTACATGCTAATCTTCACTATCACTATAGATTATGAAATACCCTCCACTATAATCCATATCTTCTCATATTCTTCCCAGATAACTCCTTTCGCGACTTCGCAACATGTTCGGTTGCCATTTCACTATCGTTCATAATTTAGATTCTTATTTCGTTTCGGTTCCGCCTATTCCATCGAAACGCCATCCATTTATCACCTGGGTATATCGCCATGGATCCATGAATATTTCGTTATTTCTTCGCCGTTCTTAAATTGAAACTACTGCTGCGCTGCGCGAACGCGTGCCCGTCTTTGTGATGAAGTAATTACACTTTAAGTTGGAACAAATTCGTGATCAGTATTTTGCTTTATCAATGAAGCATCCACCAGAAGGTAGACCGTTGCGAACAATATGGCACGCACTTTCAACTCAATTCAGCAAAGGGAAGCCAGACATACAAACAGACAGAGAGAGAGGTCTTCTGCAGCCTCCAGATGAGACGTTCAGACAGTTAATCATACATATCTCTCGCTCGCCCAAAGGAGTGATCGAATTATATCTGCGCGTGATATTATAAAAAAAAAATAAAGATTCAAACAGAACAGAAACAAAAAAAAAATAAAAACACGCGTCCGCAAGATCGTGATCGATAATTTAGGTCCACCGTTCGCGCTCTTGTAGCCACCTTCAATTGATTTTAACAGATTCTTACACAGATTGCATTTACCTCGACAACACGTCGCTTTAAGATGTTGGTCGGCCGGTTGGTTGATTGGTCCGTCCATCTGTCTGTCTGTTTTGCTGCACTGTTGCTGACCTCGCCGGTTGTCTAGAATATTAGCGATCCAATGTATTATGTGTTCTGATTTAAAAAGTCGGTTGCATTTTTGAGATACGTGCGACCTATCAGCTGCTCTGGTGGTGGTACATTTCATGCACTCCTGTCAGTTTAAATGAAACAAACAAGTTTGAAGAGAAGGAGGGGTAACCCCATCAGCCTTCGGCGCAGGCAGATGGATGGTGCTATCTACCAAGGCACTTGTAAGATATTTTCTTACAAGTGCATACCTACTCCAATTAAAACAAAACAAAAAGCTTACAGAGATAGATAAAGTGAAAAAAGAATTCAGCAATTATAAACGAATTAAGGAGAATAAAAAGCATTGCACACGTATTTGGAGGTAGCCTCGGTTTAACTTTGGCAAAAAATATACTCAAGTTAAAACTAGAAATGAGAAGGGTACATGGGGGAGACCCATATTTACTGACAACATCACTGAGCAAATCAACTACCAGTATGAAGTTTAATCTACGTGTTACAAGTACATATGAGTGTGAGTCATCTGTGAAAAAAGAAACATATACTTATGCAAGCAGGTTAGCATCCAATAGCCAAAAAAACATAAATAAACATAACACAACAGACAATGATGCTCGTTTAAAGAGGCGTAGCCAATGACGAGTCCCGAAATGATCATCAAATGAGGACTTCCCAAATTAATCCAAAAGCTAGCTCTTCGCTCCTACATATGCTAAGTAATGTCTGTCGCAGTGTTGAAGTACATCAGACAGCCTCATCTTCGATTCGGCCTTATTTTGCTCTGCCTTAATTAACGGCACCATGTGTGGCAAATTTCATCCGACGTACGGACAGTCCAATCTGAAATCCATCCAGCCAATTAGACTGTTGTAAATACAAACGAAAAGAAAGACACAATTGAGAAATTATTTTTTTAAAACTGACAACACCAATACTTGTCTGCCCGTTACAGGAGCAAACAAAAATAAATATCTTTCGCTTTTCTTATATATAACTTCATATAAATGAGGAATGATTGTGTCAAATCAAAGCCTTAAGACTTTTTAACATACGGTTTTCAAATACCTAATACAAAATATTTCAAGTCCTATAACCAAACCAAAATGATCTCGATGGTCTTCTGACACTTCATCAGTGACACTAGCAATTTCTATTTCCCTTTTCAGAACATCTTTTCCAGATAATTTTTGAAATATTTGCACAACTTTTTCCACATCATCCATTCAGTCCAGAAGCATCTGCGGCAACGAGTCGCTTTGAGACTACTTGCATTTTGTAATTAAAAACAAATCAAAGTCTGATAATGAAAGCCGAACAAAATAAATCTCGTTACCCACTTAACGACATTGCCCGACAGACGATAAACGCGAACACGGACAGACAGCAAACACAATTCGTAGAATCTTCAATCTGCGTTCGCAGATCTATGTGAGCTATGTCTATTTCGCACGAAATTTCATACAGCTTTACACATGCACGGAATTCCATCATTGTCATACCGTTTATGCGCGACAAATATCTGTTCGATATGTCTACTGATAAAACTATATCGCCGCCGTCGGCGGTAGACTTGATTACAACAACAAATGTGTAGATAGCAATAGATACGGAACAATTGGACAAATGGTTAAGACGAAGACGAACCACAGCACAAACGTACCAAGAGCCTAACAAATTCTCCTAAGATGATGGCAATCATAGAACCAGATCCACCAGGTCGATCGTCTTTTGATTCTGAAGATGGTTACGTTTGGAGTTGCTCCAGTCAATTTTTTTTCAAGTAGTTTGCTTTAGTTTTAATACTTTTCTTTGTTTTTGCCATCTCCGCCTGGAGACGAAAGTCTAGGTAATAGAATGGTCGCTGAAGTATAGGAAATGAAAAGGATAATGGAGGAAGCCAGTAGCAATGTCAGAGAACTGAAATGTGTTGAACGTTTTATCTTACCTCGAATTAATTTGGATGAAAAGTGTGGTCAATTTTGCTGCAACAAGAACTTATTGCAAGGATTGGATATTTTTCATCGATAGGGAGAAAGAAGGGACTGTGTAGTATTTCTTAGATATTGCAACCTCTGCCTCTCGTGACTGTTTATATTTAATTAGTCCGTCATTACGACACGTACTTTAGCAGATGGTTAGGAATGGAAGTGGATGTTGATTGCTTATGGTACAGTATATTGGCTGCAATTATGTCTGGTTAATAATGAAAAAGCTCAGAATGAGCAACGCTGAAAACGGACTACCGCAGTCATTCTGAAACTGCAGCCAAATATGCGAATTATAAGAGGCTAATGTGAAAACTAGGGTGTCTCAAACGGGATACCGGGCTTCCGGAATCGTGAGCTAAAATGCACAACCCACAGCAGTCACGGGATCCCGGGAAAAAATGCAAGAAATTATTATTTCAAATGTGTAAAATAAAGATTAATGTTTACTGCAAAAAAGGCTTTCACAAAGTGATGCGTTCGTAAGACACAGAAAATTTAAAATCATTCGATCGCTATTAGTGCGAAAAAGTAGACACAGCGCAGGGTCATAGAACCACAGGCTATAAGTCCATATTGAACATTAATTGTGGAGTTATGACTCACCTAATATGGATTTATGTTGTGGAATTATGACCCGTTCTTTTTTTTTGCCGAGAGGGTGAAAATCTTCTAAGGACACAATAAGGCCCGACCGCGCGTGCTTATGGTAGTGTGAGATTTTTATTTACCAAAAACACCTTTCTCCAAGATTAATACTACAACTAAGCCGACGCTTATCCAGCAGTTTTATTTTCGCAAACGTGGCGACGACGAAGTTTATTTCCTGCGGGATATCACGCGTATAGAGTACATATAGAAACGGGCCAAGGACACTACCTTGTGCGACTCCGGCCGCAATCTCCTTGAAGTCAGAGTAATCATTTCCGAGCTTAACACGAGAAAGTCCTTCGGTGAGGTACGATCGATTGGAAAGAGTTGCCGTGGTAGTAGTAGTTGCACTTTATACTCCAAGCCTTATCGAAAGCTTGTGAGACGTCAAGAAATACACCACAACTTTTCTTCGAGAGTTTTCTCAATCACGTCAGTTATTTTGTGGACTTGGTCGATTGTAGAATGTTTGATTCTAAATTCAAACTGATGGCCATTAATGAGACGTCTTTCGTCGATTACGGGTTGTAGTCGTTTAGAAAGTAATTTTTCGAATATTTTAGAGATAACCGGCAGAGGTTTGCCTGGTTTCGGGACCATTATAATCTCTGCGACTTTCCATTGTCTCGGAAAGTAGAGCAATCTGAACGAAGCATTAATTAAATATAGCCATTTGATAAGAGCTTTCTTCGGTAATTCCTTGACCACCTGCGCCGTTATCAATCGTATCCCGGTGTTTTTTCGTCTTTAGATTTTTAATCACTTCCCTCAGTTCAATTAACGCAACTTTTTTTATTTTAAAGTTGTCAGATGTCGTGACTGGGGAATCGGACGTTATCAAAGGGCCGATGAATGGCTTAAACGTTTCTTCTAAGTGCAAAGCAAAAAGTTCTGCCTTTTTTTGTAGCTCTTGGCCCAAGTTCTATCGTTTTTCTGAATTAATGGCGCTAGCATTTGAGGTTTCCGGATGCCTTTTACCGCTTTCCAAAGTGAATAATTTGATTCTCTTTCAGCGGAGATATTTTCAAGGTAGGTCGCTATCTTATTGCTTTTAAATTCCCGAATACTATCTCTAAGTCGATTGCATAGTCGGTTAAGGACCTTTTTATGCTGCGGTGCACGAGTGATTTCCCATTTCTTTCGTGCTTTTCTTTTCTCCCTCACCAGTTCAATGATTTCTCTGGGATACTTTTCCTTGCGGTTAATCTTATAGCTTCTAGAAGGAGTGTTTACAAGGTGTTTTAAGTGATACATTTAAGGCGATATTTGTTTCGCAATCATTTTTAAAGCCCTCCCAGTTTGTTCTATTGCTAGTAAGTCTTGAAGGTCCTTCTTTCTTGATCAACGCTTCACCAAGTAATAAAATTACGGGAGAGTGGTCAGAAGAGAGATAAAAACTTTCTTCCACTGTAATAAATTTCTCGTAAATGCCTTTTGAAACGAAAAAATTGATAAGATCGGGAATTTTTTCTGAGTCGGTTGGCCAATAGGTGGGTTTTCCTGTCGAATAAAAACAACAACCGAATGATGTACATCTTGAACCCTAGCAGGTGTACTTCGCGTTGAAATCTCCACCAATAAGGAAATTTGAACCAAGGGCATTGAAGACACGAAAGTAGTCGTATTTTTCGAGTGAGCATCTCGGCGGAGAGTAAACAGACGTTGTAGCTCAAGTGTTTATTTTTAACCCTTACCGCGCACAACTGAAGTTTTTCCAGCTCTATGTTTATATTGACCGAGTGTTCGATGTTAGTTTTAATGAATAAGGACAAACCGCCCCGCGCTCTATCAGAAGGATGATAGGCGTGATAACCAGCGTAGCCTCTTCTCTTTATTTTCAATTCCCTTATTAGATGGGTTTCGGAGATCAAACAAATGTCGATATTTTCTCTCATTAGAAAAATTTCTAATTCGTTAGATTTTTGTAAGAGTCGGTTTGTATTCCATGTTATAATTACAAAGATAGCATATCTACTTAGATGTAGATATAAGGTTAGCCATACAAAAGCTTTCGACGTTACTGAGTCGTTCGTGAGTCAATGAATAGAAGCGATACTAGCTTGTGAAGTTATGAACCGGTGAATCATGGATATGCAACTCTTTTGGGTGGGACATACGTAAATCCACAATCAAAGGACAAACAAAATAATTGCATAATAATTTCGATACGAAACATATTTCTTATCTCGTCCTAAAACAAAAGAAGCCCAAATGTTGGCAGTAGAGATTTACGAACAAAAAAACAAAGTCATAAATTGTCGATCAATTTAAAATATGTCACTTATTATGCATAATTTCATTTTAAAATTAAATATGTCACCGCTAAAGTCAATATGTTATGATTACTACGATAACACTGTTCACAGGTGTTTCATAAGACCATTATGCACTATGAATTTTTAAATCATCAATGAAGCAGGTACAAAGTGTGAACACGATAGCTTTTGTAAAGCAAATTGTATCAATATGTACCTATATATTATAAGTTTGTGACCTATAGGATATGTGCGTGCATTGAAAAAAGGAGAGGAATAGTTGAGAGAAAAATTTAATTGATTTTTTAAGAAGTTTGTTACTTAAAAAGCTATATTTTGTAAACTTTTTAATTTGTAAAATAAATCAATTCTTTCGTTTTTGGATATTATCTAACATTTCCATTTTACACATACGAGGGGTGACTGATAAGTTCGCGGCCTAAGGAGAAAGAAAAGATCCGATTAAAAAAATTATTTCTCAATATAATCTCCCTCGAGTGAAATGCATTTCTCACATCGGGCATACAGTGCTTTAATACCACCGAAAAAATATTCTTTTGCTTTGCCTTTAAAATGATTTCTTACGGCCGTCTTGATCTCGTTCTCATATGCAAATCTCCGGCATCGTAATTCCTTTTTCAAATTAGAAAAAAGGAAAAAGTAGCTCGGAGCCAAGTCTGGGCTATAGGGTGGGTGGTCTATCGTTGAAAAACCTGTGTCTTTTAACGCCTGTCACGAAACCCGCGCCGCGTAAACAAGCGCGTTATCCTGCAAAAACAATACTCCTTGCCTGATTTTCCCACGTCGCTTCCATACGACCGCTTCACGTTCATGAGTCAATAAAGTGGATCGTATCGTATTGGCGAACCCAAGTCTCATCCACAGTTACGATTCGGTTGCAAATTTAGTCGAGATTGTCCAGTCTAACTCCAAAAAATCTTTGCAGCACTCGAGCCGTCGTTGCTTGTTGAACGGCGTGAGCATTTTCGGTACCCAGAGCGCACAATTATTTTTCATGTTTAAATGCTCGTGCAAAATTTTTCCAATCCATTCTTTGCTGATGTGCAACTCCTCCGCTATCTGCCCCATTTTTATTCTTCGGTCGGCCAGAACTAATTTTGTAACTTTTCCGACGTTTTCTTCTGTGACTATTGGCTTAGGACGCCCTGGGTTGGGGTCGTCTTCAAAGCTCTCTCGCCCTTGTTGAAATAAGCGACCATGGTATATGGATTCTGGTATCCAGAATCTTGAAGAGTCGATGACATGTCTTCGAAAATTTCTTTAGGCGATATTCCTTTTCTCACGAGGTACTCGCACTTTATCACGGCGCGGAAAATGAGATTATTATTGAAACGAGGTGATATTTATACTCGTACTACTAAAGAGTGCCGCAGTTAGTGTTATCCCTCATGAGAAGATGAATCGAATCCCAGGCCGCGAACTTATCAGCCTCTCCTCGTAATATGTCAAATCCCGCGGGATCGTTCTGATTTTTTTTTTTCGTTTTTTCGTTTTTTTACCCTAATGAAACGCCACGAAAGTACAACAAAATTAAAAATGAGTTTACCTGAAAACAAAGTTTAACACTAAAGCGTCGATGTTAGCGATATTATTATCTCACATCACCGCCATGCCTCTTCAGTATTTTTCAACTTTTATCACACCAAGAAGTCTACTCGTTAATGAATTAATGAAACGCAAAGCTATCCCTGATCATGAAGAGAGTAAGGCTGAAAATATAGAGGATAGACAAAGCTGTGATGCGAAAGAAAGTGCTTCACTTAAAGATACATGAACAGTTTTCGAGCTGTGCACAGAAATAGTACATAAGCAAGAAAGTCGAGCATTTCTTTTGGAATAATTTTTGTGGGGATGTCACGTACATCTGAAACATTCACAACAGACTGGCTCTGGTCAGCATTTGAGCTAGGCCCAAAACCAGCCACGAATCTAGTGCCTTCGTGGACATCATTATACTTTATTTCTCGTTAGGCAAACAAACATCTGTCTTTCTTAATAGTTATGAACTTCATTATGAGGCATAGGTGGAAGCGATAGAGTACCGACAGCTAGGCTGCGCTAAGGCATCGATCAGTACTGAGCCTTCTTCTAAAATAGTTCGAAAATGAAAATGCATACCCTGTGAATTCAATCGAAAAGCTGGAATTGCTGAGTATTGCTTCCGTCCCAGTTCATAATGGCTTTGCAAGAACTGAGATCTCCAATTAACTTTTTAGACGATAAAGTTCAAAAGAGAATTTTGAAGAACCTGAATTTGGGTTGGTTTTCCTGCATCCCTTGGTCAGGGCTTCCATTGAGAGTTGGTTTTTATATAAACACAATCGCAGGCGGCTTAAATCTCCAGGGTGTAGATAGACTGGACAAGTACTTCCCGACATGTGCAACAAATCCGCGGCATTCTTGTAGACACTTAACTAAAAAGACTGCATAAAACTTACTTTTGTTTTCAAGGGCCTCTTCACTTTGCCAAAAACCTTAATGTGCTAGGCTCGATGCCACCATTTGCGACGCCTGTGGAGAGAACAATGATACAATGGAACACTTCCTTTGGGTCTTTGCTCGTATCAGGATCATATCAGGTGGCAAATATTGGAGTTGATGTGGTGAGTGGTATCATAGGCTACTAACGAGTAGGTGCTCGTCGTTCTATGAAAGATGAAAAAATTTCGTTAACTGAAGATTGTTTCCTTCCAGTGAAGTGTTTTCTACTGCGAAAAAAAAGACATTTAGTTATTAATGCGCGGAAAGGAGGAAAAGCACATCGCCAAGTAACTAACGACTGTAATTAGATAATTTTGTGTGCGAAAGAAAGTTATCACAGAATTCGCAGCGCTTGTATCTGAACTTCATATAGTACTTGAAGAAGAAAGTTTTTCCATTTTTCATTTCTAAAAAGCATTTCACTTAAGAAAGTCACTCTATTCGCACTTGCAGTACGTATTTGCGATACGAAAAATCACCATCAAACGAGATTTTTCGATCCAGTTTTGGTCGCATACGGGTGATTGTACAAACACCAAATTCCCAATGAAAAACTCGTTACTTACCTCTCGGATTCTGAGTGAATTTTCACTTACAAGCTGGCATAGATCATGGATTAGCATTTTCTTTGTTGATCAATGGAATGCTGTAAAATTTTTATCTATCCGAGTCATAAGGAATTTCACTTCAGATACATGGGACGACCAACTACTCGTATTTATCACATCCTTATATGGCTGTGATTCCATTTGCCATAAAATGAAAGTCTTCATTATCTCGCTTTTGCTCGAAACCAATTAGAACCGATGAATGCAAACAAATAAACAGCGTGTGTGCCAATCTATTTCAACTCAATGGAACGCCCACCATAAGAAGTGGGAGTAAAATGATCACTTAATCATAGAAATTCTCTTGGAAGTCACTTGTAGTAGCAACAGCAGCAGCAGCAGCAGCCATACCTTCTTGAGCAATTGAGATTACTTTTGAAAAATTTATCGAAAAATCATAAGCGCACCATACTACCACCACACCACCTCCATCATTATCATCATCATCATCATCATCATCATCGTAGTCGTAGTAGTCATATACACCATACCACCAATATGGCGGCGAAATGGCAACAGTCTACAACAACAGTAAGCACTAAGTAATCCATGATCAATAAGCCTGAGGAATCTAATTCTCTTTTCGGTTTCGGCTGCAGTTTCGATCCTCCTGCAAGGTAAACGGATTACACAGTCGCGCAGCATTAGTAGTAGGAGGTGATGAAGTTAAACAGAACCCGACGCGGTGCTGCTGTGCTCTGCGCGCGGTAATTTGAATGAAAGTAAATTAATTTTGATTTAGAGCGCGAGCGCGCAAGAGGAAACATATGAAAGCTGAAATAGATACAATATAGAATCTACGAATATCTACGTATCTGCATTGTGGCAATCAACTGAGAAGCAATTGTCCGTAATGAATAGTAATTAGATTGAGTGAAAAATGTTTGTTAACTTTGTGAGATATTCATTTTATGGTAGTTGGCTATGGGCGTTACCAGTCGAGTGGTATGGATACGAATATGTGTATCTCACTCAGCGTGAGCTCGATTTTAATATGCACATGAAGTCAATTACTTTCAGTAAAAAGACCAATTACACACGATATTCATAGTCAGATCAATGGAATTTAGTTCATATTTGTTAATTGTCTTGACAAGGAAGGTAAGAGAAAAAGAAAGAATAGTAGTCTCTTGTTGAAAACTTGGTTTCACTGGCACCCGAAAATGTAGCCACACAAGGATATATGGAAAGAAGCACCCTGAAGAACGAGCTAGTAATTTAATATACCTATATTTATGTTACACTTGAATTACACTTAACTAAATGAAAAGGGACTACAAAAGATTCTCAACTTCCATAAAATAGACATAGGCGACATCCATAAAATATACGATTGCATAAATCAGACTTAAGATGGACAGAGATCTTCTGCCGACAAACTGATTGGTTGCTGTAAGTGCCGTTGGGCCTGGAAAATCACCATTCGACCAAATCTTCACCATACGGCAAATCCAGAAGAACCTAACATACTGAATTGGAGGCTTCTACCTGTTTATTAATTTCAAATACATCTTCGCCGAATGATAGGTTAGGGACCTTTAAAATACCACTGCATGTTTAAATGAAGCGACTCACAGTCATGCTACGAGGGCAAGGTGAAAAGTTCTCGGCCTGACGCAGAGATTGCGTTCCTATCATCAAAAATTTATATTTCCTGCCTGGATGCACTTCTCATTAGTTCGTATGACAAGTTTGAACTTGTTCTCTCAAGTAGTTTCTTTACACGAATTTTTGTAGTAGACGTCTTGAGTGTTTTTCGTTAAAATGGATAAACTTGAATATCGTGCGGTAATAAAATTCCTCGCTTTGGATGGGTTAATCCCTAAGGAAATTCATCCAAAGTTGACAAAAGTTTACGGGGACTCTGCTCCTTCCATGTCAACCGTTAAAAAGTAGGCAGCTGAATTTATACGTGGTCGCACGTCCCTCGAAGATGACCCACGTGAAGGACCCGAAACCATCGAAAAAGTGCATGATATCGTGTTGGATGATAGGCGAGTGAAGGTGAGTGAGATAGCTGAGGCTGTATATATATCGGAAGAGAGAGTGCGAAACATCTTGCACAAAAACTTAGGGATGCGAAACTTAGGGATTTTTGCGGCAATCTTTGGACCGATTCAATAGAGATCCGACCGATTTTGTGCGGCTATTTGTCACCCTGGATGAGACATGGGTCCACCACTACACGCCAGAAACGAAACAGCAGTCGAAGCAGTGGGTGGAAGCCGGTGGTTCAGCGCCAAAGAAAGCAAAGTCGATCGCATCTGCCGGAAAGGTCATGGCCAGTGTGTTTTGGGATGCGAAAGGGATCCTGTTAATTGATTACCTTGAGAAAGGCAGAACAATTACAGGCGAATATTACTTCAACCTTCTTGACCAGCTGGGTGCCAAAATTCGCGAGAAGAGGCCTGGCTTGAAGAAGAAAAAAATCATTTTTCACCAGGACAATGTACCTGTACACAAGTGTGCGTTGACGATGGGAAAACTGCGGGATTTGGGGTACGATTTGCTCGGCCATCCCCCTATTTACCCGATTTGGCACCCTCAGACTTCCATCTGTTCCCAAACTTGAAGAAATTTGTTTCTGAGAAGCGCTTCGTATCCAATGCAGAAGTTGAGAGGGCGGCAAATGAATATTTTCACAGCCTTCCAGACTCTCACTACCGAGAAGGAATACTGATGTTGGAGAAACGCTGGACCAAGTGTGTTGAAGTCAAGGGAGTTTATGTAGAAAAAAAAAATCATTTTTTAACTGAAAATCGCAGTCTTTCATTGTCAGGCCGAGAACTTTTCACCTTGCCCTCGTACTTTATTGGAAGAGTAGTGTGAAACATTTATGCCAAAACATCGGTCACTATTTTTCAAAAGTCGATAGCTAGGCGTGTGATGAGGGCAGTGGGTGCTTTCACTTTTATAGAACCAGAATCGCAAACAAAGCGTATTCTGTCCATAAACCACCGGTGCTTTGGCCAATACGTCACGATAGACAGGTATTATTTACTGGCAATCAAGTCTACGCTCCGGTGCGACCTTTGGCAAGTGCGGAATATTATTCCAAGTGTCCTTTCTAGGACTAAAACGTTCATCAATCTAGTTGTGCTATATTTAGTAGAAGCGTGGAGTCTAAGAGAGAAAACATATTCATGTACATATGCATATGTGTCACCGATTCAAGAAGAGGAATCAACCACGAATGCCATGAGCTGTGCATGTATGGAAATATATGAAGAAAGAGGTGTTTTATCGGAAAAGGTACTTAAACAAATATATTTACGCTAGCAGCCCGTACAGTTTTATTCTGTTTCGAATGAGAGAAGCTTCTGATGACTATTTTACTCTCAGATGTTTTTCAAACGCTTTTAAGAGGTGGAGTGGGAAAGTATTATGGCTTCCATTTTGAGCTATCAAAACTATTAAAGAAAGTAACAACAAAGGATTCTAACATCAAGGACGTAAGTAATAATAATAATATCTTTGGATGGGTATATAAAGATTTTTCACTTTATTTGATCGGTTGCTATTGTGGACCAATTATTAGTTTTCTGGTATTATCAGTATAGAAGAACTCGGAAAAGAGGGTCCGCCAATTTTGTTTATAAGTACGTGTCCACGACCGTAGTCTAAAAAGCTCGACGGATGTACTTCAAACTTTATACCTGTGAGATAAAATCTAAATTTTCATTCTAAGTCTAAAATTAACGGTACTTTATTAATCTGGTTTTTGAAAAATACGTTTATGGAAGAAAAAAAGCCGTATAACGATATTTTTCGTATCAACGAATTGTATATTAATTGTTATACCTCGGATATGACTCAAACGATTTTGTTGAAAATATACATATATATTAGAAATATCTGACATAGGCAAGGACATGACATACCAAATACTGGAAAATAAGTTTAATTTCATCTTTTAACGCATTTAAAAAAGGTTAACTATTTAGTCTAAATTTTAAATCTGAGTGATGTATTAAACCTGAGATACATATGTATATGTACAAAAGAACAACATACGTATGTTGGAGTCAGTCGCGCACATTATTTTTTGTCGGTTTCAAGATTTCCCCATGCAGTTGGAAAATAAGTTGAAAACGTTGCATAACACGCCTAACTTTACAAATTGTGCGACGGAAGGTGCATTGCGTCAATTTGTACAGAATGGGCAAAACCTTTATAAACCTCCGATGGTGATACTTTAACTTGTATGGGACGGGAGAAGCCGGGCGGTCGTCAGCTAGTATTCTGATAATTTATAAATATAATTATGTGTACTATATAATAGGTCTTTCGAAGTTTTGAAGATAATCTTCAGTCTGTGAATTGATTAATTTTGAGAGGTGGAGTTTCGATAACACTCTGCTAATGCGTCTATGGCCATCGGAATTGCAAGTCTGAGAACTCTTCTAAGTTAGACGCCAAACAAAACTTCTGGCTGTTTCTCTTTTAATTTATAGGTTCACTATCCAATAGTTAAGTATCTTTGGTGCTAATTGCTCAGAATGTCTAATATTTATACTAACCCTCTTCCCGTTTTTATAGCCTAACGATCATTAAGATTTCTTTTATATATCGCTCAGGATCTACCCCGAAAGGTTTTTTTTACCCTATAAATTGCTAATTACATCGCGAGTCACACAATGGCGACAACCGGTCCTCTTTAGTGGCTCTTTGAGATACTTTATAATTTAGAGATACACCCGCTTTCGTCCACTCCACTCAAACCCCACCATGTAACCGAGACGCGTCCACTAAATGAAGTCATTAACATATTTTGTGTTGGATGCATTCTCACTCACACTCCAATCCACCATATGCCAATAACATGTATTAAAATATCAGTGCGAGTGACACATACGTCTTGCATATACTGCACTGCAGCAGCAACAGCAGCCGACAGCCGTCGCGCATGCATATGCAGCATATTGACTTTATTGGTAGCACTCAATTTGTATATTGGCCAAGAAGTACGAGATACCACATAAAATGTGGACAAACGTTGTTTCTGGTGGTGGTGTTCTGTGGATGTTTATGTGTGTGTGTCTTTGGAAAATTAAATTCGCTAAAGTGCAGCAAAGAGTAGGAATAAAAAGATATATCGAGGATGAGAAGAGGTTTCTTGAGCCTCATACACCGCACCGATCAATCGACCGCCTGTGACGAGGACACCCTTCAGCTGCTGCCAATATCTTGGCGGTATATCAGCATCCATATTGGCAATAATATAAACATTTAATATAAACATTGTTTTTAATTGGCCCATTAACATTGAAAACTAAGAATGCATTTTGAAGAAAGTGCCACGAAGGAGACTGGTTAGTTACTCCAGCTTCCTACTGGTTGGTATCCCTCTTGGATACTCTTGCTCGGCGTCGTCCTGCGATATGTTGTTTAAGCCATTGCCGTCGATTGAGCTGTTAGATTATTTAAGGCGCTTGTTGGTGCGGTGGCGTGAGATTCCTTATGTTCGGTTCGTCGAAAATTATTCCGTTTGGTATTTTTATGATATGCAGGAGTTACACACAGAGGAGTGCTCGCACTGGCTGGGAACCTGTGACGTAAGTGACGCAACATTTGGGTGTAAAGTATTTTTTAATGTGTACGGAGGTTCTGTTATTTCCTTCCTAATAAAATATTGTTAAATAGTGCGTATTGGTTTTTTCCACTTAATTAATGGTGATCGTGATGATTACTTGTTGGTGTGATGGTGGTAGTTGGCGTTGGTGTTAAAACCGGATTTCATAGGTGAAATTATGCATTTAGCCAGGAAACCAGGCGATCTGGTGTTGTTTTCTGAGGCAGTTATGTGGTCGTGGGTTAGCTAATGAAATGTCCAATTAATTGGTTTTCTTGCGAAATTGTATTAAATTGTTGAAAGGATTGATTAAGCAGAAATGGTCGCGGAAGAGGTTGCTGTGGTTATCGGAGTGGGATTTGGTTAGGAGACCACCTAAAGCGTAAAGTGGGCAAATCTAATTTTATTATTTTATTGAAACGTTTACGTTTTGCAGCAAACTTTCTTCTTTAGCAAAGACTTTAATTTATTAGCAAACACTAAAACCTTTTCATATTTTCTTAGCAAAGACATTCATTTATCTACATTTATCCAGAATGTGCTGAGAGCCACCAGTGGGCAATCAAGCATGTATGTAGTCAGCAGCTTTTGACTCAAGAATTTTTTTAAAACTTATTTTAAGTACCACTTCAAGTGCCTTTTAGCGGTCGGATATTGACGGTCAGATTTAGGACAAGAGTAAAGTGTTAAGTTCCTACAGAAACAGCGTCTAAGAAAGAAAAGGACGATTTCTTACTATTCAACAAATAATAGATACATGAAAAGGTCTCGGTGACCAGTGATCGACACTCATAGTATGCCGCCTACAGCTTAGGACCATCTTGCTCACCGAATATAGAGGAGCACTGGGGTGCTGTAAAAAAATGCACTTACAACCGGAGGAGCACAAAGTATTGTCGGATAAGCGTAAAAGCGAGCTTGAGCCCTAGTACTATAAGAAAATGATGGAAGATAAGCGTAGAGCACTCGTTGAACAAAAGCCAAAAGAAGCAACGAGAAGATACGGTAGCAGAATTGTCACCAAAGAGTTGACAATTTGTCACAGCCTGCGTTAACACCCGATGAAGAAAGTCTTTCCACTGTTTTAGACCATATTGGTGACGGATGTAAGCCCCTAAGTCTAAAATTCAAGTCGTACTCTCAGCAAGGATGACATCATTACCGTGATCGAAACACTTAAAATAAACAAGACTGTGAAACTTGACGGCTTTCCCGTGGAGTTACAAAACTTAGACCACAACATCGGCAATCCTTCTGCACCTAATGTGGGTGATTGGGAGCCCGTGCTTGCGTATTTGCGTGCTTCGTGCTTCTTGGTTACGGATCACAATCGACTAATGCATCGAAAATAAATCTCCACCACACTTCCTGTTTCTTGACTTCAAGAAGACCTGAGATACCTGCCTTACGCAGGAGGGCCATTTCAGACAAACTGGTGGCTTTATTAAAACAAGCTACGAAGGCGCGAAATGTTACATGCAAGTACTTGCAACTATATGCTGTTAATTCGTAATTCCCACCAATTCCCGGCTCACTGTTACCTTATTATTTTTCAGTCGTCGCTCGTCGACCTACTTTTTTTGTTTCTTTTTTTTTTTTTTTTGTGTCTGTGTGTTCTCGTTTAATTGACCTACCTAAAAATAGAAAAATTCTACGGTAATACACTTAACGCAATTGACGACAATAATGCCGAATGGGTGGCCTGCAGGGATCCACCCCATTTGCACAGGTACGAGTATTAACAAAAGAACAACTTACTTTTCATTTGCGATGAGTGAAAACAAATTTTACTCTCGCACGTCATGTACGCGAAAGTTTCACAGTAACTCGACGAACTCGATACTTATCGAAAATAAATTATCTTCAAAGAAAGTGTTAAACCAACTGTCTAAGTTAAGAGATAGTCATCCTAATTCCTGTGGCGGCGTGAGCTCTTAGGAACGAAACCGTGTCAGGGATGGAACGTTGGGGGCTAAACCAACCTTAACGAGCTGCTGTAGGTGCCTAGGCGAGGCCTACGTGTAATTAGCCTTACTTCGATACCCGTCCGTATTCGTGGGAACAACATTTGACAATTAAATAAAAAAAACAACCCAAAAAAAAAAGAAAAGAAATAAATAATAAAAGCGATGAATTGTCGCTAGAGGCAATGGCAGAAACCATCAATGTCATGGCATCTGAAATCGTCACGATGGAAGAGGGGATCTCGAAGGAGATAGAGGGGCATTTGCTTGCCGAACCCGTGGATACAGTCCAGATTGACACCGCGAAAGAGGAGAACGCCAAGAAAAGAGGCCTCTATTCAGGCTGTACAAAAAAGCTGTACACTTGAAGTGCATACTGGAGGAGAAAGGCATCACCTCACTGTCCAACTTGGAGAAAGAAAAATTCGCGTGGGCCATAGATACTATTAAGAAAGACGCCTTAACGAGACGGAAGGCGGAAAACAAAAACAACGCAGCAGCTAGCTGCAAGGGGAGATCTCTTGGACCTTACTCAGGGGAGATCCCCAGGTCAACGGAAGACATCGATAGGGTGATTCTACCATTAAGCTCAACCGCTCTTTTAGAAGGGCCTGTCCTATCAGGCGTGCCAGCGGAAGGATTAACCTCGTTAAAGAGGGAGCTATTGAGTGGTCAACATATAAGGAAAACGTTAAGCTTCGCAAAGAAAAATTCCTCGAGAAACTTTTCCATTGAATGCACCACAGAGGCGGCTCGATTGAGGAAGGTTCTCACTAAAGCTCCATGATATGTCTTCTAGTGTGATGGCAGCTGGACAGACTCTTACGAGAATACGCTTGAAGCTCTCCTGAAATGTCACTTTCCTGGCAGTGAAGAGGCAGGGACATACTGTCCGGCAATCACGTCTATGCCAGCTAAAATTGGGACTGAAACTATCGACAATTTGATTGACGATCAGTAAATTTTGGTGGCAATCAAATCGTTTGCACCATATAAAGCACCCGGTATTGACGAGATACATCCTATAATGTTGCAAGAATCGGGGGAATATATTATTCCATGGCTCAAGTACATTTATGGTTGGTATCTCAGATTGGGTTATGTTCCAAAAGCTTGGCGAGATATTAGAGTGGTTTTCATACCAAAGGCGGGTAAAATAAACTACGCTAATGCCAAAGACTACAGACCAATAAGTCTATCTTCATTCCTATTGAAAACACTGAAACGGCTAATAGATATGCACGTCAGAAATAAGATTGAGGATAACTTTTTATCAAAATCACATAATGCGTACATAAAAGGAAAATCAGTAGATACTGCTCTTCACAAAGTGGTCTCTACCATAGAAAACACTCTTCAAGTGAAGGAATACACTATGGGTACATCCCTTGACATCGAAGGGGCTTTTAATAATGTAAGTACCGAAGCTATAGTAGACAGTCTGCGCAGGGCCCGAATACACTCGGGAATATGCAGGTGGATTGAACTAATGCTTAGTACCCGCATAATCAACTCCACCCTAGGGGGAATAAGGGGCAGAAAGCGAATCAAGCGGGGCACCCCAATGCAATCCAATGACCCTTTTTCAAAAAGTTCAAGGGTATCTCGATCTCCTCCACCAAGATCGAATAACTCCGGGAAAAGAAGTCCACCGAAAGCGCCAGCGCGCGAAATTCAGGACTCAGCGAAATATAACAGCTTTGAGGAAGAAAATTAAGTACTCTGAAGGAAGCTTAACGATGTACTCTATCAAGAGCTCAAGAAAGAAATAGACTTATTAAAAGAAGAAAATAAGGTCCTAAAGAGCTCACGTATAGAGGAAGAACGCGAATTTACTCCAGCACGCTTAGCTGGTCGGAAATATCACACCGACGAAGAAGAGCTAGCACGTGAAACGTGTCGGGTCACAAAGAAGAGACCTAGTAAGAAACGGAGAGACGGCTCTTCGCCCGAAGTCGAGTCCCTAAAAGAAAAAGAGAAAGAAGAGCACAAAGAACAGCAAGAAAAGCAACCTCGAGCGCAATCTCGTCCAGCCCCACCCATTAACATCGTCGGGTTAACGGAATTTAATAAGTTGCAAAGCCTTCTTAAAGGAACTTTAACTTCGAAATATAAGGTGACGTCTTTGAGGGACAATGCGTGGAAAATTAACGTCGATGAATACGATGACTACCAAGCAGTGTCCCAAAAGTTAAATACCAAACAAATTGAGTGGTATACTTTCGAAATCAAGTCAGAAAGGCCACATCGTGTTGTTGCAAGGGGACTCCACCCATCATGCACCAAAGAAGAGATTATGACTGACCTTCAAGACAAAGGCTTTAACATTTTGATGCCGTTAATATCATCAAAAAGGAGAAGTAACAAACGGAAATAGATAAAGACATCTTGGTAAGGCGTGGACTTCCGCTCTTTATGCTTACCTTCGATAAGTCCGACAATATCGACGATATCTACCGAATTAGGACCATACTAAATATCGTAGTCAAAATCGAGCCAATGCGTAGAAATATAAGAATGATTCCGCAGTGCAAACGTTGCCAAGGATTCAATCATACGCAAATGTACTGCAAAAAAGAACAGCGATGTGTGAAATGCGCTGGAAATCACCTCTCCCAAGTTAACAAACAAACCTCTGCAACCTGTGCTAATTGTAAGGGAAAGCAAAAACGAAAAGATGCGCGATCAAAACCGCAAACTAAGCCAAAGCGTAAGGTCGCGGAGGAGAAAGAATGCAAATTAAAACTACCGGGTTTAGAGCGCAAAAAGGTGAGGGGAAGAATGACGAAAGAAAAGCCCTCGACCTCTGTTCCTAAAAGAAACGGTACAAAAAAGTTACCATTGGAAAAGCGACCGGGTAATGACCTTCGAACAGCAGGAGTGCAGACTTACGCTTAGGCCGCGGCATCCGAAATAACAAAAAATATTGAAATTTCGAAGGACCCTGTTTCTCATGTTTTTTTCAGTTATTCTAGAGAAACTTGAAGAACAAAGCAAAATAAATAAAATTATTCTCGATAGACTGGTTAAGCTCGAAAGTAATTCAGGGAAAACGCGTACTCCAACTAGAATATGAATGAAAAACGAATGTTAAAAATATGTACTTGGAATGCAAACGGACTTTTGCAAAAACTTGACGAATTGAAAATATTCTTGCGTGAAAAAGATATCGATATTTGCTTGATTTCTGAAACCCACGTAAAAAACGAATCGCATTTAAAAATAAAAGGCTATAATAATTACCACGCTTGTCACCCTTCGGGAAAAGCGAGAGGCGGATCATCATTGTTTATTAAAGACTGTATCGAATAATCCGAAGACCTAAAGATCGAGCTTGAAATTTTGCAACTGTGCACGATTCGAGTAAAAAATAGTCAGCGTACTCTTAAAATCTCATCTATCTACTGCCCACCGCGTTCCGCGCTTGAAAAAAAGTGATTTTACTAACTTGTTTAAATTGCAGAAACCTAATTTCATTATTGGCGGCGATTTTAATGCGAAACATACATTCTGGGGCTCAAGAGACAGCTCGCAAAAAGGCAGAATGCTCTATGAGGCAGGTATGGAGTACAGTTGTGATTTCCATTCAACGGGTAAACCGACCTACTGGCCAACTGATACTTCGAAAATACCTGACCTGACTTTTTCGTCGTGAAAGGAATTTCTATCAACCACATTAATGTTGAACAGAGCTTTGATCTGTCGTCTGACCATTCCCCAGATGTTTTGACATTGAGCGAAAAACTAGTCTATATCCTAGAGCCAGCGAGATTAACCGGTAGAACAACTAACTGGGAAGGCTTTAGGAACGAAATTGCAGATAATGTTGAACTGAGCATTCCACTTACGACACCCTATGAACTTGAGGTTGAAGTTGATCGCTTCGTTGAGATCGTACAGCTCGCCTTTTGGAATAATACTCCCAATCCAAGGAAAACTCCGGACAAATACGGTCTGATATCCTATGGAAATAAAAGAATTGGTCAAGGAAAAAAGAAAAGCGCGTAAGAATTGGCAACAGAGTCGTGCTCTGCAACATAAAGCTCACTTGAATCACTTGTGCAATTCGTTGAAGAAGACTATAAAGGATTTTAAGAATCGTGCGATATGCTCTTATCTTGAAAGTTTAACAGCGAAAAAAGATTCCAATTATTCACTTTGGAAAGCTGTAAAAGGCACCAAAAGACCCAAGATCCCCGCGCCGCCAATTAAATTAAATCACAATGAATGTGCAAGGGAAGATAAAGAAAAAGCGGACGCTTTTGCGGCCCACCTGGAAGACACCTTTAAATGGTACGATGGTCAAGTGTCTTACGACAATATCAATAGGCCGGATTTACCATCTAACGATTTAGCACTTACAAGTGCAACGCTAAGGGAACTCAAACATGAGATCGGGAATATAAAACCTAAGAAAGCTCCTGGTTATAATTAAGCTTCTTCATATTGTAAATGCTGCGCTCAGATTAAAACACGTGCCTAACCAATGGAAAGTTGCGGAAGTTATAATGGTTTTAAAACCAGGAAAGCCGCCAAATGAGGTAAAATCTTATAGACCAATTTCGCTACTTCCAGTTATATCCAAAATTAGTTATAGAAGGAAATAATCTTATCCCTGACCACCAGTTTGGGTTCAGAAGTAAGCATTCGACGATTGACCAGGTGCATAGAATTACTGACGTAATCGCGAAAGCACTTGAAGAGAAAAAGATATGCTCAAGCGTATTTCTTGACATCTCGCAAGCCTTTGATAAGGTGTGGCATTATGGCTTGTATTGCAATTTACGACAAGTTCTCCCTGTATGCCTATACGACATTCTAGAATCATATCTCGGGAATAGACTCTTCCGTGTTAGACATGGAAATGAATACTCGGAGCTCAAAGAAATTTCGGCTGGTGTACCGCAAGGAAGTGTTCTTGGGCCACTTCTCTATCTGTTATAAGCTCGAGATATACCGAAAGAAGATGGCACTATCCTGGCTAAGTTTGCCGATGACACCGCTTTCCTAGCCGACTGCAAAACTGCAAAACGCACTGAATAAAGTAAATTCATGGACGAGGGACTGGCGGATCGCCCTCAACGAATCTAAATCTGTTCACGTGAATTTCACTTATAAGAAAACTAATGTCTTGCCAATTTTCCTAAACTTGGCTCGAATACCGTTTGCAAACGAGGCCAAATACCTTGGAATAACACTCGACGCAAAACTGAAATGGAATTCGCACGTAAAAATGAAACGTAAAGAACTCGAAATCAAATATAGAGAAATGAAGTGGTTGCTCGGCAAACACTCCCAGCTCAGTATTTAGAACAAACTGCTTTTATACAAGCAAGTGCTAAAGCCGGTGTGGACTTACGGTATACAACTTTGGGGCTGTACCAAGAAAACAAATGCCAATATTTTACAAACTTTTCAAAATAAAGTGCCAAGAGAAATTGTCCACGCACCGTGGGATACTAAAAACGATGATATCCACAGGGATCTCGGAATTCCGACAATCGAAGCTGAAATTAGAAGTTTCGCGAGAAAGCATAGAAACCGACTAATCGGACAAGCCAACAATACAATCCTACAAATTCTGGATGAAAGTAATTTATTGCGCCGACTACAAAGGACGAAACCTGCCTTTCAGTGGAAAGTAACCTGCCAAACGAGTTTTTTCATGATAGAAAAATTGCTTGATAATGTCCTTCTTAGTTGCAATATATAACAAATTAAATCGCAGGGTGGTGTCTTTTTAGTCAGTAAGAATCTGACACTACTATGAGCACGCGCTTGCTATCCTCATAGTGTCTATGGAAGATTTTTCCCTAAGGGGGAAAAAAGTCCTATTTACGAGGAGAAGATCGATACCAGAAGTTACCTTTGTATGAATTGTATCGAGCTGATACCTCAAGTAATTGCAAAATATCTCAGCGTAATATTGGATTCCAAATTAAACTGGAAAGGTAACATTGACAGTCGAATCAAGAAGGCATATGTTGCACTATTTGCATGTAGAAGAGCTTTCGGAAAATCTTGGGGTTTTAAGCCTAAAGTGGTACACTGGTTATACACTGCGGTAGTAAGATCCGTTTTGACCTAAGGTTCGATTGTTTGGTGGAAAACGCCCGAGAAGAAATACCAACTTGAAAGCGTTACGAAGATTCAACGGGCAGGATCGATGAGATCAACACCGACAGCAGCTTTGGAAACAATTCTGAATCTTCTTCCACTTGACATATACTGCGGGAACACTGCAGCCAAAACTGCACTAAGACTAAGAGAGGCCGATCTATGAAAGCTAAACCCTACGGTCATGCCTCAATTCTAAACCGATGGAATATATTGAGACTCCGGGCGGAAACGGATTACATCATCCCCATGCCAAACTGCAACTGAAAGTTCTCTATTAGAATTCCTAGCTGGGAGTGATGGGGTGAGGGAAGAGTCTGTTTCGCGAATGAACTAGCCATCTTTACCTACGGATCCAAAATGGCATATGTTGCACTATAAAGCAAAGTGGTACACTGGCTATACACTGCGGTAGTAAGATCTATTTTGACCTGTGGTTCGATTGTCTGGTGGAAAACGCTCGAGAAGAAATACCAACTTGAAAGCGTTACGAAGATTCAACGCGCAGGATCGATGAGATCAACACCGACAGCAGCTTTGGAAACAATTCTGAATCTTCTTCCTCTTGACATATAATGCGGGAACACTGCAGCCAAAACTGCACTAAGACTAAGAGAGGCCGATCTACGGAAGCTAAACCCTACGGTCTTGTCTCAATTCTAAACCGATGGAATACATTGAAACTCCGGAGGGAAACGGACTACATCATCCCCATTCCAAACTGCAACCTAAAGTTCTCTATTAGAATTCCTATCAGGGAGGGATGGGGTGAGGAAAGAGTCTGTTTCGAGAATGAACTGGCCATCTTTACCGACGGATCCAAAATGGCTGCGGGTACTGGTGCCGGCGTCTACTGTGAGTATCGAAATATATATGATATGTGACTTAAGGATGGTTGCAGTGTTTTCCAAGCTGAAGCTGCTGCAATAAAACAAGCTGTGAATATGATTATTGAGGAATATATTTCAGGGCAAATAATCAATACCTATGTTGATAGCCAAGCGGCCATTAAGGCGTAACAGTCAACATCACTAAGATCCAAACTCGTAAAAATCGGTTAACACGCTGACCCTGTGCTGGATACCGGGCCACATGGATATAGCACCTGCTATTCTGCTCATTCCAGACTCTGCTCTGGTGGTCGCGAATTTGTTTCATTCCCTTGCAACATATATTTTGCAACAATATTAATAAAAGGAGTTGTTCTCAATATTATGCAAATTGCAAAAAATAAAGTGTAGAAGCGTTTTATAAGTATTTAGAATTTATAAATTAAATGTGTGTTTATGTGCCATTATTTGAAACGAAATTGGAGGGGGGTTCACGTAAGGTAGTTACTCTTGGAGTTCAGTCAAATTATTCGATAGACAGAGAGCTTGTCTGAGTCACAAAAAAATTAGCTAAAATCTTTCCTATCCACTACAAAGTATTCACGAAAAATCTTTCTGTCCTCCCGTCCATCAACAAGATACATCATCCTGCATGACTTGTTGAAATATCATCAACTTATTCGCTTCAATAAAAAGCGTAATCATCTTACTGCTTCATTGGCAAATCGTCTTCTGCCAGAACAATCTGCAGCCATAACGACCCGAAACGATATCCCTCTGTCAAGTTTCAAACACATAGCGCCACGATGATTCCATGTCACAATCAATTACAATTCCATTGCGATGCATTCTCCAAATCGACTCCACTGGTGCAACTACTACTACTACTACTGTGACACTTATAATTTAATTCATTTGCGCGTAATTAAAATCAAATTCATCTCTACCGGAGGACACATCGAATCAGGCGTTAGAGAGCCTTTTGCAAATTTTCATCCTCATCCTCTCGAGGCTGTATGTGCCAGAACCTCTAGCAACAGATGAACGTTCATCATCGTGCTACATAGTCACACTTCTACTTCTTCTACTTCGTCTTCGAGATACTTATTCAATTACGCGCAGCTGACTGAACATGCTGAGAGCAAATCTATGGAACAGCACTGCGCTAAAGAACGATATATAAAGATTCCATGTGACACGAGTTGGCAGCAGTTTGTGATCGTGCCAAGCCAGAACACAAATGTTGCGAAAAACAGGTGCAGGAATTATAATGTCAATGCAATGCACCAACAGCACATCACATCTCGTTGAATGATGATGGTTCTGGAAGGAATCGGATTTGGATGCAGTGTAGTATCTCTCTGCTCTGCCTTATGCGATTCATGACTAGAAATGTGGCGCAAACGTTTCAACACTTTCCCGGGCTGCTGGCTGCAATGTCAAAATGTATATAATTGTTTGTGAAGATGTCATGACGAACGAACAGTGTACTGGAAAAAAAATGGAATGGAATGGATGGAGTGTGATCATGGGAACATAGAACTCAGAAATGATGTTGCACAAACGCCAAAATACAGGCTTTGGCCTTTTCGGAAGCTTCACATGGTATTATTCAGTGCTGAAAGCATTGGAGATGACATTTGCAAATGAAGGTCGTACTCTTAAATTTTTTATGGTGTTGTTCTGCGGCGCGGCCCAGAGGTGGGTTAACTAATGAAAATGAGTACTATTCCAATATCGTGAACCGAATCGATAAATGTTCATTCATGCGACATTAGTTTCGTGCTAGCGGTAACCCAATATGACGCAAATTAGATCATGTTTCGAGCCTTCTGTTGTCATTTGTTTTTTTACACATTTGATGGTAAGTGGATAGTGTTGCAGAAAACAAAGTTAAAGAATGTGCACTTCTGTGCAAATTATATTCTTCAGAAATCAGGTGGCAAGGTTAAGGACGAAACTATTCTTCTAAGTTTACACAGGATTGAATTTCATTGCATAGACATTTTAAAATGTATGAAAACCGTGGGAGAATTGGTAGTCAAATTGGTGCTATAGATGTAGATATCTAATATCTTAACTGATCACAAAAGTATATCATGTGTAATGATTAACGAAGACTGCGTCTTTATCCGGCATTGACAGTCAACCTGATCCACCGCAGTCTTAAGATTTTGACGATATTCAGTTCGTTAGGCATTGATTGAGTTTTTGTGCTGCCTGGTTTATCAGGGATCTTCAGTAACATGATAAAACTATTTGTACTTTATACATAGAGATGATACATATGTATACACTTTGATTTAATCGTAAATAAATCTCAGTCAAGAAGCATTCACAGCTATTAGCTTCGATACCATCAGGTTGTAAACATATCTTTCAATATGGACTAGGAAACTATACAGGTCCAGTGTGCTTTTTAATAATATCTGACGCATCTTCATACATACGCATCATATGCCATATCACCCCGAGAGGCTTGAATCCAATAAGACTTATTTATTTCTTTCTTTTAAAAAGGAAGTACTTAAAAGATTTATTTATTGATATACACATTTACTCCAAATTGGGTCCAAGAGACATATCCAAACCTCGAAAAGAGTATAATTTACTGTCGTCTAATACTATAGGTATACTGCAAATTGAGCTAGAAACACATCCGTTGCCTTCTATGACTGTGATCTTCGGAAAAAGATGGCTATTGTTACGCCAAGCCTAACATATAAGTATCTAGTCTCAGTGGCGGTCCATAGGAACACATACAGCTGCGTGCAAGTAATTAAAAACGATTTCGATGCTGGATTTCTTACTTCAAAGCTACTGTGCTTTCACTCCTATTATTTTCAGTGCTCCTGCCTGCCAATCTTACGGCAAAATATATGCCGTTACTTTCTAACAGCAACCTAAATTGAGTGAAGTGAGGTAAACAGATCGTGCAAGGAAATAGAAAATTCTTTTTTATTTCAAGTTTTTAAGTAATTCGAAACTTTTAATTCACTTGTAAGAGTTTTAGTAACGATTTCGACAAAAATTCAATTTCAATTTCAAATTGATATCTTGGTCACTTTTGACATATGTAAGGACATGACATTGAAATGTTTAACATATGTTAAAAAAAATGTTAAGCTTTTTAACGCACTGTACGAAAAATATATGTATATATATATGTATATATATATATATATATTTTTTTTTTTTTTGAATTTGCAAATGAACACTAAGTGCGTGAGACCCGGTCGTGCCCTTATTTTTTATGACATAGGCATAATTTCGAAAAAAAAACTATTCGTCTACTATCAATCTACCCTTTTTCAAACTGGTTAAATGAATAGATTATGTAGATGCTTTTAATGTTGATATTATTCGTTATCGTTAATTTTTATTGAATTTATCTACATTTGTGATTTTATTAAACATGAAAATTGAAATGGTTGACGATTTTTTTTTTTTTTATAATTTGCACGTGTTAAAGGGGATATGAATACCCTTATACTTATTTTTAGAGCACGTGTGTTTTGTGGAAAGGGGAAGGGACAGAGGGAAAGACAGAGTGGTGTAGTTTGAAACTCAGGTGGAATTAAGTTTCTGTAAACTCCAAGGGTGGCTGTCCAGATAACTGGGGAGTATTTTGTTTGTTTTCGTTATTATTGTCGTTGCTTATGATTCGCAGTATTTTTTCCCGTCCTCCTGATGTCATCATCACGATCAAGTTGCATTTTAGCCATATGACCACCATACTGCCAGTGTTATGCCTTCACAGTAGAGTTGACTTAGTTTTAGCAAATGGTCGACTTTTTTATTTATTTCATGCGAAATAAATAGATGATTCTTGACATCAGGATTCGAACCGTGAATCAACAGCGTGACAAGCGATGATGTTACCACTACACCACGGCCACCCTCGATGAAGTCAAAAAAGTAGCTAATAGACACAAACAAGCTAAAACAATATTTAATCATCCACAGATGAATACTTATCACAAACACCTTAAGATATGAAATTTCTGATTGGTCTAACGATTAGGTGCAATAAGTGGAAGGCTGGCTACTCCCCGCCCTACGATGGAATGCGAAGACGGCGGTACCGTAGGGAAAACGAGAA
The DNA here is from genome assembly GCA_963082735.1 of Pocota personata. Classification (NCBI taxonomy): domain Eukaryota; kingdom Metazoa; phylum Arthropoda; class Insecta; order Diptera; family Syrphidae; genus Pocota; species Pocota personata. Next base: position 144,244,162 of record OY720430.1, read on the forward strand.
GAAGGGAGAAGGGGTTAGTGGGTAAAAATCCCACACTGTTACTGACTCCCGGCTCAGTTTCGTCTTTTGAAAATTACCACCTCCCAGCGTAAATAAAAAAAAAATTGGGAAAATTTTAAAAAATAAATTTAAATTAGTGTGACTTGCAAATAATGAGAATGATTCGAACGACCCAGTCGTGTGATTTAAGAATTGCACAATGGGAAAGAACAAAACTTATTAAGATGAAAAGTCATATGACAAAATTGTACAGATACTAATGTGCTCTAAAAAATTGGAATTAATGCAGTTCAATATTTTGAAGGAATATGGAATAATTGAAAAGATCCCTGCGCAAGAAAATATTTTTATTGTGCTCCAAAGAAAAAAACACTCTCAGGTGGCCACGGTATAGTGGGTAGTGTGTTCGTCGCTTATGACCCGAACTGTGCAGGTTAGTGCCCGGACGGGGAACAGCAACCACAGCCACCCGATCATAAAAGTGAATCGAATAAAATCTAAGTTTCTCCAACCACTACACCAAAAATAGTTCTGCCTGGCATACAATCAACAGACAATTAAGCCAGAGTGCTCTGGGGTTTGGAAATTTCCTTTTAAAAAAAAGACTCCCACACTCAACAGCTAGAAAAGTTCGTGTAGCAGCATTCGGCGAAACAGAGAGTGGACCATCTGTAGAACACAGCTAAACGTAGGTTGTACAAAGCAGGAGTCATTGAATGCGTAGCCAGGAAGAAGCCGTTGTTGACTGAGCGAAACCAGAAAAAAACGTGAAATATTCTGCTTTTCCGATAAAACTACAAATTACAGGAATCCATCTGAAGGAAAAGCATGTATTCGGCGTTCGAGTTCTAAGGACCTCAATCGACACTCACCCCACCATCAAAGATGGTGGTGGTAATGTTATGATATGGGGAGCTACATATTGGCGCGGCGTTGGTCCAATTAAAAAAATTGAGGGACATACAGATTAGATTGCAATATTGTGCATAGTATCCTTCAGACCGCAATGCTGCCAGGTATACAGGAATACCCACCAGTGGCTTATACAAATAAAGTACACGACTGGGTCGAACGTACTTGCACTTACATATATGTGGTTTATCTTCAAAAACTCAGATTAGAAATTTAAAGAAAATCGTTAAAAATGATTTTCAAAACTTTGCAGCAATTACCTTGTATATGTCAATTACCGCTTAAATATCCACTTTGAATAAAATCCCTCGAGTTAAACTTGAGAATGAGCCAATTTCCAATTTTTTTCGAATTTTTCTTTTCAAGATTCAAAAATGTGTACACTAAAAAACTTCAGTAGTACGGGTTAAAATGCAAGCACTGTGACTCACAATTTAAGCATTATCAGTGTTTCTAACTATGCCCGTGAACCCCCATTATCATTTCAAAAAATCCCAAGTAATTAATTTCCAAATTCTAAATATTCTTAAAACACTATTCCACAATGCATTTGTTCTCATTTGCACAATGTTGACAACAATTCCTTTTGCTAACTTTGTTGCAGATCAGATATTGCAAGAGAAGGAACCAAAATCACGTAACATCCTTCCATTAATTGTCGGGAATGAGTAGATGGCACATTCTCATCTCAGCTTGAGGTTAAAATGGAGTGCGTGTGTATCTGGCAATATAGTACTTCTGTCGGAGACGATCACAGGCGCTTGTAGTATTTATAACTGACTTTCTTTGCACACTCCTGACTTTATTAAATTGTAACACTTACTCAATGCGGGCCAATGATCCAGCGATCCAGCGATGATGACCAAAGTTTTCATTGGCTGGATTCCCATTTCTTGTCTGTTCTACTGCAGGCATAGAAGGCTATATGTACATTGCCTTTTGACCCACTTATCTATGTTTAGTTACCAGTTGGGATGATAGAAAGATATTCTGCACTGTTGGATAGTGAGAGCGATTGACAATTCAGTCGGGGAAGGGTAGGTTAGGTTAGGTAACTGGGTTGTTGACAGGGTTGTCAACAGCTCACTTAGACCACTAAGAGTCAATTGTGCCCAATATTTAGAACCCTGGGTATCTAGAGATTTCAATCTTCGACCGCTAGGCTAAACCACCCAGATAAATCTCAGGAGTTCTCTTAGCTCGATGCTATCATCCAGCTCTGAAAAGAAGTATCTGCCAAAAGCACGACTTCTTTTACTGTCCAGAGTTGGACAGTCACACAGGAGATGATGAACGAATTCTATTTCCTCTACGTCCCTGCAGCTTCTACAGTAGTCGTTATGAGGTAACTCTAGCTATGCTGCTGTAGGTAACCCTACCTATCACACAGTGTCCTGTCATGACGCCAACAGCTATGCGGATATCCCTTCGACTTAGCTCTATAAGATTGATATACACATATATCTGTTTTTGTCGTAGACTGACCATAATGATTTGGCTGTAGCGCATGTATCTAATCGACACCAGCGTTCATTAGCGAAGGGCTTATAAGTGAACCTTCTCTGGCTAGCTCATCCGCCAGAGAAGGTTAACTTAGAAACTTCCCTGAGACAAATATCACAACGTCGTTCGCATACGCGAACCACTTTAATACCTTTTAGAAGCAACCGCAAATCGTTTGAATATTTTTTGGAGAAAACACTTTGGGGTCGATCTGCTGCTAGTAATAGAATACTTTGGCAGTTCCTCTCGATTGGATTTCGTCAAAATTAAATTGTATTCTGACAGGGCCAAAATAAACAAAAACTATTCCTTATGAAGGTTTTAAGGACTAAAAATAAAGTTCAGTCTATTCCTAAAATATACACTCAAGCTAATGACGACTTAATTTCTATCAAAATTTGTTTTCTACGTAAATTTTCATTCAAAACAACTTAACCTACGAGTACTTTCAGTAAGAAATTCTGCCATTAAGGATATTTCAACAAATCATCCTTACCTCCAATAAGGGAATGTTTTGTCCCACAAAATTAACCCACTAACCTGATTTTCGGACGTTCTCCCAAAAGATTGGTTCTTACACGCGTGTGTTTTATCCATCCTCTTGGTCCAACTCTTGATTATATTTAATCGACGCACATGCTAATACTCCGGTATGCAATTACATTCAATGGAATACCAAGTGTGGAATGCTGCCACATGCCCTCTTCTTGAAAATTCTAGGGGACATCCTTCGCCGATCAGTACACAATCTCCAAAGCTATTATTCCATGAATATGGGAACTAATTAAATTCCTCCTCCTTGATTCATAATATTAATGACTCAGCACACAAGCTTGCAACATCTAACCAGTTATGGATTAAATTTCTCTCTCTGTTGTATTCTTCAATCATCCTTCAGCAATGTATGTACTGCCCCCCCTCGTCCGACCAAGCCTCGGCTATTTACTCGTATAAAAAAGTACGCAATGCACTCAATATTTGCACGGTAACATACAACGCACACGAAGACAGTCTCAAGCCTTAGATTGAAAATTAAATTACATATTACATTTTGAAAAGAAAGGAGGAACAAAAATGTGCAACCCGCATCTCTAAGTCGCTTCGCCGCCGCGCATTCGTGAAACAATTAAACGTGAAAATTTCCCACGGAAATTGAATGAACCAGCAGGAAAGTTTTCTTTTTTGTCATCTTCTATTCTTTTTTTTCGTGTTGCTTCTTCCTATCCTGCCTGATTGCATTTTACCATAGGGTCTTGAAAGGCATTTTTTTCGGTGAGAGGCTCACAGGCATGATCATAACTTATATGTCATGTCCGACGATTATTTTGTAATTAAGATTCAAGGAACTTGTGCGTAATTCATCCACCACCAACTTCACCCGCCCTCTTTGGGATTCTTCTTCGGTGCCATCGGGAGAACTATACAGAAACCCAAAATATGACGAAATGAGGCATTTATGAAGAAGAAGGGGGGACCTTGTGGAACCCTCTCCTGTCATTTTCAGACGAATTTTTCGTTGTACACATAAAAGTTGAGGGGCAAACGAAATTATGTATATTTACAAAGTACAGTGGATCGCAGAAATATTTATGAGCTTGTCAAATAAATGTGTCTGCTTTTGTTATATACTAAGATGGTAATGTAAGAAAAAAGCATTCCTATAGGTGATCATTAGTTCGTTAAACCACCCTGTTAAATTGCATCAAGTGCAATTGCATCCCCAGTTGAACCCATAGTTGTCATTTTCTAATGACATTAGAAAAAGGCGCGAAAATCTATTATTTTCTCGCGCAAATATTTTTTTATACATATATTGCATGATGTTTTGTGAAATACTCACTTGCGAATAAATCGTTGAAGTAAGATCATTAAAATCATCAAGTGGCGACAAGGATGTGAGATATGGACCCGCAGGCCGAGCAAGAAATTCTAGATCAGCAAAAGGAATGGATGGAGAAAATGATCAAGTCTAACACAGAATGTATGGAGCGCATTTTATAAGCTGATGAGCGCTCATCAGCACCCACCACCATTCACCAATTCCAACCGTTTGATCCAGAAAAGGAATCATGAGACAGCTACTTTTTGCAGTTACAGCAGCATTTCTCGGCCAATTCCTTAGAAGACGACAACTTACGGAAAGCGCATTTTTTATAGACGTATGGAAATCACCTCAATAATCTACTTCGAAAGCTTTTTGGGACATAAGATGTAAGCACACACACTTTCAAGGTTCTATTTGCGAAATTAACAAAACATTTCCAATCAAAACTGCATGTATTTACTTACGTCGAGGTGTAAGTTCTCGAAGCAAAAAATGCTCCCGAGACAATCATATGCTGAGTGGATCGCAGACTTAAAAGGTCTTGCTAGAGACAGTGTTTTCGTTTGTTCGAAGCAGGATTGCAACACATCCTACGCTGATGTCATGGGACATGATCGCCTTCTACACGCCTCATGATTCTGTGAGAAATGCCGCAACACAAAAAAAAAGACCCAACACTGGAGGAAATCGAGGAATTAGCGATATCCTACGAGTCGATGCAGCTGGCATCGAATATACTTAAAGAAACAAAAAAATTTAAAAGCACCTAGATTGGTTCATTTCCAGAACAACTTACCAATTACCTTGGCTACAGATGCTTCATCGCATGGCATCGGGGCGGTTATCTCACATATCTACCTGGATGGATCGGAAAAGCCAATAGCTTTCGCATCAAAGAAATTAAAGAAGGAAGCTCTCTCTATTATATTTGGCGTAAGGAAATTCCACCAATACTTGTTTGGACGTCACCGACTGAAAACACATTGTTCGTAGAAGACTTTGCCTCAGTGTGTGTACTAACATTCTTCTCTTCCACAGCGAAAGTTTGAAAGTAGTCATACCCGAAAAGTTGCAGCCAAAGGCACTGGCGCTTCTACATCAAGGCCATTGGGGGGTCATCCGGAGAAAGCAAATGGCCCGAAGACATGTTGGTGGCCCAATATCGATAAGGTTATCTCGCAAGCAGTGTCTCAGTGCGCCGCATGCCAACTAAATGCTAGTCGGTCGCCCAGAGAGTACTAGTGTACTGTCTGGCCCTCTCCGGAAGAAGTTTGGGAGCGCATTCACATCGATTTCGCCAGACTTTTTCAAAAATCTATGTGGTTAATTATAGTAGACTCAAAATCTAAGTTTCCATTCGTGATTCGAATATCTTCTACTAAATACATCTCAAGTTACGATCCAGGCATTGCGTTCAATATTCGCGTTGGAGGGACTACCCAAAATGATAGTGTCTGATAATGGCACTCAATTCACTTCGGGTGAGTTCTAGCAGTTTTGCCGAAACCACTTCATTCGGCATATGACTTGGCACCTTTCAACCCTGAGTCGAACGGCGTAGCAGAGATGATGGTTCGGCATATCCCCAGCGGAGAGATTGCATGGTAGGTATCACCGAACCTTGCTCTCCGCTATTTTTCCGGAATCTCGAAACCAAGGCGAGATGAGGAAGACCGAGAACCTGAGGTTTTCTATTGATCAACCTGTATTTGTGCGAACAATACCTACGTGACAAGAAGTGTATTTATGGAGTGATTAAGAACCTTTGGAAGACGCATGTATCTGGTTAAGACTAGCAATGACACCTGGCGGCGTCATCGAAACCAGATCAGACCTCAAACAGCAATGTGTGGCGAAAAGATCTCTGTTCCTGCGGATGACACCATAGATTTAGAACAGGCAAGTAGTCAATATTGCAATTCTAACCGTGTTCCAATTCCCAGTGACTCACCGTTGAGAAATCAGCAAGTTGAACTTGATTCAGAGTTTTTTCGTACCCACTATCTAGTCCTCAAACCGTTGATTTGGATTCAACTGTGGAACCTGGTTCTTCAACTACGGAGGCTAAAATTCCCCGAGATGCTTCATCACCAATCAACTCACGAGCAGCAGTCGAGCCAGTGGTAACTATGCGCCTGTGTAACAAGCAGGTCAGATTCGTCCCAAATTAAACGTGAGGGTAATTGATGAACCCTGTTAAATTGCATCAAGTGTGTGTAATTGCATCCCCATTTGCATCTGTCAGCTGACATTTTCTAATGACATTAGAAAAAGGCTCGAAAATCAATTACTTTCCCGCGCAAATATTATAAATCGTTGAAGTAAGATCATTAAAATCAAATCAAAAACTTTCCCGGATTGAAGCCTCTGTCGTAAAGCGTAACTAATCTGACTCTAAGCTCAAAACCGATTCCGATCTAAATTGGAATATTGTTCTATAAAAATTAAAAATGCCTAATAAAAATCGTTTGATTCGCTGTATACCTACAATCTTTTAATGTTGCATCAATTTTCAATGCACCAAGAGAAGAGATATAGAGACCAAAGGAGTGAGAATGATGTTCTTAAGATACTTATTACGTATGCATGCATGTCGTTGAATTTTTGTCGTCCTTTGTGGACACTTGTGCAAAATTTTGTTCTTCTTTTGTTTTTTTTTTTTTTGCTGCTGTTCGTCGTCCTCATCTTTTTTGTTTAACTCATCACGCAGATGGAATTATGATGAATTAAAAGGGTAAAGAATTATTTCAAGGACATAGTACGATGAGGATGACAAACGAGGTCGTCGTCATCGCCATCGTTGTCGACAAAACTCTAGCGCAGTAGCTGAACCAGAAGCGATGGACCATCGGCACTGTTTAAGAGAACATGGTTTTCATTTTCGTGTTCAGGGCACAACATAGTTGTTTGGCATGGTGGAGAGCCTTTTAGTTGTTGACTGTGTTGAGAAGTAATTTAATGATTCCCTGGGAAACTACCTACCATAAGGAAAGGGTTTCGTACACTGTCAGTGGAGATACATCTTTCGCTCAGAACTAATAACTTTATTCAAAGAGACAATTTGTGTTTGCAACTTTCTTTGAATTTATGAGAAATTATGTTCGACATAATAGACTCACTCGGGGCGAGTTATGAAAGAGACTATTATAAGGTTGGGAGCTTGTGACACCAAATAAAGATCACACAATCAAATCCAATCTTGTATGGCTAGTAAATTCGTAACCCGCCGTACTGGAATTGATGTACTCCATAATAGTTAGATCCATCATCTCATACTGGACAGTAGCCTGGGTCAGAAGAGCAAGATTGGGCACAACAAGTAAACCTTTAAAAAAGTGCAAAGAGTGGCTTCTATTTGCATAACAGGGGCTATGAAAACTTGTCTCACAGCGGCACTAGAGGCAATCTTGGACTTAATCTCTGTATATAGTGCTAGAAACGATCATCAAGATGACCAGTCAAAGACGGTATCGGTAAAAGAAAATGCATTGCACACGAAGAACGAGTAACACCTTCCGAATCGGTCTCTTTTCTCGATTGGCCCAGAGATGATATAGTCAAGAGATCCTGCTTTGAGAGAAGATTTTAGTCAAAGCTGAGCAATAGAAGAGACTGGAGCAACGACTCCGACAAGTATCAACTCTAATAGAACACTATGCATCTAATGCAAAATTTTCATGCGGGACATTTCGGGAAACTAGGTGTAGAGAAAATGGAAACTGCATACAGCAAATAAAGAGGAGACAACCTGGAGGCCTATTAGCTATCAGAAACAGATTCACCATTCCTTCTTCAGCTTCATTTTGGGGGTGTATAACTATAACTATGTGCATAAAAACCGTAGCACTCTTCAAGTCCTATACCACAGCACTAATGGCAGTGAAAAGATAGGTCAGGCCCTGGTAGGGGCTGTTAGCGCCAAAATATACTGACTGTCAAACATCGACCCAAAAGATCTCCAAAATCAAAACACATAAATCACTGAAAATGCCGATACGAACTCATTATTATCTTGCGCTAGACAGTCTTTCATTATATTATATTATAATATTTTCGTTTATATTACGATTATTTAAATTATTTCAATATAAATATAAATATAAAAACTTTGCCGTGAATCAGACACTTTCTAACAAAGTTTGATAGTTCTAATCAGTTGTTTTTTCGAGACTCGACGAATGAACGTTTATTTTTTCGGGAATAGGTAAAATGTAAGAAACTTTCTTTAAAAATAAAATAAAGGGCACGACTGGGTTACACGTAATTGCTCCATATGTGCTGCTCGTTCGTATATTGTTCAGATTTAAAATTTATGCAAAATTGAAAAGAGCCAACAAAATTTAAGTTTTCGGAAAATGCTTTAAAAGGCCTTAAATAAAGTATCGTTAATTTTTTCCAATTTCGCCTCTGGGCATTATTCCACAGACCAGAAATATGAAGTTTGCATAAAATCCGGTCAGCCGCTTAGGCTGCAGTCCGAGGTACAGACAAACAGACTTGCGAGAATCTATAACAGTAATACTATAATAGATCAAAATCTTGAGATCGTACATTTGCAGGAAAACAATACTTTCCCTATAGCAGTAAGTAAGAACAGGTTAAGATTTGTTTTAAAAAACATGTTACCTGAACAGTTATCTGCCACGGCGATATAGTGTCAGTACGCAAATCACTCAGATTTTAAATTTAAACAAAATCGTAATTTTTGTTTTTTTTAACATTGATAAAATTGTCAAAATAACAGTGGAAAGTTCATGGGATCTAAGTACGATGTCAAGAGGCGGAATCGTCCTGAAATACAACACCCGTGTAGTACTGGCTCACTTACTCTATAGTGGGAACCACTCCATTTTCTATGACCTCTTTGTATTTTATAGCATTTATAGATCCATCCACTATCCAAAGAGTGCCAAATACACCGGCAGTTATGATTCCCCAAACCATGACACCTTTGGACTTTTTCGGACGTGTACATATTCTTCTTTCAACCGTTCTCCATGCCGGCGTCGAACTTTTGACTCATCTGAGAATATGACTTTTAACAATCAATTCCATCCAATTTTGCCCTTCACGTGCCCATTCTAGACGAGTTTTTTTTTTATCCTAGGCATAAGAAGTGTTTTTGTTTGCCGTCCGGTAGGCTAACAAATCTGCTTCGTTAAGCCGTCTTTGAACTGATTTCACAGAGATGTCTTTTTATTATGAAGGGGTTTCCCCTTTCATTAAAAAAAAAAAAACCGAAACAAAGTAGGTCAAAATCAAGATTTCCTATTATACTCGTTTCTTTTTTTTGCATGTAAGTGTATGACAGTTTGACAGTTTTATAAACCTCCCCTATGCAAACAATTGAACAAATTGATCATGAAGTAGAACAATTTATTGCTGATGTGCAACAGGCTGCAAAAGAAAGTACTCCAACTATTTCGAACTCAAGAGAAACAGAAATAAAATATCCTGTCGAAATAAAGGAGCTGATATTGGAAAAAAGAAGAGCTCGAAGAAAATGGCAAACTACGAGTTTCCCAGATGATAAGGCAGTTTTTAACCGTCTTAACAACGAATTAAAAAAAAGAATCTGTGAGTTCAAAAATGATTCACTTAGTAGATTCCTGAAAAGTCTGACGACGGATGCTTCTACCGAATACTCCTTATGGAAAGCAGCTAAGCACCTAAAAAGACCTCAGGCACAAAACCCGCCAATAAAATCTCAAGATGGTAAATGGATCGGAAACCCGAAACAAAAGACTTCGCTGAACATCTCGCGAATGTTTTTAAGCCATTCCCAGCAAACATAGCTACAGATCCCCTACAGTTTGTTGATAGAAACGACGAATGTGAAATACCTTTTGTCACGCTCAAAGAAATAAGAAGCATGTGTCAACATAAGTTGTCTAACAAAAAATCACCAGGGTATGATCTAATAACTGCTCAGGTTTTGAAAGTAATGCCTTCAATAGCCTTCAAGAAACTCCAATTTATAATAAACGCATGCCTTAAACTAAGATATGTGCCACATCATTGGAAAATTGCAGAAGTCATTGTTATACCTAAACAAGGTAAGCCACCAACAAGTAGTAACATCTTACAGACCAATATCGCTTATACCAATCATGGCAAAAGTTTTCGAAAAACTGCTCCTGAAAAGGCTTAGCAAAATAATAGAAGAAAGAAGTCTAATTCCGAGCAATCAGTTTGGATTTAGAAATAAACATTCCACGATAGACCAAGTGCATCCAATTACGGATGTTGTGGAAAAGGCACTTGAAGAAAAACAAGTTTGCTCTGCTATTTTCTTAGATGTTGCTCAAGCCTTTGACAAGGTTTGGCACTTGGGACTTGAGTACAAACTGCATAGGGACCTCCCCAGGCAATACTACGAAGTACTGAAATCCCACGTTATGAACCGACTCTTTAGAGTACAACCTTTTACGGTACAACCAAAATTAGTAGTAGGTGGTGTCCTAAGACCAACCCTGTATCTGTTATATACAAGGGATATTCCAGTGGACATCAACGCTATCATGGCCACCTTTGCTGATGATACTGCAATATTGGTGCCAGATAAATCCGTTACGAAGGCTACTCAAAAATTGCAAAATGCAGTCGATAAAGTTAGTGATTGGACGCAAAAATGGCGTATCAAATTAAACGAAACAAAATCGACGCATATAAACTTTACAAACAAAAACATAAACAATGTTCCAATTTGTATAAACAGTACAGCAGTACCTTACTCCAATACTGCCAAATACCTTGGATGCAAAGCTTAAATGGAAAGAGCACATCAAAAAGAGAAGAGAAGAACTTAACTTGAAGTACAGAAAAATGTACTGGTTACTAGGAAAGAACTCTGACCTATCTATCCAGAACAAATGGAGACCATCTTAATGTACGAAACAATGTTCGGAGCTATGGGAAAGTGTTAGAACTTTAAACTTCCCCCAATGCGATTTATAAATTAAGAAAGAAAAATCGTTTGTCGATCTTTCATAGATTGGTCCTGATTCACCGGTGGTTTTAGTGCGGTAAGAGTCTCACACTACTTGGTACCGATTATTACCGAGTGTCTTTTGAAGATTTCCATCGAAAAAAAAAAAAAAAAAAAAAAATGTAAGTGTATATCAAAAATGATTCAAATATTGATTTTGAACAGAATTCATCAAAACATAGCCGAAAAATAGCCAATTTTCAGAAACCGGTTAATAAAGAAAATCGATTTTTTTCAACATTGGCCATTAGTAAAGTACCGTTAATTTTGGGGTTAGAATGAAAATTCCGATTTTACCTCGAATTGTGACCCTTCTGATCTCTGCTGCAGTCGTGCGTATAGACAGACAGACAGACAGACAGAATTGCGAGACCCACTTTATTGAGTTTTCTATCATAGTAATGGAAAGTGTAATTAAAATCTCTAAATTTTCAGGAAACTAATACTTGCCCGAGAGGTGGAAGTAAAAAGAAAAGATATGCATATACATGGGTCCAAAAACGTGGGCATTATTTTATAAACTTTCAGTTCTTACAATCGATTTCAAGTTGTCTGTTGCCTGTCGTCGCGCGCGCATGTCTGCCTCGCCAACTTGCGAAAAAAAAAAAAAAAGATTAAAAAAAAAAGCCGATCACGCGCGCAATCAATCAGCGTAGAGCGCAGTGTTGTAGTGATGAGCGAATTTAGGGTGATTTTACCAACATTCATGGGCTTCGAACGAATTTCTTCTATGTGTACGCCCACGCCCATTTCCATAAACCAGCTGTTTTGGCACTAAGCGAAACACAGGTAGTGGGGGAATCTTCCGATTTGAAACTGCCTGGATATAACTTAGTGTCATTATTCTTTTCCCACCGTGGCCTCGCCATTTACGTCCGTGGTGATATTGCTTACCAAGTTCCACCACAGTATGGCCACTGTTCCAACCTGGAATTTAATTTGAAATGGCTAAAATTCACCGTCCGTAAGCAAATAATCCACTACTGCTTTATTTACAGAAGCCCTTGTGCGAACAGCAACTCAACTTTTGACGAATTTGATGAACTGTCCGATTCCATCACTCGAATTGTCTCCTTGTACCCTCATACTGAAATCGTCATTGCGGGCGATTTCAATATAAACAATTCGGATTGTCTTCAACATTCTGGCCAGTCAACACCCGAAGGAAGGTATGTTGAACTCTTCGCTGAGGTAAACAATTTGACTCGGCTTGTAAATGAGCCTACACGTATACCGGACATTGAAAGTCATTCCGCCAACACAAACCCAGCGGTCCCCATGGATGACTGGGAAATTGATGCGGTACAAGACACCGAAGATGGTACGAAGGGGTTAATCTTCGTTATGGAGGAACCTCCAGAGGTAATGAAAAAAGAGAAACAATTGCGGCTCTTCTTTGGAGCTAGTGAGTTCTTACTGAGACTCACGAAGAAGACGCAGCCTAATGAGACGGCAATCACTGCGAAGAGTACCTTGACTCCCAATGAAGGTAGTACAAGCAAATTTTCATCACAGTGAGGCCGCCTCGGTTAACCTTATGCTGCTCCTTCGTAAAGAGCAGCTTGACTTGGCCCTAATCCAGGAACCATGGATTTTTCATAATCGGGTTAAAGGATTGGGGTCATACAACTATAATGTAGTTTACAATGGTAGCGAAGGTAAGGTCAGAACTTGTATCGTTGCCAAGAAAAATCTTCACGTACTAATGCTCTCCAATTAGAGCTCGGGGGACCAAATGGTGCAAATGATGGTGGAGGTTAAGGGGAAGGACAACGCATACACGCTGGCGTCGATATGCCTACCATAGGACGAAGGCATTGACGTCCCCTCCAGTAAAGTTAAGGCATTGATAGCAATGTCTCAACAAGGTAAGAAGAACTTAATCTTAGGCTGTAATGCTAACGCCCATAGAGATTTTGTTCAATTATATATAAGTACTAACCTAATGTATATATGTAATCGTGGCAGTTCACCAACTTTTATTACAACCAATAGAAGGGAGGTTCTTGATATAACACTCTTATATGCAAATAGCACTACAACAATCTCGAACTAGAGGATATCCGACAAGGCATCACTGTCTCACCACTGCTGGACACTCTACGATTTGAATTCCGGCGCTCCGAATAGGAAGGCTTTTCGAAACACTCGCAGAACTAACTGGAAAAGATTCAACGAAGAACTGGGAGTTCTCTTGGACCTCACCCTGGGGAGATCCCCAGGTCTACGGAAGACATCGATAAGGTGGTAGATGATCTTACCAGTAAGCTCAACCGCTCTTTTGGAAGGGCCTGACCTGTCAGACGCGTCAGCGGAAGAAATCACATACCCTGGTATTCGAACATAGCTGGAACCTCGCTAAAGAGGCAGCTATTGAGTAATCAACACATAAGTTAAACGTTAAGCTTCTCAAAAAGGAAACAAGATTCGCAAAGAAAAATTCCTCGAGAAACTTTTGCATTGAATGCACCACAGAGGCGGCTCGATTGGTTCTCACCAAAGCTCCATATTGTGTCTTCTAGGGTGATTGCAGCCGGACAGACTCTTACGAGAATACGCTTGAAGCTCTCCTGAAATGTCTCTTTCCTGGCAGTGAAGAGGCAGCGACATACTTTCCGGCAATCACGCCTATGCCAGCTAATATTGACACTGAAATTATAGATTGACGATAATAAACTTTCATGCGCAACCAAATCGTTTGCACCATACAAGGCACCCGGCATTGACGAGATACATCCTATTATGTTACAAGAATCGGGGGAACATATTATTCCATGACTCAAGTACATGGTTGATGTCTCAGACTGGGATATGTTCCAAAAGCTTGGCGAGAAATTAGAGTGGTTTTCATACCAAAGGCGGGTAAAATAAACCACGCTAATGCCAAAGACTACAGACCAATCAAAGTCTATTTTCTTTTTTATTGAAAACAATGAAACGGTTAATAGATATGCACGCCAGAGATGAGATTGGGAATAACTTTTTATCAAAATCACATATTGCGTACATAAAAGGAAAATCAGTAGATACTGCTCTCTGAGGCAAAAAAATCCTACAATATCCCAAAGGTAGTAAAATATGTTGGTCATTCTTTAAAAATATTAAAAATTCTGCCTCGTCTGCCATTCCAACGCTCATTTACAATGACATTCCAGCTGTCAGCTCCTTAGACAAAGCTAATCTGCTTGCTGCTCACTTTGCAGCGAACTCCACGCTGCCAGATAATGCTTTGTCTCCACCTGTATTTGAGAGCGTCAAATTGTCCATGGGACAGGTCCACTTTCGCACTCGTACAGTTCCAGGAGTACTCAAAGGTCTTAACATACACAAATCCGCTGGTCCAGATGGTATCCCCCCAAAGGTATTTAACAGAGTTTAGCATTAGACTCTTTTGTCGAAAATGCGTGCATATGGCATCGATAATTCTCTTCTTCAATGGATTAGAAATTACCTTTCGGGGCATTCAATACAAGTTGTTCTGGACGGCTTCAAGTCTGCAATTCACCAATCATCATATTTTGTCTCCGATTCTCTTTCTTATTTTATAAAAGATCTCTTGTCAGTTTTTCATATTCGTTCCCTAACTCACGACCTTGCTCTTCGGCCGTAGAAGGGGAACGGCAACGTATGTTAGACACATTAAATTCTGACCTTGACAGCATAATCAAATGGGGTTCAACCAACAGAGTGGAATTTAATGCTTCCAAAACACAATGCTGTCTTCAGTCTCTCAAGCGAAACCAAAACTCTGAATAATTATCCATGGATGGTTCTTGCATCATTGAAACTCGCCATTCTCGGTATGTGTATTAATAACCTCTTCGATGGAACGATCACATATTCGAGGTCGCCAAAAAAGCTGTAAAATGTCTAGGATTCCTTAAACGGTGTAAGAAATATTTTACCCCGTCTGATTTGGCCTCAATTTATAAGGCCCTAAAGTGGAATATAACGCCCATATCTGGTCCGGTGCACCCAAGACCGTTCTGCACATTCTTGATAGGGTACAAACTCGCGCGTTAAAACTTATAGGTGATAGAGACATTGTAAATTCCATACATTCACTTGAACATCGGAGAAATGTCTCATGTCTCTCCCTGTTTTATCGTTTTTTTTATGAAAAAAAATGCTCCAGCGAAATAGCCAGTTGCATTCTTCCCCTTCAAAATTTCACCTCCAATACGCTTCATGCTTCGAATGCATCCTTAAGCCCAATTTCGGTCGTACTGTCAAATATAGGGATTCGTTTATAAGCCGAAAGACACAATGTCTGCCTATATCTTGCCTACCTGCAGATAAACCCGACTATATCTATTGATGGAAAGACGAATATAGTATCGAAGTCTCAATTTTCTAGCAAGGATGAGCAAGCCTTTATGCAAATTGTCATCCAGTTTCATCAGAACTTCGATGTATCGCCTCTTCAAGAAACAAACGATTTTTCCTCATACGCGTCTTATATCAGCTCTAAACCCCTGTTGCATCTCTACAGAACTCGCGCCGAATTTAATAATTATTTGCAACCCCTAACCAGCTTCCTAACGTATCGTCTCACCATCCTTATAAAGATGCAATTTTAGGTCCAAACATCTCCAACCCTCGTTCTAATGTCATTTCGAGCCCTCTAATGCATAATAGAACCACTCCCAAAAGCTCCCTTACGACAAGTTTGCCCTTATTGAAATTAATCTCGTATCTTGTGATTATAAAAATAAAGAATTATTTACTTCATATTTTAATGTTTTTCGAGACGATAGTCTTGAGAAAGAGGACGATTCTTCTGGGCGCGGTGTTATTTTGTAACCGCCTCTACACTCTTTAAAACCTTGCAAACCACAAATTTCGAGTTCATTTGCATCGAAATAAGTTGCTGCTACATTCCCCCATCTTAGCCCACCAATCTTATCAGTTTGCCATAGATGCGATCGATTCGCTGTTTAATGTTGTGGCCCCCTTGACGTTGTCATAATTCTGGGCGATTTAAATTTCTCCAATTATCAATTGGCTCAGTCTGATGACGAGTCCCACTTTGTCGCTATAAATCTTTCCTCAGCCAAGGAGGTCCTTTTCATTGACTGTTTCTCCACCTTCGGGCTTTTTCAGTTAAGTGGCATTACTTACAACTTAGGTATACAACTCGACCTTATCTTCTCCTCAGACGACGAAAACTGCATCATTTCAGCGAGAAACCATCTTCTTTTCAAATTAGACCTCTACTACCTCCCTTTATCACTTACCTTCTCCTACGACAACGTTAATAAAATTCCACATTTTTAGAATTCATACAGTTTTAATTTTCGTAAAACAAACTTCGAAAAAATAAATAACCTGTGAAGTAACGTTAATTCAACATTAAAACATGCGTTACTATCGATAATGTTCTCGCATTCCTCTATGCCGAAGTTGTGTCCCAAAAGAACTCTGACTCTGGCTTTTCTAATTACCACCACGCATATACCCACTTTTCCGGACTTTGCGAATCTATTTACGTCGAATACCAAATGTAATCTAACCTAATCTCCGAACCGAAACGATTTTCCACTTCATTAATACCAACAAAAAATCAGACAGCTACCTATCAACTCCGAAATTATGTAATACATCCTCGGGCGATCCAA
Source organism: Pocota personata (assembly GCA_963082735.1). Classification (NCBI taxonomy): domain Eukaryota; kingdom Metazoa; phylum Arthropoda; class Insecta; order Diptera; family Syrphidae; genus Pocota; species Pocota personata. Next base: position 144,261,008 of record OY720430.1, read on the forward strand.
AATAATTGCAAATTTATTTCTTCAGTCAATCGTTCGATCGAATAGTAGAACCTGATCATGATTACTTATCTTACATGAGAAATTGTGCCCAAACTTCATTAGTTTCAGTTCATATAACCGTGGCATTTATAGTAGAGAAGATACAAAAAAAACTCAAGTATGATTACTATCCTGGTCCTGATGGTCTGCCCGCCATAATTTTTAAGGAATGTGTGAACTACTTGGCTCAACCCCGAACCGCTCTCTTCCAGCTTTCTATCTCTCAGGGAGTCTTTCCCTTACCTTCTGGAAGAGCTCTAACATAATTCTGTATCACAACGCAACTCTCCTACATAACAAAGCTCTTCGAATCATTGTTTATGACACAATTTGTTTCCACTGCAAATCTATCTATTCTCCAAATCAGCACGGATTCCTTAAGGAAAGATCAACAACCACTAACTTAACGGAATTCGAATCTAGTACTTTATGTGCATTGGAGGATGGCAGTTTATGTATCATAATTCAAACTGATTTTAGTAAGGCCTTCGACAAAATTTCGCTTTATCTACAGCTGAAGCTAGAACTATGAAATTTTGATAGTAGCTGTGTTTTATGACTTAGCACCCACTAAGAAATTCAACCCCTAAGGGGGTATAAAAGTTTGTATAGGAAAAAATATTTTGTTGGTCGGATTTACTTGAAACTTAACATAACAATGAAACACGTATTTCAGCATTTCCAAAAATTCAACCCCTCAAACGTTTATAAACGGCAAATCCAAAATCCACGCGAGTGAAACCGCGGGCATCAGCTAGATAAAGATTTCGGCCGTAACCCACATACAGTTATTTTTATTTAATCTTAATAATCGGGCGTCTTTATTGTAAGACCCTTTACATATATTGTTAATTCTGCAATGGAACGCTATTGACCGAAACAATATTACTGGTCATTGAGGAGATATTTTTTTATTTTTTATAGATGGCTTAAAATATAGACATGGCAATGCTTTGCAAAAGCCGCATCGGTTTAGTCAAAGGTCCAAATTATGCGAAATGTTCATGTTCACATTTCAGAGGAGTCGCACTGCAAGCAAAGCATTCTGAGTTCATACTTTCCATCTATTCTAAAATAGAGTATACGTAAAATAGAGTCAAACGAATTGCAAACTTGCCTTTAAAGAAATGATCCAGTACATCTTTTCCCACAGTTCAAGGACCGATAAGTATCTTGCCTTTAAGTATGAATATAGAGATTAGATATCACAAAACTATGAGAACTATTACAGACCTTGGAGATAATTTTTGACCTTATAGCAAACGTCTCGAATTTTTTTTTTGTAAAATTCACTGCGTTAGCTATTGCAAGGCCTCTATTATGTGTTTCGAGCGATTCTACATCAGTTTCACATCGCACGATCCAGTCTTTGCACTGATGAGCTGTACAAGAACAATGGTGAACCATATCTCCTTCAAATCGCTTAAAATCGCACGCGAAAGAGGTAATAACAAGCAAAACGTATACACAATCCTGTATAAGTGGCAACCACCCATGTAAGGGTTAAAATTGCATAGCAAACATTTACTCGTCAAATACCACTTGACATTCCACAGTTCATGTTGTTCGACCATCTGACTTTTTGTTGCATAATAAATGACCACCACCCAACATGATCCGCACCACTAAGTTACACTGCGAAAACCAAAGACTGCAATAGGCAACAATGAAACCATAATGTTAATCAGGTGCACCCCATGTTTGTTAAATGCTTCTCCTCTCCCTCAGAAAGAAACTGGACAAATGATGATACAACTGATTGAATACTTAAACGGAAAACGAAAAGCTGAAAAAAAAAAATTAAAAAAGCAGCAAACAAAAAATATATATGTATCCACAACTGCAAATAAGCGTACTTGTGCTGCTACTACTACTTCAGGGAGCTCTTCCTGGAACTCGCCTGTGAAGTCGTTGTTGGACGGACGTAGCCGCCGCATTACAAATGTTTAAACAAAATTCCACGGGATTAAATTATACAACACATGAAGCGCGTGAAGCCAGCACATGGAGAGCCAACAGTCCGTGCCAGAGCCCATCATCCACATCCAGTAGAAAGAGAAACACCTCGGGAATGGAGGGCTTCCATATGGGTGGTAGACGCACACACAACAGCGGCGATGGCGACACCACTCTGTATATCACCACAACGAACTGCCGGTCCTCGTTCGCTCTATGTGCGCGAGGAATATGATGAGCAGAAGACATATTTTGATCCCTCTGTGTACCCAAGATGAATGATGCAACATGACGTACACGCCAATCGCGCTCACTTCAATGTGGCTGGCATCGCAGCATGTACTTGGATGGATTGGATGCTGCTGCTGCTTCTCTCCAGACACTGATGTTGTAAATATTTGTCTACGCATTTAGATACCAACGGAGAAATCCAGGAAGCGCGGCGTTCGGCGTTTAGCATTTAGTTGTGTCGCAAGAAGTTGAGCACACTCGCGCGGGATGTGTTTGTTTAATTTATTAGCTTTTACTCTTTTCTTGTTCTCTTGTTCCATTCAAATTCGAAATAACTGGCCTAAATGTGTTAATTAGAGCATCACGGCAGCATGGGTCATCCAAAGGAATTTCACATTTGTAGTGTTCATTAGGCCACCACCGCATGTAGCGGTCAATAAATGAAAATGAGAAGACACAAATTCCAAGAATGACACAATAGAGCATCTTTGAAGATAAAAAAAGGTGGACAAGGGCTAAAGAATTTCGTAGTTGATAGAAACCCTAAAGCCTCAACACAACGTCATTTCCGCCATGTACTAGTGATTCAACTATTCGTTTACAAACGAAGGCTGAGGCATACATGGGAGCAAACGCCTGATGCCAATTCGCAAAAAGGCTTAATTCAGCAAAAATACGCCCAATATGGGCTCATGTCCTCTTAGATGAAAATAACGACATCCACACAGATTGATTCTAAGAGATATTCGACAAAACTCACTTAATAACTGTATTAAATATGAATTTAAGATTGTGCTTGGCGTTTTTGATGTAAAAGTAGGAAAGAAAGGCATCTTCCATAGCTCAATCGGAAAGTGCAGCCCGAGATAACACCTTCAGAAACGGACTCAGTTTAAACGACTTTGAGGTGATGCGAAACGTCATCGTGGATGGCATGTGATTTACACACGCTTATATTGTATTTACTTGATGGACTCCTGATCCACAAACAAAAATCAAATTTCGATCGACGCAAGGCAATATATTGGATAAATGAAATTTTCGTACATAGACTAGTTAGGACCACTACCTACAATCCAAAAAAAAATACTATAATACTATAATTAATTAATTTTTCAAAATCAAAATACAGATCCCAGATATGAAATTTGAACAAAATCCGTAGACAGGCAGACAGAATTCAGAGACCCATTATTTTGTGTTCTCTATTATAGTAATACTACTAATAATAGTATACAAAAAATGTTATGGTGAAATATGGTTTTTGGCTGTAGCCACGGTGCCGAGCTATTGCAGCGTCTTTGGCATCTGAAATATCATAACTTGTTAAATTAAGATACCTGGGCCCTATTCCACCAAACAACTTGCAACTTTTCACATAGTGCTTTGGAACACTTGCTATTTTTTTCACTTTTTCTGTAAAAAAAAAAATTGGCGCATTTTAGAGTTAACTTACTCTTTGTGTACAGGTGACTTCTTATGTAAATCCGTTACATTAAAAAAAAAAAAATGCTTTCAAGTTTCAGGTTACTATATGTGCATTCTAATTTTACCAGTGCAAGTTTTTTGCGTCCCCGTGGAAGCAATGGAGACAACTTCATGCCTCGATTTATTTAAGTGGCACATGGGTCAACACTTAAGCCTAAGGGACAGTGTCAATGAATGAAGAGCTACTAAAATTATTAGATGCAATGTGGCATTTGCAATGATAGCACAGATAGCCGACTAACTGATTTTAGGACGCTCATACTAGCGATCTACAACTACAATTATGTAAAATTAGGTCCTAAGTTGTTTTACTAAGGTACTTCACTTTTTTGAATTGTTAACGTATGGTCTATTATGCAACCTAACCTCATGCTCATCCTACCCATAAAGGATAATATCGATGGTATAAAGCTGCAGGTCAATGATGTAAAGTCATATGTGGGCGAAATAACACCAAAAATGGACTTGCTCACTTAGGAAAACGAAACACTGAAGAATAAAATAACAATGCTAAAGGAAGAAAGAAACAAGAAACAAAATACGTTGGGAATGCAAGTTAAAAAGAAGAACCTGATTTTCAAAGGACTGACGTCACAGATTTCAAGGAACGAAGCTATTAATAAAGTTATCAATGAAAAGCTGGAAATTGGTACACCTGTCGGAGTAAGAGCCACAAAAAATATTATATCTATAAAAAATATTATTATAAAAATATTTGATATCTGAAACATTTTAAAACAAACCAAAAATCTCGCAGGAACAGTCATCTCAGTCGAAAGGGATCTGACGGCTATTAAACTGGAACAAAAACGTTTCATGCTAACTCTTAAGAGAAACATATTGAATATAACTAAAAAGCACAAGATCAGAGTTCGGGACGAAAAGATAGAGATTGGAGAAAAATTGATGTCCTCGAATCGAGAAAAGGAATTGGTATGCGGACAGGAAGAAGCAGCTAAAGCACTCAAAATGCTGTATGGGGACACACTAAATGCACTTAGCCTAAACAATAAGGATCTATTTATTAGACAAATTAAAGACTAAATAGAAAAAGTAATATTATTAATTTTGAGCATACGTTAGAAACGAGTGTAAAAGTATGTCCATGGTCTAGAAAATAAGCTTTTATACAATATAACAATTTTTTTTAATATATTAAAACATGGGAAGTTTTCGTACTAATTGAAACCCACATTTGTGAAAATAAATTTGACCAATTTAAAAAGTATTTCCAGGGGTATGAAATATATTGGAGAGCAACGACTCGAAACATCATATTTGGTAAAGAGCAATGGGAGGATGTTTACTCGTATAAGGTGTGGATAAAAACTTAATGATAATTTAAATTAAATACACATTTATAAGAATAGATAGCACAGATGTGATTAAAATAACCATGAAGAACATAACATATAATATCCTACCGTCATATATTAGAGGTTGAAACTGGGATACGGAATTTGAATTAATTAAGCAATTTATTATAGAAAATGAGGTAACGAATCCAATGTGATAGGAGATACGTCAGAATAGGAGATCTTCAAAAAAACAAAACACCACGAATATAGCAGGCGCTGATGAAGCTTGTCAAAAAAAAAATCGTGAATGCAAGAGGTAAGAAATTTATGGAATACTGCAGGGATAATATATTAATTGTATTAAATTAAAACACGAAAGTAATGAGGAAGGAAACTTTACATTTATAAACTTAGTAGGAGAGTCAGTTAACGACATTTGTGGAATCTCTCAGTTGATGTTGCATTATGTTAAGTATTCCACTGTTGGGAATACTCGTACAATTTGGTCTGACTATCAGCCAATCGGGTGTTTTTTTAAAAGGTTTGTTTTTCGAATTCGCAATACTTTTCCAGCGACAGCCAATTTGATAGCTCACTTTGCTTTGTGCTCACTTTGCTTCGCCATTTCACCATGAATAGACTTACGCCACAACAACGCTTGGAAATTTACTTTGAAAATCGTGGTTGAGTTAATGATGAGGCTCATTTTTAGTTGAATGGCTAAGTCAACAAGCTAAATTGCCGCATTTGGAGTGAAGACGCCGTTACATCCACAAAAAAGTCACTGTTTGGTTGTGGAATCATTGGTCCACACTTCTTCAAAAGTGATGCCGGCCTGAACGTTACAGTCAACGGAGAGCGCTACAGATCCATGATTGCTGACTTTTTCGTTCCCCAATTGAATGACATTAATGTGGGAGAGCTGTAGTTTCAACAAGACGGCGCAACATGCCACACAGCACGCGCCACAATCCATTTTTGGAAGGAAACATTCGATGACCGCATAATTTCGCAAGATGGACCTTTGAATTGGACTTCAAGATCATGTGATTTAACATCTTTGGGTTATTTTCTGTAGGGATATGTGAAGTCGCTAATCTACGCCGATAAACCAGAGATGATGGACGACTTGAATACCAACATTCACCGACTTAATGCCGATATACCTACTCGCAAAACTGGTCGAAAATTTATGCCATTAATACCATGGCCATTACCATATTTTTATGTGTTTTATTTAAATTTAAAGTTCTATACCTCTAAAAAAATACCCTTTACTAGTAGTAAGAGGGAAACTGTTGCCAAAGTTCTAATAGAAAGAGGTAAGTAAACAGCAATACCAAACAAATTTGTACAATAGTTTGCTGAGACTTAGACAAGAGTTAAGTAAATAAAATTAAAGCTAGCACAATGTTAATAAATAGTAATGATATTAAAATTAATATAGCTGAAGAAGATTCTTTTAGAAAACTTACCAAAATACTTAATCAAAAAAAGGTCCAATGGTACTCTTATGAGAACAAACAAACAAGACCAATTAAGGTTGTTGTAAAGAAACTACACTTCTCATGCTCACCAGAGAGTATAGTTTCAGATCTAATAAGGAAAAACTTAAAGATATTGGAACCTGTTAATATGCTAAAATTTAAAAGCAAAGTACCGCTTCCAATGTTTATGCTTACTTTTGAGCACGACGAAAATATCAAAAAGATATACGAAATTAAAGATATCCTTGGAATGAAGGTAGAGATCCATGCCATAAGGAAATCAAAACTAGTCTCACAGTGCAAGAACTGCCAAAAGTATTGACATACACATAAATGCTGCAGCTCTAACCCAAGATTCGTTAAGTGTGCAGGAAATCACCATACTAAAGATTGCATGAAGAAAAAAGACGAACCAGCAAAATGTGCCAATTATACAAAAGCATCCAGCCAACTATAGAGGCTGCTTAGTTGCTAAATAGATTCAACTGACAAAAGACAGAAGGCACAAACAAACTAAACCTAATTCAGAAAAGGACGCACCTAAAGTCATAAAGGACTTGCAATCGAGAACGCCAAAAGAAGTACCCAAAGTCCAAACAATTATCAACAAAGTCCTAAGACCAAAAACAGGAGCGGGTATACTCGTAGAATTGGCATATGCACAAGCTGCATCAAAAAATGTAGAAATCCAATAGCTACAACAAAAACAAAATCAAATGCTAGTATCAAATTATAAATAGAATGAAAAGCATGGAAAAAAAGCAATAAAGCTATACTAGAAAGAATCTCGTTCCTTGAGAGAAAAAGCAGCAATAAAAAGGCTGCACAAAAGAGACAAACATGATAGATAATATAAAAATCCTGAAATGGAATGCTAATGGTATCGAGAATCGTAAGAAGAAATTAAAGTAGTTCTCGACATGAACAAAATAGATATATGTCTTGTCTCAGAGAAGCACTTTAAATTCAAAACAAACTTCAAACTGCGAGGGTACGAATTATATCACTCCCCACACCCCCATAATTCGGCAAAATGCGGAGCTGCAGTTATAGTAAAGAAAACGATCGATCACCATATAGAAGAGCCAAATTCCAATCATGTGCGATACAAGGAATATCTATAAATATAGAAACGAAATGTGGACAAATAATATCAGTTGCATCAATTTACTGTTCTCGCAGCTATAGTCTTAAGAAAAATGACCTTTTAGGCCTTTTCCACATATTTCGCAATAGATTTATCGCAGGTAGAGATTTTAATGCCAAAAACAAGTATTGGGGATCCAGATTGATAAATACGAGAGGAAGAGGAGAATAGAAGAAATTAGCGGCAAATGTCACTCAACGGGAAAACCTACGTATTGGCCAACAGATACGAAGAAAACCCCAGATCTTGTCGACTTTTTCGTTACAAAGAATATCTCGTCAAATCCTATAAAAGTAGAAGAAGGACCAGATCCTGACTCAGATCATTCCACAATACTTTTAACACTTGGCGATAAAATCACTAGCAAAGAAAACAGCCCAAAACTAACTAATAAGATGACTGATTGAAACTACTTCAGACAGAATCTAGAGGACAGTATTTAGCTCTCAGAAACAATTGAAACAGAAGACCAATTAGAAAAGGCTGTTCAGATATACGTATTTAAAGTTAATATCCAAAAAGCTGCATAGGCTGCAATATGTACCTAGCGTGTGGAAAGTCGCTGAGGTAATTATGATACCAAAACCAGGGAAACCACCTAGTGTAGTCACCTCCTACCGCCCCATATCGATTCTGCCTATGTTATCAAAACTATTTAAAAAGATGTTGATTAAACGTCTGCATAAAATAATTGAAGAAAAATCGATAATTCAAAACCATCAATTTGGTTTTAGAAATAAGAACTCCACGATTGATCAGGTGCATAGAATAACTGATAAAATCGCAAAAGCATTCGAAAAAAAAAGATATGCTCTACTATATTTCTTGATGTAGCTCAAGCTTTCGATAAAGTATGGCACAAAAGACTGATACATAAATTGCAAAAGCATCTACCAAAGGAATACTCAGAAATCCCAGAGTCTTATATATTATAGCGATTATTTTGAATCAAACAAGGAGATGACTACTCCACATTGAGAAAAATAGAAGCTGGTGTACCACAAGGCAGTGTGCTAGGCCCTGTATTATATCTCTTATTTACCAGTAATGAAACAGCTGTGGCGACATTTGCAGATGATACGGCTATCCTTGCTGTGGGAGAAACTGTCGAAGTAGTGACGAAAAAGCTACAGAAGGCAGTGAATAATATATCAAATTGGACCAACAAATGTCAGATTAAATTAAATGACCTAAAGTCTGTCCATATCAAGTTCACAAATAAAATAATAATAATAAATGATAATAAAGTAGAATACGCATACACAGCCAAATATCTAGGCATGACACTAGATGCTAAACTGCGCTGGAAAGCGCATGTAAAGAGAAAAAGAGAAGAACTGAACATGCGCTACGGTAAAATGTATTGGCTTATAGGGAAATACTCTTGTTTGTCCAATTACAATAAACTACTGCTTTATAAGCAAATTCTAAAACCAGTATGGACCTACGGGCTCCAGCTATGGGTATGCACATGCAAAACCAATTCACAGAAAATACAAACATTTCAAAATAAAGTACTACGGAATATAGTAAATGCACCATAGTACATAAGAAACACTGATCTGCAGAGAGATCTAAAAATTGACTTCTCAACTTAGACTTCTCAATCACATAAACTCTCTGAGTAGGAAATTAAGAAGACTAAAACCTTTAGTTTAGATAGGTACAAAAAAAAACAAAAAAACAAAAAAAATACAAATAAAATACAAAAAGCTAAAACAATATTTAATCATCCAATTAAGTGCAATAATATAAGGCTGGATCTTTCCCGCCCTACGATGAAATGCCAAGACGGCGGTACCGTAGGGAAAACAGGAAGAAAAAAAAAAAAAACTTAGACAAGAGAAAGACTAGATATATTTAAAGGATTTAGAAAAGGCTCAGTGGTAAATAGAAACATGCATACAATATTGTACGCACCCAAACGCAAATGATTCGACATCAAGTACTACAGAGTGAGAAAGAAATCATTTGAGTTACTAAAAATATATAGAAACGAGGGAGACCCAATTGTCAAATACAAGTACATTAAAACAAATCATAACTGCAAGTGGATATGCAAAATCAATATGAAAGATTACTACCTGAAGCTGGATAATAAAATTGATAACGTTAGAGAAACGAGTAGCAAAGAATGGTGGAAAGTTGTCAAAGAAATAAGAATTCAGAATTTCCAGATAAATTGTGAAATATTAGCTACGGAATTCAGAAACTATTTTCAAATCCTTTCGTTTTTGAACTGCATGGCCAAAGTAATGATGAAAATTCTTAATAATATGTTAACCCCATGGGTGGAAAATAATAACATATTAAATGCTGGCTTCAGGAGAAACATGCGTATTATAAAATACCCAGAAGACCTATTATATATAAACTTCATGAACTAGGAGTGTCTAACAAATTTGTAAGCCTAATTGAGGAGAAGAATTCTCAGAATATTTTGAAACACTAGGAGTAGTTAAGCAGCGTTGCTTTTTTATTTTCATTACTGTTTGCCCTTTACTTAAACGACGTCCATTATTATTTGAAAGGTTGGGGGGGGGGGTCAGAATCCGTTTATTTAGGTGTTCTGCTGACCCCTGGCCTGTCATTTCAAAAACATTTCGAAAGAAGAAACTTCTCGACAAAAAAATAGTATCAACTCTACTTGGAAACATTTTGTAAGCAAAAAGAATATAGCCGTAAATGGAAACTATTTTTAGCAGTAACTAGAGCAAACAAGCCATATACAGTGCAAATATGGGGATAGAAATACAATAATAAATGAATACGTTTCCCCCCATCACGCCAAAGAGAAAATACAAATGCAGACATTCAAGCCGAAGCTTCATCAAGCGGAAACGAAAGACACGCGACCCTGATAACTCCCACAAGTTATGCTGACGCTGTTGCACAAAATTTGCCACCAAAAGAAAACGCGCAGTCACAACTACCGTTAATAATCAAACAAAAAAAAACAAACTCCTCCACAAAAACCCGTACAATCTCTTATACCACCACAAACACAAAATATAGATACCGAACAAACATCTGACATAAAAGAATTAAAATAAATGATGAAACAATTAATCTTGCAAATGACCAATATGTTAAATATTCTTACCTTACTAATTAACAAACATGATGATTGTAGATCATAACCACTTAAAAATTATTTTATGGAATGCAAACGGACTCCACCAACAGTACCTGGAACTAAAGCAATACTTAACAGACAACCAAATTGACATCATGCTAATTTCTGAAACCCACCTAACTGCAAAAAAGGACATCAATTTCCCTGGCTATGAAATTTACAATACAAATCATCCAGATGGAACTGGGCATGGGGGATCAGCAATTACAATTAAGAAACACATAAAATGTACTGAACTCAGCGGCTTCCAAACTGATCATATACAATCAACATCGGTACAACTAAAAGAAACGTATGGATCCTTGATAATATCCTCAATTTACCGCCCTCCAAAACACAAAATCACTACCTCCCAATACGATTACTACCTCAAATCCCTAGGAAATCGATTCTTAGTAGCAGGTGACCTCAACGCTAAGTCTGGGGCTCAAGACTAATAACCAAAAAAGGTAATAACTTACTGGACGCAATCAATGCAAACAACTGTAAGCACATTAGTACCGGAGAACCCACCTACTGGCCCACAGATAGGACCAAAAAGCCCGATCTCATTGACTTTGGCATCCTTAAAAATATTAACACGAACAGAATAAAAATAAAATCCTCCTTCGATCGTTCATCAGACCATTCGCCTATGATAATAGAATACTCTACTCACCTCGAGAGGAACTGTTAAACTGTACAATTCTAAAACTGACTGGGATACTTTTCGTCTATATATATATACACTAACTTATCCACTAGCATCCCCCTTAAAATATAAAACGACATTGAAAGATGACTCGAGCACCAAACGACAAAACCCAGTTAAACAAGGAACTCAAACGAAAATTAAGAGAGGTCCAGGAAACTAACCTGGCGAACTATTTAAAAAATCTTACCCGAACATCTGAGACAAATTATTCACTATGGAAGGCTACAAGACAAAACATCTCCCACCACTCAAGAAACCGGACAACACGTGGGCTAGAGATAATTTTGACAAAGCATCAATCCTCGCCAAGTACTTCGAGGCTACCTTCACTAACGCGGACGGCGATAAAGATTCAGCAATGTTCCACTAAAACAGTATCTCAGAGAAGAAACACATTAACAGGATGACAGCAAAAGAAATTGAGGCCTGCGTTAAAAACGAAATGAAAAGTAAAAAAACACCGGGATACGACCCCTTAACTGGAAAAATATTAAGGAAAATACCAGAACTAGCCTTCATATTTCTACGCAACCTATTCAACAGTATAGCAAGACTCATACACTTTCCAAAATTTTGGAAAGTCGCAGAGGTAATTGCTATTCCAAAATCAGGGAAGGACACCACGAACATTACATCTACTCCCCTAATTTCGAAAATATTTGGAAAACTTCTACAAAAGAGACTCCGACTAATATTGACACAATCTAATGCTATTCCCAGTCATTAATTCGGTTTTAGAAGACATCGCTCAACTATTGAGCAAATACATAGAGTGGCAAATAAAATATCAACATCCACAGACGAAAAACAATTTTGTGTAGCGGTTTACCTCGACGTTGCGAAAGCATTTGACTCGGTGTGGCACAAAGGACTTTTATACAAACTTAGCAAAATCATTCCAAAACACTACTTTTTGCTACTAAAAAGTTATCTAGAAGATCGATATTTTTATGTAAGGTATGATGACAAATGCTCCCAAATTCACCCAATTAATGCAGGAGTACCTTAAGGAAGTATTCTGGGGCCCTTCCTTCATCTTCTCAACAGACATTCCGTCTCCCAACAGAGAAACGACCATGGTTGCAATATTTGCCGACGACACAGTACTCCTGAACTCCGGAAGTCATCTCCAAACTACCACATCCCAATTACAAAAAACATTGGACAAAACGACAGAGTGGTTCTCCAAATGGCATATAAAGATTAACGAAGACAAGACGGTACAAGTTATTTACACCACCAGAACTAAATATACACCTTCACCATTAACTATTAACAAGAAACAAGTATCCATTCAACCGGTAGCTAAATATCTGGGGATTCATTTATACAGCGAATTAACATGGAAGCAATACATCCAACAAAAACGCAACCAAATATAGAATAAATTCCGTCAATTCTATTGGCTATTACAACCTCAATCCAAGCTATCCATTAATAACTAACTAGTATATAATTAAGCCTATATGGACGTATGGTATTCAAATTTGGGGAACCTCAAAAAAATCAAATCTAGATATCATACAAAGACAGCAAACGAAAATTCTAAGGACGATTACCAACGCAGAATGGTATATTTGCAACCAAGGCATCCATTGTGAAATGCAGATCAATACTGTCGACAATGAAATACAAAAAATCAGCACAAGACACATTGGAAAAATTCCGGCATATTCCAACAGCGAAGTCAACACCCTACTCGTCCAAGAAACCTCAAGAAGAAGAAGACTTAAACGTAAAAGACCTACCGACCTAATTTTCCAGTAGTATTATAATATGTATATCTACATCTGTTAACATATGTATGATCTTAAAATTGCTATCCGTTTATAAAAATATTACTTGTTATTCTTTACATGTTATGTAATTTCACTATATGTAAATTCACGTTATGCAAATTGTATTATATGTAAATCCATTGTATACATGAATGTAAACAATTGTACGCACCATAAAATAAGGCGACAACAACGAGCGCAAAGGGGCGCTCAGAGTGAATAAAACCCCCCCACGCTTCAGGTGGATTAAATCCCACCTGTGCCAATCATTCTTTTCTTTTCATTTAAAAATAAAGGTAACGAAATTTTAAGGACAAAGGTCCAACGTATATTTAGATCCCTATTCTAAAAAACAATTTACTAAATGTCATATTATAGACAGTTGTAAATATTCAAGGGAAATAAAAAAAAAAAAAAAAAAATACAAATAAACGGGAATAGAAGATAGCAACTTTTTCTCACCAGATTTACACTTACTAGACTATTTTCATATGACGAACAAAGATTGTCACATCAACTTTCACTAAAAATCCTTTAAAAAAAATCTAGCACAGCATGGTCTGAGATGCGAAATTGGTAACTTGTCAGTATGAGAATGGGATATTCGAAGAAATTCAAAAATGAAAAACAAAGCCAGAATTTATAAACACCTTGATCATAGTAAGGTAATATTATACCTCACCGATAACTTTGACCAAAATAAAATAATGTGGATATTTAAGGCCAGATGCGATCTTAAAAAACTGAATGGTAATAGATTTAGGGAAAATGTATTAAAGCTCTGTTCGATGTACAATTTAGGGGAAATGGAAACCTTACAACATTTTCTAGGAAGATACCCTATCCTAAGAGAATTCAGATGTATGTACTCCGACCAAGCCTGGTTAGCAGATACAGATATTACTGATATATTAAATGGGATAAATAGTTAGGGAAAAGTAGTTAAATATATACCATTAGTGTTAGAATATAGAAAAGAATTACTGACAGAATTTAATTATTAATATGCAAATTAAATATATGCACTAAAATAAAAAATAAAATCAATGTATGAAGTCAAAATCAAACCACCGACAGACGACAATAGTCATTGTCGAAAATTTCTTTAATATGGTGTAGTGGTAACATCATCGCTTGTCACGTTGCAGGTTCACGGTTCAAATCCTGATGTCAAGAATCATCTATTTATTTCGCATGAAATAAATAAAACAAAGTCGATCAATTGCGAAAGTTTATGTCAACTCGGTGCCGTGAAGAAAGGCCATGTGACATAAGGCCATATTTCAAAATATGGTATTATGTCGCTTTCACAAAGTATCATAAAGCCGTATTTCGGGGTATGGCCTTATGTCGCTTTCGAAAAGCGGCCATTATGGCTTTGTGTCACTTTCAAATGGATTTTTAGCACTTACCTGATTAAATTTTATCTTTAAAAGCTCAAAATTATTAAAAGAACTGTAAATTTCGAAAGCACGTAGGTATATAAAGTTTACGGCGTATAAACAGTGGGATAGGTATGGGGCATGCTGCCCCCCGCAACCCCCCTGCTTGGGGCAGCATGTCCTGTAAATTAAATCAGTAGAGTTTTCCATCGTAGGAACCACGTTGTGTTTGAGTCACGATATACGAATGAGAAACGCGCAAATTTATTACATGCAATTACCAGTGGTCAGGGTCATTCATAATCATATTTCTAACAGTCAAAACTGTTTTTTTTTATTGGAAAAATTGAAAAAAAAAACCTATGGTCTTATGTCTCAAATTTATATGGTCTTATGTCGCTTTTCGAAAGCGGCACCTGTCAAAGCGTCATAAGGCCATATTTTGAAATATGGCCTTATGTCACATGGCCTTATGTCACATGACCTTATGTCACATGGGCTTATGTCATGGCACCTGTCAACTCTACCGCGAAGGCACGAAAATACAAACTTGATCGTGATTATGACATCAGGAGGACGAAAAAATACTGTGAATCAAAGCAACGACAATAACAGAAAAAACAAAAAAATGCTCCCCACTTATCTGGGCGCCACCCTAAGTTTCAAACCACTACACCAATCTTTCTTCTCTCTGTTTCGTCCCCCTTTCTCCAAAAGCACGGCCGTGTCCTGAATAGTATAAATGTATTGATATTCCCTTTGGCGCGCCCAAATTATAAAAAAAATATATATGTATATACATATAAATATATGTATACTTAGTACGCAAGCGAAGTTGAAAGCTTTTTTATGAAAATAAAGAAAGAATTACTACTACTACTCATCCTAAATCTCGATATCAAATAAATCCACCGTGTACCAGTAGTTTTAGGATGGCTCCAGAACAATACAATAATTTTAAGTATATCTATTTTTTTATATTTTATATTATATTTGTAAGTCGACTCTTCCATCGACGGGTACGAACATTTCGATGACCTGATCTTAAAAGTTGTCGCTCTTACTCAGCTCTGCCAGGAACCCATTTTTCTATTGATATTAGAGCCAAGTAGCTTAACCTTTGTTGACCTTTAGTACTTCTCAGATGCGATTTTATCACAGCAGAGAATGTTCGTACCACATAATCTGTTGAAACTGATATTCTGCATATAAATATATAATATGACGCGATCATTTTTAAACTCTTTGTAGCACTGTGCTGTCGTTTTCATTTTCCTCTAGTAGCATAATTTCTAGTTTTTGAGTAGCATTTCCACAGGGATGAGAATTTAGCCCTTTTGGCGCTAGATTTTGCCCCCAAAAATTGCAATTTGCCCACAAAAAACAATTTGGCCAACACTAAATTTCATAACGTAAAATTTTACGGTGAATTCAAATACATACTCGTATTTAAACATCTAAAGTTTTTGCGTTACATCGTCTTTTCTTTTCGATTTGTGCACATTTCAGCAATTTATGCAACGTCCTTTCCAAAATGCTTAACAGTTTTTTGTAAGTTTAAACCAGTTTCTGAAACATAACAACTGAAAAATATACATAACTCAGAAACTACAGTTGTTAGAAACAGTTGAATTCAGCATAAAATGTAAATATACACTTGAATTCAGCATGAAATGTAAATGTACAGTTGAATTCAGCATAAAATGTAAATAGTTTAAAAATCTATTCAGCGTTCTGCCGACAAAGTAGAATGTCGAAAGTGTCAAAAATTCGTACGTAACCTAGTTGTAACTGGAAAATTATATTTCAATATTTAAATTCAGTGTAAAATTCTACTTTAGAAACGCTTAATAACTTTCAGTAGGCAAAGAAAAAAATATTTTCTTGTAGCCCTGTGAAAAAAGTTGCTCCTGTTGCTAAATTGAAATTCATCTCAAACGAAATAACAATTTATCAAAATAAGGAGAACAACTGTGTCGCTCCGTATTTGCTACTCGTTTGTAAATTATTCAGACTTCAAATTTAGGAAAAATCGATAAGAAGCAACAAAATGGGCTTTTTCGTTAAAATAATTTTTGTGTGCGTACTCGTATGTCAACAATTTTAATGCCATGTAGATTTGGCCTCGTTGAGTACGATGCGCCAAATTTGTGTACACTCATATAGCTTATTTACAGCATTTTGAAACTTTCCGGTAGTTTCCTCGACCGTGTTGCCCTTTCGCCAAAATACACATTTATAATCCATTCCCCATTCTTTATTGGCGATGCTTGCTTTTCGGGCTTTTTAACGCCCTTCATGGCTTTCCAGAGCGAATAATTTCTATCTTTTTCCGCTGTTAACCCTCCAAGATAGTCAGTTATCTTTTGATTTTTAAAATCTCTTATCGTTTCTTCGAGTTTATTGCACGGACGGTTTAAGTATGTCTTGAGCTGCAGTTCTATAATCTCTGCCGTGTACTTAATGTCACAATTAGCTACGCTTTTCTTTTGACAGGCAGTGTTACTCCACGCGGCTGTCTATATTATTTTGATTAAGCGATCGACTTCTTCCAATTGAAAGGATGTTTTTAGTTTCGTTTAGTTCGATGTTGCGCTCGGTTTCGTTTATGAAGTTCTCTCAATTAGTTCTAGCGTTAATTAATCTAGAAGGTACTTCTTTTTTAACATCTTCATTTACAAGACGGTTATTGCTTTCTTGAAAATTTTCAATCTCGAGATTTTAATCAATCTTGGTATTACTGTAATAGAGAAACTCGAAAAGGTGGGTCCATTTTTATGTCCGTTAGTCTGTCTCTATATCGTACTGCATCCTAAACGGCTGGACAGGTTTACTTCAAAATTCGTATCTCACCTAACCTTCTGCTCTACCTATATATGTATTAAAAAAGACCATTCTGCCGTATCTTTCCAAGTAGGGTGGAGTGAGAAACCAATAAATTATGTAATTAAAGTTGAGTCAAAATACATTCAAATCCACAAATGCAAATTTAAATGGACAAATTCATTGATTTGGGTTTTCAAAAACACAATAACTAGACAGAGCTACTGAGACTGTAGCAGTACCAAAAGTTGCCACCTAGAGCACAATAGTGGAAATAGGACAATATTATATTACTATTTTCATTGACATGCAGGCGGCTATATATCATTTTCTGTGCCATTGATCAAGCATCTGATTCTTAAAACACAGGACTTAGGAAAGTACCAATTTCATTTGAAGCTATAGCTATAATTCGTTGTCAAAAATTTAACAAAAGTAATAAATAGAAGGCCAGCAGTTGCCCTAAATAAGCACCGATAAGTTATACAGGGTGCGGAGGCTATTTAAAAGTTCATAACTTATACAAAAAGATTCAATAAAACCACATTGAGCATCGATTGTTATCGTCCATTCGTGACCGAAAACATGAGCATTCTGGAATTAAAAATGGTCCTTGTTGATGTTGGCCATCATCTGAACAATGGCATCCTTTAGAGCTTGGATGGTATTGTGGGGATGTTTGTTGTAAATTGACTAAGTAGGTAGACAATACATGACATTAACTTCAGTGCTCACTACTCCAAGGACCATCAAGCTGGCAAAAAACTTGGTATAAATCGCACGGGGGCATCTGAAGACTTTGCACATAGCCATCTGAGGTTTCTTCTCTTGACCTTCTGGTCCTGGTCCACATTTTTTCATCGGAAAAAAAAATAAAGAAGATCTCCCGGATACTTGAACTTGTTGAGGAGCCGCCTTCACTGGAGCACAACCTAGTTTTTTGTTTCCTCCGACATAAACTGTCCATTTCTCATGGCATAAGACTTACATATATCGGAGGTTTTCATAAACCGCACCACGCATTTATCACTCCGACACTTGAAGGTCCCCTGCAACTTACCTCATCGAAGTTCCAGGGTCCTGGTGTATACGATGTTGTAGTTGTTGAACAAGTTCCGGACCTTTCTTGCTGTACGAAAGTGTTGAATGCTTTTACTTTTCGGAACAGGCGAAACATCATCGCCACAAGCCTCTAACTCGACGCGAACCTTGTGACCGAACGATCGGGCTACTTTCAAAAAGAGATATATTTTGAGATAACTGTGTTGAGATAACGTGTCTTTTCATTTATTGTGTTAGGTATTTATCTGACATTGTATCCGAAACAAACTTAAACATTAAACAAACACATGTCCTCAAATAATCTCCGTACCCTATACTAAAGACAGATTTCATAATTCTCTTTTTACTTGCACCTTTAAGGGCAAGTATTGGCTTCGTTACTATAATAGAAAAACTCAACAAAGTGGGTCTCTTAATCCTGTAAGTATATGCGCTGGACTGCAGCGTAAAAGGCTTGCCGGATTTTTTTCAAACTTCATATCTGGGATCTGTGGGGTCACAATTCGAGGCGAAATCTAAAATTTTGTTCTAGTCCCAAAATTAACAGTACTTTCCTAATGAAAAATTTGGAAAAAAAAACAATTATTTTCTAGAAAACGGCATATGTCACTAAATTGCGTACCAAGAATTTTTTAAAATCGGTTATTTCTGGGATATGACTCGAACGATTTTCTTGAAATCTAAGCAATATTGCCAAAACAAATTTTAAATTTAAGCTTTTAACGAATTTTTCAAAAAAATATATAATAACAATTTCGCTTAAATTTGAAATCTGAGTAATTTGCAAATGAACAGCACATAGTGCAAGTACGTGCGACCCACTTGTGCACTTTACTTTTAATGTTCTTTTGACAAACTCACCATAGGTAGAACATTACTTGGTGAGAATTAATCTTAATCTTTTCAATTTTATCAAAATCTTTGGTATAGGGTAGTATAATAGAAGTTTGGGTAGCATAGTAGCATGACCTTTGCAAGATTAGCAAAATGCTATAACTTTTTCTCTCATGAACAAATTATACCCTGCTGATCAAATAATTAATTTTAGCTGAGAAAAAATTATTTCCGCACATCTTTTATTTTTCTTGCTAATAATTTACTTTTTCTTCTGATTTAGTTTTTTTTTTTTCTGTAGATCGAAAAATTATTTTCTGATGATCAACAAAACTGTTAATTTCCTAATCAAATAATTAAATTTTGCTGGTCAAAAAATCATTTTCCGCTGATTGGTTAATGGCAGCTTATTTGTCTATGTTCTTTCGAATAACCATCTCAAAAGTACCCATTCCCATTTAAAAGAAAAAAAATATCCTCAAAAACCATAAACTTCAAGTTCACCAAACAACATCCTTCTCCGTTCTCTACAACTTTGTTCTTAGGTACCTACCTATTTTGTCATATCTCTAACCGTTTCCGAGATATTGAGTTGTCTCAATTTAAACTAAACCCGGTATTGGGGATTGATTGGATGTTGCCTGTCTTATCGGTTGAGATCCAACTCATCTTGTAGCAGATTTTATGCTGAAACAGGTTTTTTCAGCAGAAGTTCATAAGCCTTTCACCACAGTCTATTTTGGTGATCCAGTGATTTCTCATCGCAAACTTGAGCACGGTGTCGTCAAAGAAATATTCTTTCACAATGAAATCAAAACTTTTATGATGGGAGATGGGAGAAGGGCTTACTAACAGAGTTACTAGAGTAGGGGCTCTTTCTTGTTATATTGCGTAATAGCACTAACATTTTGTATACGAGTACTATCATATATTGCATTCTGCGTATCTTGAAGGGTTCCATATTAGTGTCTATAAGACCCGCTTTCAGCCTGGATTTAAAAAAAAAATAATGAATGAAATTTGACAACAGTTAATACTGAGACTTATCTTGCAGTTCGTACAGACCAATTGTCCTGCAAAACTATTTCGTGTTTCTTCAGAATTATGATATGTATATCTTACTCGAACCACTTAAGGCTTACAAAATTTACTACTAAACTACAATTTTATACGCAAACTGTATGCTTATCTAGGAATACCACCACGCTACCTTTTCTGCTTCTTTCCAGAGCAACAGCTCGCATCGCCCTTAAGCCGGTAATACCAATATAAGAAACGCGTATAACTAGTCCTGGAAACCTCATGACGCACGAATTTGCGGGGAACCAGACGCTGCTTAGAAAATTATCGGGACAGTCCACAAAGAAAGAATTGAATCTGTTCATAGCTTGCTTTACGAACTTCCTACTATCGAAAAGTCACGGACTATTGGGAGTCTTTCCTGTGAGGAGCCCACGAACTTGTGAAACATCGAGCTAAGAGCACACTGGGATGTATATCGTTAGCTTGATGCTTCGAAATTGGCTTAACCATCTGTTTACAAGATTCCAATACTGCAATAGACCCGAACCGATGGTTGAATTACGTGATCCGATAATCTTTTACCTTCACAAGCAATTTAAAATCACAACAAAAATCCAACCAGTCCACTCTGTGAAATATCTCAGGAAGCCTGATTAGGTGATACCTGTCACTTACTGTATTTTAAAATGTTAGAAAGAAAGCCGAAATCCCTCAGGGCCGTTAACAGACACAAAGAGATCACTTCCTTTCAAAAGAGAACGGCAAACCAACAAAAAGTTGTCAAGTCAATTTTTAACAGTTCACAAGAAGCCTCCCATTAAATTTGCACACGAACATATACCCATGGGAACCCGAAAGACCACATCACAAACTTCCTACAGACGTAAAAAAAAAAACCTTTTAAATCTTGTACTTGTGCAATATTTAACAAATCAACCTTCTGGCTAAATTCTCTTAAAACAGCAGCAACGGCAACATAATTTGATTGCGTGCATGCGCACCTACAAAAGGATTCTTTAACGTTTTTTTTTACATTGCACCAACACATTAACATCTAGAGGAGTTACGACGATGAAGTTCACAACAAAAAGATCAACAAAAAAAACAAAGACCAACAGGCAACGCAGGAAAGAGGAAGTTCGAGTTCATTCTGGTTGAATGGCCAGACAAATCTAAGGACTCCTCTCTTGTATAGATTGCGTCTCATGGTTAGTCATAATCTGATGGATGGATATGTCAGATGCAATCATAAAAAAACGTACCTGAAATAAAAATTACTGACACTCTGTTGCTGCCGTTGCGAGCTACTGCTGATTCTGGATCTGTAGCTGGATGATCCTTACTATTTAACGGTTTAGACCAATTTTCGAGGTTAATACTCTCAGAAGGCGCATAATCACAGAATTTCGCCTTCGTATTCGAACTGGATGATTGCTGGTGTCTCTCATTTTGACATCCTGTAAATACAGCATACCTACTATGTATATCCAGATACAAAAGCAGTATAATCCCAAACTGGTTTCACGCATTACGAATCTGTGAATCGGCGCGCATTCACATTACACATTCGCAGCAATCTATAGCTCTCCCGTCCACTGGGCTGTCGGCCGCGTCTTCTTTTTATTTTTGTTCGCCATCTTCATCTGACACACATCGACCACTCAATGATAAATTGAAAGGTTCAAAGGACACATTTATCAGATGGATGGAGGAGATACGACGCGAGAGTGAGTGGTGGATTGCTGGCTGGCTGGCTGGCTGACTTTGTGTGTGGAAGGATACAAGAACGATGAACTGTACGCGCGCGTTGGGATGAACACTGCACAATAAATTGATTGATTTAACTACGGGGATTTATTTATTAATTTCTCTTTGCCGGGCAGTTTGCTGCAGTTTTTTTTTTAGTTTTTGATGACTAAGCGCGCATTGAGTTGGGCTGGTGGTGGCACAAAAGAACCAGTTTAATGATGGCTTAGAAATTCCTTGATGAATTAAGAAGTTTGGAGAGTTTTTTTTGTATATTTATAGGCTAAGCTAAAGTATTATAATCAATTTTTAGAGGGCGATGTAAAAGCTTTGTGAGGGAGGAATAAAGGTCACAAAATAGTAGAAACGAATAAACTTATGTATAATAATTAACTGTCCTTTTGCAATCTAGACGTAAAAGGGCTGACGAATTGTGGAATCCATTAGCGCTTGTGAAACAGTACAACAAAAATATAGAACATCTAAAACCATCCTTGTAGGTTAGATGAAGAGTGCCACCAAACGCACGTAGCAAAACGCGACAAACAGAAGGGAAGGAAGTAACGCTAACAAAAAAAGAAGGAAGAATATGAAAGGAGAGGTATTAAAGCAGGAATGATGTGCGAACTTTTTACCAGAAGGCAAAAAAGCATGACAAGGCTATAAAGCCCTTACAGAAGCCTGTAGGTAGAAAGGAAGAAACCTAGTAGAAGAGTCACAGTCGGTGCTGGAAATTTGGAAAGATCACTTCTGCAGACTGTTAAACGGCAATGATGACTCAAAGTTCGCTGTCAGACAGAATGCTCCATTTAACCCGGACAATGTAAACCAATATTTCTGCCTACCCACCAAAGTGAGGTGAAGATAGCATATCTATGCTTAAATTCAACAAGGCTACTGGAACCGATGGTCTAACTGTCGAGCTACTTAAAGCAGCTAGGGATGATTTAGTACCAGGGATACATCATCTTATCTGTAAAATACGGCTATAGATATTCACAGATCAAGGAACTTCAAATCAATACTCTCCACCTTTTCATCAATTTTAAAGTCTTATGATAGAGCCTATAGAGATGAGCTATACAGAGCCATGTCAAGTTTTGGACATCCCTGCAAGTTATGAGAAATGCACGCAGCCCCATCAAGGTCGGTAACAACGGTGCCGTGACATAAGACCATATTTCGAGGTATGACCTTATGACGCCATATAATTTCGAGATACTAGTATAATTCCATATGGCTGTATGCCTCTTGGCAATAAACCGCGCACTATACAATAGACGGCGCCCTGAGCACCTGCATGTGAGACCGAAGGCCGTCCTGTGTATGAGTCGAAGAGATGTTCATAGATTTTTTTTTAGCGCCACACAAGTACTCCGTTACAATTTAAAAAAAATGGGAATTTGTTAAAATTAAAAAAAAAAAATTGGTTGACAATTTACCAAAATTTAGTATGCCAAGACCTTGCAAATATCAATTGTTTAGACATCGATTTCGAACAAAATCGATCGAACCATAGCCGAGAAATAGCAATTTCTTAAGAACCAGTCAATAAGTAATACACCGTTATACGTATTGTTACGTATCATCGACCAAAAGGATTCATTTCTGTACAGTAATGGTATAATTTGTATATTTGTGTGCAAACTTCAGCCTTATTTTCCCATAACTTTTTGGTCCCGATGGTCGATAATGGAAGGAAAACTATTTGCCCACAGAATTTTAGGACAACTTTATAACTTCCTTAAGATAAGAACCAGTTTTTATTGATAACATTTTGCCGTCAATTATGAATGGATATTATTTCTCTACAACTTCTAAGCTCAAAATCAATTCCTATTACCAAATTAGCCAGTTTTAAATTAGTACCGCTAGCAGCTTTTATCATATAGAAATATACACAATTTAAGTACATTTTACGCAATTGACCAAAGAAATTCCACTAACATGCTCCTTCAATGATTACTAATCCCGTGTTAAATATGCCATAATTTACATTATGTCAAATCTAATTTAGCGGCAAAGAAAATAAAAAAAATGTAAAAGATTTCTCCAGTATGACATTGATGCAACTGAGAGTGCTGGCGAGTGATTATACAACAACTATTATCGGATAAATATTTGAAATGCAAATACTGGCTTATGCACCATTGGGAGAACTAAAGTATTTCCTATGCATTAAGATGCATCTTGAAGATACTCTTCAAATGATGTTGTTTAGCTCTCTCTCTCTGCAAAGGAATTCCACAAATTGCTATGTTTTTCTAGTAGTCTTGCCATTTTTTATTTATCCTTTCTATGGAAAGGATATATCTGCATCTGCTTCTTATATATAACCAGTTGTAATTTAGCTGATGACGATGAAAATGTGAGCATCAAGTTGAATAAAATATGTGAGTAATCTAATGAAAATGGATATAAAGATATGGAAGGTAAAATGGAATTGCTGGGGTTTCGATGAAACTTTAAATTATTGACGACAGATAGGTTCATTAACACACGACATCTTTTGATCGTTCTTGACTTCGGGACAGCGAAAATCATCTAAATTTGTCAGTTTAAAATTGGTAAGCAAATAGGTTTACTCGTATAATAAAAAAAAAAACTTCAAATGAAGGAGCGTACATTTTCCTCAAAACCCCGATCAGCTAATACCGCAACTAGTTGTATAAGCACTTAAAACTTTCCTCTCAGAGATGATAATAACAGGAAAAAAATACTTAAAATTCACTTAAGTCCCACATGTTCATATGCGCCACCACATTCCATGCTATCGGAGTTGTTATCATGCCCAGACATTGCAAACTGCAAGACAGTTTTTTGGGCAGAAGAAAAAAATCAAAAGAAAAAGAAAACCTTCCAAAAAAACTGCCTCAAAAGTGCATTCCAAAAATGTTATATTTTATCTGAATACCCACACAGAGGTACTTTATGCACCAGCACCACGTACCTGTCGTATACAATATATTGACTTAAAATTAATAAAAACTGAAAATGATCTGGTGAAACAGAATTTCGTACACTGCACTACCCCCCTGCCACATCACACAAACACACGCAGTATAAAGAAAGACAAGAGAAAGAATATAAGAATAAACTGACATGAATCAGCACATAATGAGAATATTCAATTAAAAAGTCAATTTTTCACTTGGCAATCAGCCAAAAATATGTTCAAGTCAAAGCCACTCAGCGCTTACGACCATGCGCAAAAAACGTCTGTTGTTCTGTCTTCCTTTACAGTTATTCATTGTGTTGAAGGGGCACACTCCATCTCTCAAATGCAATGAAAACGCACTTCAAGTTCCCTGGTCAACTCGTTGTTTTTTTTTTTTTTTTTTTTTCTCATTCCACTTTAGCGAAGCAACAATTTTTGTATCCAATTTTCACTAATTTGAGTAAAATAAATAAGTGAAATGGACACATTTCGGCGGAGGCAAGGGAAATGATATACCCGTATCATATGGGACTAGTGGTAGGTAATAATTCTTTTCGTTTCAATTTAAATCTTTGTCTGCAGACAAAAAAAAACATGATTAATCAATTTAAACGCCAATCCCACATTGGCCTGTCCTTCCCATCTTTCGCTCTTTCTCTATCCGACTGGCTGTGCAATCTTTGGTAATTATTTTGCGTGTGTAGCCTGGGACCAACGATATATTTGATAATTAAGAAAGTTGCTGTGACGGTGGTGCAGTTGCCCTCAAATATTCATTCGGATGAAAGTAAGCAAAGAAAAGGATATTATCTCCTGTTACACCTCCATCACAACGCGCAAAATTTTTCCTGTACGGTGATGTCCAGTTTGGGAGAGAATTACATTTCGTTTCGCTTAGTGGTTGGTACCAATCAGCGGGTTAGCTTGTTTTTTATTTATTTTTTTTGCATCTCTTCATCTTTCTGGAATACTGTGACGACCTACATCAAGAAGAAGAAGTGTGTGGTGCGTGGGGTGGAAGCGACGTTTTAAGGGGATACGATGAAAGAAAAAGCGGTCAACATGGTTTGGGTGTATTCACACATTAATTTGATAAATTGACAACAAGTATGGACAAAATAAAAATAAATCATTAAAGCCAACTGAGGAATTTTGCAGCAAAACAAAATACTTTCCTTTGCGTAGCTGTTGTTGTGAAATTGTTGATGGTAGATTAACAAATTACGCTATTTTGCGAAAAGATAATGGAAATGAACGTAATCAACAAGCAACAATTGTTCACTTAAGTTCGCCAATTATATAGGTACATTATGAGCGTTAATCATTTGAATGTAGTCACAACAATAGAAAGCACTTTAAATTTTGAAGCTATTGCCTTGGAAGTTAAGACAAATTATGTCGAAAGACACCAAATATCAAAAAAATTATCAGTCTATTATAGAATCACGCCTAAACTTTTCGGTGAATGTAAATGTACTGGAAGGCTGTACGAAATAACATATCAATCCTGATAAAAGGCAAACACCTACCAACTGCTAGAGATCTTATCCGGAAATAAATGGACCCATTGCTTAGTAGTTAGTGTATGGACCACTGAGTGGAAGACTCAGGTTTGAGTCTCAGAAACATCAAAAAGTTTTCTCATACTCCCACCTCTCGCGAACGTCCGACAAACATACTACAGTAAAACTGTCATGGAAAATATCTTCGGAAATGGCAAACTGCTGGTCCCTCAAATCCGTATGAAAAAAATATAACACGCACAATACGAGTTAACCCATAAAAGTCCAAACTGTTACTATTCACCGGGAGAAGTAAAATATAGGATATTGATCTCGCAAAATTTAATGAAACATAGCTCTTGTGTATACTCTACAGATACGGACTTGCTCATCTCAATAAAAGCACGGACTACGTCATCCCATGCCTATTAGTCATAATTACATATAAAACCCCCGAGTGAATGCTGCATTCCTTAAGCTCTAATCTCCGTAATGGTGTAGTATAGGCAATCCTCACAAAGACAATAAATCTATCTCTGACAGTTTTTAATTGCCGTCAAACCCTAAACAACATCCACGCAGTCAATTTGACTATGAAAGAATCAGCATTATGTTCAGAACATACTCATATATCAATAATCAACTAACTAACTAACAATGCCTTGCCTAGGAAACAGACTGTTTGGAAACCTAGGTGAGCTTGTGCCAGTTCCGCTGATAAGCATGATGTAATTTATTAAGAACACTCTCTGGTTCAAGTCTCAATCAGCTAACTTGTAACAGTATTAAATGTAGTACCATATATAAATCAACACATTCCCTCCGACCTAACCTAACCTAGAATCCTAAACCCAAATTTCAGTCGAACCGCTACAGCAACCAGATAACATTAGAGACACATCACTGTGTGTGATAATTTATTTTGCTCCCTTTCACTCCATTGTCATATCCTATACAAGATACCACGAAAATACCAGTGTGATAATTTCCGACTTGATAAGAGCTGTGACACTTTTCTTTGACAATACAGACTCCTTCTCTTGTTCTAAAACTATGAGGCAATCAATTAGCTACTACTGATATTTTTAGCTGCCTCGTTACATCCATCCCTAATGACCGTCTTCATCTATTCGTTGTATCGTAGCGACACACTCCATCTCTCAAATGCAATGAAAACTTTCATATCTTTAAGTTCGCTGGACAACTCTTTCGTTTGCGGTTCCACTTTCGATGCAAACATTTTTTTATTCACTTTTCACAAATTTACTTTTCTAACAACGAAAGAAAATCCACAAATAATAGATCCGCGGAGAGTAGTGCCTAATTAATGGAAGATATTATTATTGGTGGCATGACTGTGCTAGCCACAAACAAAATCTTTGCAATGACGAAGGGCTCAAAAATCGACTCTGATAAATCCTCAACTACCTTGGGCATAGCAGTTGATTCATTTGATTGGGGTAGAACTGTAAGAAAAAAAGGAATGAAAGCAGCTGCTGAGAAAAGGAGGCAAAAATAGGTTAAGAATATAGAACTGATATGTCAAGAGACACCTTAGGGTGCTTGGATTACAGAGCGACAAATTCTGGCCTACTTGATACTGGACTAGAAGAAGTGCTGGAATTAGGAAAGGGAAAAGTAAATTCTTTGGGTAATATATCTTCTTGTCCACTAAGCTCTGGAGTAATGTAAATATCTTTTGAAATGATTTTAAAAATAAACTATCACCACATCATCATCAAAGTTATGCTTCATAGTATGTTACTCGTAAATTAATGGAACGACAATCAACAACCTAAGCACAGCATGTTCCTTAAACTTTCAATTAAGATTGATGATACTGATTCTCTAGTACTCGGCTCCATGCAAAAAAAAATAAAACCACTTTCTGTGGCAACTCTCCATGGAAAGCACATTAACAACCACGATTGACATATTTGTGTCCCAAATAAAAATGTTCATCAGTCACAATCTCTTCTTGCATTCTCAGCTCAAAATCCTTTTATCTCCATTCCAGATGTTATCTTTTGGTATTCACTTCATCTTCCTTCTTCTCTGTATCTCCCAATATACTCGTAAGTACACATATTCGCTCTCTCTCTTAATCAGCGCATGGCTGTCATGTCCAGCATTGCAAACAGATAATACCAACTGCCGTTGTTCGTCCCACCCAGAAGAGAATATATGTATGTATATATGGATATGTATATATATATATATATATATATATATATTTATATATATATATATATATAATCCGTGCCCTTCCGATATACTCTTCTCAAGAACAAGACTTGATTTGTGTTCGCGCACTGTGAAAGCCAACACAAAACGAAACTCAGCTGTTGGTGGTATTGCTGCAATGATTTATTAACTACCACAGGATTCCATTATTGGAACTCAAATGATCAATGGCATGCGCTTCATGATGCAGCTGGCGACCAATGTCATCTTCCACCGAAATCCACCTACTCATAATACATGACTGTGTGGCATGTGTGTCACTGCGGGAAAAGTGTTCCAAAAGGAAAGTATCTTCCTGAGTCCTTCCAAAGAAAATAATAAAAAGGAGAGAAACGGTGCAGCTATGTACATATGTATATCTATTGCTCTTACCGGTAAGACCAAGTGTCCACAAAGCTGTTCCACAACCAGATTAGCCATGAATTTTATCCGATCTTCCATAAGTAGATCGAGGAGATGGTGGTGGTGGTGGTTATGGTGTTGCTGCTGATGGTGGTTGTGGACAAACTAGAATGGTTCTTCTTCTGTAAGTGGGTTGCTAATACGCAATGGAGAAGGAGGCGGTGCGCGTGTGCAAACTGGACACAACTCGCGCCTACATGTCCACCGCATGGTGAAAAATGTCGGATTGAGTGCGGGTCCGTTCAAGTCATTTGTTCGAGACTTCGTCATTTTATTGCATGATGTTCCTTTTCCAAAGGATGAATCCTGTGTGCGCGCAATAAAACCAGCCTATTGCGCTGGCATTCAACTTAGATTCTATGTGTATATTGTAGAAGGGCGATAGACTTCTTTGTATAATTTTGTATCCGGTTTATGAGTTTGTTATCGGTCTTTCTTTTATTGTGAACGTCACGCGAGGATTTGTAGAGAAAGGTTAGAAATGCAGTTTTAGTCAACTATAGACCAACCAGCAAATGAGAATCAGTCGTAGAACGAAGGATAACCAAAAAGAAAATAATATTCTTATAATTCCGAGAAAAGATGAACTAAGAGTGGTGAATGGAGTCCAAAGGAAACTACTAAAACTTAATACAAAGCTGCCAAATTTATGAAGCATGTTCTAGAGACTAAATAAGATCTCAAAATGAAGCGTTTAAATAAAAATATATATATTTTGACGCAGACAGCCAATATTGGGTCTCAAATCTGAACCTCCCACGTATTACAGTATAAAGTTTTGAATTCCGACAGAGATCTGTGAGACACGTTGGATATAAAGTTGTCAGTAGACTTCGCGATGAAAAGCTACTCAAAAAAGATTACAGCTCCAACTCAAGTCATTTCGGCACAGGGATATTGATGTAAGCAACGGGACGAAGCGATACCAGGTAGATGCAGTCGGAAACTGTACTGACACTTGGACACTACTGTAAGTTGTATTGCGCCGCCGAAGAAAATACCATAAAGGTTGATATTCATGTTGCCAGTAACATCGTTCAACAATGAAGCAAAAATGGTGGAGTGAAAACGTAAAATCGACGCGAAAAGTCTCATCCAGCGTTTAAAGACTGTGCACGCGACAAAATACAGAAACCAAAATTGATACTTATTTTATACTTATGTCCTATATCCCCTTGTGAGTCCTAGGGCCTCAACTACGCCTACGCGCCATCGTGTACGGTTTCTAGCAATGTGTCTCAGCTCTCCCCAGCTTTTCCCCAACTGCCGTGCTTCCTTCTCGACTGCTCTGCGCCATGTTCTCCTTGGACCACCAGGAAGAATATAAAGGCGCTGTGCCTTTCTCCATTTTTAAAAAAAGGAGCTCATCCCGAATCATTGAGCAATATATGTACATAATTTCCCAAATAACTTGTAGAAGCGATAACAATATCCAAACCGTTCCCTGATACGGGGTCAGAAAGGCCCAACCTACCAGCAAATCAACCTTGATCCCAAAAGGCTTACAAGTAGGATGCTTATTTTTTCAGCTTTATGCCTATCCTGCATCCATTTCATACTCCCAAAAGTATCGAACTACTAATGACTTTCTGGTTGGTAAAAAGCACATACCTCGGAGATGTAAAAAAAAATACAAGTATATATTCCTGGCTGGGGTGTTGAAAGCATGCATCAACCAATAAACCTGAAATTGCTGATGACATGTTGGAGCTGGACTTCACCCACAAGTCACAAGTCATGGAGCCTATTGCAAAAATTGAAAGGTGAAAACACAGTACTGGAGATCCATGTATCAACGATGTTGCCAACAGCACACTTAAGATGTAACCTGCATCAAGGGAACACAATCACAATAGGATCTTAAGAAAATAAAAACAGAAACATCATCGTAAAGCAGTTTCGATTATTTGACGGAAACAGCCTTCTCGCAAGGGTACATTTTTCGATTTTGAGAAGCTAGTCATGACAAAAACTATTACATACACTCTTCAAGAATCCCAATCCTATTAGCTAGAAAGAGAATCACGCAAAAACTCTGTGAATGAATGGTCGCGATTACCAATTAATTAAGAATTAAACCAATATACCATCGAAATGATTCTCTGAATCAATAAATTCAAAATGGTTACCGGTGTTGTACATACTTATGTGTTACGAAGACCCTTATTTGAAGTTAGTCTGTTCAGATTCGGAATGAACTATGTCAGTGGTCCAAGAACCTCTTTCAAACCGCTTTTCCATGTCTCCTAAGACATACATCGGATGATTTATACCTTCGCAGGATAATCATGACAATATATGCGCTATATTACATAATCTCATGTTCTAAAAGTCAACACTACAAGGTGGCCAAACAAGTTTGCTTAATCTACCTTTCATTCCTTACCACAGAAGATACCCTCTCCCATTATTCCTTTATCAGGCCATGAACAACAACCAAACGGTTTCCTTGATTTTGTAGCGGAAATAGAGACGTTTAAGGTTAGCCATCAAAACCCCGTAACACCACTAACTGACAGATCGTTCTTAGAAATCTCTTAAAGAAGAACGTGTACTGCAATAGAATTCCTTAAACATGCAAGGACTGGTACATACTCGTAAACTATTGCTTGAACCGCACTGAACGTTAAATAAATTTTACTTCCCGCTGACTTCCATTAGGATTTTTATTTGTGTTCACCTTTTTATTAGTTGCACACTTGCACGTGTATTTAACCTTATTTTTGCATCACCAGCGGAATGGCTCACTTCAGTGATTTTCGCTAATGCCACAACTAAAACGGCACAACAATAGCAACGGCAGTATATACCGCAGCAGTACAAAGGCCACTTGGCCATTTGGTATAATACTCTAAAAGCATTCGTTGAAATTTATTAAGCCATGAAACTAGAGTTTTATTATTTGCGCAAGTTATCTCCGCTTAGCGGTTTTATTTCCTTAGCTAGTGTCACGCAATAAAAAAATTAAATTATAAATAAAATCCAACACCACAGTCGTTACGGTATCATGCAAATTCGCGCAGTGTGTTTGCGGCCGTAAAAGGAATGTAAAGTTAGCTTTATTGGCTTGCAAATACATATGTACTAGGTGATATATTTTCTTTTGGCATTTGTATGACATTTTGACGCTGAGAGTGTAGGCGGTGACAGATACATTTGAATGCAAATAAAAGATGCATAAATCCATTTTATCTTTATTACTGATTAGAATTAGTCTTTTAAAGTACCTATCCAACATTTCATCATTTGGTAAATCTGGAGTTAACGGAAATTATTTTTGAGTGCGAATATCTCGAAAACGAAGCACTATACGAACAAAATTATTTCTATCCAAATTTTAGGTTTTGAAATTCTCTATATTGTGGATATCGAAATTTGCAGAATTTTTGAAATTTGTACGAAAACTTCAAAAATGTCCGACTTTATCCCACCGTTAGTAAAAATCGTTTTTGACGTTTCCCGAAAATGTTTTTTTTTTTGGTTGCTGAACCCATGCCAGCAAGGAGTCGTATGTTGGCTTGTTGCACCGAAGTTAATAGGTTCAAGTACCAACCAGGGACAGTAAATTTCTTTCACACAAAAAACCTCCTGAATGCGATCAGACGGTTTTTAAGAAAACTATACAAATTTGTTTAGTATTGTTAAATGTTTTGATGATATAACTCTTAAATGGTTGATGGGCACTATTGCGGAAATGGATACCATTGCAAGCTGCTTCACCTCAAATTGAATAAGGAAAAACTTGACAGCATTCGGATGATGAAGGACAAGTTAGAACAATTCCTTCGTAGCTGGACGTGAAATTCTAACTGATGGAAATGAAACACAGGTCGATAAGCTCACTTCGCGTGGTATTTCATAAAAAGGGCTCACAACGAATAAAGACACTTAAAACCGAATTGTGGAATTTGTGACCAGGCGGAATAATTTCAATAATGCATTCAGCTGATTTTTCATGGCTATTACAAATATTCATAGGATGCCTTTGCATTCACATATTGTACACATGATGGTCATATTAATCTGAGAAACAGATAAGCTTAACCAAACAAGCCCTGAAGTCTTAAGAACAATAAACTGTCTCGATAGCCCAACACATGTATATGAAGGGAAATCCTTGGAGGCAGAATTGCACGAGGCAATAACTATAATCGATAAATCTTACCACAACCAAAAATACGCGTGCCCCTGTGCCACCCCCTGGATCAGCCCTGGATCGAGGTACATATGTCTAGAGCTGAGACGCTACCAAAGAGACTCCTTCCTTCTAGCGGAACCCTAGAAAGAGTGTTCTCCCCATTTCTTTGGATCGAAGATGCAAACGACGGCATGGTTCACTATGCCTGCGAATGTCAAAGCCTCAGTAGATCTGGAAAAGTACCGTAGAATATTTCTTCAATGAACTGGATGAATTGGCAGTAAAAGTACCAAAACCCCATTCACTATAAGGATGTTTAAGTGGGGTTTCTGGGCTAAAAATATCTAAAACTCCATTAAATATTAGTTCTACCAAATAAATTAGAACTTTTAAATATGTATATCGCGACAGCCACAACCTGAATGAATCTGATGTTCTGAGATTATTTAGGCCACTTGACCTCCCAATCCCAAAGTGTTAAATAGACCTAATGTGGCTCAAGAAGACTTCAACTTAACTACTTAACAGTAAGCAATTCTCTTAGAAAGCAATTTAATACAAAACAACACTCACCTCTGCCATATCCCTGGGTATGTTTGGCGAAACTATTTACTACCGCATCGACAGCTTCCTTTAGCACCTGCTTGGCCCGTGCATCAGGTGCCGTCCCGACTGTTGTGCCATTTGTCTGTACGTTGACCGATGTTGGTGGCGGTGGCATTGGTGCTTGAATCTTACCATTCCCCCGTACGACAGGATGATTGCCGGTTACTGCTGCCACTGTTGCTGATGTTGGTCCTACTACTGCTGCTGCTGCTGCTGCTGCCGCTGCCACTGCTGCTGCTGTTGTTGTTCCTGTTGTAATCTGTTGTTGTTGCTGCTGTTGATGGTGTTGTGGTGCTTGCTTTTTAACAACCATTGATGCGGCTGTGGATGGATGCTGCTGTGATGCGTGATGATGGTCACTTGATAATTGTAATTGTTGCTTCTGTTGTTGTTGTTTTGTATTTTGTTGACTACTACTACTGTTCATTATAACGACACTACCATTACTAGCGAGAGTGCTCAGACTACTGCTACTCCTGCTACTGTTAGTGCTTTCGATAATGTCCTTACCACAGAATCTAATGCTATTTCGGAGATGTGATTGTTGTTGTTGTTGTTGTTGACTACCGAGGTTATGCGATGTCACCAGATCACTGGTTTTGAGTTTGTTCATTACTTTAGTGGGCTGATGATGATCTATTGGTAGCTGTAAGTGTGAATACTGTTGCTGAGGGATTATTGTAAGTAGGGACATTCTTTTTGTTGCTCATCATTAATTCATAACACATTAAGATGGAGCGGATATTTTTTCTACATTATTTTAATGCCAGCAGCATTTTTGTGCACGTGGGACATATAGTTCTGGAAATAAAAAAAAAAATGTTGAAGTTAGATATATATTTTATTTTATTGAATTTAAGGTAAATGTGTTTCAATATGTCACAAATGATTGGTTAAAACACTGTGGCGAACTCTCTACCTACACTCATTAATATTCTCATCGAAGCTACTTATTTTATCAGGAGATGGTGGCGTAAGAGCTTTTTGAAAAGCCTATGGTAGCGCTTCCTCTTCCACGTTGTCCACATTGTCTTCAGTGGAAGGACTTAAGTATCTCACATTCAGATTACGTCCTAGTAGTTGCATTGCAGCTACCAGACAAATCGTTGAATGTGGCTAGAAAACTAAGTAGCCAACAGCCTAAATCCGAAATTGTAGAGGCCATGCCGGAACAGTCCCCAGGCAGATAATCTGGGACCTCATTTATAAACAATTCGGTGTCACGATAACACGTCAGTATCAGCATAGAAACAAAAAAAAACTCTCAAAATCTATGCCTGGAGGGTAGCTGAAATTATCAAATAAACCTATAAACCTGCCGACTCGTTAAATTGGCTAGATACATATATTGGAGAGAGTAGTGAGGCGGGCGTGGTGTGACTGCATGTTATAGAAACTTGCCTCGAGGGTGGCTTGGCGACTCATTAACCACTACTCTCCAGCTAAACTGCTTACAGTGCGGCATTGAGCTTGATCCCAATGAAACAATTTCTAAGTTGCCTGTTAAAAATATTAAGCAAAGTAGCAACAAAAAAAAGCAGGAGCTGGCTGACGATGTTACAATCATTGCTACGATCGTTACAAACTTACTACAATTTTAGAAAAGGAAACACATTTACTACTTTACTACTTACCCTCTTTCACCAAATTTGTGGATTTCTCAATAAAATGTGGTTCCTAGGTCCGATCTAGTTTATAGACCACTAAAACTACTAAAATCGGACTCGTTGTAAGTAAAACATATGGGGATAAGTGCTAAAAATCGTCAAATATTGTAATTCTCTGTCTGAAAAGCATCAACATTTAACAACATGGCGGTAAGATATGGGCAGCGGAAGGTGAACCCCACCAAATCTTTAAAAATTATCTTTCTAACACGGCTAATTCAAAACCCACTGGATTTTTATGTTGGAGGAAGGAGATGTAGGAGAACCTACAATAACCATAAAAAATGATCACTAGATGGACATCGTAAAAGAAAATCAACTTATACCTAATTACTGATCGTAGATTTTTATGATTAATTACTTTGATACTCTGGGAAATCTTTGCCAGGGCATACCTGCGCCACTAACTCATTTTGTTGTTTTCCTTCTGCGACATGTGCAATTATCTCTCTATAAAATAGTTAGCTGGGTAAATAAAAAAAAGTAACCGCCGCTGTCACATCCTGAAAACAAGAAATTACAAAGCTCTAGCTGGAGAAGATCAGCATTTACATATTTAGGTATGCAAATTAAGTTTTTTCTTCATGTAGTTGCTATGCTAGAAGCCTTGTGTATGTATATTGGTACTTAGATTCGTTTTT
The DNA here is from genome assembly GCA_963082735.1 of Pocota personata. Classification (NCBI taxonomy): domain Eukaryota; kingdom Metazoa; phylum Arthropoda; class Insecta; order Diptera; family Syrphidae; genus Pocota; species Pocota personata. Next base: position 144,297,270 of record OY720430.1, read on the forward strand.
CTTTTGTGCAGATTCTTCATGAGAAGTTAGGGTTTGACCCAACGTAAGTAGGTATCGACAGCTACACGACCGGCTTGAAGTTCTCTTGACGTCTGTTCACGGCTTAAAAGTCTCTTTGGGTGTTGAAAACAAACGGGAAAAATTTAGTTTATTCTCTATCTCTGTCTCTGTTTGTCTCAATGCGAACAATAAAATCAATCGACACGAGAGTGCGCGCGAATTTAACTTCCTGTCTTCACGGCAAGTTCTTGTAGTGTGTAGTGCAGACAGGTGCGCTACCACAGTTAATGACCCCCCACTCGTCTCATTGAGAAAGCAACTGGAAAAGTTAGAATTAGTTTACTCATTTTTACTGACAATTAAATGAGAAAGTTGTATTTTAAGGGCCAGAGAGTGAGGGAGCAAGCGAATGGCAACCAAAATTAATATCTGCTGTCTTATACTGATACAATCTGTTAGCCTCCTTTGTCGTGGTATGAGGTGTCATAAAGTGATTGCACGTGTTTCGTATTAGACGAAACACGTGCAATCATTAATTGAGTATTAATTGAGTATAATGGACGTTAGAACCGACAAAATTACTGCACAGCATCATAAATCACAAGTAGTTGTGTAGCTGTGCAATTCGTTAGGAAGTTTATACCAGAATGACTGAATTATGCAAGAATCGACTGCTAGATCGACAAATGTAATAATGATCAAGTGAGGTTAAAGTGGAGTGAAATAGTTATGTTAATATTTAATCGAATTTTGGGATTTGCTTAAGTGCCCGTGCATCCGGTGAGCTTATTTTGAGCTGTTTAAGTAGAGGTAATATTTTTATGTCTGGGTTCCTTGAGCTGAACGCCCCTTGATTTGAATTGCTCAGAATTTTGGTTTTGGTAATTCTTCAGAAATGAATTGCCATATGTAAGGTATAAAGTTTTTCAATTTCTACTACTCAGTTGATAACTTCCTTTATCTAGGTAGCTTTGCTTCGAAGGACGGCGACACCGAACTGGTTATAGTAGAATCGAAAAAGCCGAAGCTGCTTTTTGTATTCTGTCAAAAATCTTGGAATCTAACACAATATCTAAGCTGCTACTATTTTGTTCCTACGTGGAGTCAGTTCTGCTGTATGGATGGAGAGGTTGAAAAGTGACTGCTACTGGCACTCGTAACCTGCAGTCCCTCCATAAACAGATGTGTTTGTATTATCTTAAGGATTCTCTGGCCTAATCGTATATCGAACGTGTAGTGGAATGCACTTATCCGATCCGACAGAAAACTGGGTGACTGAAAGCAATCACGACGAAGAATAATTGAAAAGTAGAACGTTGGGAATAAATTGGAGAGATTTGAAATGCGATGGAAAGCAACCATTGTTCACACCCTATACTCTACGAGGGGTGGCAGGACATTAGTTTGCTTGAACAGATTAAATTTAAATCCATATTTTGAGGCATGGAGTCAAGCTCTACAACGTGGACGATAATGAGTTTATTCCGCAAGGTGTTCAACGTACCAGACAGTCTAAGGATCGATACTATGTTCAACAACTCATACACGGGCAGAGACTCAGTAATAGCAGTAGGGGAAAAGTTACACTCTAGATTGTGTCAGCCATTCGCTTTACTTTTCAACTGCAATTTATTGGTTGGGGTTCAGAAATAGTTACACAATCATCTTTGTATTAGTACTCATCTTTCGCACCTATCGGATAATTGTATTTTGCTGTTCGTGTCAGCTGGTCAATGTTATCAGCCCAATGAAGGGGATGGAATTGCTATGATGGATTTATTTGTTTAGGTAACGGGGTTGGAGAACTTTCTTCAGCACTGAATATTTGTACAAATTTTGAAATTAATTCTATAGTTTTCCTATGTCAAAACCTGAAAGTCCTAGGCTTAGGCTAATATCAAAGTATTTTGAGTGCCACAACATAACCTACAGACAAGGTAATGTGCATAATTGGGCCGAACGTACTTGCTCCAAATGTGCTGTTAATTTCTAAACTGTTCATGTTAACAAGCTAAAACACTATTTGAGCATATGTCAAAAAATTTAATGCTATGTCCTAACATATGTCGAAAGTAACTTAGATATCAATTTTGAATAAAATCGTCTTAGACATATTCCCTATAGGAACAAGTAAAATAGATTGTCCTAGTTCTAAAGTTTTAAAATATGGACTATTCCAAAAAGTTTTTGGAAGAATATCCCCAAATCTTACTTTCCGATTTTTGAGATATTAATTCGAATCTTTTACGTGCCAAGATGAACTTAGAAATCAAGCTTTCTGAGTAGATTTTGAAGACTTTTGACACCCTACATGTAAAAACATATGTATTACTACATACCAGACCAAACTAAGAAACTAAATTTGATAAAAATATATTCCGTGGACCATTTTTAAAGATTTTTCAAACTTCGCCTCCAAAGCTTACCACACTTTATTATTTTCAGAAAGATTCGCTTACTTGCCCTGCACGTAAGGCCAAGCCAGCACGATCACTTCTAAAACAAGAAACATTTTAGTTTTGTTTCACCCTTAACTAAGTAGAATTTAAAGTGAAAGTTAGTAGCATTTCAAAGAAAAACGAAAAGTATTACACGCACAAATTATAAAGCAAAAAAAAAGATTGAACGATTGAAATGGCCCTCAGAACACTACGCCAAACCAGAATTCTAATCTGGAAATCTAATTTAAGTCTGAAATCTAATTTAAAATTTTCCGTTCTACCAGAAGTCTGCTATGTAAGTTTCACAATAGCTAAATGTGAAAATGATGCAAACAACTGTTTTGAATTTCACTTAGAACTTAGAATCAGCTAATTAGCTTAGTAGTGACATTTCGAATTTTCATTACTAAGGGCCCTCGTATTTATTTAGCAACTTTTGTAACGCCCAAATGCAGTTTACGTTCATTAATTCAAAAATACTATTAAATCGTCAATTTTCTATGAAACGTCCTCCATTAATCCTGTTACTCATTAGTCCCAAAACTTCAAAGATATAAATCAAAGTTCTTTCACAACTGCATAAGAATAATTTGCAGTTAGTTATAAGGACATTCGTTCTACTTAAAGCCAACCAAACCAACCGGATTTATTACCAAATCGTAATGGAATTGCGTAAAATCTACAAAAAAAGAAAAAAAAAATATGACTACCACTCTTGCCAGTCCATAAAGAAACCTTAAAATGCATACACACATTACCCGCTTTTTGAATAAAATATGAAAAATATCTGATTAATAAACTCAAACCAAACATGATTCCAATTCCGTAAAATGTCTGCAACTAAAACTGTCCCCACTGTTAGATGTGTATCTATGCACTCAACGGTGCTGTTCAGTATTTTATTCAATTTGTGAATAAAATAAATATTACACAAGGTCTCTCTGAATTCGAATTTGCCGTATGTACAAAAACAGAGAAAAAAAAAAAGATTTATGATGAAAATTCGAAACGAAAATGGAAAAAAAATATTCGCAGACTTCTTGCACGTTTGACAGTTTTGTTATCTGCACAATGACATCTCCCAGTTGACCATCCAGCAGCCGATGAAGAAATTGCAACATAACAATGACTGATACTGATGAGTGAACACTATAACACCAGCCGCTCGGTGGATGAAAATCTAACAGAGACTTGGTTAGTATTATATCATAGATACACTCAACAGTGAAATTTAAATCCAAATCCTGACATTCTTTGTGCTTTGTGTTAATTGTGTGATGGTTGCAAGATACAAAAGAAAAAAATAAAAACAGAAAGGAATTTTTCTCTGGTAAAAATATAATCAAGGCTTCGCACTTTTACTTTCTTTAGTCAGACTGTGTATCATATTACAAAATTGTGTTATAATTTTAAAAGACAACGAAAAGTTTTTTTTTTATTATTAGTTACAGATCTATTGTAGATCTAGCAACATTATTCACCATGGAGAGAAATCAGTTTTTTTTTTACTTTACAGTACCTTTCGTAAATAAATGACTTCAATGAGATGATTTTCCCAAGATATATGACTTAGATATCGGTTTGGTTTTTGTGTGTGTCTATTTTGCTTGTGGTTTCATTATTAAGTTTCAATCTTCAATCATCAGTTGATTTAACCTTCTGGTCGGAGTATGGATTTCAGGGAACATGGATGGCGTTTGCAATCGAGAAGTTACGTGGGGTACCTACATAGTGAATAGGTTACGATATTCGATTACATCATTCAATCAATTTGATTCAATTGGTAATGAAGAAACGAATGCGTTCCATTCCAAGTAGGTGGCATAAGTAGCGAAAAATCACTGAGACAAGGTAATTTGACTAGAGTGTGCGTAATGCTTGTCGATGAAGGTCTAGTGATGATGTGTTGGTTTGGATAGTTTGAATTTGTCTGCTGGTGGTTTATTTTTTATATGCGATAGGAATGTAATTTTTCTTCATTCAGAATAGATTGGGACAACACTTTTAGGGATACCTGCAATAAATAATCAGTGATCACATTACCAGGAATCAGGGAATATGTCCTCGATACCCAAAGATCAGTTCATATATTGATAAATCTTTAGTCAGGCGATCAGCTCAATTGAATAATGACCAACAATTAAATGATCACCGAACATCAGCAAGGTATTCGAAAAAGTGATCAATAGAACCCTGATTAAGTGGACTGAGGACAATAAAATAATTCCGGATAACCAATTTTTTAAGCCAGAGCATGATACAATACATGCCGCGTCTAAACCAGTATCGGATATCCAAAGGAACAACAGCAAGAACCAATGCACGGGTGCCTGCCTGATTGACTTGGAGAAGGCCTTCGGTACCGTATGGTTAGAGACTCTTCTACAAGCTGGACAGACTGGGCATAAGCAAACCACTGCTTTACATACTTAATAACATGCTAACCAGCAGACAGTTCATTGTGAAAAATGGTAATGTGACTTCTTTTTTTTTTTCTTTTTTTAGAGGAAGGGGAGATCTTCAAAAGATACTGATGATCCGAGTAATCAGCATGCCGGATTTTTACCGACTAAAACCACCTCCCACATAATTGCGATCTAGTCACTTGGACTAATAAGCAATTTTTTTTCTGACATCATAGTCTTTGTATGAGTTACACCCCCTGGTGACCCTTTATTTCGAATGTGTATGTATTTATAAGCAAGTATATACATTTTTATTTTTGTTATATTAAGTTAAATCGAGAAGTTTTATTCTTTTAAGCCTTCGTAATTGATTTTCATTATGCATTAGTTTTCTTGCATCTATGTTTATATGCTCTTCTAGCTTTTCTTTGTGTTTTTTTGCATGTTTTAGAATTTCTGCAGATACACTTTCTACCTTCAGGTCTCGATGAAGGTCAGTATTTCTTATGTACCAAGGTGCATTTACTATATTTCTAAGCACCTTATTTTGGAAACGTTGTATTTTGTCTATGTTTGTCTTTTTGGCACAACCCCATAGTTGGATTCCATATGTCCATGTTGGTTTCAGAATTTGATTATATAAAAGCACTTTATTTCCAATTGATACGGATGAGTTTCTTCCTATCAGCCAGTGCAGTTTTCTATATTTGATTTCTAACTCTTCTTTTTTCTTTTTTACGTGCTCTTTCCATCTCAACTTTGCATCTAGAGTCATACCTAAATATTTCGCTGTATTAGCGCATGGAACTATTTTTTGGTTTATAATAATTGGTATATATTCAATTTTTTTATTAGTAAAGTCAACATGGACTGACTTAGACTCGTTTAATTTGATTCTCCACTTATTAGTCCATTCACAGATTTTGTTTATGCCAATTTGTAGTTTTTCTGTGGATTCTTCATTGGTTCTTCCTACTGCTAGTATTGCAGTATCATCTGCGAATGTTGCCATAGTGTGGTTTTCTAATTTAGGAATATCACTAGTATATAATAAGTATAATATTGGGCCCAGTACACTACCTTGCGGTACGCCGGCCTTTATTTCTCTTAGATTTGAATAAGTACTCTGTTGTTTTATTCTGAAATGTCTTCCATCTAGATACGATTTCAGAATAGAAGCATATTGACTTGGCAACATACATCTCAGTTTATAGATAAGTCCTTCGTGCCATACTTTATCAAAGGCCTGCACCACATCTAAGAATACAGCCGAGCAAACTTTCCTTTTTTCTAGTGCTTCTTCGATTTTATTCGTAATTCTGTGTACCTGTTGTATCGTAGAGTGCTGCCTTCGAAAACCAAATTGATGGATCGGAATCAGCTTTTTCCTTTCAATTATTTTATTTAAACGCTTTGCGAGTACTTTCTCAAACACTTTTGATATCATTGGCAATAACTATATAATAGGTCTGTAAGATGACACTTCATTTGGCGGTTTACCAGGTTTGGGAATCATTAGGACGTCAGCAACCTTCCACAAACTAGGCACATATTTAAGCTTAAATGTGGCATTTATTAAATTTATTATTTTTATTATTGCCTTCCTTGGTAAGTTCTTTAGTACGACACCAGATATAAGGTCATATCCAGGACTTTTCTTTGCATTTATTTCATGCTTAATTAAGTTGTAAATTTCATTAGGAGTTGTGAGCAGAATTTCTTCGCTTTCTTCTTCTGAAGGACCTATTAACGTAGGTTGTATACTTCCATTTTCAACTGGTGGTTTAAATATGTTTTCTAGGTAGTCTGCGAAGAGAATGGTTTTGTCCTCATCGCTTCTTGCCCAGTTTCCATCAGTTGCTTTGATTGGAGGTATTTGCACAGTAGGCTGTTTTAATCCTTTTGTTGCTTTCCATAGAGAGTAATTAGTTACGTATTCAGCTGTTAACCCTCTGAGGTACCTTTTCATTGAATCTTCCTTAAATTTTTTAATTTCTCTTCTTAGTTGTTGACAGAGGTTGTTTAGCTTGGCTTTATGTTGTGGAGCTCTTGTTTTCTGCCACGTTCTTCTTGCTCGTCTTTTATCTGCTACTAAATCTTTTATTTCTTTTTGTGTTCGTTCTCTTTAGGGCGGGGGTGCTTTCTCAGGCCGATTGCTGAATATCGCTGACCAACTTATGCAGTTCTTTTTCTACATCATTTTTGGTTATAAGGGGTATCATTAAATCTATTTTACTCGTTAAGTTCAGCTTGAAGGCTTGCCAATCTGTTCCGTTATTTGTTAAGGTTTTAATATTTGTATTTTTAATTATATGTTCACTCATTTGGAGAATTATAGGTGAATGGTCAGAGCTTAGATACTCGAACTTATCTATGTGTATATAACTGCTTGACAAATTTTTGATTATGAAAAAATCAATTAGAACTGGTATCTTATTTTTGTCTGTAGGCCAGAACGTGGGCCTTCCTGTCGAGAGAATTTCGCATTGATGTTTTTGAATAGCAGCATAAAGTTCTTTTCGACTCGTTGTTGTCAATCTGGATCCCCAGTTAAGATTTTTGGCATTAAAATCTCCACCTATTATGTATCTGTTTCCTAGTTTTTCAAAAAAATCTGAATATTCTTCTTTTTTAATTGAATGTTTTGGAGGACAGTAAATAGCAACGATATTAATTTTTTTATGCTTAGCTTTTATACACACTGCTGTAGCTTGTATTTTCTCTGTTATATACTTCAATTCCTCATATTGTTGTATATTATTTTTTACAGTGATCGAATATTCGACAGTCAAGGTACTAGTAGGCTAGAGATCGTTAGCCAAAATATTAGCAGTCTAGAGACCAGTTTTGAACTACGGAAATAGTTGATCTAATCGGTTGACCCGAGTCAAGGTATCAGTCGTCTAGACAGTCTAAAGACCAATCTTGAACTACAACGATAGATCAGTATCTTATTGCTTTTAGTCGGTGATCAGAAACCAAGTGATCCTATGATCTGTAGCCAAGTGATCCTTTGATCTGTAAAGTTATCAATAATTAAGTAAACATTGATCAGATGATTTCATTTGGTCAATAATCCGAAGATTTATGAGGTCGAAGAAATTCCACCCCCAGGAGAAGGAGTATGTGACTTTATAAGATTAGAAGCTTTTTGAACCTAGTCATTGAAACAGGCATCGACTTCGGTTTAATTTTCTATTTTGTGTAAAATGTAATCTTCATCAATACTTAATTTTAATTTGTTCTCATTTTGTTGAACTACAACAAAACCAAAAATAATCCCACAAATGCCAAAATATTCCCACATAATAAATAAGTTTCCCCATTCCATTCGATTATATTATTTCAATCAGATTAAACACAGCGGCGACCGAGCAAATCTTTTGCATAAATGAATAATTCATCTCTATGTATCTTCCCTCGAAAGTTCGTTAAGAAGATGTCTTTATTTAGACGAACAAATTACATAAAAATTAATAAAATATTACTATGAATATGAAATTTATTTATATTAATAGATGAAACAAGCATTTAGCATAAATCTCCGCTTTGACAATTTCATTCAATTTGACATGGACATTCGATGACTTTTGGATACAAAAAATAAATATAATCACGATGAGGGTGATGTCATTCATAACAGTTGCAACTGCGACTTATTTATTATTATTATTATTATTATTATTATTATTATTTTGCTTAATAAACCGTCACTCTATTGTTAATGATCTATTAATTATTGCTAGTTCTTTGAACCTTACATTCTATCTGACTATCCGACAGTGTATACCGCTAGCACAATTTTTCGCAATGTCTACCCAGTTGAGTTAACTTGTTCTCTTTCTCCCTCTTTCTCATTCCATCCCAATTCATTTATTGATTAATGATCATATGTCAAACATGGTCAAATGGTCAGTTAAATTTTAAAGACATGTACATTGAGAGACTGAGTGTATGAAGGTCTTAGCTTATGAAATTCTTTTTAGCGTAATGATTTATGAATGCGTTGATGGCCTTAGTGATCCAGGATCAAAGTCAGATGATTTGCAGTTTAGTATTTCGATAAACGGATGTTTTAGCACACACTCGGAAAAACATTTCAATTTCACGACATAGTTTCAGAAAACACTTTGCTAGGTAACTTGTATATATATGACTCTTAAATGTTCTATTCTGGCCAAAGTCATCCACCTATCAACCTGTTCTGGTAGTGTTATGCGTTGTGACAACAATGTTGGAAATGAAATTGATAATGAAATTTAATTGGACCATAAAATTGTGGCTATAAAAATAGAGCTGAAGTCAAGGGAATGTTACGTAAAGTCGCCAGGACAGGAGGACCATGCTAAAAACATGTAAAATAAATGATAATACGAAAAAACAAAGACGTGTGTGAATTGCTTCTAAAAGTTTGTGGGATAGATTGTTTGATGGCATTTTATACACGTGAATAATTCCGATAGAGTTTTGGTACCATTTTTGCTTATCCTTAGACTCTGACTTTTAGGAAACTGTATCATACGAGACGCCCACTATGCGCCGTGGCTCAGTGGTTAAGTGTGTGAACCATTGACACAGGTTTGAGTCCCACAAACACCAAAATTTCACGTTTTCACCTCTCGCTATCGTCTAACAAATATCCGAAAGTAAAACTGTCATGTAAAAGCTTCTCAATTATGTTCGGCGACTATACACATCCTGTCTGGACTGTTAACGCCAACATATGTATATATATTTATTTTATATCTACATATATGACATAAGTCGTTAGCTTCTTGCTACTTACTTCCTATTGATCTTCAAGTATTCTGTTTAATCTTCAAAATTATGCAGAACCACATCCAAAATACTGTGGACCAATTTGTTATCATCACTATTCATGGACTCACCCATTTTAGACTCTCCAAAAACAAAAGGAAACCTTTTTCCAATTCAAAAAGACATAACAACTCACCACACGCAACGCATACACACAAAATCGGTATTCGGTCTAAATCGGTCGGTTTAGTTTATTGACTCTTTGGCAACAAATAGCTTGCTAAAGAGCCATAAATATGTCTTCATAACAACTTAATACTCGACCGCTTTTGGTTATACGTAATTGTTTTCTGTTTTTTTTTTTTTTTTTTTCTGCCAAATACCGGTAGGACATGATCAACCAACGCACACAGCACACGCAATTTTAACCTTTTTTCGTCTTGTGTATGTGACGTTTGCTGGTTAAAATGATTTTGAATTTTGATGGTGAAGATTATAACAAATTATCCTCCCACACAGAAGAGGAAGAAGAGGATCAACGTGAGTTAATTCAGTCAATGTGGATTACGGAAGGATTGTCTTCGGTAATTTATGAGTTGACAGCTTACATCTGCAAGATTTGGCAGCATTTTTATTTTTAATTTAATATGAACAGATACAGAAGTATTTTTAATAAAACCGTAAACCACGATAACTTAAAGGCCATTTAAAATTCGAAGTCATGTCTGATTCACCTAATCATGATGGAAAAAACGTCAAAAACACATATTGAATAATAAAACTGTCAAATTAAATGAACATTTGACTAAGTCAACACTTTGTATAAACTTTTTTTCTGTTATTTTATTTGTCTTGTTCTATTTGAAAACCAGCATTTAAGATTCCTTCGTTTGCGTAATAAATGTCAAGCTATATTCTGCAAATGTTATAAACATCACTCATTCGCTTATGATACCTTCTTCAGCTTGTTATTGCAACCGTAGCCATTCGTTCCTCGGATTTATTCAATAATTTTTGTGTTGATTATATTATTACATTACCTACTATGGGGTCATTCTTTATTATCATTCTGACATCTTAGATAGTTGGAGTCCCTGCTAATAATCTCTACTACCTCTTCAGCGTGCTGTTCACTCGACCAGAAATAGTGTGTGGATTCGTGGGAAATTCTTTTTATCACTTCTGCTTTTTGAATTTCGTTCTTTGTTGGGGATCGTTATTTTTATTGTTGTTATTTTTTTGTTTTTTCATTCTATTCTTTCTTTGGGTGATGATGAGTGTTGGCGTGGGGTCGTGTTGATGGGCTAAGAATTAACACTTTTATAGCAACAAGAAATGAACTTATTTTCATGTGTGTATGGTACACCCACCTAGAAAATGCCTATTTAGGAAATAAAAAAAAAAAGCAAATGAGGAGAGCTTCTTTAATCTTCCCTATGATTATTTAATTTGAATCCCCCCAGTAGAAATATGTAGAAGTTCTGTGAACACACCCATATCCGGGTGGTCATCGACTTAATAAAATTTTTATTTTTTATTGTCATAATTTGATTTATAATAACAATGGCAACACTTCTTGCTCGAGGAGTTGGAGAAAACCTCTTCAATCTGAGGTCCATTTATCGAGATGAGATAACTCATTGTTGTTGATTATTTTTTTTCCGAACAATCGATCAAAATCATGAAAAGGTGCGATATTGGTTTCAGTTTTTTTTTTAATCCCAGTCTGGGTCTAGTGAGAAGTATTTCGTTGTATAGTTGGGATTGGAAGGTTTGAGTCATAGGGTTACGAAATTTTTTTTTTTTTTTTTTTGAGGGGGAATTTGGTTCTAAATTATTAGCACAGTTTTCTTCTTTTTTTTTTATTGTCGGTATGTTCAATCATGCCAGATTAAAGAAAAAGGTTAGAGATATGAAGCTTAATAGGAGAGAAAAAGTAGAAGAAGATAGAAATATTGGAGAGAAAAGTAGGAGAAAGAAATATTGGGCATATTTTGGTTTTCATTCATTAACTATTCAAGCCAGTCAGATTACACAGAATGCAAAATCTGACTGGATGGTAAAATAAACATCAAACTCTTTCATGTTTCACCCCTTGCTTGCTAAAAGAAATATATTTATATAAGTATATAAAAGTAAAGTTAACCACGATAGAGTGATTCTGAGGATTTCTTATTTAGAACTATAATAAGAAAAATACGGCACTTGACTAAGAACTCAGGCGAAAGATCTTGCCTTAGTTTGCGGGTTTCCCCTTCTTAAAAGTGAACTGGATAACTAGGTCTATTAGCCAATTAGAAGAGCTTAAAATACAGTCAACTGGAAACCAGAATCATCCTATCCCTTTTGATCAAAGGTTATCTGATATATACTCTGGAAATAATAAGATGACCGAATATAACAAAAGCCTTAGACATCCATTCGTTTTAATCTTTTATTAATTTATTTACCAAACTATCACACTTCACCTAATTTTCTACAATTTCCCCACAGTCTCTCTTAAAAAAGTTGTCACTTCTGTTACCAAAATGAAAGCTACGTAAGTAGAAAAATTTGCAATATTTCTATTTCTAATTGAAATTTTGTCAAAAGAAATTGAATGGAATGCAATTTTCCTCACCAGTATATACTCTTACCTAAATTGTATTATTGTCATTCAAATGTTTCCCGTTTTTCAGAAAATACACAAACACCTCTCCGTATTTTCTAAGCAAAGACATCCATCTACCCATTACCATCTAGCCGAAGTATCCGAAGCTACACATCTGTTAACAGCGTGCTTAGTTAGTGGCAGCTATATGTACATATGAATACTTGCCTAGTCCTAATAGAACACGGTTGATGACTCTAGTCAAACTAATATCAAATGTACTGAATAGAAATTCCTGTTCATATTGTTGACACATTGTCACACTTCGAGTTCGAACCCAATATCCTTTAGCAAAATGCAAAGCAACATTTTCGGCTGAGATTTTGCTTGCCAATGTATGGGCTAAAATCACGCTGAAACTATATGTAATTCTTTTTTTAACTTTCACTTCACTCCACTCTACACGAGTTGCACGTACAATAGTTTCGACAGGAATCCTGGGTATAAGTTCCGTCTTACTGATCATGCTTTCGACTTATTAAGAATTATTTTGAACAACTTTTGTTGGCACTCGCATTCGTTTACGAACGGGATATTTGTTTCTTTTTGGTAACTTAAAGTGGGGACCTGTTTTTCTCTAATCTCTTTTCTTTGTAACCAAGGTCAATTGAAATATATCTGATAAATCACATTACAACCACTTCAAAAACAGTTGTCAAAAAAAGACCGGACAATGGCGGCGAACAGTGATGAAATAAAAACTGTTATTACTCAAAATGCTAACTGCTCCAAAACCAGAGCTAGACATCAAAAAATCCTCTCTGAAGACCGTAATAACGTCAATGGGCCTCTAGAAAAAAAGGCTGACGATAATTACGCTCAAAACTATAGATTTACAACTTCACATTTTTTTTGGTTAGGAAATTATAAATTTCATCGCCCTACAGCTGATGTTCCCCCAATGGAAAACCAAAATTACGACTATCAACTATCATAACGCTATCTTTATGTAAAAGCCCTATATGAGGAGATGGAAACATCCCTATCATCATTGCTGAGATTTGAGTATATCTGACAGGCTAGGGCAATAGTCTGATACAATCGAAGTTATTAAACATCTGCCCTTATGCGGGGTCTACTATTAGAAATCAACTGCTGACTGACTACAATAAGTCCGGATTCATAATTTAAGATTATGCTGCTGATACCAGATTACCTACATATAATTATAAGAGGCAGCCAAAGGTAAAACGTTTTGAATTCCACTTTCTGCTAAGATACCTGAATCTTTAGCATGATTGATAGTCTATATTATCAGTTACAAAATTCCCTTTAGAACACAACATAAACACGTGTTACATCTCATGTGTCTTCTTTTTTAAACTAATCCAAAAGACCATTAAAATTGTTCGAACACTAATAATATTTAGCTATGAACTACTCTTTTTTCTCAAATAAATACTGCATCTTCACTTCCTTATGTCCCAACCAGATTGTTTTCGTCCACCTAACCACCAGTCATGCCATTAACCATGTTTTATTACTCACCTCACATACCAGAGAACAGCGAGCAGAAAACGATCACTTCTTTTTGTATATCACCTACTAACTCGGATCACAAAAAATCATTTTGTTTGCCTTTAAACCGTTCGAAGAAGTTTGCATTACAAACCCCGCACCTTGGGCGCGCAATGTTTCAGCTTGCAGTCAATCCGAAGAGAATCCCTCGAGCCCCACACATACTTAAAAAAAAAAATTAAAAAAGGAACAAACTCCCTGCCTTTGCATTCTAAACAGTCAGAGCTGAGATGGAGACTTGGCCAAAACATATTGGCTCATTGGTTAGCTATTCAGCTATTTTCTCTTTTCTAGACCTTTGAATGGTAGTGGTAGTACAACAGAGGCTGCCGTTGTTGTTACTGTTATTGTTGGTGGTGGTGCTGCTTTGTTTTGGGGTTTTCGCGCAAAAGGCTTATAGGATGCATGCTGCTGTTGGTGTTGGTTGTGGTGATGTTGCTGGAATGAAAAGCTTTTACCAAGATTTATTGTCGCCAGAGTTCGTGGGTTTGCATAAGGTTAATATGGTTGTGATACGTATTTTCATTTGTTTGCGAATCGGTCGGGTCGTAGACCTGGTAGGAATAGATTTTCTGTTCAGTTGTTATTCCTGAATTGAGTTTGAGGTTTTTATTTCACCTCCTTCTTGGTGTGACTTGAGTTGAGGTTTAATGTGGTGGTGACGGTGACGGTGCCTTACCATAGTATCAATGCTGGTGACAATGACGATGATGATGGCGAGCATATAAGAGTATGTTATGTGGATCTGTTTTGTGGTTATTTTGTTACGGGTGTCATTCTGTTGACGCAGCTGATCGCAGACGACAAATGAATCAATTTATAGACCACATTGGAAAGTAAACATTGGCGACAGAAGGGACATTATTTACATTATGTTGAATGTTGTTTTTCTAGCTAGAATTTTTTTAACCGGAAATTCATCGAAATTGTAAGAACTCGCCAAAATGTGGACCAAGTCGAACATAAAAGCAACTGTTGGTTAATTGCTTACACACTACAGTGAATCACACTAATTGCATTAGAGCAACAATTGGTCTGTATCATGAAAAACTTGTACTAACAACGCATGTTTTTTAGACCATCCACTCTTTTGCTAGATTACTGCAGTGTATGTTCAAATTCGAAAGTGTGGCAATCCAGGGAATCACCTCAATTGTGTCATAGTTGAATTTTGTGAGGTGATAAACTTTAAAATGTCAATGGTGACATAAAGTTTAAGGAAATTCGGCACTATTCAACACATAGACCGCTACAAATTGGTATAAATTGCCAAAAATTTTCAAGTCCAGGTGACACGACTTGCGGAATAAGATTGAATATCTGAAAATTACTCGTATATACTTTTATCACAAGTTGTAATATTTGCAAGCAGAATACCGTTCACTTCATGATATGGGTGATGGTCTTAATATTCGTCTACACTAAGTTCCAATGCAGACAAATTGATCAAATACTACTAGGGCTGGAATCTGAAAGTAAAAACCAGGTAACGTAGACTCATTCGTAATTCTCAAGGAAAGTGGTACAACGCAGTACGAGTCAAACCGACAACAAAATGTTTGTTTCGCAGAAGTCTCTAATTATTACCAGGGACAATAAATTTGTTGACATTTACAATAACATTGATAACAGAAACTAAAATTTGTTAAAATGGAGAAAAAAATATGTAATAAATAAAGAGTCTAGAAACTAATTTTGCCTGAATCTTGCGAGATACATACTATATATAACTACAAACTTTTTTTTTTGGTTTCTTATGCATTTTTATTATCTCAATTCATTATTACTAACTTGCTAAACAAAAAACGCTTAAAACTAGCTTAATTAACTTATCTATATTATTCTAACTTACTGGCCCTATGCGGGCGCTATAAGCTAAACCTAATACTTAAAACTATGTCTTTCGACGTAACACTCTCTCGTGGCCCAAGATGTCAGGTTGTTCATCGAGCTCATTGCTCTTGCAACCTGCCTTCGAATCAGCTTGATAACGAAATTATCCACTCTTATTAGGTTAGGCCTGTTGTACAGTACCTTATTGGGATAAAATTGTATGTACTGGGACTCTGGTGTTCTGTATAAGTGAAGGCAAGTCCTCTCAAACACGCGAATCTTTCCAACAAGCTTGCTCCCACGTTGAACCACACGGGACATCCAAATACGAGCATTGGCCGTATGAGAGCCGTGTAACAGATTACCTTCACCCTTGCATGGAGTTGCTTGCTATAAAAAGGTCTCTTTGTAAGGGCAATCGTACCTTTGGACCTGGCCAGAGCAGCATCTATATGCTTGTTAAAATATAGATATTGGTCTAACCAAAGTCCTAGATATCTGACTACACTTCGACTCGCAAGTGGCTGTCCGTGCGGTCCAACGATTGAGAACTTTCGCCAATTCTTTCTGGTATCCCTAGAGGCCACAGACAACGGCGTCCTAAAAAGAATGGTTTCCGATTTCTGGAAGTTGATCTTCAAAAAGTTGAAAAGTATCGGTGAATTCACCGCACCTTGTTGCAGACGGTTTTTGATTTGAAATGTTCCAGCAGAAGTCAAATTGCCATTTTTGACAATGAACTGTCCACTGGTGAGCATGTTATAAAGTATGTATAGCAGTGGTTTGCTTATGCCCAGCCTGTTCAGCTTGTAGAAGAGCCCCCCTAAACATACGGTGCCGAAGGCCTTCTCCAAGTCAATCAGGCAGGAACCCGTGCATTGGTTCTTGCTTTTGTTCCTTTGGATATCCGATACCAGTTTAGACGCGGAATGAATTGTATCATGCCCCGCCTTAAAACCGAATTGGTTATCCGGAATTATTTTGTTGTCCTCAGTCCACTTAATCAGGGCTCTATTAATCACCTTTTCGAATACTTTGCTGATGTTCGACCGGAGATTTGTCGTATTGGATGTGTCTTTACCCCTTTTGGGGATGGGTTTGTTGCATTATTCAGCGCATTGGTAAACACCGTCGATTCCCATAGATTTATTTCTTTACAATGAGTCGAAGATCGCTTGGAGCTCCACTATATGTACGGGGGATTTATCTTTCCATCGGTTCAACAACAAACATTTTGTTTTACTCGAACAGTGTACCTACTAAGCTACAACCCGCTTTTGCTTTTAGATTTTTGAATATACTCTTAAAATAAATTGAACTGTTTTACCAGAGACATTGTTGCCGGTGACAAATCCTAAATATTTTAATTGCTTTAGGCTGTCTTCAAAAGCTTACACCAATTTTCATGAATTATGTAAGATTAAAAAGAAAATAAAAAAATTATAACTGCATCCTCACCTCGTCAATTGTATTTTTAAGGGTCAGACCTACCACTGAAATGATTTTGACGTCGAATGGTAGTGCGGACAAATTTGTTTTTTTTCTTGGGGTTCATTATTTCGATTTCTAGTAAAAATATTAAAAAATTCGCCAAATGTATATGTTTATAATATGATATATCCAAATACGTCATTTCAACTACAATCTGTCAAAATCAGATCAAATACGACTAGGATGCGGGGAGCGAGATATCAAAAATCTTTAAATCATCTTTCATAGCCATTTTTCTTTGATAGCCATTTCTGGAGTCTTTGAACGTTCAGCTTTAACTCAATAAAAAAAACAGATCATTTTTAGTAAAGTTTGCATGGTTGTGAGTGTATTTCAAAAATGTATACACTTGTACTGCTTCCGGTTCATGAACGATTATTCTTATACTAGATTTGGTACTCCTAGCTCAATATTTAAGTTAAAGTTTAAACAATCCCAAGAATATATGTTTGTATGTATACTTAATATGCAGTTGTTTGTATTTTTTTAACGGTAAAATGTTAATGAAAATTTTAAGCATTACACTATTCCTGCCATCAATAAGGACCGAAAATAAAATGAAACTAATAACACATCTTTCAGAAACACCAATCCATGTGTTAAGTACATAGCTATCAGAGAGCCACATAAGAAGTGTTTGATACTAGTTTCTCATACACTCTCATGAATTTTGTTGACAAACCGACCGTAGAACATCCAGTAAACATCCTGTAAAAGTCTGGCTCACCGGACGGAAATGAACTTGTAAAATAATAACGCACTTATTATTATGTTCGAACCATATTAACAGCCCCGTTGGAGTGGCTCCAGGATCAATAGCATTCTACTTATAACTTTGGAGACATAACAAAAGGAGACATGCATTACAAATTGAGAGGACTGGGAAAGAATCAAGCAAAGTTATAAAACCTAATTTTTTTTTTCTCGTATTCACTCTGTTAAAACGTCAACATGCTCTACGGAATTTTAAACAAAAAAATGCTATTTTACCATCGGTTCTTATGCTTTTACTACCATCTTTTTATCATAGTTCAATCTTCACCAAATCCGTACCAATTTCAACGATTCTTTTGCTTTCTCGCTATTTGATCATTTCTTAAAACCAAAAGATGTTTGGTCTCTAATTTCAAAACTGATCTTTTCATTTCAGACCAAAGCAAACTCTTTTCGTTCCGTGTCTATCGGTTTGAAGGTCTGTCTGTCCCTTTCATACTTCTCACATATCTACTTCAAGAGTTACGATAGGTCCGGCGAAGTATTTTAATGGTCCTACCTATAACCCATTTAAATCGGACGGATTGGGGATAATGTATAGGGGGTTGAGTCATCAAATATGTTGGTTATCAATTAAATGCTTATCAAACATCTTTGTAGCTCAAGAGCCCCTTGATGAATTTTGATAAAATTTGCATTGTGCAGATGATGCTGTCTGAAAATCATCAACATTTAACAAAGTGGTGGTAAGGTGTGGGTGGTGGAGTTTCAAAAATGGTCCTGGCAACGCGTCTAACTCAAGAACCACTTTATAGATTTTTATGAAATCTGATTCGTTGGTTTAGTCTGATGGCGGTCTCAACAATCAAAATCGGATGTAGTGGTAAGATATGCGAGGTAATCTTTCATCGTCGGCGTTACACGTCTATCTTGAGAACCAGTGCACGGAATTTGATTAAATTTCGTTGTGTTAGTTTGGAGTGTGTATCTATAGGTAGTTCTGTGTGAAAATGATTATAATTAGATGGAGCGAAGGTAAGATATGAAAGTTGGAGTTTTAAAAATCGTTAAACGCGTAACTCGGGAAACATTGAACGGATTTTGATGAAATTAGTCTTTATTGCCCTGACATGTAGATGATCAATATAGAGTGTAGATAATGTTTAGAGACGCTGTTGCAAAAACGAGCACGAAGAAGCACTGTGTCATCACTTGTCAGATGTCTTCTTTTTTGTCAGATGTCTTACGATTCAAATGTCATCAAAATCTGCTCTGACATTATTGAATTAAACGGCTAATAGAAACTATTTAAATATTTTTTAAGCTCCACCCCCCAATCTACTCACCCACACTCCATCTGATTTCAACAATTTGTTGGCGAAACTTCTTAAATGACTCTCGAGCAAGCCGTGAGATTACAAACAGTGATTGTTTGACGATTGTCAATTTTCGAGCAAAAAGTGAAATGGCGCAGAATTGTAGTTACACTCCGTCTCACTTGATTACGAACAGGCAGTTTTTTGTTTTAATTTTACGATATTTTTCAAACCCTTCGCTAATCTGGGAAAAAACAATTGCACAAGGAATGAAGGATATATTATGTTTATATTGTAAAAAAAATGGGATTAAGTTGATAAATGCAACTTTTATGACGCTTTTTCCAAAAAGGTCATAAAATTTACCCGTTTTTTTTTGTCTCACTTGATTATGAAACAGTAGCTAAATCTACCTGTTACCATGTTTTAAATCAAATAAAAGGATACTTAGAGTATTAGGGAGCTTAGTTCAAGAATTAACTTCATACAATCCACAACTATGGGTAAAGGTAAGACATTAACCAAGGAGGAAATAGGCCAAATTCGAGCTTACCGGGAACAAGGAAAATCCATCCGTTTCATAGCCAGCAAGATTGGAAGAGGCGTCACTGTTGTACACAGCTTTATTAAGGACCCGGAGAAGTATGGAAAAAACCGCAAAGGAAGAGTCAGCAAAGCAACAACTTGTCAGGAAAGGCGGGCCATACTTAGAGTTGCTTCAAATTCAAGGCTCTCCGTAAGTAAAATTAAGGCAGAAACTGGAGTTACAGCTAGCAGATCGACTGTTTATCGCGTGATACAGAAGGCCAGCCATATTCGCCATGAAAAAATGAAGAGGAAACCACCATTGAATGCGGTACGTAAAATCCAGCGGCTTGATTTTGCAACAAGTCACATCAGGTGGAATCGAGAGTGGCATACCGTCGTCTTTTCTGATGAAAAAAAAATTAATTTGGACGGACCTGATGGATACAGATGTTATTTCCATGATTTGAGAAAAGAAGAAATACATCTTCAAACGCAGCAGAGCAAAGGAGGTGGTGTAATGGTATGAGGAGCAATAAGCTTTTACGGAACTGTGGAGCTGGATTTCCAAAGCTCCAAAATGACGGCAATCACTTGCAAATCGATACTGGAAAGAGCTTTTCCACAGTTTTCGAAAATAGTTGGTGGACAGCGATGGACTTTCCAACAAGACAATGCACCGATACATACCGCACGGACAACAAAAGCCTGGATTCAGAACCAAAATGTAAACCTACTTGCATGGCCGCCATATTCACCCGACCTGAACATCATGGTAAAAGTGTGGGGTTGGCTTTCAAGAAAAGTCTACGAAAGAGGAAGGCAATATGATGAAACGAAAAAGATTATTGAAGCCATAAAACGAGCCTTGTCCGAAATTTCGCTAGATTATTTGACAGCACTCTATGAATCTCTACACAGCAGGCTACTTGAAGTGATTCAGCGATCAGGAGGTAGTACCCATTACTAAAAACTATTGCTACTCTTTGAACAAAACCAACATTTATTTATACAAACAAATTTTGTATTGTTTTTTTACCTTTTAAGCTTCTAATCAAGTGAGACCAAAAAAAACAGGTAAATTTCATGACCTTTTTGGAAAAAGCGTCATAGAAGTTGTATTTATCAACTTAATCCCATTTTTTTTTTAAATATAAACATAATATATCATTCCTTGGTTTGAAAAATATTGTAAAATTAAAACAAAAAAATGCCTGTTCGTAATCAAGTGAGACGGAGTGTACTCTTTCAGACTTCAAAATGCACTACATAAGTTTATATACGAAATTTCAGAAATTTTAAGACCCAAATTATTCAATTACAAAATGAATGTGAGGAATGCTCGTAACATGCCATCCAACTGAGAAAAAAAAAACCCTGAAAGGATGTCTATTCTTCACCCATCGAATCAAATTGTATTTCGTTACTCATATCATGGTTATTTATTGATTCTTCTGAGTTTTATTTATGAAGATTTGCATGAGAACTTTCATATTTGAATTAATACATTTTACTATGTGGTTACAAAATTGTACACTGGTTACAAAAGTGTTGGGAAAAATCATTGCGTCAAATTTTATTTTTCTACAATTGATTCAATTTTTTAGGATTTCGGAACTACTGTATTTTCGGAATAATTTACCAATGGAATGATTTGATTGAATACCACTATTATCATTCAATTTTCCAGCTTGTAGGAGGCTACAATTGGAGGGTATTATTTCAAATAGAGTTTGGTACTTCAGATTTGCTTTCTAGTTCCAACTAAAAAATATTTTTTCAGAGTCCTCATTATGTTTTCAACGTTCTTTTATCAAACCAGCCACGAATAAAATTATGTATTTATCTGGTCATAATTAGTCTGGATGTCAACCCATTGACATAGTTACTTATCTTTTTTTTTTAATTTTTAATTTTCTTATCTCAGCTACCAGGTCCAAACCGAAACCACAAAAACCTACGAGTAGAAAACAAATCTTTCATAAAAATAATTGTTAAGACAACTCAAGATTACATGCACATTATGAAGTGCTATACGCTCATCTGCAGTTGGTTTTGTTAATACAGCTAACCAGCTCGTTAAAGATATGTCTGGCAAATTCGTTATATCCACAGGTTCTCGAATAATTTTGTGTCGATATGAAGCGCAGAAAAATGTTAAATTGTTCATCCATTTCATTGAGACAATCAACACACTGGAGTGACCTTTATTGTAGTAGAAACTCACTGCAGGGACCCTAATGCACCTTTGGTATCCGTGAAAATGCTAGCATACGGCACAAATATTAAATTCCTTTGTCGCTATAGTGATCTGGAAGAGATGATGACCTTATTGTTCGAGAACATCCGGGTCGGTGTTTCCTGAAATGAGTTCTAGTATTTTAGAACCGCCCACATTATTCTGTCTGCCCTTTTGCATGCTGGATCAAGGTGAGGTTGCTTTGATTCGAATAGCTGCCCTGGCTGCCATCTGTTTGCCGAACATTTTTTAGAATTAGATGGAAATAAATGTTTAATGCGGTCAAAGGGGGAGCGCTACCGATGAGCCAGCAAGCCGATTTCTGGATTTTCCCACTGGTGGTTGTGATAAGCAGCTCTGCCCAAAGGTATCTACTAAATATTCAAATTGATTTCCCCCAACTTTGTGTAAAATAGTAAAAAAGTAGAACTTCTCCTTTCGGTAGATATCCGAATCTTAGCAAAATGATTTGCGGCTTAGGTACAATTTTTGGTTGTAATTTTTCCTTGTTTAAAACATATACACTACGAAAAACTTAAAACTTTGAAATTGGGTACCGTAATTGACGTTTGTAGAGCATAGTACCATGTACTTTGCAAGGGTAGCAAAATGCTACTATAGTAACAATTTCTACAACGCTGAAACAAACAGGCAGACATGGAACGAAAAGTATCTGCTCGATCATATATCTACACATACACATTTAGGTACTTATTTTCTGCGAATTAACGGGGAAGTTCTTGTTTGCTTTTCTGGACAACAAATAATGGGCAAGAGACCTTACCATGTTAACGCTGTTTGATTCTGCAAACGTTTTTAAATAAATAACATTTGCGTAAAAATTTACGCAGATGACGTTTTCGAAAACGCCCTAGTTAATACATACAGGCTAAGCCAGGTCACATCTATCAAGTTTTGGAAAAATTGCCAAAAAAGTTTTTTTTCCACTTTCCATTACTTTTTAAACAAGATTATGTTTTTAAGATATTCCTAAATGTTAAATCCAAGCTATTTGCAAAGGACTACCTTATAGAAGAAAGTATTGTACATGCGACCCAATAGTGCACCTAATTTATTTTTATTTTTTGTTGGTTTCTGATAGAAGTATCTACTTGAACATTAGGTGACTGAAGCAGCACAGAGGCGAAAACATTTGTATTTTTTGTCCTGTACTGGGATGTAAACGTTAAGTGCTATGTTTGTAGCTATGCAACTATAATATCCACAATTCGCAAAATTCCTTGAGGTATTTTAAACGTATCGAAATGATTGAATTCAAAACCTACACACATTCCAATAAATTGAAGATAAGGAATACCTACTATTGAATCGATTCTACATGTGAGGTCTAGAGCACAAGAAGTATAAGGGAATGCCGAAATCAGAAACTTGTGTGAACAGTTATCATATCAATTGTTTTCTAAGAAATGTTTTGTTTAATTTGTCAATCCAATGACCGAATTTGTAGAAACGAACCTGGTCATACACTGTCGACGAACCAATTTGTTAAATGGACATCGATAATGCGAACAACTGCATTTAAAATCATGTTTTTTTTACCGAGGTTAGGTTAGGATTAAATAAGGGATAGTATTGAAAGTTCTAAAAAAATATTATCAAAACCTTGGAGCTACGTAATATCTTTTCGGAAATAAATTGCAAATTCTGAAAGCTGTGAAATTATCAATTTTCTACAAGGAAATTATTGTCAATTTCAAGCATGTAGAAAGAAGCTGCCCTGAAAGCAATGGACACGTTCGGTACTCTAGGGACTAACTAGTCTGTCAGTTCTGATTGGCCGAAAAACCTCGATTTGACTGCAAAACTAATGAACTATTTGTGAGGTAGTGAACTGGATTCTTATTACAAAAAATCTAGCTAAAACGAAAATTATTTTTGTGTATATCTCGTTGCGGACTAGTGAAAATTATTATTTTGCTTTAGAATTTCGTTCTATTGTATAATTCATTTATAATAATTTTGATGGTTGATACATACTAATAGAAATGATTTCAGTGCAAAAAGGAACATCATAATAAAGTGGAGAGAATAAAATAGCTTCCATTTTGACATTTATGGAGTTGACTAAACTCTTTCGACTTTGCGTTCAATATGTTAGGATCTGGACATGCCCAACACTTGCGTATATACTTTTCAGAAAAAAAAAAAAAAAAAAACATCTTTGAATGACAAGGCTGGTGTAGATAATGTATGTACGTATGTACATACATATGTACGTGATGTGGATACAAATATTTTAAATTTTCTTTGAGCACGACATTGGGTAATAATCTTGCCCAAAACCATTCTATTCGATGAATTTTTATTACCTTCAAGGTTATGTCACTTTAAGAAAGCAAAATTCGCTGAATATCTATCAAGTAAAATCTCTACAATAAATCATTCATCAGACAATCAAGAATAAGCCACCCCCTCATAACAATCATAAATAATTTAAACAAATAAATATTTATAGAGCGCACTTACATATGACAATATGTCCACACTGGACAACACACCTCCTCCTTCGTATTTTTCTTCTGCCTCTCAAGCAAGCAAGTCCCCACCGTCGAAGACACTCAAAATCAAAACACTTCACCACATTCTCTCAAAAAAAGAAAAAAAATCACCCAGCACTACTAATAAATACAAAAAATAGTAAAATCGAAATTAAGCGCAAAGGAATTTGCTCTCTTCTTTCAACCAAAACCCGCAGCACTTGAAGCACAATGGACAGAAGTAAGAAATGTAAAAAAAAAACAAAAATCAAGACAGGTAAAAGATATAAGATACTTCCCACCGGTCGCTGGTGGCAGTGTGGTGCAATTTATTCACTGAACGATACTTTTCGCCCCCCGTTCTTTATCACCCGTGTGGATATGTGTATCTATATGTGCGTGGAAATATTTATGAATAATAACAGAAAAAATTATTGATTCTCAATAAATTCACATGAACTAGGTACGTGCACCAACTCAATAAAATCAAACATTTTTTTTTTTGCAAATATCTCGATTCGGACTCGGTTAAAAAATTCACAAAGATAATACGTTTGGCAGACAAAATCGCTGCTCATTCACATTTTCCAAATTCAACTAGCAGAGAAATGGTAATCGGAAAAATCATTAAGGAAAAATGGATAAGTTTTTTTTTTTTTTTAATTTTCAATTTTCCAAACGAAATTCACGAAAAACACAAAAGAATCCAATGATCAAGTTCCATAACACACCTCTCCAATAGTGTAGCTAAAAAAAAATATTTTCGTATAGGTAATTGGGACTTGTGGATGCGCGCACGTTAAAGAACAATTCAAGACCGCTTACGATGAAGTTATGGCAACAACTGAGTGGATGAACGGATCTGCCAGTCTGATTGGAGTTGGGCTTAAGAATGACGACGATTGGAGACAGAGGCGACCCCACCAAAACTACCGCCGACAACAAGTTGTGTGTGGTTCGATGTGCGGTGGTAATGGTAATGGCATAGCCAAAAGAAAACTTCAACAGATAGAGGGAGAGAAAAAGAGGAAACGCACTACTTATACCACTTTTTCGGAAGGTGGGTTGCGCGAGGGGCTGAATCTGAAGCTGGAGGACTGTTGGTAGATGACATATGGGGGTGACGGCGGGGGAAGCTTAGGAAATTTGTTAAAGCGTTTAATGCACCTACACCGCAGCATACTACGTCACTGTCGTATCTCATAACTGTGAGTCGGTTAGAAACAAACAACAAACACAAATATACTTGAGCCAAATTAGTTGTTAAACATTCTGACACTTGGGTTGGTATATCAGTTACACATTTACGAGATGGCTGTACGACAGTCGGCTGAATACATTGAGGAGGTGCAAGAGTTTGTTGCAGATTATTGCAACGAAGCGGATAGAGTGAATTCAGTAGTTGCATTGGGTTATTGGTTGCTTATGACACCTTTAATTTACTTACCCAATCCATGAGTGTTAAAGATAACATCAGAGGAGTATGGACTTGGTGGTGGTGGTAGGTTGAATAAGCACATTTCATTAAGACGTTTATGCTTTTGACGTTCCAAAAGGTCTAATATGGTTCAGTTATTCAAAACTCAGTTGAAGTTAAAGCAGAGATTTAAGTACAACCCTCGAGAAGAATGACAAGGAAGCCTTACCTAACGACATAAGCAGCTAACGACAAAATTAGAGGTTTTGACCTCAATTCACAAATAACATGTCCACCCGAAGTAGCACAGGGATAAATAAAGTGGACAAAAACTAAAGCGCAATGCAGTGCAGTGTGACTTGAACAATCCGAGAGTAAAAGCTGACAATTATGTATGAAATAAACTAGCCAGCCCAAACCTCTAACGAGTACCAGTAGGCGCTCGCCGATTAATTTATTTAAAATACTAAAATTAAAATATTTAATTTTCAGTTTCTAAATATTTCTTAAGCACTCTTTCACAATGTATGTATTTGTTTCCATTAACATGATATTCACAACAACGCCTTTTAATAACATTATTGCACGTCAGGAGGGTTTGTGAGTTGGCATTTAAAGGATGTCGCACGAAAACAGTGCGTCCTTCGAAAAACATAATTACGTTCGAGATTTTAGGTTGTCAAAACCTTTACACACAAAGTGTGTAACAAATTCTTCAAAATGTATGATAATTGTATGAATATATACATCCAAAATGTCCGATTTTAACTCGAAGTCTTTGAGTGCAAATATTTGTCCGTGTTTTTCGAAATTTGTATGGAATGATCCCAAGAATTACGACATTTCAGCGTTCTACTTGACAAGCCGGTATGTTTACCTGGGATATTTTACGATATTATTTATCGATAGGTTGCTGTGAGTGGGTACAGAAAAGCAATCAGAATAAACAGATCTTCTGCAGACTTCTATGCTACGAAGAACATCAAAACTCATTTAAATTGCAATACGTGACCTTATCTTAGTTTCTCTTTGAATTTTGTATTATCTGGTTTTGAAAATCATTGCAGATGTAGATACTAAAACAGTTCAGTTTTAAAATGTTCACACCGATGATTATGAAAAAGAATATAAGTGTGGACTTACCAAAATTCAAAATTCTAGGTGAAACTTAATAGCTGAATGCATTAAACTGTTGACTAAATTTCCCTAGAATTTGTGTTGCGGATGGTTGCAATTAATTCGAGTAGTTTCAATCCTTGAACAACATACATATGTTATACTAAAGTGTATTGCGTTAATTATACGATCTAACAATCAAATTCACTATATAAAGAAAAAAAAACAGCTTTTATAAACAAATTTTTCTACCTTCAACACTTGTTATAAAATGAAAATATGTGTATTCCCTAAGTAAAATTATATTTGCTTTTATTCTAATCTTTTGTTTCATCTGTGGCCTCCGTGGTTCATTGGTTAAATGCGCGATCGCTGAGTGGGAACTCAGGGTTTGAGTACCAGAAAACACCAAATGGATTTTTCGCGGTCCCACATCTCGCGTACGACTGCCAAACATCCGAGAGTAAAATTGTCATGAGAAGCTTTTTTCAAAAAAAAAAAAAAAATACATGTCATACCTGTGCTGCACAGCACGAAAGGCTAGGCAACGTGAAACACAAATTTTTTCATCAACAATCGCCAATTGATGTGTGAGTAAATCTGGAGTTAATGGATTTATATGCAAATGTGCATTAAATATAGTTTACTTATTGGATGCGCTTGATATGTATTTTTTTTTTTTTTCTTTGTTAATCGTGTGCAGAAGTGAAAGACCTGATCTTAACTGAGAAGATATTTGGTAGGAGGAAACATTGTGAAAACATGTATGATCTGTCAGCGCCAAAATACTTATTTATTTATTTATTTAATTAATTTTTACTCCACTATCTCTTATAAATATTTAGATAAAAATTCACTTTGAATTATATACGTAAAAAAGCAAATACAAGTACATATATGTAAACAAAACAAATGGTTCTATATTGATTTTGTTGTCGCTAAGTTTCTTGGAGCCCTTCGTGCTTTGCGTATTATATTTTTCAAAAAGCTTCATTCATTAACACCCACTGACGCTTCTCAACCACTTCTGATCTAGAAGACTCTAACTGAAAGTAGCTGATCTGACGGCAGTCAACTATGCGACCAACAAGATATTTGATGAGACTCGAAACACTAAAGTGCAAAAAGTTCCGTTCAAATGTATTCCATCATCACTCCTAACTCCATGCCTCCATCTCAATTCTTCACTGATTTCATCTCATCTCTCTTTCAAGCCCACAAAGAAGATCGCCAGTGTACACAGTACGCAAAAAAGTGATTCGATTTTTTATTTTATGTTTTCACTTCATTTGCGTCTCTCTATACACTGCTGTCAACCCCCCTCTCTCCCCACTTTACCATATTCTACCCACTCCATGCAGAGATTTCACTAAATTGCATACTAAATATGTATTTGTTTACATTCACATGCTCGTAGGTCTTGGTCAAAGTATGCAGTGCACTCTTGCAGCAGTATTCTAAATGCAACATTTTTGCTTTTTGCTTTATTACCTTTCTTTTAAAAGCTATGTGATCTTCTTTCCTCTTTCATTCGCTGCTCTTTCTACTTCCCACCTCATGTACTAATTAAAAACAATCGCATTGACGACAAAGGGGCACTACATTCCCAGAGATTCAAGACTGCGATCAAACATGTGTGACAGTTTAATCTCTTTTCACCACAATATGGTGAGTTACACTTGTACAGAGGTGAGTTTGAGAGTACATATAATCTTTATATGGCCGCGCATGTGCGCCTGATCTCTCTGCTGCCATAAGCTTCTATGCAGCTTCCTGTTGGACGATAAAATGTTGAGATGCTGCTGAAGCTTGCAGATGAATCTCTCCCTCGCTCACGTTCTCTCAGACTGTTGTCTGTTTTCTCTGCGTTGTGCTAAAGTCAGCTTCCAGAAAATTGCTATCGGGAGGAAAAAAAAAAGAAAAACACACGAAAAGGTTGCGAGAAAAAAACAAAGCAACAAGAAAACAGGTACCTCAGACCTTAGTACCCTCGGACCCTGAGTGGACTTCCTTCCTCCTCCAATGAAGTGCTGGTGGTGACGACGGTGAAGACGACGACAACAGCGACAACCAAAACACGTACACTGGTCGAGTTTTCGGGATCTCATACTTAGGTTCAATTGAAGGTGGC
Source organism: Pocota personata (assembly GCA_963082735.1). Taxonomy (NCBI): domain Eukaryota; kingdom Metazoa; phylum Arthropoda; class Insecta; order Diptera; family Syrphidae; genus Pocota; species Pocota personata. The sequence continues at coordinate 144,326,322 of OY720430.1, forward strand.
TCTGAAAAAAGAGTCTTACAACAGATAAGTGAGGGATGTAGTGGGACAGGATCGGGCCAAACGGAACAACGATCATCGTCGTTGTCTCCGTCGTCGTCATCATCATCATCATGTCGCCTTATGCACACATAGGAGGAGGGTAATATAATTTGCTCTCATTAGTGAGCGAGTGAATTTCTTTGCACTTCTTTGTCTTCCCTCGGCGTCTTAACCATCCCCTCTGTTAAGATATTCTGGGAGAGAGAATCGATGCCCGTGTTCGTGTCCTCCCGTTTCTTACTGCGCGTTGTGCGCCAGTTCGTGTGACTTATACTGAGTGAGGACGGGATTTTTGAATGCAATTTCTTTTCCTGTGACGCGTTTTTTTTTTATTTTAATTTTTAACGTTCTACTAAACGTGGGGCGGTGAGTAGGGTCGGTTTTATTTTGGCGAACGAACGTTAATTTTTCCATCAACATTGTCGCTACTCAATGTGTGAGTGTATGGGGTTAATGGATCCATGTGCAAATGCGTAATGCAGTCGAAGACATTAAATATAATGTATATAGGTCCATGAGTCCCTTATTGGATGCACTTGACACATTTTTTTATTTTTATTTTCGCCATGGTAGAACTTTATGGTTGTATTCCCGGGTTATCTTGGTAGCAGCGACAAAAGAAAAACGATTTTGACAAAGATTGGTGTTGTCACAAATTACATGCCTTTGAAAATGGTTGACCTTATGGCAAACCTGACCTTAACTGAGAAGCATTTTAGGAAGCAAAAGAAACATTTTCCATACTTTGCATCAAATAAAGAATTCCCTTAGTACTTTTGGAACAAAAATATTAAAAGTATTAAATTTGCTGGACCGGACGAGTTCATACCGATCATGCAACACAGGATCTTGGCAGTATTATACTAGGAAAACTCAAAATTGCTTACTAAAAGGGTACCATACAGTGAAAGTAAGAGTCCTCTTCATTCCGAAAGCATGAAAACCGAACCACAAACTTAAGAGACTGCAGGGTTAAAAGTATGCCGTTGTTTTGATTGAAAACCCTAGAAAGACGCATACAACTCCACATTAAGCGAACGATCAACCCCCGGAATCACCGCAATGCTGAACGAATGAATGCACATACATCGACACATTATGGGGTGGGGGTTTTAAACCTCCCAAAAAATGGGTTGTATCCTTGTAAACGTGGGTTGTATCCTCGTAAACTTTTCTCGTCACCGCAACCCCTACATAGGTCTTCTTCCGTTATACGTAGCTTTCACATATGATACCGTAGAGTACTATGCCCCGTAATCACTCCTATAAGGGTATATATATTTTTGCCAGTTCGTCCGCTTTCTTATTCCCTGGTAAGCCTTCGTGTCCAGGGACGCAGTAGAGTTATACCTTGTGCTGTATTTTAAGAACCTTGAGCTCTTCTCGGCAGCACTCCACAAGCTTTGATTTTATTTCTCTAGCAGTAATCACTTTTATTGCTGCCTGGTTGTCGATGAAAAAGGTGATATCATTTTGTGGTATTGCCTTCATCACAGTCTCACGGGCGGCTATTGTCATATTGTTCGGAAGTCGGACTGACTTTGATTATACCCAGCGGTTCGAAGTAGATACCCGAACCTACACCTGTTTGAATTATAGATTCATCGGTGCATACCGGAGTATTGGGTAATACACCGTTTTTCCATTCATCCCTATTCGGGTAGGTGCTTGAGAAAGGTCTTATATAGTCTAGGTATAGTGTGCTGTAATAAGTAATAGATACATTGCCTAGATATTTCTGTAGGATCGTAGTGTGACCCATTGTATTTGGCTAATTAACTGATTCTTACAGTACTAATAACCGCAGATACTGGTATGAAGATGTCTAGCGGAACCAGATTGAAAATGGCCTCGAGTCCTGTAGTAGGTGCTGTTCTCATTGCACTTGTGGTTCGAATGCACGCTAGTCTCTGTATTTTCGTGATAGCCATTGGTTGGTGGTTTTGCTGGCTGCCAGCCATCAAACGAGGCTGCCGTAAGTCAGTATAGGTCTTACTGTAGCCGTATATATCCATAAGATGATTTTGGGGTTAGGTCCCCAGGTTTTCCCAAAAATTTGATTGTACTAGTAAAATTCTTTCATGAATATTCAACCTCCAATTAAGTTTCTTATCGAGCACGAGTCCCAAGTATTTGGCACTGTTAGAGATTCTGAGAGCTTCTGTGTTCCCAAACAGAAGGTGTTACAAATTGTGGTATTTTTTTTGTTAGTAAATAATACCAACTCGGTTTTTTGGGGATTAACCGCCAGACCACACTTATCGGCCCAGATAACATTGTTAAGGGCTCCTTCAATGTCTAGGAAGGCGGCTAATGTTAATTCTTTATTTTAAGCGTGTTGAGCTGGAGATAAGTCTCCAGGGTTTATTTTACTACGAATGTATATGTCTGCTAGTCTTCCGAAAGTTTTCAGGGCAAAGGAGGTAAGATTAATTGACTTGCCTTACCTGTCTTAGGTATGAAGACCACTTTAACCTGTCTCCATGTCCTTGTAATATACCCCCAGATAAAGTTGTTCAGATTAAGTTCTTTGAGTATCGGAACAATTGTACAATAGTTGCAGTTTTCTGTAACATGATTGGGAGAATACCATCGACCCCGGAGGATTTAAAGGGAGAGAATGATCTAATTGCCCACTCAATTCTCTCCTCTGTAATTAGTTCCGTCGGTGGTTCCGCTATCATGTTACTATTTATTCCAATCTATTGTAAAGATGGGTCGTACACCCCGGAAAGTGTGTTCTCAACAGCAACTTAGTGATTCCGCGCAGGATTCAGTCCAGATTCCGTCGGATTCTTTGAGAGATCCTAGAGTTTTCGATTCCCTGGAGAGAATCTCGCAGATTCAGTCGTACCCACTCGTACTGCGACGAGTGGCGTTTTACTCTCTGAGCCTCATTTTTGAATTTCCTTTGGCTGGTTTTATAAGTTTTCTAGTCCTCGTCTGATTTTGTTCTTTTGTCTACATTTAGGAGTTTTCTAGTCAATGATGTCAGCTAGTTCCTTAGTCTACCATGGAGGTGATATTTTATTCTTCTTTTTCGTTACTGGACAGGATTTGCTAAACGCTTTTCTAAAGATAGATGTTATATCCTCAGCTTTTCGGTCAATGTCGATTGAGCTTTGCCATTTATATTTTTGTAGAAGCCTACTAGTTGTCGTCACCTCAGTCCTAAAGAGATCACATTCGGCTTTTCTAGGTTTTCTGTGTGGTTTAGGGGAGTCACAGCTGCTTTTCAATAAAAATTCAATAATTTTGTTGTCGGAGTAGGATTCTTCTCTTGAAACTTCCCACTTATCTACTAACAGGGTACTGGAGTTGCTTGTTAAAGTAATATCTAAAACCTTCTGTCTATTTGGTTCATTACTTCTATTTGCAGCAATAAGTTATTTTCAATTATGAACTCAAACAAAGACTCACCGTGCGAGGTCGTATTGCCGCTACCCCATTGAACATGGTGAGAGTTCGCATCATATCCCATCTTTCCTGTATCGCCTTCTGTAATAAGGAGCGGGTTAATATAGATAGCGGTCCTTCCTTCGCGTTATACGGCATATAAACGGCTGATATAATCAGTGGGAAAAGACCCCTCTGCTCAAGCCTTACCACTCATTGGTCCATGTCACTTTAGATAGATAGAAGAAAAAGATTAATCTGTTTCCTAGCTACAATATACGATCGATTCTTACAAGTACATTCCTCACTTTGCGGTTGTATTCTATATGTTATTAAATCTCTATTATTTAACACACTTATTTTGCCATGTCAATTTTGATATCTCGCATGAGATAATTAAGGTTGGCGCTAGTGCTTTGCTATGGTGAAAGTTTATTTAAGTTAACTTCATCATTGAATTAAATTATCACCAGCCTCTTCTTTCTCCTTTTCATCCCTTTCAATAATAGGTTTTACATATGGATGATGATGCCCTCTACCGCTTAAAGTCACGAAAACTACCAATGTTTAATGTTATCTTATTTCCAAAGTGTATGTTCAATGTTAACTTATTTTTAAGCGTTTGTGCAATTATTGTTATTATTATTGTAAGGTTACTTTCATACGATAACGAAATAAACCAAGGATCTGGCCCTTCTGGAATCTGGAAAAATCATTTTTGCAGATTGTTAAACGGCACTAACGACCAACAGTCCCCTGTGAAGCAGAATTATTAATTCAACTTAGATGGCGACAGCCAATACTTCCCATCCACCATAACAACATAAGGTGAGAAGCATGCTCCAACTCACTTATAAAATATGGTCAGATGAGAATAAGCCGATGAACGAAATCTTAGTATCGTATGCCCGATCCACAGGAAAAGAGATATTCTGAACTGAGCAAATTATAGAGGCATCTACTACTCATCCTCTGCAAGACCGTATCTGCTGTGTTTTGTGAATACCTAAAACTTTTCATCAACAACCCGCTTAGTCCTTAACCATCGACCAAATACTAACGCTATGGTAGATCTTGGAGAAAACAACATACCATTGGAACTATATTATCAATATATAGGTATTTATGTTCCGCAAATGGCAAATGAGGCCCAACGATATCTCCAGGTTGCAGAAACAAGGAGTAAACAGAATCGATCCAACTAACGACACCAAAGCATGACGGAGCTAGAACACTCGAGGATATCGAATCTACTGCAATTCATAAGGAGCACGAACTGGCATACGAGCTAGTAAGAAAACAATGATAAGTTCTCAAAACCATGAAGAGATTCAGAATGGGTCCCTTAAACCATCACACACCTTCCTAACGTAATATATTATTATTGATTAAATATAATATAATCTATCTAAACCATCGACTTCCGTATTGACATTAAATAATTGCCCTTTGTTTGCGTAAGTACTTCAAATTGATATCAAAGTCTATTATTCGTATCCTCCTGAATAATTGAAACGTGTCAATCAAAAGCGCAGAATTGCAAAAATTACTTCGCCTGCTTATGCAAATAAAAGGAGCTTCATTCTGTAACTGCATTCGAGTGCATAAAGTAAAATGAAGTATAACACTGCAATCATCTTAACCACCCTAGTGACTTTATCCTTTGCACTGCACGAGAATCTTATATCTAATTTCACTGTAAATTTGGTCAAAACCCAACAGGCTGTGGTATTAGGATGCAATGAAGGAGGTAATGAGAATTCCAATAAAATTGTTTTTAATCAAGTATCTTTTGCCAGATTTACTAAAAGTTGGAAGGGCTCTCATTGAATGGAATCAGGCCATCCTTTTGCTCAATTTGAAGAGAAACTATTCCTTAGGAGACGCATTAACACGTCATAATCGAGCCAAGACCTCTGTCATTCTAGACTGTTCGTGTTCAGTGTGTAGGAGTGTTCTTCAAATTTCATCGGAGAGAAAGTACTTTAACAAAACTTATCAATGGATGATTTGGGATCCTAAAAATCGCGGATTATACGAACTTATTGGAGACTTGAAAAATATAGGACCAAATGCTCAGATCACATGTGTTAATAGCTCTAGAAATGGAAATAGCGCAAACTACTCTCTCTATGATGTCCATGCAAAAGGTCGCCACCTAAACAGCCCCCTTGAGGTTATCCACTACGGAGATTGGCAAAAGAAGCTAATAATCTACCGGGATATTTTTAAACTGCAAGGCATTCAGCATCGCGATCAATTCAACCGGCTTACTCTTCGAGGAGCAGTTGTGGTTTGTTATTAGATCTATTAACGTACTTTTAATGTTAAAACTCGTTAAATGTCAAATTTAACAAATTAAACAAAAAACTACATTTTCAGAGTGTGACTAAAACTTGACAAAAATTAAATGAAATGATTTCGTCATGTCCGTGATAAAACCATACAAGTATCATTTTAGAAATAGTCAGGATACAAAATTACAACAATGTGGTTTTGTCATACATACGACGGTTCGCAAGTTCTATTCGCATATTTATCAACTAAAAAGCTTATAAACTGAATATATAAAGGTTTATAGCGAAAACTCTCAGAAAGATTTTAAAACTTTGTCAAACGTTAAATGAAATGAATTGTAAGGTCCATTAACGTATTTATCGAGTAAAAAACTTATAAAATAAAAGGCTGAGACTGAAATTTTTCAGAGACTGGTAAATGGAGGAAAAGTCGCTATGTATTTTTCGAGTGTAAACGTGCAAATCGGTCTAAATATCAATGAACTTGATTGTAATATATTGTTTTTATTCTGGCGAAGGTATCGAACTACGATATTTCATTTTATTTCATTTTAATTTCCATTACGGGAAACATTTAATTAACACCAAACTTAATCGAAATTGTTATTGGAACTGAAAACCTCCAAACAATTTTGTTTAGATTTGTCTCCGTTTGACAGTTCTTAAATTGTTGCCAGAAGAAATTCTTCGAGAATGTTCAAGTTCATCTCTTGTCACTCGTGTTACTTCTCTTTTCCTCTGTTATTTAGGAAGTACGTACAAAGTTTTCGAACACTGTCAAGTGGCTCAATTTAATTCAAAGCGCTTTCATGTGAGTACACGAATGGACCTATTTTCTAGCTGTCACTCTTCTTTAGATTATACTAATAATTTTGTTCAAACATATTTACTCGTATGTCAAACTTTTCAGATCGATCGGGATAACATCACGAGCAATGAACAAATCAATTTCATCCTGTCTAGCCACGTCAAGGAAGATGGTGTAGCTCCTTTTATTAAATACTACTACGATCTGCTAGTTTTTCTGCAGGAACGCTTCAATTTGACGATGAGTTATCGCAATGCACGCGGTTGGGCTGGACGCCTTGGTGGAGGGACATTTCGCCTTGGCTTCCTTGGTATCGTAATGCGTAATGAAGTCGATATTGGAGCATCGGGTGCGTTTAATCGAATAAATCGCTTCGCCGAATTCGATACAATTCACCAGAGCTGGAAATTTGACGCGGCGTTCCTGTATCGGTTTACCACCGACATAGATGCGGACGGTAGGAGTGGTAATTTTTTAGCACCATTTGAGACGCAAGTTTGGGTATTCTCTTGTGTTACAATTATTACGGTGATTGTTATCTGGCGTTTGGTTATTTGGTTGAAAAGAAAAAGGAACAACAGAATAGAGGAGGGAAATGATAGTTTCCTGTTACAGATTTTAGCTGCTATTTGTCAACAAGGTGAGGAAGTTCAGGCTTTTGAACAAAGCAATTAAAAAACAATCTTAATCTTTTATTTTCAAGGCTTGGATCCGATTCCCAGGAGTTTGCCTTCGAGAGCGATCGTGTTTACGTTATTTGTGTTTAGTCTAGTTATGTATAACTATTATACATCGTCAGTGGTCGGTGGGCTACTAAATAGCTCAGGACAAGGACCAAAAACTATTGCCGACATTGTTAACAGTCCACTGAAGTTGGCCTTTGAAGATATTGGATACTATAAAGTTTTATTTAAGGTTGGTTGCATTGATAAATTGTTGAACAGCATTTTTTTTATAACATTCCATAGGACAGCAAACGATTCGTGATTCAACGCATGTATAGAACGAAGGTTCTGCCCAAACGAACCTCAGAGGAATTACCAGTTTTCACCCGTATGAAGGATGCAATTCCGTTTTTGAAAAAAGGTGGATATGCATTTCATTGTGAGGTGGTTGATGCTTATCCAGAAATCGCTCGTCTTTTCGATGCGAATGAGATTTGTGATTTGAGAATTGTTTCGGGACTTTTAGAAACTGAGCTACTGAATTGGATTGTCCCGAAAAATAGCATGTATACGGAGCTGTTTCGAGTCATGTATGCAATTGACTGGTGAAATCCCTCAAACTTGTTCACTAAGTCCCCTGTTTCTAGAATGTGTCGTGCTCGAGAAATAGGAATAGTAACGCGTACCCTTACGCACCACCAACCAGAAAAACCACTCTGTCAGTCGGGGTATACAATTTATCCTGTCACAATGTCCGGTGTAAATACTGCTTTTGTACTTTTGGGAGGTAATTTAAAATCGAATAATGAATTAAATTTATTTAATTGGTTTTACTTTTCAGTGGGAATGTTAGCCGCTACAATCGTTTTAGCTGGTGAAATAATTAGATACCGAACAATGAAGCGATTTCGAAAGTGAGAATGTTTAAGCTCACGGAAGCACTTTAAAATCATTTCTTCGCTTCAAAGTTCTTTACGTCATATTAAATGCTTTGTATGGATAATATTAGTTTAAAAAAGGAAACCAAATGAGAGAGCGATATGAAAATGAAAAAGGCGCCGGCCATAGACTTTTCAAAGCACAATTTTTGCATATTTTATTAAACTAAATAACGTTATAGCAATGGCAAATGATGTCGCTTTTATTTAGAGCTACGTACATACGTTTCTATAACTTTGCAAAATTGCTCAAGAATCTTAAAATGTAACACGTGGGCTAGGAAAATTCAGGTTGTTTTGCTACCAATTGGTGTCGACCAGGAAATTGGGACCGCAATAAATTGAATGTTTCACGACGTGATGGAAAATTCCTCCGACAGGATATTTGTTTTGGAATAATTTTGAGAAATTTAAGATTCGACGATTAGTGGTTACAGCGAGTGGTCTATCTTCAGGATCAGTTAAGGAGTTGGTAGAAGCATTTTTCTACTTTTCGTTTTGAACCGTATAGTAAATGAAAATAGTTATGTCATGATGTCAGGATATAATGTCCTGTGCTTTAAATTCTAGAATTAATAGTAGAGAGGTTATTGCCGCGATGGATATTTTCACAGCAGGAAAAAAGAGTAAAGCAAAAGCAAAATGTTCAGTCTAGCTAACAAGCAGCCCTTTAACCTCACAAGGAAATATTACTGGGTATGGGTAGCATATCGAGACAGTTCATAATTCCTGGTATCTTAGTAGTATTGTCTGATCAATGTTGACACGCAATGGATTTGAAGGCGAACATTTGATCGAATCGGAAAAGCAAACGCTGTTACATGAGTTTCTTCGGCCACTTTGAATTTGCACTTTTATGCATTCGGCCATTTTTTTATTTATTTCTTCTTTTTTTTTAAAAAAAAAAGTCAACGGTTGAGGTTGGCCATGATGTAATGGTAATGGTGGTCATATGGTCGTGATAATGACATCAGGAAGATGGACAAAAATACTGTGAATCATAAGCAACGACAATAACAACAAAACAAAAATACTTTTCATTTATCTGGACGCCACCCTTGGGGTTTACTGAAACTTAATACCACCTGAGTTTCAAACCACCTACACCAATCTGTCTTTCCCTCGGTCTCTTCCCCTTTTCAAATCGCCTGTGTCCTGAATTAGTATAAGGGTTCATATCCCCTTTGACGCGTGCAAATTATATAAAAAAAAGAAGGTAAGAGGTCGGACTAATGTTTACAATACTTGTCTCATAAAAATTGTCAGTACAGAAAAGATAGGATGTTTGCCTGTCTGTTTTGTTGCAATTGCTTTCATAAGTCTGTCACAAGTTAAAGCTCTTACAGGATTGCCATAGCATGCATAACAAATCGCCACAAATCAGAGAGCATTACCGAATGATTACCATCTGCTGATTTAAAAAACAAAACTATTTGTTGAACGAAATATTTATGTTTCAATTCGCCGGATAATTTTTTAGTTGCCTCAACAATTTGCTGCTTTTTTTCTGCATTTAAATCCTTTGAAGACTTTCTAGCCATCTTTTCCTTATGCACAATTTATTAATTATGAGCACACACAACAATATCACTACATCGCACTTAATATAATAAATTTGATCCCTTATTGCACTGCGACTGTATTGAATGCTTCAAAATTCAGCTCAAATATCCTTATGAAGCACAAAAAGCGAAGAATTTTTGAACTGCATTTTAACGGTTCCCCCCAGAAAAACAGGAAAATAAAAAAAAAATTAAACGGCAACACGCTCTCATACTCAAATTCATTTATTTCTCAAAACATATGCTCTCAAAAGCACAAGATCTTTGAAAACAAAAACCATAGAAAAAGCTGTAACGATTTGCTCTGAGTTGATAATGGTAACTCTGTTTTGATGTGCATTTTCAATACACACAGCGAATGCCATCGGCGATCAGTTGTGGGACAGGCTGATCGGGTGGGATGTATGTGAATTTGAGGAAAATTACAAAAACATATCCCATGTAAGTCAGTGGTTTCGTTTTTATTTCAGTGGCAATTTTTGAACTTGAGTGCCATGAACACATTTACAGGCACCAGTGTCTTAAAAAAAGCTCTCCCATAAGGTTTGTACTGACAATTTTTGTGAGATAAACTATAAACTTGTTCATTTCTCTTGATGTAATAAACATCTACTTAAATACATAGTCAACCATATCTTTTTTTTTGTGTTAATATTTTTTTTTAATTCTGACAGAAAAATAAGAAATAGGAGAATAATAAATATGTGGCACCAGCCTTCAACTGTCTTTCCTTCAATATAGGAGAAAAATGCAAAGTTACAACTTTCCAAGTCGCCTGAGGCTTCTTACAAGTTGTGCAAAGGCACCCACACATTGGAAAGTAAAATATTTATTGTAACACCCTGTATTTCAAAATTCAAAATGCTAATTGCACCAAGTTCTCGACCATGTTCTAAGTACACTATAAGTATGCAAAGTTTCATGTGTATATGAAATATAGGGGCTTCTGGAAGGAGTTAAAGGACATACACATTTTAAAAATATTATGCAGTTTTATAAAAATGGCAGCTTGCTTTCCTCGGTATGTCGTTTTATGACTTTGAATGTCCTTGGAAGAGATGTTTGAGATAACTGTTCGAAAACTTTAGTATTATATTTGTTTCTTGCTCGTGTAGACCAAGTATAGCTTTCGGGAAAATTTTCGATCTCGAGATTTTGATAATTTTTTTTTAATATTATAATTTCGTAGAGAAACTCGAACAAGTGGGTTTCGCAGGTCTGCTGTACCTCGGACTACAGCCTAAATAACTAGACGAATTTCCTTTAAGCTTCATATCTAGGGAATTTTCATTCTAGTCTCAAAATTTTCAGTGCTTTACTTAAGGATCTAAGGATTTCGATAAAGATTCATATGTTGTTTGTAATAAGACTGCTGCATATAATACATTTGCAAATGATCCAATAACGGCAAATTAGCCATTTCTAAGATATTGGATAAATGTAATACGAATCTCAAAAGTACTCATTCCCATGAAAAAAAGGCTTTTTGCTTTTATATTTAAAACCAACTTTCAAATCTGAGTCACAGATAATAAACTACCCAGATGTCGCACGCAAATATGAAAAAATGAAGCATATTTTTATAGTGGCAGACAACGTGGTAGCAGACAAAGAGCTTTCAGAATAAGTACAACAAATAAAGCTTTTTCTTTTTCCGCACACAGGAGCGAACATGTGGGAAAAGTTCAACAATTCAATTCAACAAATATTTTGTGTTCTGCTTTTTTCCCTTTTGTAAGAAGTTTAAGCGTTTATATATCACTTCTTCCCATATGAATGAGACATCTGGGTAGTTTATTATCTGTGTCTGAGCTTTATGCCTTTGATCATACATACATATGTAATAGGAATACATTCTATCTAAACCTTTTTCGAGCATATCGACATAACATTTTTGAGCCTCTTTCCAATGCGCCAACACCCCAAAAATTGCCTCCCTTTCTTCTTGGTGTGAAATTGTCTAAAAACAAGAAAATAGTATTTATTTGGTAAGGAAGTTTTCCGTTGTACCAGCGAAATTAACACATTTTGCAGGAATAAACATAGAAGAATGTTTAATTATATTATTTTTTAATAAGTTGGGTGGCGCGCTTCGCTCGGGCACCCATATTATCTTCCCTTAAGTGAAATCTGTGTAAAATGGAATCCTGAAGTATTTGAAGTTCGGGTGGGTGGTCCGCTTCATTCGTGGTCGGGACTTAGAACTTCAGTATTACGCCAAGTTCTCTACTTTTGGCGTGTAGACAAAGGAAAAAATTATGAAAATGGACTTTTCAACAAGACTTCCAAAAAATGGGAGGAGCAAGGGTGTGACAGTACAAAGAAGGTATCAAAAATTGTAGGGTACTTCCCGTGAACACAGAATTCTAAAAATGTTGGTACAGAGGTAGTACTTGGTGTGGCGGAAAAGGAAAAAGTGAGTGGACTTTTCAACATGGCTTCCAAAAAATGGGAGGTGCAAGGGTGGTAGTATAATAGAAGGTATTAAAACCTGTAGGGTACTTCTAGTTCACCTTGAAAATTGGTACAAAGGTAGTGCTTGGGGCATACACAAAGGATAAAATGAGTGAAATTAACTTTTAAATATCATTTCTAAAAAATTGGCAGGGAAGGGTACAGTGTGTTTTTATCTAAACATATGCGGTATATCCACTAGATATAGATTCTTGAAAGTGTATACATTGAGGAATTGTTAAAAGTACACTTGTTCAATAAATGATTAAAACTAAATTAATTTGATATTTAGATAGAAAGCGCATCACTAAATAGTTACAGTAGTAGTTTGTAGTTTTTAGACAATTTTACATTAAAAAAAGCATGAACTTGAGTTGTTTTGGATATTGACATATTGCAAAGCACAGCTAACATTAAAAAAAAAAACTTGCCATGAATGTGAATATGCCCCTTTGTTTCATCCATAAAAAATTTGCCCACTCACTTTTCATACATAATTTATTTCCCTCCTTCATCAACGATTTATTTCCCTCATTGCGCTTCCACCACAATGGAAACGATTCCCAACTGAACGCAACCAATTAACACTGACAAACATTTGACAGTTCATATATGGGTTCGGGGTTATCAAATTTTTCCCAAATACCCAATTTCCCAATTCTTGGTCCTCCTTTTTAATTTATTTAAATTATTAAATTAAAAGGCAATTGGGGCATTAAAAGATGCTGCGAAACACGAGGAAACTACTAAGTTCGTTTGGCGTAAGAGCATTTTACAAATCAATTGCTTTCTCACGTAATGCGAACACAATTTCCAGAAAGCTACCCCGGTTCAATGGAAGCTCAACAGATACATCTCAACCACTGGTTCCAATCAGCAATTTCTCGTACCTATGGTGGTGGAACAAACTGGACGAGGTGAGCGAGCCTATGACATATTTTCCAGACTTTTGAAAGAAAGAATCATCTGTCTGATGGGTCCGATACACGATGGTGTAAGTTCATTGATTGTCGCACAGTTGCTGTTCTTGCAGGTTGGTTAAATAATACCCACACGCGTTGAATAGACATCACACACAGTATTTTCCAGTCAGAGGACATGAACAAACCAATTCACTTGTATATAAACTCTCCCGGTGGGGCAGTAACCGCAGGTTTAGCCATTTACGATACAATGCAATATGTAAAGCCTCCTATATCGACATGGTGCATTGGTCAAGCGTGCTCAATGGGTTCCCTTCTTTTGGCCGCCGGCGAACCAGGAATGCGATATTCACTGCCAAATGCTAGAATAATGATTCACCAACCTTCTGGTGGTGCTCAGGTATACGAAAATCCCCAAATTGATGTAGATGAATGTAATATTTTCTTTTAGGGTCAAGCTACAGACATTCAGATACAAGCGGAAGAGATTATCAAACTGAAACATCAGTTGACAAAAATCTATGTGAAACATACAAAGCAAGAATTCGATTGCCTAATGGGAAAGATGGAACGTGACAACTTTATGTCACCTGAGGAAGCCAAAATATTGGGTATAGTTGACCATGTGCTGGAACATCCACCACCGGTTAGTGAGCAAATCAAAAAACTCACGGTAGAAGAACAACTAGAGAAGGATCGAGGGGAACAAACCATTATTTGAATGAATGATGATGGACGTGTGCTTATGTTAGGCTAGACAATAAAAATGAATTTTTAGCGAATGATTGGGTCAAACTTTTGATCGTTTAGTAGACAAGTAGCCATAGACACTTTTTATATATGGTTTAGGTAATACTGTGGTGGACCGTTCTGGTGAGGAATTTCAACCTGAAGTGATTAGAAAACACTCAACGAGTACCTAGCTTGTCTTAATATCACCAGTATACTGAAAACCTCTCCAACAGAGGCGCTCTAAACTATGCAGCATAAGGTACAACCACGTGCATAAGGGCAGCCAGCTGTTTGCCGTTTGGGACTTATCCCAGCTGGCTGCCAGCTCAGCATTAAAACTGAGTTCCGCCATTGGAGAGAACAACACAATGGCCATGCCAGTATCCTATTGATGTACCGTCCTCTCCCCATCAATAGAACTGACCGACTACCTGCCACCAAATTAAATTTTAACTTGGACTACAAACACTCAATACCGGACAGATCAGAGTGGATACATCGCACTGTCCTCCATCCACACCGAATCGCTCTCAATTGTCACGGATGGGTCCAAAAAGGACGGAGTCTTCTCAAATAACCTGAACATTCACTTCTTCTTTAACCTTCCGAGTCATTCTATCGTTGTCCAAGTCGAAGTCAACGCTGTTCGCCAAGCCGCTGACTAGTTGGCGGTTAATACTATATCGCAGACAGACGTCGTTATTTATATCTACAGACAGGCAGCCAACAAATGCCTAACATTCAGCACTTTAAAAGCTAAGGCAGTGTCTCGCACGGAGATAACTGGAGTACCTCGCCTTTCGTGGGGTCACTGTGACATTCTAGCCCAACAAGGTTCTTCTGGTACGAACAGCATAGGCATAACCGACGTCGAGGCGCCAATGTCTTTTGTTAAGTACCACGCCGATGCAAATCATCTAGACCATTATGGTAGGTAGATGGGTAAGAGTGGCGGTTCTGTTAGGAAGAACGTAATTAGCACTAGGTGCCGTTTTGTTACCACAACTCATGTAACCTGGGTGTTATGGTGTGTTGGTGAGGAGTCTCTAAATCCACCTGTGGAATTCAAAAAAGTAATAAATTCTTTGATGTTTTTCTCTCATATTTGCTCCAGGGAATTGAAAGGGTTTTCCTAATGCTCGTTGTCTGGCCCTAGCTAGTGCCGGACAGGCGCATAAATAATGGATAAGGGTTACTCTTTCAGTTGCGACATTGCAACTGCGACAGTGGGTGTTGTGTGGGATACCTAGTTTGACTGCGTGGTCTCCTATAGACCAGTGACCCGTAGTGATCGCTGTTAACCTGGCGACATCTTTACGCGTTCTATTTAGGTCGGTTGTTTTAATTTTATTGTAGCCTAGCCACATCCTTCTGGATATAACACAGTTTGTAGCCTAGACCATCTCAGGTTGACTTTTATAAGGAATATTGAGGAGATTTCTACATTGACCGCTCCAAGGGGAACATGTACTGATTGATCAGCAAGTTCATTTCCACAAACGTTATTATGCCATAGAACCCAGATCAGGGTTACTTTGAATTGTCCATCTAGCGAGGCTAGCTCGTTTCGGCATTCTAACACTAGTTTAGAGGATATAGTGACCGAGGCGATGGCTTTGATAGCAGCCTGGCTATCAATGAGTATGGCAATCTTTTGCTTTGGTGTTATATTTGTGTGTAATTTGATCTGGCGACAGGCTTCGCGGATAGCGAGTAGTTCCGCCTGGAAAACACTGGCATTATCTGGAAGTGTATAAGATTTTGAGATGTTCAAGGATTCGGAAAACACACCTGCATCAACACCGCAGTCCATCTTTGAACCGTTTGTGTAGATTGTTATGACAAAATCCTTGATCACTTGCCCATCTTGCTATTCTGATCTTGCTGGGAATTGAACGTCGAAACGCTTTGCGAAATTAATTTTGGGGATAATGTAATCTGTTTAGGGCGATACGAGTTATCTCGGTAGAGAGTTCAGTATATTGCTATGCCCGTAGGGTTTCGCAGTCCAGCACCCAGACTATCTGAGTCTGATTGCGCTATGTGCTGTAATGTTTGTTATGTGTAGGTCTATTGGTCAAAGATGATGATGACCGTAGAGTGCATGTAGTGCCTATGCATGCTGTACTTTGTACCTTGTTAAGTTTGGTTATATTATAGGCCTTTTTAGAGCCGGCCATCATTGACCCATATGTGAGAATCGGTCGTAGGGTTGGGGTCAAAATCCCGAAAATCCAAAATCCCGAAAAACCAAAATCTTGAAAATCCAAAATCCTGAAAGGCCAAAAAAAATATAAAATTAAAAATTTGCGCAAATTTTAATTTTATATAATTTTTCGGGATTTAGTTTTCGAAACTTGGGTTGGGTATGAAATCTCCTTTTTCAAAATCCCTTTTCCATAATCCCCTGTGTCGAAAGCCCCGTTTCAAAATCCCTCTTATCAAAATCCCCTGAGTCAAAATCTTTTTTTCCGAAATCCCTTGTGTCAAAATCCCCCGTTTTTATATTTTTGTGTTTAATTTCTGGATGTAATTTCCGCGGTTGCCGTGACATAAGGCCATATTTCAAAATATTGCCTTATGACGCTTTCACAAAGTGTCATAAAGCCATATATCAGGGTATGGCCTTATGTCGCTTTCAGAAAACGACATAAGGCTATTATGGCTTTATGTCACTTTCAAATGTTCAAATATATTTATATATATTATATCCACAATGCATAAACAGTAGAATATGTAATATGCAACCCCCTGCTTGGGGTTACTGTAGGATTTGGAGTGGGTGCGAGGTTGGGTGTATGCAAAGTTTCTTTATATTCATGAGGTATTTTTTTAAAAACCAGGGGATTTTCAATTTTGAAAGCAAGGTCTTTTCCACGGGATTTTGGAACGAGATATTTTTTTACAGGGGTTTTTGACACGGGGGATTTTAAGCAAATGTCTGAATTCAAAACAGGTGAATTTCGGTTACAGGGGATTTCGGAACGAGGTATTTCATAGGAATCCCTTGGAACTTTTTTTCTATATTGAATGTGTGTTTGTCCAGTCCCGTTGGCGTTAGTGCTGTAATGTTTAGCAATTCGCAATGTGCATTCAGTCGTGTTGATCTCATTCAGTGTGATAGGTGATAGATTAGAGATTTATTGTAGTTAATTGAATTTAGCCAGTGAACATCTTAATACAAAGTGAGTATCATACCTTTATAATTAATAGGTTTAAATAGGTTTAAAGTACTAGAAATGAGCGCGTCCATTGTAAAAACAAATAAACAGCGTGAGAAACTGCTTATTGACGGCTACACTTACCACCTCAACAAAAATTACAAGAACACATTTTACTGGGAGTGTGAGTAGCGAAAAGAAACCTTTTGCAAATCACACCTGACCACAATATTAGAGAACAACTCGCATAATATAAAAAAATTCCCCACAGACCATTCTCACGAGCCGTTATGCATACTCGAAAGCGATATATTTAGGAAATGAATACGTGAAAGACAAAGCAAGCACCACATTTCAACAACCAGCAAAAATTGTTGCATCGTCTGAAGCCACGTGTTCGCAAAACAAGCGAGTGTATTTGCCAAGCCTATCAGCGCAAAAAAATAAATAAGACGAGTTCGTAGCAGATTTCGTCAGGTTGAAACAACAACATTGGACGATATAAAAATTCCCAATGATTTAAAGCTTGTAGATGGCGAACTTTTCGTACTTGCTGAAAAGTCCTTCGACAATGACAAAATCATTATTTTGGGAACTCTGGACAATATTCGTCAGCTAGCTAGTTGTGCATTATGGCTCATAGATGGTACGTTTGAGGTAGTACCTACTATATTCCGTCAACTATTTTCAATTCATGGACAAGTTGGTGGTCAAATAGTTCCTTTGTTGTACTGCCTCATGTCCTCTAAGAGCCTAAAATGTTACAGGGAATTTTTTTCTGAAATAATAACTATAGCTGCAGAGCATGATGTACTGAGTCCAAAATACATACTTTCCGACTTGGAAAAAGCAAGTGTGAAAGCTGCCATTACCGCATTTCCTGAGGCTGGAAGCGGAGGTTGTTTGTTTCATTTTGGGCAAATTATTTGGCGAAGGCTTCAATCGTCTGGTCTCCAAAGGGAATACGGAAATAATGAAGGTATTTTATGATATTTTATGAACTATTTTGTTGTATAATAATGCACACATTTTCTACATTTTGTTAGATTTTAGTTTACAAATGAGAATGCTGAAAAGCCAGATTATTTTGATGTTTTCAAGCGCAATTGCTCTGAAATATCTACTCCGATTGTCAACTGGTTTGGAGAAAATTATGTGAATGGTGATGATAACGGCTAAAATTTAACTGGAAAATACATATTTATAAAGTTTACTTTGCAGGTAAGGAGAGTAAAAAAAGAAGACATGACGGACTTTTAGTTACAGTTCCCCTAATTTTTGGTCGGTTTCTAACCTTGTGGAACAAAGTCTGCCTCGGACACAGAAGAAAAGCAAGGACGTGAGTTAGGGAACGAATATGAAAAACTGAGGGTACTGTCATCAGAGAAGGAATAGATTGGATTAGAAGTTGCAGACAAGAGATAATTTATAAAAATAAGAAAGAGAGTCGGAGACAAAACAGAGCCTTGGGGAACACCAGCATTTATTTGGTGAATTGCAGACTTGAAGCCGTCCAAAACAACTTGTATTGAACGCCCCGAAAGGTAATTTCTAATCCATTGAAGAAGAGACTCATCGATGCCAAATGCACGCATTTTCGACAAATTCGAATTTTTTCGCCAAACTCTGTCAAATGCTTTTGAAATATCAAGCGCAACCATCTTGGTTTCGCCAAAGTGATGGAGAAATTGGTTCCACTTCTCGGTGAGATATGCCATCAAATCACCAGTGGACCTGTTGCTACGAAAACCATACTGCCGGTCATTAAGAAGTTTTCGTGAATCGAGATATTTCATAAGCTGACGATTTATCAGCATTTCCATGACCTTGGAAAGAAGGGACGTAAGTGCAATGGGTCGGTAATTGGACAGGGAGGAAGATTCGCCTTTTTTTAGGGACGGGCTGGACAAATGCTGTTTTTCATCTACTCGGAAAGAGCCCTGAAAAGTAGGATAGACAGAAAAGCTTACGCAGCGGTTTTGCCAGCGTAGAAGAACACCTCTTCAGAACTATGGGGGGATACCATCTGGACCAGCGGATTTGTGTATGTTAAGACCTTTGAGTACTCCTGGAACTGTACGAGTGCGAAAGTGGACTTGTCCCATGGAAAATTTGACGCTCTCAAATACAGGTGGAGACAAAGCATTATCTGGCAGCGTGGAGTTCGCTGCAAAATGAGCAGCAAGCAGATTTGCTTTGTCTGAGGAGCTGACAGCTGGAATGTCATTGTAAATGAGCGTGGGGATGGCAGACGAGGCAGAATTTTTAATATTTTTGACGAATGACCAAAAATTGTTACTACCTTTGGGACATTGTAGGATTTTTTGCCTCAATTTTTGGTCATGTAAGAATTTTACAAGTCGAATATGGGCATTGCAGTCTTTTCTGGCTTGTTTAAACTTTTTTCGGTTTTCCTCAGATTTGTTGGCTTTATAAGACCGAAAACTTACTTCTTTCAACCTGATAGCCTCTTTACAGCTTTGTTTAATGCTCTTTATTCTGTTAGGAATAAAGTCATTCATGCCTAAGAGTATAGTTCTAATGATCATATCAGCAGCGGCACCCACGTCGCTATCGAGGAAGCATAGCGACCAGTTAAAACTCCTAAAGAAGCTATTAAGGCCGCTCCAGTTGGCTTTCTCGTATTGCCATACTTTTCTTTTAGGAGTTTTTTCTTTAACTGAGTGGTCGGAGTACGAGAATTTAGCTGATACGATATTATGGTCAGACCGACCTAGAGGCGCTAAAACACCAATAGTGTATTTATCAGGGTGCGAAGTAAGAAACAAGTCCAAAGTGTTGGCGGAATGACGTTCAATGTCCGGTATACGTGTAGGCTCATTTACAAGCTGAGTCAAATTGTTTACCTCAGCGAAAAGTTCAACATACCTTCCTTCGGGTGTTGTCTGGCCAGAATATTGAAGCCAATCCGAATTGTGTATATTGAAATCGCCCGCAATGACTTTTTCAGTATGAGGGTACAAGGAGACAATTCGAGTGATGGAATCGGACAGTTCATCAAATTCGTCAAAAGTTGAGTTGCTGTCAGCACAAGGGCTTCTGTAAATAAAGCAGTAGTGGATTATTTGCTTACGGACGGTAAATTTTAGCCATTTCAAATTAAATTCCGGGTTGGAACAGTGGCCATACTGTGGTGGAACTTGGTAAGCAATATCACCACGAACGTAAATGGCGAGGCCACGGTGGGAAAAAAATAATGACACTAAGTTATATCCAGGCAGTTTCAAAGCGGAAGATTCCCTCACTACCTGTGTTTCGCTTAGTGCCAAAACAGCTGGTTTATGGAAATGGGCGTGGGCGTACACATAGAAGAAATTCGTTCGAAGCCCACGAATGTTGGTAAAATCACCCTAAATTCGCTCATCACTACAACACTGCGCTCTACGCTGATTGATTGCGCGCGTGATCGGCTTTTTTTTTTTTAATCTTTTTTTTTTTATTTCGCAAGTTGGCGAGGCAGACACATGCGCGCGCGACGACAGGCAACAGACGACTCGAAATCGATTGTAAGAACCGAAAGTTTATAAAATAATGCCCACGTTTTTGGACCCATGTATATGCATATCTTTTCTTTTTACTTCCACCTCTCGGGCAAGTATTAGTTTCCTGAAAATTTAGAGATTTTAATTACACTTTCCATTACTATGATAGAAAACTCAATAAAGTGGGTCTCGCAATTCTGTCTGTCTGTCTGTCTGTCTATACGCACGACTGCAGCAGAGATCAGAAGGGTCACAATTCGAGGCAAAATCGGAATTTTCATTCTAACCCCAAAATTAACGGTACTTTACTAATGGCCGATGTTGAAAAAAATCGATTTTCTTTATTAACCGGTTTCTGAAAATTGGCTATTTTTCGGCTATGTTTCGATGAATTCTGTTCAAAATCAATATTTGAATCATTTTTGATATACACTTACTTTTTTTTTTTTTTTTTCGATGGAAATCTTCAAAAGACACTCGGTAATAATCGGTACCAAGTAGTGTGAGACTCTTACCGCACTAAAACCACCGGTGAATCAGGACCAATCTATGAAAGATCGACAAAAGATTTTTCTTTCTTAATTTATAAATCGCATTGGGGGAAGTTTAAAGTTATAACACTTTCCCATAGCTCCGAACATTGTTTCGTACATTTAAGACGGTCTCCATTTCGGAGTTGGTATGACTTTGCAGTCGCTGATTGTGTGATACAGTGTGTTTTTTAACCACTTCTGTAACCATTTCAATTTGAAGGTCACGATGTAGATCGCTATTTCTTATATACCAAGGGGCATTAATTATTCCACAAAGGACTTTGCTTTGGAATTTTTGGATGGGTTCAGCATTTGTTTTATTTGTACAGCCCCATAGTTGGATACCATATGTTCAAACGGGTTTCATTACTTTTTTATATAACATTAATTTGTTCTGGATAGATAGGTCAGAGTTCTTTCCTAGTAGCCAGTACATTTTTCTGTACTTCAAGTTAAGTTCTTCTCTTCTCTTTTTGATGTGATCTTTCCATTTAAGCTTTGCATTTGGACTTGTCCCATGGAAAATTTGACGCTCTCAAATACAGGTGGGGGAGACAAAGCATTATCTGGCAGCGTGGAGTTCGCTGCAAAATGAGCAGCAAGCAGATTAGCTTTGCCTAAGGAGCTGACAGCTGGAATGTCAGTGTAAATGAGCGTGGGGATGGCAGACGAGGCAGAATTTTTAATATTTTTGACGAATGACCAAAAATTTTTACTACCTTTGGGACATTGTAGGATTACAAGCTGAGTCAAATTGTTTACCTCAGCGAAAAGTTCAACATACCTTCCTTCGGGTGTTGTCTGGCCAGAATGTTGAAGCCAATCCGAATTGTGTATATTGAAATCGCCCGCAATGACGATTTCAGTATGAGGGTACAAGGAGACAATTCGAGTGATGGAATCGGACAGCTCATCAAATTCGTCAAAAGTTGAGTTGCTGTCCGCACTAGGGCTTCTATAAATAAAGCAGTAGTGAATTATTTGCTTACGGACGGTGAATTTTAGCCATTTGAAATTAAATTCCGGGTTGGAACAGTGGCCATACTGTGGTGGAACTTGGTAAGCAATATCACTACGGACGTAAATGGCGAGGCCACGATGGGGAAAGAATAATGACACTAAGTTATATCCAGGCAGTTTCAAATCGGAAGATTCTTCAACTACCTGTGTTTCACTTAGTGCCAAAACAGCTGGTTTATGGGAATAGGCGTGGGCGTACACATCAAAGAAATTCATTCGAAGCCCACGAATGTTGGTAAGATTAACCCTAAATTCCCTCATCACTACAACATAGAAACACAAATGTTATGCCAAGGTGCCTCATGAGAGGCACGAACTGAGTAAATCCATAGTCTAATATACTCAGAAATGTATCATAGACTTCTTTAAGTTGTAGACCAGAAAGAATGCTTGACCAATCAACCGAGCCTAAATAATTGTTTAATTCGCTTTTGAAAAATTATAACTCATTTCATAAATATTTGAATTTGATTCTATTGCAGAAAGAGTACTGTATTGCAAATGTGGACATAGAGCAATGTGGTGAATAGAATTTCTCATTATAGGACATAAAACTTCTCTGACAGTACAATTTAAGTTATTATCAATAAATATTAGATCAAGAATTCTATTTAATGAATTATGACAATAATTTGTTTGCAATATATCAAAAGCAAACATAGAATCAATAAACGTGAACTCACAATTCCGTTTTCATATTATACGGAATTAAACATTTATATTCATTTGAATATGACCATTTGATATCACCTAAATTAAAATCGCCCAAAACGATAAGATGTTGATGTTCAATCAGCTGATCAGCGATGAATTTGATGTTGGCTAGATGATATTCATTCTCACATAGCGGGCTTTTTGGGGGTAAGTAGCTCGCAACGAAGAAAACTTCCTTTCGTCCAGCCTCCCCGCCACCAAGATCCACAGAAACGCAGTTGCTTACTCTTAAAATCATCGTGTGGGAGTATAACGGTATTAGTTGTGAGAGTTGAACGCACGGCAATAAACACCCTCCCGCCGCGCTGATGACCACTCATTGCTGTTCGGTCAAGAAGATGAACGGTGTAGTAGTCATCGAAGATTTCAGCAGTTGAGAAGTCGTCATTCAACCATTCTCTGATTGGTTCATTCTCATTGATTTTGGTTCTTATACCACCAGCATTTTGGTAATAGACAGTGATAACATTTGTTGACGAAGAGGATTGTTTATATTTGCACATTGTCTGCGCTATCGTTTTTTGGAATGAAACGAAATTTTCTTACATGCACGTTCAAAGGCCAGTTATCAGCATTCTTTGATAATTACATGCAGGGACACCAAGGCAAAAATTAACAAATTTGAATGACCACAAATCGGCATCTATTTTGTAAAGGGGATAACAAGTGAGAAAATTTACCGGAACACTCAGCTTCTTCGATGCATATGCCAGTATTGATTCCGCCTTTGTGGTTGTGGAGAAGCGAGAGACATGAAGCCATTTCTTTGCCGATATTACCTCAACTTCTGTATATGCAGTCTTTATCGATGATTCTTGGCTGTTTTTTTGTGTTCCGTCTCCTATTATTTACTGTATTCCATTGCAGATTCACTGATTCAATCAACTCGTTAGAATTACAGAACTAACCGGAGGTTCTTCATGAACAGTATTGGCGTAGGTTACCGCAGTGTTTACATTATGCACTTGTTTGTTATTATTGTTTTTGTGCATTTGTTTGTCTTTATTAGATGTGGGTGTTGACTTTTTTTTAAGGATTTAATTTCCTCATGTAGGAATTGAACAGTTTTGGCTAAAGGAAACGTGATATCGTCCATTGATATCCGCATCTTTTCAGACAGCCAAGCCGCAAT
The DNA here is from genome assembly GCA_963082735.1 of Pocota personata. Classification (NCBI taxonomy): domain Eukaryota; kingdom Metazoa; phylum Arthropoda; class Insecta; order Diptera; family Syrphidae; genus Pocota; species Pocota personata. The sequence goes on from OY720430.1 coordinate 144,350,199, forward strand.
TAAATCCTTGAAATCTTCCTCAACAAATTCTTTAACAGCTCTAGACTGCCGATCGTCTCTTATGGAGATGGCGGAGCAGTTTACCATTCACCTAATTTGGGTGCCGGGGCATAAGGATATTCCAGGGAATTGTAAGGCTTACGAACTTGCCAGACATGGAACAACAATACCCATCCTTCCGGGCAAAAGTTTACTGGGTATGCCTATCGCAACATGCAAACTTAAATTAAAGCTGAATGCTACCGTAAAGACAAATTCTAGGTGGACAAGGAGTACAACTTGTCTAGCGACAAAACAGATTTGGCACATGCTGGATCTGAAACGCTCTAGAAATTTGATTTCTCTAAATAGGAAGCATATTACATGCAACAAGGCTAGGCGTCTTCCCTAACGATTTCTGCAGAAGCTGCATGGATGAGTAGGAGGAAGAGACTATTCTTCACCTTCTTTGCACCTGCCCAGCTCTCTCCCACTAAATGATCTGAATAATATTGATGTTAGGTACATTCTACGCTTCATCAGAAGCTCCAAATGGTTCAACGAGTAGACTTGAGGACGCGTCTCAAACCCATGAGGTATCACAATGAACCTATTATTGGTCTACAAGTAAGTGTGTTGGCTTCTTTTTTGCTGACAGCCACTTCAACCTAACCTAACCTAACCTTTGTTACAGGCGTAGAAGGCTATACATGCCTTCTTTACCCGTTGTTTTATGTTTATCTACCAGTTGAGTTTAAGATCTAGGATAACTCCTAAATACCCACCACTGGACGATAGGGAGAGTGTTTGACCATGCGAAGTCAGGTATTTTGGTTTTAGTGGTGAAGAGCATCAGTTTAGTTTTGCTCGAGTTAACGCCGAGACCGCATTTATTGGCTCAGGTGCTTACCTTACTCATAGCATTTTCCATGATTTCACTTATCACAGAGGGGAACATTACTTACACTAGTATTACCATATCGTCCGCATACCCGACTACCTTAATTCTTTCCCTGTCTAATGCTACAAGGATTTTATTTATGCCTATAAGCCATAGTAGAGGTAAAATAACACCGCCTTGACGTGTTCCCCTGCTGACAAATTTGGTTATATTGCTGTTACCCAGTGTTGTCTGAATAATTCTAGTACTAAACATAGAAACAATCAAATGACTTAAAAAACTTTCTATTCTCAGCTCCGTTAGGGACTCTAAAATAGCTTCAGTGTGTACATTATTAAAAGCTCCTTCAATGTCTAGAAAGGTAGCTAGGTGTCTTCTTTGTAGTGTATAGATTTTTCAACAGTTCGCACTGCCTCGTGAATGGCTGTCTCTGTAGATCTTCCTTTGAGGTATGCATGCTGCGATTTGGAGTGGGATGGTTCTTATATTTTATTGGAATGAAAACTACTCCCACTCGTCTCCATGATTGGGATACACGGTTATTTAATAAACAGCTCCTGGAAATCTGTATTACGACTTTTGTAGCATAATGGGCAGAATGCCATCCAGGCCCGGCGATTTATAAGGAGCAAAGCTAATTAAAGCTCAGGAAATGTTTACGTCGGTTATAATGGATGTTATGCTTTCTCAGGCGCTAGATTGCAGGCGCTGAGAGCTGATAGGCTTTGTTCTGTTATCTTTGCACCCAGGAAAATGGGTGTTTATTAGACGTTCTGAAGATTCTGCAGTTGACTCAATCCATTCCCCACCTGCCTTTCTCAGAAGTATTTACACCTGTGTTAGATATTAAAGGTCTCTCTGGTCAACTTCATAAGATTAAAGAGTTGCTCATTCCACCAAGGAGAGAATGGTTTTTAGCTATATCTGATTGGACACGAGACTTTATACGCTGTGTTAAAAGCTTTTTCGGAGTTCTTTACTTTGTGTCGAGTTCTGTTATTGAGATGATAGACCACCGCCAGGATACTGTGACCAATACTAGATCCAAAGAGGTCCAACAGACTTCTGAAACACAAGAGAGGAACCCTCCCAAAACTAGCCAACGTAATCATATATATAAAACTAAGTGGAAAATGTGTATGTGTCCCTCTACCGCCCATAATTTTCAACCAATTTAGTTGTTTTTTTTTTAAATGTAGATAATTACGGTACAAAGATGATATGCAAAAAAAAAGAATTACAAAAACATTCAAAAACATTGAAAAACTTAGACATTTTTGTGTGCTATACCGTTGTGGTACATACAGCTGAGTACAACAACCGTTTTTTTTAATACCTGGCGAAGCGGGCGGGGTTTAAACTAGTAACATAATAATAGCATCCCCTACAATGACTACTACAGGAGCTGAAGAGGTGAGGAGCTAGAAAAAACAGAAACAAGCTTCTTGTGTACCTGCCCCGCACTCGTCGACTTTAGAATTATGTACATATAAAAATAATTTACGCCTGAGCGTAAACCCGCTTAAAGAGCGACGTGAAACCGCTAAGGAAAAGATTACGAACGAAATTAAATCCGCAAAAGTAAAAACGAAAGGGGAACAAAGTAAAGTCCCTCTGCCAAAAATTAAGGAAAAGCCAAAATTTTCATTAGCGCAAACATATGCTCAAGCCGCATCACAAGTACACAAACAGAGCGGTTTTACGACAGACCCAATCTCCCAAGTTCTCTCTATAATTCTCGCGAAACTTGAGGAGCAAACCAAAATAAACAACGTCATATTTAACAAATTGAGCAAGCTTGAGTTAAAACCTCGCAATAAAAGAACTCCCACATGAATATGAAACGGGATTTCGAATCCATTTCTGGTCTAGAAATTTTGAAAACAATAAACTCTCTCAAAAATACTAACTCGTGTGGTAAGAATGGTATTTCGAACATTGTGTTAAAAAAAAACCGCTTTGAATTTAGTTAACGTTCTAGCATACATTTTTAATTTGAGTGTTCTTTCAGGCATCTTCCCAGATGATCTGAAAAGTGTTGTTGTTATACCTCTCTTTAAAAAAGGCAACAAAAAAGATCGAAATAACTATAGACCAATCTCATTATTACCCTCAATAGCAAGTCTATGAACAAATCATTAAAACTAGGATTTTGCAATTTTTGTTAAATCAAGATTTTTTTAGTCCCTTACAATATGGTTTTCGATCAGGGTTATCAACAGAAGATGCTCTGTTAGATTTGTGTTCCTTTATACAAAAATGTCTTGATAAGAAAAAATGTTGTGGTGCGCTTTTCGTTGACATAACCAAAGCGTTCGATATGGTTAAACATAGCATTCTTTTAAAAAAAAACTGTACAACTCTGGTTTTCGAGGTTGTATTTATAATTGGTTTGTTTCTTATCTGAGTAATCGAATTCAAAAAGTTAATATGAATAATGTTCTAAGCGACTCGAAGGATATTAATTTGGGTGTACCTCAGGGATCAGTGTTTGGTCCTATTCTCTTTTAAATATACATTAATTCTCCTTTTTTTTGAACAACCATTTGTTGGGAATGTTAAGGCATTCGTGGATGATCTTGCAATTGGATATGATTCTGAAAATCCATTAAATTTAGTTTCAGACATGAATTATGATGTCCATATACTAAGGTTGTGGTTTGCGGTGCATGAACTTTGTATAAGTAATAAGACTAAAGTCATGTTTTTTAGCCTTGACGCAAAGGAGTTGGGTAACATTGAGATTAGCTTTCATTCACCTGAACAGGTTAAATTCTTCAAATATTTAGGAGTAACAATTGATCAACAACTTAAATGGACCGAACATATTTCGAATCTTAAACAGTATTTTCTTTCAACAATTCGGTGTCTATACAGTCTGAGAAAAATTTTTTCTGTAAATCTGTATACTACGGGATATTTAATTCGAGCTTAGAATATGGTATATGTTGTTGGGGGTGTGCTTACCATAATAGATTGCAACAATTGCTTGTCCTGCAGAAGTGTGCCGTAAGAAAAATTTGCAATTCTACTCGTTTTGCTCATTCAATAGAACTTTTTCGTAAATTACAAATGTTGCCTGTACGACACCTTTTTTACTATAAGGTTTTAAAAATATTTTTTATACGAAGTGGTTATAGGCAAAGTCCCATTATTGGATCATATAACTTGAGAACCAATTCTAGTAATTTTCCATATTTACGTTTTCGGACTACATTTTATAGAAACTCCTACTCTGTAATATCACGCAAGTTATTCAATAAACTTCCTGAAACAATACAAAACATTACGAATCTGTCTCTGTTTTTAAAAAGAATTAATTAATTCGTGGCTTTTTGTGTATGATATGAATGAAATTGAAATTTTGTTGTACAACTTTACTTGATATTAGATTTGTTTTGCTCTCTGGCTGTTAATTAAATAATAATTTATCTCCTATAATTATTTTTGTAAAATATAACCTATTGTAAAACGCTATTTTTTCTTCTAGTCCACTATGTAATTGCTAAATTTAATGTGGCATTTGCTCTATTTTTATAAAAATAAAAGTGCCACTAACTATTCTCATAAATTTAAAAAAAACTGTTAATATAGATGTAAGTTCAATGAATTCTGTAAATGAGAATAATGAATAAACATACATACATACATACATTTTTACATGGAACGCAAACGGCCTCCAACAAAAAATCACCGAACTGAAGGAATTCTTGCGGAACGACAACATTGACATATGCCGATGTCCGTTTAAAAGTAACGACCTTGTAGGTCTCTTCACCACGCTTGGAACGAACTTCATTATTGGTGGTGATTTTAATGCAAAACTCATCTTTTGGGATTCAATATACAATTCACCGAAAGGCAGACTTCTTTACGAAGTCGGTATGTAATTTGGGGTTGATTTCTATTCGACAGGGAAACCGACATATTGACCGTCCGATGCAGCAAAAATACCTGACCTAATAGCACAGACAATAAATATACAGATTTCGCACTACCATACAAAAAAGTGGTGTATGAAAATTAAATCCACTGAAAAAAAAACTTTTTAAAAAGCTTCAACTAGAAAACTAACAACAATATCTGTTTTTTCTCTCTCTCTCTTCTACTCCATCAAATCAGTAATCACATGAAAAATCACACACAGAAAAAAAAATCAGAAACCTTTTTTTCTACTCTCTTCTCACTTGATCATGGCACACACAACATTGTTTTTGGTAAGCTGTGCACCAGCACCTGTGCCGTAAAACAAAAAAGGAGAGAACAGTTGCAGGAGCGTCTGTGGTGCGAAATGAAGTGCTGATGCCGGAACAGTGACTAGGGTGGATAACGTTGCGTGCATAGATCGTATACGTGTGAAGATGGTTGGGTACATGTGTACTTATAATTTTGTTTCTACCTTGATGTACTGCTCAACGAAATCCTATGGAATGTTATTTTAATGAACGGTCACAAGTTTTAAACACTTGATTAAATAGTTCTATGTGCATCGAGAAATATGTATGTACATACTTGTATATATGTATGTACATATATACATACATACGCAATTTTTTTCCTAGTGTGCAACTTTGACCGGAGGTAACGAGGAGGAAGTTTAGTCAGTTGTACATATGCAGCACACGTTTGTTCGTGGGCGCATTTACCACCCATCTTTAACAAATGCAAACTTAACTTATGTGCCAATAGGGGGTGGCCAGGTCATAAATCACAGACTTTTAAACATTAATCATTAACTTATATAGTGGGCGTCGTGGCGTAGTGGTTAGTGTGTCGGATCACTACGCAAGAGGTTCCAAGTTCGAATCTCAGAAAACACCAAGAAGTTTTTTCACGATCCCACCTCTCGCGAACGTCTGAAAAACATCCGAGAGTATTGTTGTCACGAAAAAGCTTCTCAAAACAAATTGCCTTTCCGATAAGGCACTAAACTGTAGGTCCCTTCCATTCGTGTGAAAAATATAACGCACACAACACGAGTGGTTGCGAGAAGCTAGGCCCTGGCATTTAAAGAACTGTTGCGCCAAATAAAAAAAAAAAAAAAAAATCATCAACTTATATTAGGAACACATTTAATTTCAGTTTTATCACCTTTACTGAAGTAGTTTCCAGGGGACACGAACGAGGACGTGGCAGGATATGTTGCCGTTATTTTCTTTATCTCCTCTAATACATTCCTGTTCAATTCTGGAGATAGACTTTTAATCTTAATCCATCTATGTAAAGAAGATGGGTGCGGCAAGTGTAACCCAAGTTGATCTCGTAGAAAGCTGTAGCCGGAAGGCGAACGGAAATAAAAGCACTGAGAAACTCACTTGTCTTCTTCGGTGTATTCTCTTGTACTCTGGAATAGAATGAGCTTCGAAAATGTCTTTGTATTTTGATTAACATCAATCAATAAATCAATTTTCTCTAGAATAGGCTGCTTTTCATGCATCTGTGCCTTTTTATAATCTGCTTTTAAGCGACGAATTTTGTTTAACTGTTTTTTTTTTAAATTTTTCACTTTCTTTTATCTTCTTTTTCAACAATTTGATTTCTTAAGTTTGTTTATTCTCTTTATATAAAAAGACTGCCTTTTAAGCTGAGTCTCACAGTTTTGCGCAATTAAATTCTGCGTTTTCACTGAATCTTGTTCTTGATAACGTTTTTGAAGCTTGGTTCAATTCTTCTTCTGAAAATTCTTCACTTATTGCCATGGAGTTTAATCTGCTTTCTTTGTGATTTATAGGTTAGTAAAGCCTAGTTAGGATCAAAATATATCGTATCGTCATCATCATTACCAATAGAAATATTCTCTGTTTGTTTCAAAAATAGAGACGGATAAGCAGTTTGTTTTAAATATTTTTTCTCAATTTTCAAAGTTCTTGCTGCATATCCGCGATCTTTTCAAATATTTTATTTTGTCCCGAGGCTCTTCTATTAAGGCTAACCATTTGTTATATCTTGCAGTCCCTTTTTTGGGAAAATCAAATAATTTTCTATCTGGAAAATCGTTCAATGTTGCACCACAAAGGGAAATTACACATTTGTTTCTTTTCCAGGACATCTTTATGTATATATGTATGTATGAAAATCAAACTTATGTTTAGTAAATATTTTGCTTTTGATGTAATCTGAATCCCTGAAATTCCAATCGATGCGTCTTAACGTAATTCAGTGCTAAATAAAATCGCTCAAAAAGTACATTTTCATATAATATTAAAATATAATAATAATAAAATATAATAATAATAAAAATATAATAATAATAAAAGACATTTTTTTTTTACGTAAAAAACGACAGTTTCTTTTGTATTAACCCAACCCCAACATATAATAACGTTCAATAAACAATCAATCGATTCTATAAACTACACAACAATTAAATCGAGCACTTTTTTATTTATCCAACAGAAGTCATTTTTACATTCAAACACAGAATGCAAAGACATGTGTGGCACAAATGAACCGACACTAATGAACGGAAGAAGAACGGGGAAAGAAGTGAGCGAAAAATAAAAAAAGCTTTATTTGCTTTAGGTGAGCTTTTCTTTTCCGAAAGCTATTTGTCACCTAAAGCTGGTCACCTAGGAGAAAAAATGTCCTCATTTTTTTATATGGGCGTGCGACATCTGTATATTTATTGTCTGTGCTAATAGACTTCTACGTAACAAAACAATTGCTTGTCCTGCAGAAGTGTGCCGTAAGAAAAATTTGCAATTCTACTCGTTTTGCTCATTCAATAGAACTTTTTCGTAAATTACAAATGTTGCCTGTACGACACCTTTTTTACTATAAGGTTTTAAAAATATTTTTTATACGAAGTGGTTATAGGCAAAGTCCCATTATTGGATCATATAACTTGAGAACCAATTCTAGTAATTTTCCATATTTACGTTTTCGGACTACATTTTATAGAAACTCCTACTCTGTAATATCACGCAAGTTATTCAATAAACTTCCTGAAACAATACAAAACATTACGAATCTGTCTCTGTTTTTAAAAAGAATTAATTAATTCGTGGCTTTTTGTGTATGATATGAATGAAATTGAAATTTTGTTGTACAACTTTACTTGATATTAGATTTGTTTTGCTCTCTGGCTGTTAATTAAATAATAATTTATCTCCTATAATTATTTTTGTAAAATATAACCTATTGTAAAACGCTATTTTTTCTTCTAGTCCACTATGTAATTGCTAAATTTAATGTGGCATTTGCTCTATTTTTATAAAAATAAAAGTGAAAAGTGAGAAATCAAATAATTTTCTATCTGGAAAATCGTTCAATGTTGCACCACAAAGGGAAATTACACATTTGTTTCTTTTCCAGGACATCTTTATGTATATATGTATGTATGAAAATCAAACTTATGTTTAGTAAATATTTTGCTTTTGATGTAATCTGAATCCCTGAAATTCCAATCGATGCGTCTTAACGTAATTCAGTGCTAAATAAAATCGCTCAAAAAGTACATTTTCATATAATATTAAAATATAATAATAATAAAATATAATAATAATAAAAATATAATAATAATAAAAGACATTTTTTTTTTACGTAAAAAACGACAGTTTCTTTTGTATTAACCCAACCCCAACATATAATAACGTTCAATAAACAATCAATCGATTCTATAAACTACACAACAATTAAATCGAGCACTTTTTTATTTATCCAACAGAAGTCATTTTTACATTCAAACACAGAATGCAAAGACATGTGTGGCACAAATGAACCGACACTAATGAACGGAAGAAGAACGGGGAAAGAAGTGAGCGAAAAATAAAAAAAGCTTTATTTGCTTTAGGTGAGCTTTTCTTTTCCGAAAGCTATTTGTCACCTAAAGCTGGTCACCTAGGAGAAAAAATGTCCTCATTTTTTTATATGGGCGTGCGACATCTGTATATTTATTGTCTGTGCTAATAGACTTCTACGTAACAAAAGAAGTGTCTGCTAATTTTGCGAGAGTTGAGGAAAGCTTTGATCTCTCCTCAGATCACTCACCGGTGATTTTAACAATAAGTGACCGGCTAATGAAAGTAGAAGGTCTGCCTAGATTAACTAACAACAAAACAAACTGCGACGGCTTAAAAACACCATTCGAGATAAAAGTAGATCTTTTTAAATATATTGAAGCTATTCAGAATGCCACATAGAAAAATACTAAAGTAACCAAAAGCAGCGAAGGTAATTATCCGCCGGAAATAAAAGAACTTATTCGTGAAAAGAGGAGAGAACGCAAAATATGGCAACAGACCCGCACCCCCCAACATAAAACATATTAATAGTACTTATGTAATAAACTTAGAAAAGCGATTAAAAATATAAAAAACTGCGGCACCTTTGCTATCTAATTTATCTAATAAACACTTCAATTAGACTGTTTACGTTACAGATCCGTGGAAAGTGGCAGAAGTGATAATGATTTCGATACCGGGAAACCTCCAAATAACAAAAAATCGTACAGACCGATATCGTTCCTACCAATAATATCAAAGGTATTTCAAAGACTCCTATTGAAACGCATCCAACCGGGCATTGAAGAAAGACGCCTTATACCTAATCACCAATTCGGGTTCAGAATCAAGCATTCCACAATTGACCAGGTTTATAGAATAACCGATGAAATTGAAAAAGCCCTAGAGGGAAAAAAGATTTTCTCTAGCGCTTTTCTTGGCGTCCCTCAAGCCTTCGACAAGTTTTAGCACGATGGCTTGAAGTACAAGCTAAGACGGGTTGTTCCGAAACACTTATTTAAGATCTTAGAATCCTACCTTGAAAACAGATTATTTCGTGTTAAACAGGGAACTGAATATTCTGAGTTCAAGGAAATCACCGCTAGAGTTCCGCAAGGAAGTGTTCTTGGTCCCGTTTTATTTTTGCTGTACAATCGGGATATACCCCAACTGAACAAACAGACAAAACTCTTGCGCATTGTTCTTAACGAGACCAAATCGACAAATGTTAACTTCACATACAGAAAATAAACAATCTACCCGTTTTCATTAACTCGGTACAAATACCGTATGCTAATGAAGCCACTTAAGTTTCGCGTCTAGATAACACTAGAAGCGAAACTTAAGTGGAAACTGCACGTTAAAAAAAAACGCGATGAGCTTGAAAATCGCTTTAGAGAAATTCCACTAGGAATACATTTCAAGCTAAGTATATACACTTCGTCTCACTTGATTACGAACAGGCAGTTTTTTGTTTTAATTTTACGATATTTTTCAAACCCTTCGCTAATCTGGGAAAAACCAATTGCACAAGGAATGAAGGATATATTATGTTTATATTGTAAAAAAAATGGGATTAAGTTGATAAATGCAACTTTTCCAAAAAGGTCATAAAATTTACCCGTTTTTTTTGTCTCACTTGATTACGAACAGGAGCTAAATCTACCTGTTACCATGTTTTAAATCAAATAAAATGATACTTAGAGTATTAGGGAGCTTAGTTCAAGAAATAACTTCATACAATCCACAACTATGGGTAAAGGAAAGACATTAACCAAGGAGGAAATAGGCCAAATTCGAGCTTACCGGGAACAAGGAAAATCCATCCGTTTCATAGCCAGCAAGATTGGAAGAGGCGCCACTGTTGTACACAGCTTTATTAAGGACCCGGAGAAGTATGGAAAAAACCGCAAAGGAAGAGTCAGCAAAGCAACAACTTGTCAGGAAAGACGGGCCATACTGAGAGTTGCTTCAAATTCAAGGCTCTCCGTAAGTACAATTAAGGCAGAAACTGGAGTTACAGCAGATCGACTGTTCATCACGTGATACAGAAGGCCAGCCATATTCGCAATGAAAAAATGAAGAGGAAACCACCATTGAATGCGGTACGTAAAATCCAGCGGCTTGATTTTGCAACAAGTCACATCAGGTGGAATCGAGAGTGGCATACCGTCGTCTTTTCTGATGAAAAAAAAAATAATTTGGACGGACCTGATGGATACAGATGTTATTTCCATGACTTGAGAAAAGAAGAAATACATCTTCAAAGGCAGCAGAGCAAAGGAGGTGGTGTAATGGTATGAGGAGCAATAAGCTTTTACGGAACTGTGGAGCTGGATTTCCAAAGCTCCAAAATGACGGCAATCACTTGCAAATCGATACTGGAAAGAGCTTTTCCACAGTTTTCGAAAATAGTTGGTGGACAGCGATGGACTTTCCAACAAGACAATGCACCGATACATACCGCACGGACAACAAAAGCCTGGATTCAGAACCAAAATGTAAACCTATTTGCATGGCCGCCATATTCACCCGACCTGAACATCATGGTAAACGTGTGGGGTTGGCTTTCAAGAAAAGTCTACGAAGGAGGAAAGCAATATGATGAAACGGAAGAGATTATTGAAGCCATAAAACGAGCCTGGTCCGAAATTTCGCTAGATTATTTGACAGCACTCTATGAATCTCTACACAGCAGGCTACTTGAAGTGATTCAGCGACCAGGAGGTAGTACCCATTACTAAAAACTATTGCTACTCTTTGAATAAAACCAACATTTATTTATACTGTAACATAATGTAGCATAATAACTACGCCCTCGAACAGGCAACAAATTCCGAAATGTCTTTTCATTTGAGGTTCGTGTCTGCAATTAGTCTCCACAGTTCGGATAATATCACGGATAAGAGAGAACAAGAGAGAATTATAACTGCACGAAATGATTGTCATCTTGGAATTATTACATCAGAATTTTTTTTGTTCCAGTGGTCGAAGAATTTGCTAGAATTTTCTGGCTATCAGAAACTTCTGCTATATAAGGACAAATGGCGATCCAGACCACGCAGTTGGTTTAGAACCGTGGCGAAGAGATTGGAAAAGTGATAATGGGCGAAGTTGTAATTTTGAGATAAATTGAAAGTTGAGAGTTAACAAGAAGAAGTAATTAGTTTGGATTTGTGAATTAAGTAATTGAAAGGAGATAAAGTGATTTGAGAAGAAAGAGGTCTTGTAAGAAAAAATTTGCGAAGAATAGTATAGTGTGAACTTGAATTGTTTTATAGACTAGAAAATAAAGAAATAAATTTCACAGAATATCGTTTTATCTACTCGAGCCGTAGCTCGCATATTACAATACAAACAAATTTTGTATTGTTTTTTTTAGGAACACATTTAATTTCAGTTTTATCACCTTTACTGAAGTAGTTTCCAGGGGACACGAACGAGGACGTGGCAGGATATGTTGCCGTTATTTTCTTTATCTCCTCTAATACATTCCTGTTCAATTCTGGAGATAGACTTTTAATCTTAATCCATCTATGTAAAGAAGATGGGTGCGGCAAGTGTAATCCAAGTTGATCTCGTAGAAAGCTGTAGCCGGAAGGCGAACGGAAATAAAAGCACTGAGAAACTCACTTGTCTTCTTCGGTGTATTCTCTTGTACTCTGGAATAGAATGAGCTTCGAAAATGTCTTTGTATTTTGATTAACATCAATCAATAAATCAATTTTCTCTAGAATAGGCTGCTTTTCATGCATCTGTGCCTTTTTATAATCTGCTTTTAAGCGACGAATTTTGTTTAACTGTTTTTTTTTTAAATTTTTCACTTTCTTTTATCTTCTTTTTCAACAATTTGATTTCTTAAGTTTGTTTATTCTCTTTATATAAAAAGACTGCCTTTTAAGCTGAGTCTCACAGTTTTGCGCAATTAAATTCTGCGTTTTCACTGAATCTTGTTCTTGATAACGTTTTTGAAGCTTGGTTCAATTCTTCTTCTGAAAATTCTTCACTTATTGCCATGGAGTTTAATCTGCTTTCTTTGTGATTTATAGGTTAGTAAAGCCTAGTTAGGATCAAAATATATCGTATCGTCATCATCATTACCAATAGAAATATTCTCTGTTTGTTTCAAAAATAGAGACGGATAAGCAGTTTGTTTTAAATATTTTTTCTCAATTTTCAAAGTTCTTGCTGCATATCCGCGATCTTTTCAAATATTTTATTTTGTCCCGAGGCTCTTCTATTAAGGCTAACCATTTGTTATATCTTGCAGTCCCTTTTTTGGGAAAATCAAATAATTTTCTATCTGGAAAATCGTTCAATGTTGCACCACAAAGGGAAATTACACATTTGTTTCTTTTCCAGGACATCTTTATGTATATATGTATGTATGAAAATCAAACTTATGTTTAGTAAATATTTTGCTTTTGATGTAATCTGAATCCCTGAAATTCCAATCGATGCGTCTTAACGTAATTCAGTGCTAAATAAAATCGCTCAAAAAGTACATTTTCATATAATATTAAAATATAATAATAATAAAATATAATAATAATAAAAATATAATAATAATAAAAGACATTTTTTTTTTACGTAAAAAACGACAGTTTCTTTTGTATTAACCCAACCCCAACATATAATAACGTTCAATAAACAATCAATCGATTCTATAAACTACACAACAATTAAATCGAGCACTTTTTTATTTATCCAACAGAAGTCATTTTTACATTCAAACACAGAATGCAAAGACATGTGTGGCACAAATGAACCGACACTAATGAACGGAAGAAGAACGGGGAAAGAAGTGAGCGAAAAATAAAAAAAGCTTTATTTGCTTTAGGTGAGCTTTTCTTTTCCGAAAGCTATTTGTCACCTAAAGCTGGTCACCTAGGAGAAAAAATGTCCTCATTTTTTTATATGGGCGTGCGACATCTGTATATTTATTGTCTGTGCTAATAGACTTCTACGTAACAAAACAATTGCTTGTCCTGCAGAAGTGTGCCGTAAGAAAAATTTGCAATTCTACTCGTTTTGCTCATTCAATAGAACTTTTTCGTAAATTACAAATGTTGCCTGTACGACACCTTTTTTACTATAAGGTTTTAAAAATATTTTTTATACGAAGTGGTTATAGGCAAAGTCCCATTATTGGATCATATAACTTGAGAACCAATTCTAGTAATTTTCCATATTTACGTTTTCGGACTACATTTTATAGAAACTCCTACTCTGTAATATCACGCAAGTTATTCAATAAACTTCCTGAAACAATACAAAACATTACGAATCTGTCTCTGTTTTTAAAAAGAATTAATTAATTCGTGGCTTTTTGTGTATGATATGAATGAAATTGAAATTTTGTTGTACAACTTTACTTGATATTAGATTTGTTTTGCTCTCTGGCTGTTAATTAAATAATAATTTATCTCCTATAATTATTTTTGTAAAATATAACCTATTGTAAAACGCTATTTTTTCTTCTAGTCCACTATGTAATTGCTAAATTTAATGTGGCATTTGCTCTATTTTTATAAAAATAAAAGTGAAAAGTGAGAAATCAAATAATTTTCTATCTGGAAAATCGTTCAATGTTGCACCACAAAGGGAAATTACACATTTGTTTCTTTTCCAGGACATCTTTATGTATATATGTATGTATGAAAATCAAACTTATGTTTAGTAAATATTTTGCTTTTGATGTAATCTGAATCCCTGAAATTCCAATCGATGCGTCTTAACGTAATTCAGTGCTAAATAAAATCGCTCAAAAAGTACATTTTCATATAATATTAAAATATAATAATAATAAAATATAATAATAATAAAAATATAATAATAATAAAAGACATTTTTTTTTTACGTAAAAAACGACAGTTTCTTTTGTATTAACCCAACCCCAACATATAATAACGTTCAATAAACAATCAATCGATTCTATAAACTACACAACAATTAAATCGAGCACTTTTTTATTTATCCAACAGAAGTCATTTTTACATTCAAACACAGAATGCAAAGACATGTGTGGCACAAATGAACCGACACTAATGAACGGAAGAAGAACGGGGAAAGAAGTGAGCGAAAAATAAAAAAAGCTTTATTTGCTTTAGGTGAGCTTTTCTTTTCCGAAAGCTATTTGTCACCTAAAGCTGGTCACCTAGGAGAAAAAATGTCCTCATTTTTTTATATGGGCGTGCGACATCTGTATATTTATTGTCTGTGCTAATAGACTTCTACGTAACAAAAGAAGTGTCTGCTAATTTTGCGAGAGTTGAGGAAAGCTTTGATCTCTCCTCAGATCACTCACCGGTGATTTTAACAATAAGTGACCGGCTAATGAAAGTAGAAGGTCTGCCTAGATTAACTAACAACAAAACAAACTGCGACGGCTTAAAAACACCATTCGAGATAAAAGTAGATCTTTTTAAATATATTGAAGCTATTCAGAATGCCACATAGAAAAATACTAAAGTAACCAAAAGCAGCGAAGGTAATTATCCGCCGGAAATAAAAGAACTTATTCGTGAAAAGAGGAGAGAACGCAAAATATGGCAACAGACCCGCACCCCCCAACATAAAACATATTAATAGTACTTATGTAATAAACTTAGAAAAGCGATTAAAAATATAAAAAACTGCGGCACCTTTGCTATCTAATTTATCTAATAAACACTTCAATTAGACTGTTTACGTTACAGATCCGTGGAAAGTGGCAGAAGTGATAATGATTTCGATACCGGGAAACCTCCAAATAACAAAAAATCGTACAGACCGATATCGTTCCTACCAATAATATCAAAGGTATTTCAAAGACTCCTATTGAAACGCATCCAACCGGGCATTGAAGAAAGACGCCTTATACCTAATCACCAATTCGGGTTCAGAATCAAGCATTCCACAATTGACCAGGTTTATAGAATAACCGATGAAATTGAAAAAGCCCTAGAGGGAAAAAAGATTTTCTCTAGCGCTTTTCTTGGCGTCCCTCAAGCCTTCGACAAGTTTTAGCACGATGGCTTGAAGTACAAGCTAAGACGGGTTGTTCCGAAACACTTATTTAAGATCTTAGAATCCTACCTTGAAAACAGATTATTTCGTGTTAAACAGGGAACTGAATATTCTGAGTTCAAGGAAATCACCGCTAGAGTTCCGCAAGGAAGTGTTCTTGGTCCCGTTTTATTTTTGCTGTACAATCGGGATATACCCCAACTGAACAAACAGACAAAACTCTTGCGCATTGTTCTTAACGAGACCAAATCGACAAATGTTAACTTCACATACAGAAAATAAACAATCTACCCGTTTTCATTAACTCGGTACAAATACCGTATGCTAATGAAGCCACTTAAGTTTCGCGTCTAGATAACACTAGAAGCGAAACTTAAGTGGAAACTGCACGTTAAAAAAAAACGCGATGAGCTTGAAAATCGCTTTAGAGAAATTCCACTAGGAATACATTTCAAGCTAAGTATATACACTTCGTCTCACTTGATTACGAACAGGCAGTTTTTTGTTTTAATTTTACGATATTTTTCAAACCCTTCGCTAATCTGGGAAAAACCAATTGCACAAGGAATGAAGGATATATTATGTTTATATTGTAAAAAAAATGGGATTAAGTTGATAAATGCAACTTTTCCAAAAAGGTCATAAAATTTACCCGTTTTTTTTGTCTCACTTGATTACGAACAGGAGCTAAATCTACCTGTTACCATGTTTTAAATCAAATAAAATGATACTTAGAGTATTAGGGAGCTTAGTTCAAGAAATAACTTCATACAATCCACAACTATGGGTAAAGGAAAGACATTAACCAAGGAGGAAATAGGCCAAATTCGAGCTTACCGGGAACAAGGAAAATCCATCCGTTTCATAGCCAGCAAGATTGGAAGAGGCGCCACTGTTGTACACAGCTTTATTAAGGACCCGGAGAAGTATGGAAAAAACCGCAAAGGAAGAGTCAGCAAAGCAACAACTTGTCAGGAAAGACGGGCCATACTGAGAGTTGCTTCAAATTCAAGGCTCTCCGTAAGTACAATTAAGGCAGAAACTGGAGTTACAGCAGATCGACTGTTCATCACGTGATACAGAAGGCCAGCCATATTCGCAATGAAAAAATGAAGAGGAAACCACCATTGAATGCGGTACGTAAAATCCAGCGGCTTGATTTTGCAACAAGTCACATCAGGTGGAATCGAGAGTGGCATACCGTCGTCTTTTCTGATGAAAAAAAAAATAATTTGGACGGACCTGATGGATACAGATGTTATTTCCATGACTTGAGAAAAGAAGAAATACATCTTCAAAGGCAGCAGAGCAAAGGAGGTGGTGTAATGGTATGAGGAGCAATAAGCTTTTACGGAACTGTGGAGCTGGATTTCCAAAGCTCCAAAATGACGGCAATCACTTGCAAATCGATACTGGAAAGAGCTTTTCCACAGTTTTCGAAAATAGTTGGTGGACAGCGATGGACTTTCCAACAAGACAATGCACCGATACATACCGCACGGACAACAAAAGCCTGGATTCAGAACCAAAATGTAAACCTATTTGCATGGCCGCCATATTCACCCGACCTGAACATCATGGTAAACGTGTGGGGTTGGCTTTCAAGAAAAGTCTACGAAGGAGGAAAGCAATATGATGAAACGGAAGAGATTATTGAAGCCATAAAACGAGCCTGGTCCGAAATTTCGCTAGATTATTTGACAGCACTCTATGAATCTCTACACAGCAGGCTACTTGAAGTGATTCAGCGACCAGGAGGTAGTACCCATTACTAAAAACTATTGCTACTCTTTGAATAAAACCAACATTTATTTATACTGTAACATAATGTAGCATAATAACTACGCCCTCGAACAGGCAACAAATTCCGAAATGTCTTTTCATTTGAGGTTCGTGTCTGCAATTAGTCTCCACAGTTCGGATAATATCACGGATAAGAGAGAACAAGAGAGAATTATAACTGCACGAAATGATTGTCATCTTGGAATTATTACATCAGAATTTTTTTTGTTCCAGTGGTCGAAGAATTTGCTAGAATTTTCTGGCTATCAGAAACTTCTGCTATATAAGGACAAATGGCGATCCAGACCACGCAGTTGGTTTAGAACCGTGGCGAAGAGATTGGAAAAGTGATAATGGGCGAAGTTGTAATTTTGAGATAAATTGAAAGTTGAGAGTTAACAAGAAGAAGTAATTAGTTTGGATTTGTGAATTAAGTAATTGAAAGGAGATAAAGTGATTTGAGAAGAAAGAGGTCTTGTAAGAAAAAATTTGCGAAGAATAGTATAGTGTGAACTTGAATTGTTTTATAGACTAGAAAATAAAGAAATAAATTTCACAGAATATCGTTTTATCTACTCGAGCCGTAGCTCGCATATTACAATACAAACAAATTTTGTATTGTTTTTTTTACCTTTTAAGCTTCTAAAAGGTAGATTTAGCTACTGTTCGTAATCAAGTGAGACAAAAATAACATGTAAATTTTATGACCTTTTTGGAAAAAGCGTCATAAAAGTTGCATTTATCAACTTAATCCAATTTTTTTTTTTACAATATAAACATAATATATCCTTCATTCCTTATGCAATTGGTTCTTCCTAGATTAGCGAAGGGTTTGTAAAATATCGTAAAATTAAAACAAAAAACTGCCTGTTTGTAATCAAGTGAGACTGTTTTTATATAAGCAAGTGCTAAGGCCTATATGGACGTACGGTATACAACTCTGGGGTTGTACCAAAGCAAGCAATAGAGAATTTATACATTGGGTAGTAACCGAAAATGGAGTATGATTGCTCCTGGATATGGAAATTTCCTTAAAGATCCACTATTAAAAAGCAAGCTTATTCAAAGTTAAAGATAACGAGATGGTTGTGTTCTCAATCGCAGACTTAAAAATCAATAGTCCATAGCCTACTATAACACTCCCTGTGTACCAACTAGGGGCTTCAATCCTGGGCCATTTTTCAGTCCCAGGATTTCGGGATTGGAAATTTTCTATATATGTATATATATATATACGAGTATATATAAATATATTTTCCTATTCCCAAAATCCCGGGATTGAATTTTGGTCGGGATCTCGTAATTGCAGTCCCTTTCAACAGCCATCATACCCAGAGCAATAGTTTTAGAAGCAAATCACATCTCACTTATCTTTGATACCAAGAACAGAAGGCGGAAGTACTTCAGTCTCGATCTGTGTTATGCTACTTTCAAGCAGACCTGTAATGTAATTAAGTACTTCGGTCCTAAAGTACAACTTAAGTACAATTACCTTGTACTTATTTTTTTCTTAAGTACAAGTACAATTCCTTGGTACTTTTACTTAAAAATTGCAAGTACCAGTACCGGGAATTGTACTTGCACTTGCAATTCCTTCGAAGCACTTGAAAAACTGGTTATGTACTTAGATAGACACAAATAGTGACGATCGTGTGAAAAATAAATTTTCATTGAGAAGTGCTTTATTCAAACAACATTGATGTAAAAGCTAATAATACCGTTTTGCCAACTGATAAGAACATACATAACCAGTTTTTCAAGTGCTTCGGAGGAATTGCAAGTATACATAAGTACAATTCCCGGTACTGATACATGACATTTTTAAGTAAAAGTACCAAGGAATTGTACTTATACTTAAAAAAAAAAAAAAGTACGAGGTAATTGTACTTGTACTTGAATTTTACAGCTCTGCTTCCAACTAAACCGAACGACAACAGCAAGTGTCTAGACGAGTTAGCCTGTGCAGCAGTAAACTTACTTCAGTCTTCACGGCTGACTAACACTTCACTATTAAACAAAAACTGAAATGTCCGTCGCTCATTCGGTATAAAATCGCTCTTCTCGAAAAATGCACCAATTAGCTTCCCTTTGGCGGAAAAGTAAGGACCTTTTATGCACGTTTTAACGTTGTGTGCAAACCAAAGTCATAAGGACAAAGGGTGATCTAAAAGAATTATGCGCATGCAGTGAACCCTGGTGTGTTCCGGCGCATTATCACTATGTAGGTGCCACGAGCGCAGTGCACTGCCTGGCCGCAGATTTGTAAGAGTTTCCGGCACATGGCAGCCGGCTGATGTTCAAGCACAACTATTTTCACCGTCTTTATGAAAAATACGGCCATCATTCGCATGTTAACGAAACAAGATCGTCGGGGTTAAGTCACAACATCCTCATCTTCAAAGACACAGACTTTGCTCTGGGACTTTATTCGAAATTCCTTGGATTATTCATTATTTAATTTATTAATCATGATCCGTGCCCATTTCTAAGATGCGCGGTGTCAAGTAGTATAAGTCAAATTTGCAATTTCCAGGAGAGGGAAAAAACTTGATAAAACTTTCAATTTTACGATTTTTCTTTAACTCAAACTGTGAATTTGTATTTTTATACCAGACTGAAAGATACAAAAAGATTTTTTTAATATTATGTAGTAAATAAGGAAATAAGATCACTTGTATTCATTTGACCATTACTTTCTTGTTCGAAAGGTGACATATACTGGTAAAATCAAGTAACAACATAACAAATCAAAGTATTTTTATTTCAATGAAGTATTTATACAAAAAATGAGCGTGTTTAAAAATGAATCCTCTTTTTCAAATATCAACTGTAGAGTTCTCAGTTTTAATTTTGCTGCAAAATTAATGAAACTCAGGTCTTATGAGGGGCAGGAGACTCATTGTCCTTTTTCTTTTCCTTTTTTTTTTGAAATAGGCAAAGTATCTGTGTACAATTTTTTTGGTTGTATGTAGTATCGGATCCGAGTTTCTTCGCCTTAAGAAAGATACGCTTACGAATGGTTCATCCTCCTGCAAACTAGTTTTGTACAAAACTTCTCCAGGTGATAGAGCATATTGTAACCATTTTGCTTTCTGTCACTTAAAAAGCTCACCTGTCGAATCTTTTTTTTCTTAAGACCAGTACGGACTTCAGCAATGATGCGTAATCATAAAACTTGTCATGTGTCATCTCATTAACAGTAAACTTCTTCTTCTTTCCATTAGTTCTGACAAGTTGATATTAGTCGTATGGATGTGACATAGGATATTCCGTTTTTTTTTTTTTTTCAATGAGGTCATGATCTATGCATGTCACACTAAATATGGCTATGGCCACTGACCATAAACTTATGATCAATGATTTTTAATGTGGTTTGTGTTGCATAGCTGTTAAAAAATAGCTGCAACATGCAAATTTTTATTTTGACCACCACATGCATCAGAATAAAATACAACATGATCGACCTAGTCAGCCAAATTTATGAGCTCCTCATATAATGCAGTCGCTATTTGATTAGCTCCACGTCTTCCTTCTGCTTCATGCCACATGTAACATTTAACTTTATACGCTTCAGGATTATGAACAGTCAGATTAAAAGTTTGTAAAAAGCAACCGATGTATTCAGATATGAAGTGGGAAGGCATTGGTGTAGATCGAAAACAAAAGTTCGTAGAGTTGGTGTTGTTTTTGCTCGCTCTTTGTTAATTCTTTTAGAGTTATAGGCTGCATCCGCAAGATCGTGGTGTTCTTTTAAATCGTTTATGTATTTTCCTTCAGCTCCATATCAGATTCAATTTTAATTCTCATAGCTAGAGTGTTACATGTATGACATGTATCTACTTACGGAATATTAAAACTGAGATTTTGGTTGTGAAATTCTCTGGAATAAATCTTCCTTGATACTATAACGAATACACTTTCTGTATATTAAGATGAGATAAAAAATATTTTCTCTTACTCGTCCGCTTTGTATAGTGTGATTCATAGGAAGGAAATCAAAGAATATACTCTATAACAATTACAATGGATTCGTCGGAAAGTTACATTACACCTTTGTCCTCTCCCGTCTTGCTGTACAACAAAAGCTGCAACATGCAATGATAACGTATTTTTTTTACAATATTAGTTACAAACATTTGGCTGATATCGTACGTTTCCATAAAACAATTTCGGCAAACCTTTTTTCTTTCTCCATTTATTTTGAAAAAAAGTGTATTTGTAGTGCTTCTATTTCTTTCATTTTTCCGGAACATTTTTTTCTTTTCCTTGTTACCTTAGTTGCAGAAGTATCAATCGAATTTCCTAAACATCCAACTTGTTTGGAATGATCCGCCAAGGACCAATACTCATCAAAAGGCTGTTGCCTTACATTTTCCGGAAAATTTTCATTGCATTTAAGACGACAATTTCCTACAGGTTTCATTTTTCTTTGTTTTACCACTTTTCCATTTACGTCAATATATTCCTCTCCAGTACATCGTTTCCATTTCCGCTTTGCCTTAATTCTTCTGGGAAATTTCTTTGTCGGATTATTTAAAAGCACTGCATTTTCTACATTTCGCCATTAGAAAAAGTTTGATTAACATTCAAAGATCCGCAGCTTGAAGTAGACGAATCAGGCAACTAGTCGATATCTTTTACTGAATCATCACTATCAAAATCGTCGAGGGCGACCAGTGTGGGGTTGGTCATGGTTCTCTCAGCATAGTCGAACCTATAACTCTGGGACAGCACCCGAAGTGCCAGTAAGTGCCTGTAGATGCTTTTTGATTCCGTTTTTGAATAGCTGCAGATTAAAATTTTCTAGAAAGACTTATGTATCCTGCAAATGAATCCCAAAGTTTACTTGTTCTGTAGCAACAGCAATTTTGATACAGTGATGTTCGCGCGGTTGGTAGTGGGCCCTGACGGCTTACACTCAAATGTCGCATTTCATCTCGCTAAAACACTCTTCGGCAATGTACGTCAAAAATTGTAAAAATCGGTCATGTTTGGTGCAACAAACAGTCTTTCATTGTCTACACAGTAATAGCAGAGAAAAAAAAACTGTTGGTTGCACTGTTGCTGACGGTATCTTTTCTTCAGCAGTGTGTGCCCGTCGTTTGTGATGCTCTTGGTGTTGATAACAAACTTTCCTCGTTCTTGATTAATTCAATTTCTTCCGCGAATTCAATCAGCTCCTCCAGTGATTGCTATTCCATACGTTGGAAGTATAGTTGTCACTTAGTTCGTAGGTATTGTGTGGCTTGTGTAGCTTGTGAACGAATAGGGCCAAAAGAAAATATTGAAGAAAACTTTGGTTGAGTTAGATCCTGAGAAATTTAAGAGCCTCACCAAGAAAGGTCTCTGGCAAAGTTCGTAACTTGTAATGAGAAGGGATGTCGTAACACTATGTAAAATCATTGTCCACCACAAGATTTAAAAAATAAGAGTCACGTAGGATAGATTCGTTTGTATTAGCCCCTTCACAAAAAAATACATTGGTATGGCGCTGGTTTATGTGCACAAACACATATAGCACAGACTACCAATTTGATGTAGTCATTAAGGATTCAAAAAAGATATTCTGCCCCGAAAGGAAAAAAACTTCATAATTTTAGCAAGCGATGTTATATGAAAAAGGAAATGTGTTTCCATATCACAAGAACAATTATGTATTTGTATGTATAGGTACTTACCAGGCTTCTCTTTCCCTGGAGTCTTCACTTAACCAAGGCAAACGTTTATTGTTATCGATAGTGTAATTTCCTTTTTCGCTGAATAAATAATCTGAACTTAGGTGCTCCTTGTCTGGAGTGTGAGGAATATAATAGGTGGAGCTCACGTTGACTCCATGGAAGGAGAGCTTATAATTTATACAGTAATACAATGGTTTGCGACAAAGCAGAGTTGTTCCTTACAGAAGCTACATTGAAGATTTCTTTATTTGAACACTTTTTTGGAATTACTCTAAATCATATGTCACCTCACAGAGGTGTACTCGTACAGCTTTAAAGGCGATGATGAGACGGGTAATATCAATTTGAAATTTGTGGGGATTCTCCGAAACTTACCTGAGTTGGAAAATGTTGGAGATATTTCACTCTGCATGTATGAATATTGTACTGTGTTTTTGTCTTAATCCAAAGTGCATACAAGTTTTTAGACAGATAAACTTTCAAGTAAACATTTTTATTGTTCTGATTTTTTGTTGTTGATTTTCCGGTTTTTCTTGATTTTTTATTTTTATTTATATTTAAATGCCTTCAATGCATTGAAGAGAATTATTATTGTTAACGCTCATTTTACACACTAGATATAGATAGATAAGAGAGAGAGTCTGGGCGCATTCATACAAGAGAAATTCATAAAAAAAATTGGTGTCCTCTCAACAAATCAGAATTAAATTAAATACCCATAAACATCAGCACGCGCATTTAAATAAAAGTAAAATAATTAAATGCAGAGAAACATGAGAAATAAACTTAAAACAAATTTCTTCCTTCATAGTCCTATGTTAGTTGGTGTTTTCTCATAATTTTTGGTTAACTCTCTCACATAATTCTTTTTTTTTATAGTTATTATTAATTTAGCTTGTAATTCGTATATGTTCACAATTTCGCTCACAGAATAGGTTTATTATGTTTTGTTTTTCTTTTCAAACTCGACACCAAGTCTAAAAGTAATAGAATCTGAAATTGAAAAAAAAACACTGTAAGTGAAGCAGACTACGAGGAACGCAGGGGGTAAAACTCACATTAAATTATTCGTCTAACATTAAACATACGTAAAGTTGAGCACCGCTCTAACTCTGATCCATGGAAACACTATCGGTGTTGTTATTTGATAGCGAATCTTTTTGAACGTAATCGTAGATTTTATTAAGTTCTGGTGTATCCTTGATGGATTTCAAAAAATCAGCGAGTTGTTGATTTTTATCTGTGAAAAAAACGAGGGATGAGTTAAGAATAGAAGGAAAGGAAACCTCAGAGAACAGCGACAACCTATAACTGAAAAACGAAAGAGATTTATTTTATGATACCGAATTAGCATATTATATCGGATGGGCTGAAGGCTAATAGCCACATCCGTGCTTAGTCCATCGATATACCTACATAGATGTTTCTTATTTATCGATGCATAAAGTTATTCGAGAATACTGTCGGCATTAAAAGCTGCCAGCGACCTGGTCGTAAATGCACAATATGAACTCCACAAGTCAATGCACGAATTCGAAGAAGCACCCTCCGAAAACAGAAAACACTGGTTTGGGAGCTAGGACCATACTGTGTAGCCCGTACAAAAAAAAATGTTGAAAAAACCGACTTTGGCTACACAGTCGAGGAAAAGTTGGCTACACAGTCGAGGAAAAATTCAACAAACAGGATGGTAGGGCTTACGTATGGACATCTATGGAAGCGTCCGAGCTGGTCTCAAGCATCCAGAACAGACACCACCAGCCATCGTTAGTCATAATTTGATTGGATGTCTCTTATGACTTATGTGTCAAAACATCGTCCAAAGTGTACCAAGAGACCATTTCCGTAGAAACTGTAATGAAACCTCTACACCATACCATATTCTAGAAACATTTGTAAATATTCTAGTAAAATTATGTGCCAGCCTATAGGGCCAAAAGTACCCAGACCTGGCTACAGAAAAATGTACCCGTTTTATCAGTACCAAAGACTGGCCTTTTGCCAGCCCAGACCTCAACCCATTGAATTATAATTTGTGGACTACTTTAGAAGACATTGTTTGCCACACGTTTGATATTCCGGTTCTTAATGGGCTACGTGCAGCCGAACAGTTAGCAAACGCCCTAGACAAAAACCAAATGCAAAACTGTGACCTCTACCCCGGAAACTGCTACAAGAAACAGAAGCAGAGATTATTTAGATGCGGATTTGTCGTTAGAGGCAAACTTAGGCAAGTAATCTTAAACTTTAGGCATGTGAGCGAAAGGCCGCTCACCTGCCTCATATGCCCTCATGCCCCCACGGAGAATAAGGATAACGTGATCAAAGATTACTTTTCCTTCCGAGCGCCTAACATTGCGTTTAGGAAAATGGGGAAGAGGGACAGAGAAGCCTGTGCACGTTGGCTTTAAATGTTTGAAGATTGTAGTGATGGGGAAATACAGTGCCTGGTAGATCATTCCACATTCGTGTCGTTCGGCTTATAAACGAATCCCTATATTTGACAGTACGACCGAAGTTGGGCTTAAGGGTGAACGGATGTGCATTCGAAGCATGACGCGTATTGCGTGTGAAATTTTGAAGGGGAGGAATGCAACTGGCTATTTCGTTGGAACACTTTTTATAAAAAAAAAGCGATAAAATAGGGAAAGACACGAGATATTTTGTCGATGTTCAAGTGAATGTATGGAGTTTACAATGTCTCTATCGCCTATAAATTTTAACGCGCGATTCTGTACCCTGTCTAGAATGTGCGGAACCGTCTTGGGTACACCAGACCAGATATGGGCGTTATATTCCAGCTTTGGAATAATGCCTTATAAATTGAGGCCAGATCAAACGAGGTAAAATATTTCTTGCACCATTTAGGGAATCCTAGACATTTTGCAACATTTTTGGCGCCCTGGCATATTTGGTCATTCCATCGAAGATAATTATTAATACACATACCGAGAATTGCAAGTCTTTCGGTTTCAGCGATGCAAGTACCATTCATGGATAATGGTTATGTTTTCGTTTGAGAGACAGAAGACAGCATTGTGTTTTGGAAGCATTAAATTCCACACTGTTGGTTGAACCCTATTTGATTATTCTGTCCAGGTCCTTGCAGATATCCCAAATACCACAACACCAAAGAAGTTCTTTGAGAAAATTTAACAACCAACGGGGTACTACCGCCAACGTCAAACGCGATGATCAATAGCATCATTGTCAGCAGGCCATCAAGAACGCCGCCTCTTATGTGCATACATATATGCTGGGTTACTCTCAGCTACCAGAAAGAAACCGCTGATTTAATTGAAGGTGAAACGCTGTCATGTGATTTCTTAGGCATAATACTTGAAAGGATTGTACGAAATTCAATTGCAATTGAGTAACGAGAAAAACTTTGGAGAAGCTGCAAAAAAAAACCCTCACGATCTAGTTGTGTGTTGCAGAAGCCTAGAATCTATCAAAGTCAGAGACATGGAGAATAAAACTATTTTATACGAACTATGGTCCTATCAACTATAAACTTTAGAAGCATTCGGGAATTAAAGTAGATATGTCATGTACATACATTGACATATCGGGCTAGGTTACCATATTTATACATTTTTAATACTCAATATCTTACCTGCTTTAGGAATCTGCGCCAATGCTGAGACTGCTCTCAGGGCAGACCGCTTCAGTTCATCCTGTTTCTCGTATTCTTGTTTCACCGAATTCGCTTTGACTTTGTGTGTGCAGGTATCACGTAACTGTTGCACAAATTGATCCAGCCCTGCAAACCAAGCGCATTTACAACTCGCAATAACACTCTCCCCATTTCATACTCACTTAACAATACCGCCTCGGGGCACAACACGGCCAATCTCGCTGTCATCAGATACGTCAACATCTTAATATCATAATGATCACACAATCCAGCTTGAACATGATCCAAAAATTGCATAACATCCACGCGATCCAAACCCTGCTCCAACAATGTGTACATACATTCAAAGGCTGCCTTACGAATATCTAAGCCATCGTCGACGGTGTGCTTGAATGGACCCATCTCCACTTCACGAATTAGTTCACCCTACAACATAAAATCTCACTACTAGATGTGTACAAATTAAAGAATTCACTAATAACCCACCTTAACTTTAGTTTCAGAGTATAACCACGGCAGGAGTGTTGGGAGCAGATCCCTTACCAAACTTGGCTTATTATGAACCGCCGAATTGAAGGCAACCAATGCGACTCTCCTAACCGATGGCTCGGGATCACGTAAGGCAAACAAAAACTCTCCAATACACTGCTTTAGTAGAACATCGAATGGTTGTGGTTGATCAGAGATGGTAAACTTTACACTGGATACCACAGCTGTTCGCATAAGTGGACTTTCGCTATGCAATGCTTGCTGCAGACGTGGCATAAGCTCGTCGGGATTTACCAAAACTAACTTGCCTAAGCACTCGGCGACGACATTCCTTGAACCCTCCTCAGAGCATTCGCAATGTTTGAAAAGTTGTCCCCAAATCGACGGAACAGAAGGCAGCAACTGGTCAAGACCATTCGGCGTGGTGGACAGAGACGAGATTACCTCTTTGAGTGAATGCAATAAGAGGTACTGCCTCTTTGGTTGCGCTTCGATCTCCTTTAGAATTAGTGGCAAGAAACACTGAAGACTGCCGACGGCAACAGCACCTAAGGCATGGCTTGCCGCTCCCTTTACATCCTCGGAGCTCGCTCCAAAGCATTCGATAATTATCTTTGGAAGGGAATCGATGGAACTCAAATCAAAATGACGCCCAATTTCTCCGATAGTCAACAGGCAAAATACCAAGTGGGTGTCGCCGGTGCGCTTTTGAAGATCTCTCAGCAGCTGGGAGGCTAATGGCACTGCCTCGTTGGGACACTCAAGAGTAAGTGCTGCTACACACTTGGCCAATGAATGATAAGCCTGCTTGTGAAGCTGTTCGGTATTTGTTCCGTGTAGTATGGGCTCCATTAGCTTCTCCAGCAGCTGATGATAGCCTAATCCGGGCAATTTAGCCTGTACTAGAGCTTGGAATAGGTCTAAGGTGCATGTGAGGGCTGTGCCCTGAAGCAACGGTGATCGTACCAATAACAACACCGACGGTATGAACTGGTCGTGGATGCCTACTAACGCCTGTGGCTGTCTGCGAGCGGTAGTTGTGAGCAGAACCAACGATAGCTGAGCCACATGCAGGTCGGAATCGGTTAGAAGTGGTTGAATCTCTGTTATGGCGATTTGCAACAGCTGTGGACCGAAGGAGTGTGAATAATTCTCTACCAGAGTGTTCAATAGAGTCAGCGAATTTAATTTAAGCGCACGCTGATTCTTTCTCAAAAAGGATCCCAGGGCTGGCAGAACGTCGTTCAAAATCGGAGACAGATCAATTCGCAATGGGGACCCAGCAATCATTGTCAAAGCCTTGACCGAGCTCAATCGGGTAACCTCGTTCTTCAGACGTTCCATGAAAATCGGCAAGCAAGTTGCCAGTTCCGTTGTCAAAAGATCACCCATGTTGGCGATTATTTGACCCATGCAAGCGATGGCACGTTCCTTCACCTCTTGGTCCACATCGGTGGCTTTCAGTTTTTGCAACGTCGAAGAGTACAACTTACCAAGATCGAATGGAGCTACTTCGTACCCGGCTGGAACATCCAGTGGGCGAATAACCTTCACCAGCTGTTGCAGAACCAACAGTGCTTCCGTGGCAATCTTATAGAATGGATCAAACACTGCAGTGACTACTAATGGCACCAACATCGGAATATGTGGATCGAACACCTGCGGGTTGTGCCCCTGAAGCAGGCTGCACAAGAAACTCAACGCGTCGATCTTCATGTTTGACGAAGAGTTCTTATCGCCGAGGGAATAACTGATTCCTGGCATGATGTTGTTCAAGTGGTTTCCCAATGCTCCAGGGAGAGCATTCAACAGTTCGCGTAAGAGTAAGAAGCAATCCTGTCTCGTTTTCATTGATTTTTCCCTCATCAGCGGTTGGATGGCTTTGACAATTGCCGAAACCTGATCCTGTAACATGCTGATTGGACCAGGAACTTGTTCCATCGAATCTGGATCGTGCGAGATGTCATCTACTGGCCTCGTATTCTTAAGCAGAGCGATGTACGCGTGGAAAATATCGGATTTTACATTCTCCTCGCGCTCCTTGAAGCGAGAAATCAATGCCGGCGACAAATCACGATAGAAGTCTTCAATGAGTTCATGACGCGTGGAGATCAAAGCCTCCAGACACTTTGCTGCTGCACGTCGCACTTTCCAGCTCATATCGTCATCGTCACTATATTCCTCGCTGTCGACATACTCCTCGTCTTCAGTGTCCATTGCCACACCAGACTCACCGTCGTCGGCTTCATAGTTGTAGTTGGGGTCATATGTAACGTATTTCATGCACAATTCGAGAATCTAGAAGGGTCTACATATATACCCAGGTGGGAATGGAAGAACCAGACACTTACCATTGGAATATGCGGACGAATAGCATCCGGACAGCGAAGTACAAAGGCTTCGCAAGCTTGCAAGCAGAATTCCCGCAGCTCGTCGTCATCCCGCTGACTGTACTGTTTCAAGAGGAACATGGCTCGTTCGATATGAGTGCAGAGACGATGCCCAGCTTGGCGACTGAAAGAAATTACTTCAGTTATCGAAATTTCTGCATGTGTTCTGGGGCCACATGCATCTCATCCGTTAGCGGAAAGCTCGTCGCGTAGTGTTTACGCCCACTTTTGCATGACAAGTTATCAGTCCACGAATAAGGCTATTTGGGCCCCGGCGATACTAACCAGATCGATGCCAGGCACTGGATGTATGTTCGAACAGCTCCCTGATTCTGTGGCTTCTCTAATCCCTCCAACAAGTGATCAATAACTCCATTGTACGCATTATTGTTCGCCAATGTCAACAGGTGCGAGAGAGCAACAATGGTCCGCTTGCGGACCGCCTGTCGGGAGGAACCCAGCTGTGGAACGAGTGCCTTCAAGATGGTTGGATGGAAAGGAACCAAAAAGTCACCAAAACGAGACAGCAAATCGGATAAAATATCCAGAGCTTCGAGTTTCACAGAAACATCTTCCTGTTGAGGAGAAAACCCAAGAAAATCTTCCATTTTTCTACTTCCACATGTACCTAATCCTAACCTTCTCAATGGCATTGCTCAACTTCCCGGTAATCCGTTGACAAACATTCGGCGCAAGCGAGTTCGACGCCTGTGGCAGCTCAGAAATCACCGTCTTTAGCCCAATGCTCGATATATCCCGCAACTGTTCCGTATTTGAAATCATATTCGCGCACAGCGAGTCGACAATCGTCTCTACCTGATTCTCCTTGACCTTGTTCACCAGCGGACCCAAACATTTGACAGCCAAATTCTGTACCTCACCGTTTTTATCTTCCAAAAGCTTTAGAACCATTCGAACGACCTTTTTCTCCGACTCATCGTCCAACTTTATGCTGTCCTTTTGCAGTTCGGTCATCAAATCGTTTGTGGCCATGAACCGAAAATCTTTGTCGCTGGATGTCATCTGTGCGAGGGTAGTTGGAGAAAAAATTCACAGTAAAAATGGACGGGTTCATTGTACCAGCTATTTTCACTTAAAATACTTACCTTTTCCAACAAATTGGCAATTTGATGATATTGATGGGACGCCATTGTATCTGTGGATCTCCCCTGTCCGTTGTTTCTTCACAAAAATGATTAGTGTTGAAGTGTCGTGCTCCTTTTTTTTTCTCTGGTGGCTTCGAAGGAGACAACGCAGTTTTCAGAGGCGATTTTGTCGATTTCTACGGTAGAGTATATATTACTTTATATGAGGCGTCAGAATATTCTTTTAAACAAACACAATTCTTGATAAATTGCTTTAAAACCCACAACAGAATATTTTCATTCTAGGACAACCCGGCAAAGAACAAAATCTCACATCCAAAGAAAAATGAACACAGAGAAAAATTTCAACGAAACTCTCGTTGGGAAATGGATTTCGTTCAAATTGACGACAGTGAAGTGCTGCCAGACTTGTGTGTTGGATGTTTTAATAAATGTACATTAAGGTGGTGACGTAATTTTTGTGTAGAAGGAAATGCGAAAAAATGTGCATTAAACATATGTATGTACAGCTATAAGCTGTATTTTTTTGTGACTATATGAAATAAAGTAAAGTTTTATAAAAAAATAAAATAAAACATTTCCTATTTTGAAATTTGATTGGGATTCAAAAAAAATATTTTTTTCCATTTATTTTGGCACGTATGCATTTTACCTACCAAATTCTAAACGGAACGATTTAAAATTTCTATTACAGTTTTAAAATCAGTCCAATGATACACCTCGCATCAACACAATTAAGAAAATAACGAGCTAAACTGCATTATTGCCTCCACTTCTTTCACTCACTTCAGGTTTTATAATAATCTGTTACTTGATCTATACAAACAAAACAAATTTAGATGACACCTGCGAAATACCAAATGCCATGAAATGTGTAAAGTACTACTTTACAAAGTGTGAACGTGTTGAGTTAAACAAACGTTTTCGATGATAAAAAAAAAAACGCTTTATTCCAAACAATTTAATGTCTTTGATAATATAGTATCATCTTATCATCCTTTTATTCCAAAAAAAACCACATACAAATTTTGAAAAAATCCAAAACATTTCAGAAACTTCTAATGACATGCTCTCCTTCTTCTTGATTTTCTTTTCGGGGCGCATCTAGCCATTTTAATATATTTGCACTTATCGTGAATGCTCATACAGCGCCAGGCCATACCACCTTTTATTGCCACCTGGATACACGTTAGTCCACAATGTTTTTTGCGAAATTCGCGTAAAAAGTTAAAAAAGGCACTTCTTGTTATCGGCCCTGGACGCATGCACTTCTTAGACCTTCGCCGCCTATGCCTTTACCTCCGCACGACATCTTTTTTTTTTTAAATATATTTACGAAAATTTTATTTCGGAAAAATTTGATCCGTTTAACAATAAATAAGAACAGATGCTGTTCTGTTGTCTTCTCAACAGCACTAGCGCCACATGCTGTCAAACGTTGATGTCGACAAACTGTCCGCCACAAGATACTCTCCCACACAGTTACACTGGGGTGAGAAGGGAACGTGGCAGATTATTGATTTTTAGGATAAGTTATCAGCTGTTGTTGTTTAGATTGCTGTAAATCGAGATCATATACAAATATACATATATGCCGGTTTTAGCCTGCTAATGTTTGCGACTTTTCAGCTCCATCTATTTCAATTTTGATGCGGTGGTCGTTAATGCATTCCAGCACTTCGTGTGGAGTCTGAATAAGGTGGCTCAAACGGTTTGCGAACACTATCAACTCTGAGGAATACATAGGAATAAGAATAAATATTTTTAAGAATTAACATGCGTGGTTTTATGTGGTGCGCGGTTGAAGATGGTCGTATTCCCCTGATGTACTCAAACAATTTTGTGTTTTAGCTGGCATGTCCTCGGAGATGAAGAATTTACCCGGCATGCATAAACCGGTTCCATACATAAGTTCAGCGGGTGAAGCGTTGAGATCGTTCTTGTAGGAAGTGTGGAGAACGAGAGGTACTGTTGGCAGAGCTTCTGGCCAAGGAATTTGTGAGTTTGCACATGAGGGCTGCTGTTTAATGCGCAAAGCCATCGCTCAACGAGTCTATTGGCCTCGAGAAACGTTCGATTATTGTTAAGCAGTACCTGGAGTTCTGCACTGTCGGTAGCTTGATTAAGTCCATGTGAATGTGGTTGGAGGTATTTGGTTGTGGCGTTGAATCTTCGAACATTGACAGGCGTTGCAGTTTCGAGAGCTCTATGTGCGACAGCCGGGCTGGATTTCCTGGTAATTAGACGATTCTTGTAGTTGCATGGTTACAAGCAGCGCTGAGACTCGTCGGCAAACCTGTGATGGTAGTAGCAAGCTTTTGTAGAATCCAACGTGCATGGCCGGGAGCGAGATCGAGTTTGAAGGAGTTTGAAAGATCCGCAAGAGATCTGCAAGCTTTTATCACTGGTGAGCCTTTGCTTCAGGAGCCTAAAGTCACTGAAATTGTTGGTATTGCAACCGTTGGCAGGAGATGCTGAGGTTGCCATAACATTGAAACTGATGTTATTGTTTTCCATTAGGCTGTCAGCAACGTCTGCAAGTTAGTCAAGTGTAGCTTCTCTGATGACTTTAATAATTTTACAAACAGTTTCTGGAAGGAGACTCAATCATTTAGTGCGAAGTAGATCTTCTATGGCTCTGCTGCCACCAAGAGATTTCATCGTGCGCAGAGTTGAGAAGGTTTCTTGTCTCCAAGCTCTAACTCGGTGAGGAGTTTGTTCAACTGACGATCAGAGAACCACTTGATGAGATTGTCTCTGAAATTAGTGTATTTTTCCTTTTCTAGAAGTGAGCGGATGATGTCAGAAATTTCTTGTAACACATCAGGGTCAAGAGATGCTACTATTTGCTTCTATCCGTCCTAAAGTTACATGTCCCGAACTGCGCATAGATCTGATAAAACTGGAGTTCTGGATCTGTTTTCCAGAAAGGATGTCCATGGTTGGTGAGAATTAGAATTAATCAATATCGTTCACATTTCTTGAACCTTGCTCTGTGGGAGGTTCTTGTGTTGTCACTACTTTACGTATAAAACTATATTAGTTCAATAAAAAACCGCATCTAACATTTTCACGCAGAATCAACTAAATACCTAACAATCAAAATTTTAATTCTTGTAATTTTGGATGAGAAGAGATTTGATTCTCACTCACTAATTTTTTTTTTTTTAAGTTACTTATTTCCAATAATTTCTCTATTCAAGTCTAAATGATTTTGTCTAAATCAATGTACATATGAGTATTTACCAGAGATCAACTATAATGAGATAGTCGACTTCGGGGGAATTTCTCAATTCGTTCCTAAATGTTTTGTTTGGGCGAATGGTCATAGCAACGGCATAGATGTATAGGTTCCATTTGAATAGCATTGAAACGCTTTTTTGGCGCGCATACATCCAAACCGTTGCTATGGACAAAATTATGACAGCTAGGAGCACTACTCCTCCATCAAACTAATAGTCAAGAACGAAAATTAGTTGTTATAGGGATGAAAAAGTGTACTTTAAAAAATACGCAGTACAATTTCTAACTTCTATTATGTTTTCATTTTAAGGGTAACATATGGAACGAAATTATTTAAATGAATTATTTGCAAATATAATAAATTATAGATCCAAAATTTGTATAAATTATAATAGTTTATACAGTTTATAAATTAAAGTTTTAACTTAACATGTTTGTTTTGGGCTTTTGTAAGATATGCTCTCCAATTTTACCCGAACCTAAGTGCATATGTCGCTCAATAACTATCTGAATTTAGGAAAAAAAGAAAATGATTGCTGTTATTGTTTCAAAATCATCAAAAGTCTCTTAAAAAATAAGACAAAGTGTTCGTTTTAATCTAGAAAATTTTCTTGAACACCTCTTATTTTATTTATTTATTTCCTGCCCCTTAATACGTTCTTTTTGTTAAATGAAATTAAATTAAATTGTGTTTAAAACCATATGCTTCGTAATTTTTTATTTTTTTTTATCATCTGCGCGCCGAAGGGATATAAACACCCTTAAACTTTTTCAGGGCACGGGCGTTAGGAAAAGGGGGAAGAGGAACAGAGGAGGAGCCTGTGCACGTTGGCTTTGAATGTTTGAAGTTTGTAGTGATGGGGAAATACAGAGCCTGGTAGATTATTCCACATTCGTGTCGTTCGGCTTATAAACGAATCCCTATATTTGACAGTACGACCGAAATTGGGCTTAATTGTGAACTGATGTGCATTCGAAGCATGACGCTTATTCCGGGTGAAATTTTGAAGGGGAGGAAAAAAAACGATAAAACAGGGAGAGACATGAGACATTTCTCCGATGTTCAAGTGAATGTATGGAATTCACAATGTCTCTATCGCCTATAAGTCTTAACGCGCTATTCTGTACAGTATCAAGAATGTGCAGAACGGTCTTGGGTGCACCAGACCAGATATGGGCGTTATATTTCAGTTTTGGGCGGATTAATGCCTTATAAATTGAGGCCAGATCAAACGAGGTAAAATATTTCTTGCACTATTTAGGGAATCCTAGACATTTTGCAGCATTTTTGGCGACCTCGAATATGTGATCATTCCATCGAAGATGGTTATTAATACACATTCCGAAAATGGCAAGTCTTTCGGTTTCAATGATGCAAGTACCATCCATGGATAATGGTTGAGGGTTTTGGTTTCGCTTGAGAGACAGAAGACAGCATTTTGTTTTGGAAGCATTAAATTCCACTCTGTTAGTTGAACCCTATTTAATTATGCCAGGTCGGAATTTAATGTGTTTAACATACGTTGCCGTTCCCCTTCTACGGCCGAAGATCAAGGACGTGAGTTAGGGAACGAATATGAAAAACTGAGGGTACTGTCATCAGCGAAGGAATGGATTGGATTAGAAGTTGGAGACAAGAGATCATTTATAAAAATAAGAAAGAGAGTCGGAGACAAAACAGAGCCTTGGGGAACACCAGCATTTATTTGTTGAATTGGGGACTTGAAGCCGTCCAAAACAACTTGTATTGAATGCTTCACAATTAAAACACCAATTAGTACGGGGATACCTATCAATTAATTTATAAAGCAATAATTTATTGGCACTGCCTTTAACTGAACTTTTGCGAGTGCCAATCATACAATTGATTTTTTTCTTCGCATATATTTTTCTTAATTAAATTTGGTCAGATCCAGTACCCACATTCAAGAAGCAAAAACTTAGATATAAGCAAAGAATTGTTACTGTGCAAATGTCAAAATTTTCTTAAGGGTACTAATAATAGGGGTCTTTACAATTCAATCCATTTTAATACAATTTATTTTTAGTTTTCAGTACAACTGCTAAGTCTATTTTCCATCCCTAGTTTTCACTGCATTTATTTCTGTTTGACTTTTGGAGGGAATGTTGCTCTTTTCAAATTGTTGTTTTGTTTGCCGGTGATTAGGATATAGGGCTTACCAAATTGTTGTTGCCTTTGACGTTGATAACGGCTTTCAGAGGGGTTCACACGTAGAAAGCTGTCATTTATTTTTTGCTATTACTGTCGGTCTTATTGAAGCGCCGAACGAAAAGTTTCCGCCCGATTCGGTGGTCCTACAGCTGAAACACATTAGCACAGCAACAGCAAACAGCAACTTCGACAGCCAACAGCAAACGACAGCTGCTGTGATGTGAAACACATTGACCAAGCAACAGCATACTGCGAAATTTGATATCGCAGGAAGATTACTAATAAAATAAAAGTAGAACTACAAAGATTAATGTACCGTATGACTTCATGCAGACATTTATTTTACTTAACTTTGCCTTTGTGTTATACTCCCGAGTAGTATGTACATATTATCATTGTCAGTAAAAGGAGAACGATGTGGACTCAAGAAATATTCGACGAGAATGAGAGGGAATTGCATGCACAATCATTTCCTTTGTAGTTCTACTTTTGTTTGTAAATAATCTTCCCGCAATGACAAATTTCGCTTTGTGCTGTTGGTGTGTCAATGTATTTCCAATCACAGCAGCTACCGTTTGCTGCTAGCTGTCGAAGTTAGTGTTACTGTGTTAATCTGATTCAACTATTAGGCCTAACGTTGCAGTTGCTGTTTGCTGTTGCTGTGCTAATGTGTTCTGTTCCATTGAAAAGCATTTTTTCTAAAATGTTTGCTGCAGATGTCAAAGTTGCTGTTGCTGTGCCAATGTGTTTTAGCTATAAAAAAATGCAGACAATGCTTCCAATGTTTCCAATCCAATACGTCTTTTCACTTGTCGCCATTCCTTACTTACTAAATCGGTGGAAGGTAACAAAATTAAAAGTGGACATTGAATTATTGGACTTTTTGATAATTTTGAATACTTTCTAAAGTTAACAAATAAAGTTTTTTTTTTAGTAATATAATAATAATAAAATTAGTAATATTCCATGCAATCTAGGTTAATGCAATTTATAAATTTTAAAAATCACATTTAGAGTCGTATCTGAGTCGCTATTGGAACGGCATAAACACAGTATTTGCCAGTTTTTTCAACCTGAGCTAAAAAAATCTTTCAAAGATCAATCAAAACCTATCAAAATGTTACGTCGCAACTTAAAAATATATATTTTCATATGTATGAATGTACCTATACATGTACGTTTTATTTGTTTCTCTTACTTTATTTATTTATTACTTTATTTGAAAGGAAAATTGTTTTCTATGGGTGAGACTTGAACTTTCAACTCCAGAAACGTGATCTAACTAGCACGCAGAATGAGGATGTAAAACGATTTATCTAAAGAGTGATTCCATTGGAGGTTACAATTTCAATCTGTCACTTCTGTGGTTCTGTCAAAGATAAGCAGATGATATTTAACATCTGTGAATACTTACATAGGTGGCGCTACAGTTAGGGATGAACCTGGGCCTCGGTCCTTAGCTAACTGCTTCCAGTTGTACTTGTGCGCTCCACCTTTGGTGAGGTCGGCCTCTACTGCGTTGTCCCTCCGAGTTAGATTCGAAGACTATGCTGGCCTTCGTGTCCATTCGCTCTACATGTCCCAGCTCTCTTAGGCGACTAATTCGCAGTTTTTTTACTAGGTCAATGTAGCGGTACAGCTAGTAAAGCTTCTCCTCCAAAGCCCGTCAACGTGACCGAATATTTTCCGAAGAATTT
Organism: Pocota personata; assembly: GCA_963082735.1. NCBI lineage: Eukaryota > Metazoa > Arthropoda > Insecta > Diptera > Syrphidae > Pocota > Pocota personata. The sequence continues at coordinate 144,388,003 of OY720430.1, forward strand.
TTCTCTCGAAACGACCGAGGATATCTTCACCTGCTTTAGACAGAGTCCATGCTTCAGCGCCAAAAGCAGGACTGGGATGATAAGGTCTTGTCTATACTGAGGTATTATTGTCAGGGATTTTGAGGTATTATTGTCAGGATTTATAGCAGATCCAAGATAGACAAAGTCCCTTACTACCTCAAAGTTATAGCTATCGACTGTGATGTACTGTCCAATTGGCATATACTTGGTTTGGCCAACTTTTACCGTTAAGCTCATTTTGGCAGCATACTAGCGAACGCACCAGTAACAGACTGCTGTGTTCTGCCAGTTATATCAATAGTAGTTACGCTAGTAGTTACACAGACTTTTGAAAGATTGTGCCTCCTGCGTTGGCTTCTGAGTTTCGGACAATTCTTTCAAGTATGATGTCCTTTTGATATCAAATGTCTAAGTGAGGTCATTACCGACATTGAAACAGACAATTTTGGCAGGAATGCCAAAATAAGACATGACTCTGTATAGCTTGTCTCTATAAATGCTGTCATATGCGGCCTTAAAATCGATGGAAAGATTGTGGATATCGATTTAGACATCTTGAGTTTCCCCAGGATCTGCCGAAGTGTGAAAATTTGATCGACAGTGAACTTTCCTGGCCTGAGACCACACTGATAGGGCCGGATCAAGCTGTCGAGGAAGGGCTTCAGACGTTTACACAATATTGCAGACAAGATCTTGTACTTGATGTAGAGGAGGCATACACTCGTCTCACCAAATTTTAGAAATGTGTTGGCGGATGTTCTCTACCAAGTCATCTCCAGCTGTTTTGAACAGCTCGGTTGGTAGGCAATCAGGTTCAGCAGTTTTGTTGGATTTAAGCTTGAATATTGCTGCCATCGTGTACGTTGAATGATCCATTCTACCTGACAGCGGAGTGTTCGTCGCCGTTGTACAGTCTGCAGGAAAAGTTTTTCCATATTCTCAGCACCGATTGTGACTTTACTACAAGATTCCTTCTTTATCTTTACAAATTTTTGTACCGGTCTTGTTGGCTTGACACGTTCTTTTCACCTTTAGGTAAAACTTCCGTACATTGTTCCTATCATAATCTCCCAATATCTTCGATCGCCCGCTTCTCATGCTCTTTCTTCTTCTTTTGAATAAACCGATGTTCGTCTCGTCTCGTTTGCTCGTAGAGCTCACGGGCAACCTTCGTCCTTCTTTGCAGCGCCGCTTTGTATACGTCTTGTTTAGCTGCATGTACTTGTCGGTATTCTTCGTCAAACCAGGGGTTTCATGGTGGTGGTCGGTAGGACCCAGTACATCAGTTACGACATTTCTGATGGCATGTTGGCAGCGTTGCCACTGGTCTTCGGAACTTGATCTTGGTGGCATAGGATTCGTAGAGAAATTTCAGAATTAGCGTTCGGCGAAGGTTCTGGCGCTCTCTTGCGATTGCAGTTTTTCCACGTTATATCTTATCACAGTAGTTTTTCTTTGTTGTAGCGCTTGGGATATCTGCATTCGTATATTGGCTGCAGCAAAGTAGTGATCCGAGTCAATGTTGGCTTCTCGGAAGATTCGGACATCCAGAATACTGGAGGCATGCCTTGCGTCAATTGCAATGCTCAAGACTTCTTGCCTAAGTCTGCCGCTTATAACAAATCCGCACCCGAATAAACACTGCTTCTGTTCTCTATAGCAATCACCGTAATAAATGTCGCAGTTTTTCATCCTTCTTTTACCCGGCCAATCCCATCGCACTTCCTGGATAGCTGTAACATATGCTTTGAAAGTTCCTTACTGACCTGAAGTTAACCCGGCTAAGCTTGCGCTGACCCGAATATCCAACTCCACATGTACAGTCAGACTCAGCATACGCTCATCATTAGTTCACTATCAGATAGCTATCCAGCAGGCACCACGTGGAGGTGAAGATGCGTTTCTGCCCAGCATCTGTGAATACTAAGCATTGAAATTTGTAATTATGGAGTGGTATACTAGAGAACAACGCATTTTCGCGCATTGCGAAATTAAGTCGGTATATGTACATAACCGTCCATCTCGTGTGTTAAGAAATTAATAGAAAAATTCAATCGAACCCGGTCAGTGGTGGATGCGCTTAGACCAATGCATCATATTCGTTGATGAGGCTCGCTTTCAACTGGATGGCTACGTAAAAGCGCAAAATTGTCACGTTTGGGGTCATGGCAATATACGGGCTATTCACGAATAGCCAATGCATCCATAAAAAGTCACTTTTTCCAACTCTCGCGAATGTCTGACAAACATTCGAGACAATTGCTTCTCAATTGAAATTGATACTTCAAAAACCTGTAGTATATGGTTTATGGACTCTTTGCTATTTTTCTTTTTGTAAGCGAAACAAAATTAAATCAATTTCGAACCGGGGACGAATGAAGTTCCCAAAGTTTTTTTTACAAAATATTTGTTTTGCTAAATATTGCTTATCTCTAAATTTACTTTTAAGTCATTGTGGGAACTAAGCTTTAAAATAAAAGTACAATTTGAAAACCTTCTACAATTCTGCAAATAAATAAAGCTTTACTCATCCCCAACATTTAACTTCATTATTAACATATGTATGCATGTACATGCTCTGCAAATAAAAAATATATATATTAATTCAAAATAGCTGGCCAGTAAATATCAACTTTAATCCATTTCACATAAATCCACGTCAACCTTAACATACTCGTAATAACTCGCCTCAAGTGCATATGTACATATGTCATCCATTTTCAGGGAATTCTATGAAACTTTTTACATTTATTCACAACAATACTAAGTCAAAAGTTAATCACAAAATGTTTACTAGCACTTATCACATTCGTAACGTACGCCGATTTGCTTTCTTATTTCATCTTGAATCTGTGCTATCAACAGCATCTCCTTAGCCGGTAGAATATCACATTCCAATTTACCCGATCGAATGCATTTCATGACCTCGTCGGCTTCATAGCGTAACCCAAGCGTGTTTGTGAAGTTCATTGGTATATCTGCTCTTATCAGTGGCCATTCGTGGGCGCCAGTGCATCCAAAGAGCTTCGTCGGACAGTTGTAATCTGGAATCTAATAATCTCTATCATTATCTCTGTAAATAAAAGCGAACCTAGAAACTCACACAAATTGGACCTTTTTTCGAGATAATTGTAGCTTGATTTTCAAAAGCTTGTAGTCCAGAACAAAGTATAGTCGCCTTACGATCACGAGAGAATAACATTTCAACTTGAACTTGAAGATCAATTCCATCAGAATTGATTTTACCAGATGCTCTAATGGATTTTGGGTTCTCTCGGTAGACGAGTAAGACAAACTGTATTGCATCGACACCAATATCAAGGACGACACCACCCCCTTTATCTTTGCATGTGATCCTTTCAATGTCAGTTGCATTGTAACCATGTTTCACATATACTTCTCTTACATCACTCAGAGCTTTCATATCTATTAACCGAGACAGATACCGACAAAGTGGAAAGAACCTCGACCATAGTCCTTCTATTACAAACACTCCTTTCCTTTTTGCTAGCTCAAGAATTTCTTTCACTTGCAGACGGTTCATAGCCAGCGGTTTTACACAAAGAATATGCTTTCCATATTCAATCATCATTTTACAGACTTCATAGTGAAAGGGATTCAAAACTGCCACATACACCACTTCAACTTGTTCATGCGCTGCTAGTTCTTTATAGCTTGTCCAAATTGTTGGTATTCGATGGTCCTTAGCAAATTGTTCAGCTCTTGTTTTACTTCTACTGGCGATAGCGACAATTTCATGATCATTTTGGGTAAATTTATAATTCAGAGACACGCAAAAGTCGTGAGATATTTTTGAAGCACCGGCAATACCCCAACGGAGCGACATTATTCGCGGAAATTTATATTCGAACTAAAATGCATCGGAAAGCTTTAAATGGTTATGAGCTGATTGTTAATGCGTTAGACCGTGACACTGACACTTAGAGAGTATTTGAGCTTGTTATTGTAAATTGTGTCAATTCTGAAATTCGTCAGTGTTTGATAACTTTAAGCCTAGCTAACTGTTTCAGGGCACGGTCGTTAGGGAAACGGGGGAAGGGGAACAGAGGAGGAGCCTATGTACGTTGGCTTTGAATGTTTGAAGGTTGTAGTGATGGAGAAATACAGAGCCTGGTAGATCATTCCACATTCGTGTTGTTCGGCTTATAAATGAATCCCTATATTTGACAGTACGACCGAAGTTTGGCTTTAGGGTAAACTAATGTGCATTCGAAGCATGTCACGTATTGCGGATGAAAGATGTGTTTATTTTTTATTTATTTCGCATACAAAATTTTTTACAATAGATTTTAGCAATCTTTGACTAGTAAAAGTTAGAAATAATACATTTAGGTGTAGAACAAGATAAAAATAGTACCTGTCCACCAGTTACAAAAAAAAACCCTCTGTCAACTTTAAACTTTAAAGTAGTTAATGAATTAATTTATCTACGAGTAAATGGATATTCCACAACAGGCATTTTCGTTGAGATCCGACAAAGACTGACCCTTCCAAACCGTTGCTACTTCTGTTTAAATAGTCATCTAGGTTCGAAGAATGAATTTGATACTCATGCAAATCGATGATCCTCTTAGTAAGCAAGAACGAATTTTCACTTAATTTTCAAATACGATAAAGCTAAAGGAAGCTAGAAACACCAGAAACTACACACGATGAAATCCAAGATATAATTTATTTTAAAAACTCTTGAAGGAAAAATCCAAAGAAGCGTTGTAATAGTGCTTGATCTCTAAACATGGAAAAATAAAATGGAAGAGAATTGTGTTACTTCACTTACCAATCATAATTTAAAAAATAACTTTTTTAACTAATTGCTATTATAGTCCAGGCTCATTTGCATAAATAGGCGATACAAATAATAACAGATATAAATAAATATTAATAAAATTTATTTCATAGGATTGTTATATTTATTTAGTTTCCTTCCTCAACAACATATCAAAATTTCTGGCCGATCCGCCATCTTGAATAAATAAATATGTAATTCTGGCTTTTCGCAATTATCTCCAAAAATACCAGTAGGAAATTGTAGGGACCAAATAGAAAAAAAAGTTATACTTTTCTTGGCTAGGAAAATTTGTTTATACGAATATTGTAATAACTTTACTTAGCAATTATTAAAAGCACTGTCTGATTTGACTTGCAGCATTTTGGAAAAAAAAACCCGATCTGAGTTTTTTCACTCCGAGCATTTCATTCCGGTTTTTTGCAATTATTTTGGAAAATATTGATCTTAGGTAAAAACAGAAAGGATCCAAACAGAAAAAATATAAGATTTCCACCGAAACACCTGTTTTTGTTTACGAAAAGAATCAAGAAAAACCATAGGAAATTGTATGCTCTTCCATTTCGCGTAATTTCGAAAATAGGATAAGAACCCCCTTGGTCCACCATTTTTCATAACGGCTTACGTTTTACAGCGCTGATTTCCAGGACTTCTAATATTTAGTTTAGAAAGGCTGATTACAATTACCATTAAAAAATAAAAATAAATAGTGGAGTTAGTAGTTTTGTAGAAAGAATAAATCATATCTAATGCGCTTGGAATAGTTGGCAGAATTTCTTCTGTTGCCAATACATCTTATCATAAGCATCTGGTTGTATCCTAACTGCATTACGTGAACACAATAAAGTACTACTGCGGCACAGTTTATGCATAAATATGTATGTGTAAAACGGGCCTAAGGATAAAATAAGTTATAAAGTTAAAGATTAAATAACGAGTGGCGTTAATTTTTTTGTTGCTTATCCCGATTTTGGATTAAAATATTATTCCCACTAAAGCTGTACAAAAACCTTTTATAGGTACGGGGACTTATAACCGATTTGTCTGCCTCTTGAAATGCATTACAACATCCACTGCATATCCACCTTTAAATATCCTCGCAGACAGGACTTTCCGCTGTCACGAAATGAAAGGACTTTTTCTCTTCCGTTGAATTCCTCAATGAAAAACATACTTTTCTCCCTCACACGCTCCCATGAAAACGCCTATAATTTCTTCTCATGTCACTTCAATAACACAACGGACGACGTTTTCCTATTTGACAAGTGTGTTCGTTTGCGGCGGCAGCGACGGTGGGGTGGTTTTATTGCCTAAAGTAGTACCAGAAGGACCTTCCGCAGGGCACTCGTTCGCAGGGGTTGGAAACGTTTCTTTTCCTTGTATATAATTTTTCCTTTCAGTTTTCTTACTATTCTGTAATTAAAAAAAAAGAATTCCAATGGAATACAATCGAATATCTCGGTCCTACACAACCTAGTACAAGAAAATATCTAATCAAATCCCAGGATGTGTTGCGCTGCAAAGTGCGAAGAATAAAATTTGTGTTTTTTTTTTCTCGCGAACGTGAGTGTGAATAAGCTAATAAAAAAGTGAACAAAAAGCCCGGCACACACCTCAAGTCAATATGTTTAAAAATAAAAATGAAAGCAATATTGTGTATAAGTGTACAGTGCGACTCCTTGAGGATTCTGATGTCCTCGAGTGTGAATTTCAGGTGAGAGCGGTCAGCAGTGTATTTTTTTTATTTTTTATATTTTAATGCACAACCCTTCCATCGCATGGCATGTTAAACGTATATGGGGGCGGTGGGCAAAGATAATCCATAAATAAATCGCGAGTTTCAACGCGATTTATGAGGGATACAAAGGACATAAAAGCAAAAGTTTGGTATCCTTAACATAATAATTCTCTAGTGCGAGTGGGCGGCAATACGCCTCCCCGAGAACGCATCATATTTACAGTCCTTGTGCTTCTTTTCGTTTCTTCATTCCAAATTTGTTTGACATGAATGGGCAGCAAGAAGGATATAGGGTAAGTGTTGCCAGATTAAGAATTTTTGTACGACAAAGGAGTTTAAATATGATTTGTGACATTTAAGAATGATGGAATGTTCTTAACACCGTCTGAAATTTTCAAGTACTTGTTGCTTTGGAAAACATTTCTTCCAACGTAGAAATTCTTTATCTCTCATTGGCATAATCTTAATCGTCCGTTGATATGCTCGATACAATCCTAATTCATTATTATTATTATATTTTTTATTTTTTTTTTTCATTTTTAATACATTTTTATTAATTATTAATTCATTATAACTTAATTGCTAGACTAAAAACGCTTAACAACAGCTTAACTAACTTATCTATGCTATTCTAACTTACTGGCCCTATGCGGGCGCTCTAAGCTAAACCTAATACTTAAAACTATGTCTTTCGACGTAAGCTAACTTAAATTCTTTATTTATTTAATTCTTTTTTTTATTACTAATAACTAATGATTACTAAGAAAAATTTTGATTAACCAAAAAAAAAACTTAGTAGATGGACTTTTGTTGTGTTTGTTTCTTATATATAGAACTTGTAAACTACCTTAAAATAAATCTTAACCTACCTTAATTTATCTTAATCTACCTTACTCTAACTACGTACCTAATTATATACATATATATACATAGTACGTACTGTTTATATTATATACATAGTACGTACTGTTTTTTTTTTTTTTTTTAATCCTACCTAAAATGTAGGCATTTTAAGTTATGTAAGTCGGCTATGGAAAAAAAAACAGTCAACTTTAAACAGGCTACCCTAGATTATGGCGAAATGATGAAGGAGTTCCCTCTCTTTCGGCTAGTCACCAGAAATGTCCGTACTGACGTTCAACGTCGTTCATATCGCGATTTGATACCGCCCTACTGAACCGAAGACGCTCCACACTGTTGTGTGGGACGTCTCTGTCGTAGTTGAGTCGCCTATCCGCAGCTGTCCGAGCAACATGAGAGAATAGCGACACCGCCAATCTGTCCTGGATCCGACCTTTCTCATCAAGATAGAGGAATGCCTCTGAGGGAACAAAGCCGTTAATGCGCACTCTCTCGTGGTACCTGTAATTGGGGTAATAAGATCTCATTGCTCAGGAAATTATCCACCCGTATTAGGGTAGCCCTGTGTTCTGTATAAATGAAGGCAAGCTCTCTCAAACACCCGAATTTTTTCCAACAAGCTTGCTCTCCCGTTGAACCGCACGGGACATCCAAATAAGAGCATGGGCCGAATGAGGGCCGTGTAGCAGATTACCTTTACCCTTACATGCTATAAAAAAGTCTCTTTTTGTAAAGGCAAACGCACCTTTGGCTCTGTCCAGAGCAGCACCTGCATATATGTTTGTTAAAATATATATATTGGTCTAACCGGAGCCCTAGATCTCTGACTACACTTGGACTCGCAAGTGGCTGTCCGTGCGGTCCCACGATTAAGAACTTTCGCCAATTCTTTCAGATATCCCTCTAGGCCCCAGACAACGGCGTCTTTAAAAGAATGGTTTCTGATTTCTGGAAGTTGATCTTCGACTTCCAGTCATCGCATTATCGCTGAATCTTATCGAAGTTACGTTGCAAGAGCAGTGCAATGACTTCGATTTTTGGTCCTGATCTGTACGCGATCAAGTCGTCTGTGTACGATATGGCATGGTGAAGTGATCCTATGAGATCGCTCGTGTAAATGTTGAAAAGAATCGGTGAATTCATCGCACTTTGTTGCAGACCATTATTGATTTGAAATGTTCCAACAGAAGTCACATTGCCATTTGAACTGAACTGAACTGTCTAATGATGAGCATGTTGTAAAGTATGTACAGCAGTGGTTTACTTATGCCCAGCCTGTTCAGCTTGTAGAAGAGTCCCTCTAACCATACGGTGTCGAAGGCCTTCTCCAAGTCAATCAGGCAGGCACCCGTGCATTGGTTCTTGCTTTTGTTCCATTTGATATCCGATATCAGTTTAGACGCGGCATGTATTGTATCATGCACCGCCTTAAAACCGAATTGGTTATCCGGAATTATTTTGTTGTCCTCAGTCCATTTAATCATGGCTCTATTAATCACCTTTTCGAATACGACTGGAAATTTGCCGGTTTGGATGTGTCCTTACCCCTTTTGCGGATGGGTTGTATCACTGCTGTTTTCCAATGCTCTGGATAATGTGCATTATACAGTGCATTGTTAAACAGAGTGGTGTAAATGTCCACCGCTTCTAGAGGGAGTTGTCGAAGAACAATGTTCGATACTCCGTCGATTCCCACAGATTTCTTCCTCCTCAATGAGTCGAAGATAGCTTGGAGCTCCAGTTGTCAGTTGTAACCGTACGTCGAACAGCATAAGTCCCAGATAGGAGCCGCTTCTAGGAAACGACGGACTATCAGTAGCTTTCAAATCGAGTTTGTACTCGTCACTGTGCCTCGGTACAATCCGAACTGAGCGATCGCGGGAACGTTTCCTTCAAAATTTATTTATAAAAGTCTATTTATCTAGACTTCAGCTTAATTTTAAGATTTTTTTTAACTTATAAGTTTTATTCATATTTCAAAACATAACAATATTTTAAATAGTTTTCCGCAAAGCTTATGGCTTATCTGCAGGAGGTTATTCTGCTGACAAAATTATTAAAAGAAAAGAGATTTTAATCTTGAACAATTGTTTGAGTTGAGTTTTTTGACTTTCAGAGAAAAAAAGGAAAACGACATATTTCGATCATAATCTTCGGGAAAGTTTTCAGAGTCTCAGACTCTATTTACGAGTGGATACAGAAAGTCTGCAGATGCTGTCGGCGGCGCTTAGCAAATATGTATGTACCTGGTGCGTTTTAAAAGGTACCTCGAAAGGGTTTGTCAAATAAATTTCACTAGTATTGTCTTTCACCAGCCCCCTCCAAAAGCTTGCTACGGAAATAGCACGATTAGGGGTCCGGTCGTAAAAAAAACTAGGCGGGAAGGAACGGAGAACAGTTGCGCCCACAGACTTTATTCTACCTCAACAGAATTACCGCTCTGGGCAAAACATCACCAATTATGTAGCTTCTGAAGTCAGTGACATTTAAAATGGATTCTCTAAGATAAAGACTGCACAGTTGACCAAATTTTACTATAGGGCCATAAAAACGGGAAAATTCTAATTCTAAAAAATGTTTAGGAATGCCGGCAAGAAGTTGATTTTCAACGACATATTTAGAGCTTGTCACATGATAATACTGCTACCGTAGGATAGAACTTATTTTCTATTATATTTCGCTATCCAAGAGTTAGGCAAGAACGTACTATAACACAATTGACCAGACCGTCAACTGAAACCGCAAAAGCCAGTCATTGCTAAGGGAGCCTTGGAGTATACCAAAAGATGAAGTACTATTTTACATAAGATTTTGTTAAGTAGTCATGTGACTAAGGAAAGTTCCTTTGCTGGATTTTGTCCTAGTGATCATAACTATTCTGTAATATCAAATTTATGAGTACTTAATACTGCCTGTAAGATAATGCTTATTAGAGAGTATAACGAGGTTTACACCGATCAGCGTAAATAGTAGGCAAATCAATTAGTAAGAAGTAAAATAATTAAATATTTTGTGACTAACAGCTCATACAGGGCTTGGTCTAGCTTCTCGTGACCTATAGTTTTATGCCGTTCCGAAGATCAATTTTTTCGATTAAGAAAGGCTTCTCTTACGTTCGCCAAAGGTCGGACTTGGAAAATACTCTGGTGTTTTCTAGAACTTGAACATTGAGTGTCCCACTTAACACTTAACGACGCCCGCAAATCAATAAAAAAAAAAACTGATACCATGATGACGAATGTAAATAAGCTTTTCGAATGCATTTAGTATAACGTAGGTTGAAAGCTAAATGGCAGATTTGGTAGTTTGTCCTAAGTATGTACATATGCTAACAGAAAAGAAACTTTCTAAATTCAACCTATCCCAATCTCATACTGATCCGAACTGTGCAGGATTTAGCCCGAAAGGGGAACAGTAACGGAGCATAAAAGAGAAACGAATAAAATCTAAATTTCCCCAAACACTGCACCAAAAAGGGGTTTCATTTTAATTGAAAAATAAGAATCTCATAATGCGGATATAACTACTCGTAATCAACCTACTTAACAACTCAGTCTATCTAAACGGGTACTTACTGCCCTTTGTCTACAGCTTAGTCTTTCTGACAGAAACTTGTTCAAGCTATTGTACTTCATATAGTTTTGACATTTAGCATAGAATTGTAATCATTTTTTTTAGGCACGAAGAAAACTTAAACAACGTTTGTTCATTTCAAATTCAGAGTTGAACTGGTATTTTTTGGATACAAAATATTTCTGCACTTGTACAAATTTACTTATACTGCAATACTTGTAGGTAAAACATATGTTCCCGGTGTAGAATCAAATAGGTTTTATATTGATTATGCTTTTTCCTAGAAAATAGACCGCACATGGCACACCCATCTATTATAATCAAGGAACCACTTTTTGCGCTGACATCCTGAAATGTCAGTCCATAAGTATGCTATATAACCCAATACGGTAATATTTTATTGCACTTCCGGCCCTTGAATGAGCGAGCAGTGGGAGACATTTTTTTTTTTTTTTTTATAATGTGCGCGCGCCAAAAGGAATATGAATACCCTTATACTGTTACAGGGCATGGGCGTTTGGGAAGTTGAGCTTAAGGGTGAACTGATGTGCATTCGAAGCATGGCGCGTATTACGGGTGAAATTTTGACATATTCCAATTAGTCGTACATACATTTTTCTACAAGATTCTCTACCGTTTAAAACGGCGATTAATCTACATTTCATTAATATTATTGTACTCGTAAACAGTAAAACAAGAAATAATATATATTACCACTTACTTATTGTATCATAGACACTAAGTACTGACAAAAGGATAGTAATAACAGTACACCAAGTGCCATTTATAAATATTTAATTTTTTACTAACGCCTACATATAAGGGCAAGTATTGGTTTCGTGAAAAAAATCGACCTCGAGATTTTTAACAATCTTGGTATTACTATAATGGAGAATCTCAAAAATGTGGGTCTTGCAATACTGTCTGTATGTATGCTCAACTGCAGCCTAAACTGCTGGACGGATTTTCTTCAAACTTCATATCTGGGATCGGTGGGTTCGCAATTTTAGGTGAAATGTATGCATTTGCATTCTAACCAAAAAATTAATGGTACTTTACTAATGGCCCATTTTGTAAAAAATTAATTTTCTCTAAAATGGCTCTTTTCTTCTTCAAACTGCATATATGGGGTCTGTGGGTTCGCAATTCGAGGCGAAATCTAAATTTTCATTCTAACCCCAAAATTAACGGTACTTTACTAATAGCCAATTTTGTCGAAAACGTCTATAAAGATTTCGTTCAAATTTAATAGTTGAGTTACAGTGCGGACACATGCTAACAGATGACGTACCAAGTTTTAGCTAAAAATGTGTATAATGGTACTTTACTGGTCTCTTTTTTGAAAATTTGCTATTTCTCGGCTTTGACTCAATCGATTTTGTACGAAACCAATATTTGGACAACATTTGATATTCAATATATAAGATTATGGTATACCAATTTTTGAAAAATTTTCAAAATATTTTTTTTAAATTTTTAACGGATTAAAAAAAGAAAGAGTGAAATCAGATAAACAACATTTAAGTGCAAGTACGTGCGACCCAGTCGTGCACTTTATTTTGTTTTGCCATTGATTTTTAGTCAAAAAAGGATATGACACACACACAAAGTAAATATCCTTCTGCCCATTGCCACCACTCCACGGTTTCTCGACGGTCTTCTGCTTCTTCGTCTTCTTCCCAGCCATCTCCCAAAAATGCAAATGACTTCAGGACGCAATGGAGTCAAAGTCTTCCGTCCGTAAGGAGTTGGTTGTGTTTTTTAATTACTTCGCGGCTGGTTGCGTTTTGTAAGAATTGCGTGAGAAGATGAAATAACGAAAACAAAATAGTTTCACAGGACGATTTTTTTTTTTGTTCCTCGCCATTCGTCGTCACTCTGTGTTGAAGTATTCAGGGATTTCTTATTTTAATTGTCGGAATTAGGATATGAAGTGACTAATATGCAATTTTTCAATGTGTTTTGTTTGGTTCTGTTTTTTTTATGGGATAATTGCTGGTGCTGTTGCGACAAACCGTAAATCTAGCCGTTTCACAAGGGCAGCTTTCTTATAGAATATTTATGCGATCAACTGGAGATTAAGGAGAAGGATTATTTCGGTCTGCGATATGTGGACACCGGCAAACAGAGGGTATGTTAATTTGCTTGAACATCATATGTCATAATATTTAATTTAAATTTTTATTTTGCAGCATTGGCTGGATTTAGCCAAGTCGATTATTAAACAAGTTAAGGGTAAGTAGTGAGGTAATAAAATTGGTTTTCTTCTTCGGAGCAGGTGGTGTTTTCGTGTTGGGTTTGTTTACCAAAACGTAACGATAAGCATATGGCTTTCTAGTCCAGTGGAAACTTTAGGGAATAACATAGGAGTGAGAACGTTGTGCAAATACACAAAAGTGTGTCACACTACCTACGAATTATCGTGTTGCATGACGACTAGTTTTAACTCGGAAGCAATTAGAACCTTTTAAATTACATATTCTCAGGGTTATATGTTGAAGGATAACTTTAAGTAAACCGCTATTTTATTAATTGCACCTATAAAGGCAAATATTGGTTTCCTGGAAATTGTCGATCTCGAGATTTTGATCAAACTTGACATTACTATGATAAAGAAACTCAATAAAGTAGACCTCTCAATTCTGTCTGAGGCGAAATCGGAATTTTCATTCCAACACCAAAATTAACGGTAGGTACTTTACTAATAGCCGATTTTGAAAAAAAATTTCTCGAAAACGGTTCTAATGAATTTAATCAATTGGTATCATGCTATCAGACGGCGTAACAGGTTTTTTTTTTTTTTAGAAAATACGTTTAACGGTAGGTACTTGCCTTATAATAGGTTTCTGAAAATTGGCTATTTCTCGGCTATGATTCGGTCGATTTTATTCGAATAAAATCAGTATTTGAACCATATTTGACATATGTATATATATATGTACATATCCATACATACATATGTATGTATGCATATCCATATGCGACTTTCGTTTAAATTTTAAATCTGAGTGATTTGTAAGTATGTACATATGTATATATATGTACGTATATAGGTCGTGCACTTTATTGGTTTCGTGAACAAATTTTACCTCGAGATATTGATCAATCTTGGTATTATTATAAAGGAGAATTTCAAAAAAGTGTGTCTCGGAAATCTGTCTTCATGTATGTATGCCCGACTGCAGCCTAAACTGCTGGACGGATTTTCTTCAAACGTCTCATCTGGGATCATGCATTTGCATTCTAACCTCAAAATACACAAAACTGTGTCACACTACCTTTCGAGTCATCGTGTTGCATGACGACTAGTCATATTTTACTAATGGACAATTTTAAAAATCAATCTATTTTCCCGAAAACGGCTCTAACGATTTTGTTCAAACTCAATATTTGAGGTACACTAAACTTATGTCAGCAGATGGTGAACCAAGTTAGCTGTTTTTTGAAAATTGGTTGTTTCTCGACTATGACTACCGATTTTATTCGAAATCAGTATTTGAACAATATTTGACATATACAAGATTATGACATACCGAGTTTTAGAAAATTAAAATTTTTTTTTTTAACGGGTTTAAAAAAAGAAAAAAAAATCGTTTTAACGATTATGTTTTAAATTTAAACCTGAGTGATTTACAGATAAACAACGTATACAACTACGAGCAGCTAATTAGAAATGACGCACCATCAAATGCAATGTATGTCGTTACATTGCCGGTCTATCACAGCTACATGAAATAACGGTTTTTTCTGCGGTCTGGCAGTATGTGTACGTATCATTCTCTGTTTCAATAGTTGAAAGTCAAGTGATCAGACGTGTACCTTATGCGCTATTGTGAGTAGTTTAGCTACATTAGAGAAAATTGTAAAATTTACCCGAGCAACTAATTAGAAACGCTGTAAGATTAAGCAAATATTTAAAAAGAAATCACTTTGAAAATTAATTTATTCGTAAGTATAGTTTAACAAACTGTATTTTGACAATTTTCAAGATTGTGTTTGATGCATTGAAACATTTTCGAACGTATGGTACTTGCAATAACATCAAAAGGAGGCAACGACCCAGAAAAACTACAGTCCAAGATGACAGGAAAATCATAAGATTGTCCAAAATTGACCAAAGGAAAAGTGCAAGAAATATTCAACGTGAAATTTCAAACGAAATTGATCCACAAATATCTGTTTGGACAGTCAGACAAAGATTAGTTGAAGCTGGACTTCATGGTCGTGTTGCATGCAAGAAACCAATGGTTACTAAGAACCAAAGAAAGAAGCGCATTGAATTTGCGCATCATGAACAATCAAACAATGGAAACTCGTCCTCTGGAGAAACGAAACAAAAATTAATCGTATCGGTCCTGATGGAAGACGGTTTGTACGGCGGCCAAAACGGAGCGAATTCAATCCAAAATACACATCATCTGTCGTAAAGCATGGTAGTGGCTCAATTAATGTGTGGGGTTGTTTTTCATGGAATGGCGTTGGACCAATTCATCGAATTGATGGCATCCTAACCAAAGAGGGATATGTTGACATTTTGGAAAATGTGATGTTACCATGCAGGATAACGATCCAAAACATACCGCCAAGCTTACAAAGAAATTTTTCCAAGAAAATTCCATTGATGTTTTGGATTGGCCATCGTGAAGTGCTGGTCTAAATCCCATTGAACATCTATGGGGGGATGTGAAAATTGATCTAAGCAAACAGAATATAACCAATATGAATGATCTCTTCGAATAGGTGAAAGAATCGTGGAACGCCATACTCGTGGAACGATGTCTATCATTCATCAAATCCATGCAACGTCGTTGCGAAGCAGTATTGAAGCAAAAAGGATTTGCAACAAAATATTAATCAAATGATTAAAAAACAATTTTTTTTATTTATGTTTGATAACATTTTTTTGTGTTTTCGGGGTCGTTTCTAATTACGTGCTCCACTTCCGTTTAGATCATTTCAATATCAAGTTTCAAAACAAATTTAAAATACTGAATTTTCTATAATTTTTAAGTGTATTCGTTTTTAAAATTAATATTTTTTTTCAAATAACTGATATATTTTCATAGATTAAGCGCTTTTTTTTCTAGGATGAATTTCTCTTCGTATTCGTTTCTAATTAGTTGCTCGTAACGGTAGGTGCAAGGACGTGCGACTCGTGTACTTTATTCTATCACCATGTCCTTTAGCGTTTATTAAAGCCAGTGATAGAAAGAAAAGGAAAGGTATAGAAACAGGAACAAGACTGAGGTGACGACGGTAATATTTATAGAGGAAAGTAAGCTATTCCGCAATTCGAGTTCAATGACTAAAGAATGATCTTCTGAATTGTCCAAACAACGTTGGCGGTATTCATGGAAAGCAATTAACTGTAAGTAGACTGATCGCTGATTAATCAATCTGCTTATGGAACAGGAGCTCCCGTCCGAACATATCAAGTCTCGGATAAATCTAAGCTTTATAGATCATTATCAAGTCTATGGAAATGAAAAATCATTTACATCTATTGAGGAATCCGATGTATCTAACTCCCAGCATAAGCAGCATCTGTAAACTTGCCAGGGATAAACAAACCAGTCAATTTCTCAACATAAACTCCCTTCATCCCGAGTTTGGTTACAACACTATCCCGCTTCAGAGGCAGAAGACAGCACTGGGTTTTTCACACACCTATTGATGATAGGATCAATATTAGAGTCAAGTTCAATTGACGTTCGCTGCCGTCGACTCAACTACTTCGAGCCCTTGCTGTGGAGTCGTTAAAGAATAGATGAAGCCAAGAGTGCTATCATCAGCGAATAAATGGATTGGGGTACGAGTTGTAGAGAGAATATTATTAATGTACATTAGTAAAAGTGTCGGGTGAGAAGACAGAGCCCTGGAGACACCAGAATTAATCACGAATAGGGTAAAAACACATCCATCCAATGCAACTTGTATTAATCGATTACTGGGAAAGTTCACACTCCAGTGGAGCGCTTTTGTTTGAATCAATGTTGCCGGTCATCGATAAGAGGTTTTTTCCTAGGTGGCTCATAAGGTTGAAATTGATAATGCTCAATATGACCTTAGAATCAACTGACGTTAACATAATGGGTCTAGCTTGAAAGGGAGATCTTATCACCCTTTTTGTGAATCAGCTGAATATGCACGAATATATTATGTACATATACGATAAAATGCCATTCGATTACGATAAAAGCACAAAAACACGCCCTTAACACAAAATGTGAGATTCAATGTGGATCAGAAGATTTGTTACAATTAAGATCTTTACACAGCCTAAACGACGTCACTTCTGGAAACGACTTAACGCTGGTCGTCTTTGCTGCAGGAGGGACCATTGCAGGTTTGCGCATCATAAAATTCATAATGCAACTTTTCACCTGACTAATAGACCGCCATCCTAATCCTCGACTGATGGCACTCGTCTGGCAAACTGGACTTTCGGACGTTCAGTGTTACCAGCATTGTGGTTACATATAGGGAATAGCCGCAAAACAGACTGCCAGAGTATTTACCAATCGGGTCTTTAAAAGCTCAATAGTAGCAGCATAAAGTCGGGTTTGGACATGTAATGATTCTCCAGGGATTATTAGTGTGCCAATAAAAGTAAACTGCAGAGTAAACCATTAGCGTGCTATTTCAATTTTTGCATGCATGGATGAAAAAAGTCGGAAGCCTTCCAACTTTTTAACGTACCAGTAAATTGTGGTACCAGCTAAAATAAAATTTCGATGTTTTTGGATTGGACATCGGTTGGGCACACTTGGGCAACGTTTTTGATGCTCAATATAAAATTAAAAATTTAGTTAAAAAGTAATAAAATTTTTTGGAAGTATAAATGAAACTGGCGAGCTAAAATTAATTTATATGTGTAAACTGGCGCTATATTAGCGACAGCAAATATTGCATGTGTAAGCCCGCCTTAAATTCGTGCTAAATTTCATTCAATCACCGCCTAGTTTGATGTCAATTGTGCACAGACTGAATATAACAGGCTAAAAACACTTGCTAATCAGTAAGAAAACAGAGCATTTGTACATGAGGTCGAAAATCGTTTTTTTTTTGGCGGGCAAAATTTTGTTACCTAAATTGGAGCATTAAGTACAAAGACGGAAACACCATAGAAAAATATATACATATATAGCCAAGTTGAAGGTAGTGGTGTTAACCCAGACGTTCTAACGCTAGCTCAACTTAGCAGCTGCAGAGTATAACTTAATGGGAAGCTTGCACTAGGTCATCTGTTAGATAAAGCCGGATGAAAATATTCCCGATAATTGTAACTTAATCGCCATCTACCCGATCTATAAAAAATGGAATAGACTCACCTGCGCCAGTTATAGGAGTATGCCTAAGCCCTCTGAACCTTTGACTCTTTTCAGTGCAATTTTAGGCCTAGGAGTTCCAGAAAATTTACTAAACTTTCGAGAAGAACCAAGAATACGAAATTCTTACCCAAAGTAAATAGAGACCTGCCTGCATATTGTTCGTACGTACATACCTATATCACTTCATGTCTAGTTTTTTGAATTCGCACTGAACTCTTTCACATATGCAGAATGATGATGGCAAATGATGACGATACCACTGAGATCTCCAATACCGGTAGAAGTTTTAAGTAAGACGACTCACTGACTGCAGTTTTTTTAATAATCGCCCTGATTCTCGTTGCCGTTTTCGATGGTTGTTATTTTATCTATTTATAACATCATGCTTCCAACTTTCAGAGAACGGCTAGAGTTTTTTTGTACAAATGTGTCTTTTCAAAAAAGTTACGAAAAACAAAAGACGACAACGGATTGTCGTTTGAGAGGTGGTTGTCCTAGAGAAGATTGTGCGAAATTTCCAGGCATTATTTTTCAATAGAAATGCAACAATTTGGGTATGCAGAGGACATTATAGGATAGAGAAAATTACTTCGTACGATTTATGGTCCTTGATTTAAGATTTAACCAAACCAGAACCAAGCTGAAATGAAACTTAAGAAATTGTGCATCATAAACAGGAGAACGGTATGTCTTCAGTTTAAAGCTTTTGCAGGAATTCCAAAGTACGTCTATTGTAATACTGGGGTCGCAGCCTCTCATTTTGGCTTCAAGCCTCTTAAAACTTATCCACGACTACCAATATTACTTTCTAAATCAAACTATATTTCCAGATATCGACCCGATCTTGTTCTCCTTTCGTGTCAAATTCTATCCTGCTGACCCCTTTCGCCTGACTGGTAGTGGTCGCTTGATGTTATATCAACAACTTAAACGAGATCTCAGGCATGGGCGACTCTACTGTTCCATGGGTGAAGCTGCCGCGTTAGGAGCCTTAATTGTGCAAGGTTTGTATAGAACTTTACATAATTCTAATGCAACTAATTATTTCCTTTGATGACAGAGGAACTAGGCGACTACGAAAGTGAACTCCATGTGGCTGACTATGTCTCATCAATGCATTTAGCGCTACGTCAGACAGATGCGCTAGAAAAGAAAGTGATGGAGTTGCACAGAAAACGTGAACCCGGTCAAGATCCATCTGTTGCAATGGATGAATTCATGGGTATCGCTAGAGGCCTAGAGACCTACGGTATAGACCCTCATCCTGTGAAAGATCATCGAGGCTCACAGCTTTACATAGGCATAAATCACTCGGGTATAAGCACGTTCATATCCGGGAAACGATCTCAACATTTCCGGTGGTCCGAGGTGCACAAACTAAACTTTGAGGGTAAAATGTTCATAGCTCATTTAAGCTACACTGATGCCAGTCGAGAACCTGTAAGAATGGTCACTATGTAAGATGATTTGATTTGATTGAGGTTTTTTTTTGCAGAAAAAACACACAATAGGCTTCAAGTGTCCATCGGGTGCAGCGTGTCGATATGTCTGGCGTTGTGCCATCGAACAAATGTTATTTTTTACGTAAGGACGACTGTAAAACCAATTGGATGATTAAAAAGATAACTTCATCTTTTATTTACAGACTTCCAAACAGCCAAAATGCCTCAGTGGTCTCCGGTGGTGGATTTTTCTCGTGGGGCACTAAATTTAAATACACCGGTCGTACGGAACGTGAAATCCTCACCGAGAGCATCAACGCACTGCGCGAACAAAAGATGACAAACTCGACGGCGAGCAAGCGCAAGGCCAGCAGTGTACCCGCCACACCGTCCAGTCCACAAGGCGATCTTGCACAAATCCGTAAACTATTACGTAACTCATATATATCGAGCGATTATAAATTCCCCTATTCCCCTCGTATCATTGATACAGGCTATAGCAGTTTACCGCGTTCAACAATGTCTGAACCGTTGGGCAACTGTACTATGGCCGCGACCACAGATCACTTAGGTAACATTATCTACGGTCCGATTCCTCATGACGGGATACAAATTCCCCCCAGTTTGGAGCCAGTCTCTGAGGAGGTGGCACGCCTACGCAGCGGTTCCAATTTGGACAGTTTGAATGGAGGCATTGGTCCGGGTGGTATTACCAGTGGTGGTGCATCAGACCTTCCTGACTATTATTTCCGTGATTCGGTTGAGCATTCATCTACAGACAGTGGTTTAACGAACCCCTATGGGGATCCAACACAACGTCTGCATCATCATACAACGAATAAACAGCATATGCTGTATGGCGCGGGTGGTAAGCAGTTTACATTACCGAATTCCGCCATCAACTCGAGTACTTCCAACAATACCAATAGTAATTCAGTGCATCAGGATAAAATGCGGCTGCAAAATGCTGGGAACAGTGCGAAAAGTGTACGAAAATTCAAGTTACTGCATGCGTTTATACCGTCGTTCATATTTGTGGTGGTCACGATGGCAATATCAGCCGTCTTGATATTAGAATCAGAGTCAGAAGTGTTCGAACGCATACGTAATTTACCTGAGATGATTAGCTTGAGATATCAGTACTATCAGCCATTGAAGGAGTTCATTGTGCGGAAACTGGGGCGGAAATCATAAAGGCAGGTAGAGTGTTTGTTATATATTTGTTTTTATATTTTACATATTGACCATTAAGTTTTGTGTTATAAGCCAAATTTACAAATAAGTCTCCTATGAAATAACATGAACCAAATATGGGATTCCTCTATTTGACTTCAGTCACGTTGATTCATTGGCAAGCTTTGGAAGTAACCGCATATAGAATGCGGTTACATTTAAAAGAACACTGCACTGTACTTCCTTCGATTGATATTCCTAAGAATAAGTTCTTCACTTACGATTTATGTATGAGCGGAATAAAGTAAAATGGTTCCGAGTCGGGAGCCATTTAAATAATGATTATCTAAAACGAAATCCTATTTTTCTATAACATTGATACGGTGCTTCGGAGTTACCAGGTCATTTTTAAGGTGTCTCCAAATGCAAAAGACAACCGCTCTACACTCATATTTCTAACAAAAATTTCTAACGGGCCCAATATTTCGTCCAAGAAAATTGGTTTTACATAGTCCTCAAATAGAAACCGAATAACTTTTGTAATGTGGTTTGGTCTCGCATTAGGCTCTATTCCGAAAATTGTTTCTATATTAGGCAAAAAGTTGTTATTTCGAGAAGAGCCATATTTCACATCCTTAATTCAATGAAACTTTAGATTTGATAGTTCAATAACATCTTGTATTTACATGTTCTGCGACATTTTAAAGTGAGAAACTTATATAAAGCCTCAATGTGACTGAATTATTTAAAATTTTATCATTCAAAATGATTGTACATAATATCGAATAAAACCTTACGTGTAATTTGGCTTAAAAAATAAATTAACGAACAATTAATACATTAATATAATTTTACAAACAATATTCAATACCAAAAAGCAATCACAATTTGAACAAAATTAAATGAAAAAATATTTAACATTAAAATTATTGGTACGTACATAATAATAATTAGGCATGCAAATTAAAACCAAAGAAAAAAAGGAAATGTGTAGTCAATTTTATGGGATATCCCACACCCACTTGTAACATGTGACTTAATTAGTTTTAGTTTTTAAGTTAAAAAAGGAAATTGTATATTTGTAGGAGTACATAATCCCTTTTTATTTTTTTATTATAATGTGCTCATATTAGTTTTATTTATAGTTATTTACATTTTTATTTTTCTAATTTAAAATTGTAATTACCATTCCTACCGAAAACTTTAGAATTGATCAACTCTCTTTTCTCCCTCGCCCACTCAAACTATATATAAACAAATAAATAAATTAAACATATGTATACATAAAGTCCAACCCAAAAACTGGGACCATAAAGTTTGCTATAAAAAAAATAAAAAACAAAAAATTACTAAATTACTGAATTTTACTTATCACTATCTCATAGACAAAAGGATAAATTTAATTAAATACAAAGTAAAATAACTGTAGCTGACTTTTAATTTTATTCTTCTCTATTTCTTTCTTACTTTTTCTCAATCTTACAAAAATTTTGATAAAAGCAAATAGCCAAAAAAGCATAAGGAAATAGTTGAAAGAAATATCAAATTCATATAGACATTAAATAAAATTGTTCGGATTATCTTCTAGTTATAACTGCATGAAAAACATAGAATAGTTATATTTATAAAGAATTGTTTCAAGCAAACTAATGCTGACCGCATTTAAAAAATATCAAAATTTTCTTTCAATCCTCTACTGTTATTGACTTAGAGATTACACCAATTAGTGAACAAATTAAATGCAGCAATATTAAAGATACTAGGGATAAGGAAAAAATGGTACTTTGAAACAAAATAGTTTCAAAACTTATTACTGGAGCTAGTACTCTTATAAAGAAGTCAGTTTACTTTAAAACTAATTTTAAACATTCTAAATCATTGATACTAATTATTACTATCTGGTCCCCTTATCCCCTCAAGGACATACGAGTAGGACTACGCCTACGCGCCATTTTGTATGGTGTCTGGTGATGTATCTTATCTATGATATCTCCTGCTTCCCCATAACTGCTGAGTTTCTTCAACCGTCATACGTCATGAGACGTTTGAACCAGATATAAAATTCAGATCATAATTTATATATTTTTTGGATTAGAAATAAAAATGTATGGCACAATAAATAACATAACCTAATTTTTTCCTTGAATTCTTAAAAATAAAAATCATGACTTGATTTTTATTTATTTAAAAAAAAAAATCATTGTTTCTTTGTAACTTTAGAAGAAGTTCCGTTAATTTTCACAAAAAACAATATCCCATTTTTTAATATTACACTTAGTAGCGGATTGGAGTGCGAAGAAAATTCTACCATCGTCACGCTTTTTTTTTCTTTAAATTAATAAATCAATGATTTTACATTAAGTAGAATATTAAATATAAGATATATTGGTGAACAAAACACATTATTGCGTTATCTGCTGCCCAATAGTCGAAATGTGCTATACCCAGTTAGCTATAATTGGATAATATCCAAAGTTACTGAAGCTATATACCCATTTCGTTGTTGTTCCTTTTTGCCTTGCTAACTTTTCTGAATTGGGGATATTTTTCACAAAGAAACTTCTTTTGTTCTCCTGGATTTTCTGTATAAATCGTCACAATTACCGTCCTTGGGCGATGGTAAGGATCATTGTGGAATATAAATTTAAATCTCAAATTCATCTGGCAACCTACTATTACATAGCATCTGTTGCTTAGTTAGCGAAAAACAGGTATAACGGAGTTCTACTCTGGACGCATCTTACGAAGACTAGCAACTTTCGAACAGCTGGAGTTAAAAGCAGACCTATGCCGAATAGATACAGACAAGGTGACACGTTTGAATTCATCTGCCCCTAATAAAAGTTATTCCTCAACGCATGAATTCATTTCCAAATTTAAAGAAGTCTGGGTACTCTATCAAAAAGTCGTCATTGAGCAATCTTTCCTTTACGAAGCACAGTTAATGTATCCAAGGAACTTTTTTTTTTTTGTTAGTCGTCCAATTAAGTTTGGTGCTTAACTCATGCAGCAGTTAGCTTTCCTCACTTCAACATCTGTTATATATGTGTTACATACGATCCGACTAAATAGTTGCACTCTTCCACCAATACTGGTACGACTGAAACCGTTGTAAAGAATTTAAAAACTGTTCTCATTCAACTTTCAAAACTCAGTTTATTAAATTGTACATAATCAAAGTAAAGATAAACATTAAGAATTCATGTGTATATGAATGAAAAGGCAATGAGAGAAGAAGCTGAGTGATCACGCCTGCATTCCCTTTATTTTGAGCCCATGATTCGCTTCAGCTCTTTAGAAGTACTGATTCCCTATCAATATTTTCCTTAAAATGCTATTGGTCTCACAAATATATTTAAAGAAAAAAGTTATAACAAAAAAAAAAAAAAAAACAATAAATCACAATTATACTCGTACCAATCATTAAAGTTCTTTCTTGCACAATCTTTTTATATACGCCTGCTATACTTGAATCATAAAATACACTACAATCATTACAAAAAATATACATATATATTTATTCAATTTATATTTTAATTAAAATCATATAATGTATATTTTTTATTTAAGAACAATTATTAAACCATAGAACAGACGAAAACATAACAAAAAAAAACTATTTTATATTTTTATTAAAAAAAAAAAACTAAAACAAAAATAATATGTTTAATATTTACACAACAAAAACGTAATAATTTTTTTTACTTTAAAGAGGATAAAAGCGAAACATTTTTTTACACAAAACAATTTTAAAAAAATATTACCTCTATAATATACCCATAGGATCTAATAGATTTTCAATGTAAGAATTTCATAAATAGAAGAGAAGAAAAAAAAATTTAACAGCCAAAGAAAGTAGGGAATATAATTGCATACTTATTATTAATAAAAAAAATATTTGCTTTCTTTATTTTTTATATAAAAAAACAAAAGTTGAAATATGCTATTTGTTATTATTTAAAAGTAGCTTGTTTACAAGATGATATAATGATAACAGAAAATTACATGTTAAAATGTAGAAAAAAAATTTGGAAAATAAATAAATTAAATTTTGAAAAAAAGGGAAAAAAATAAAATAATTTTTTAGCGAAAACAAATTATTTATGTAGTTCATTGTTTTAAATTTGATTTGCAAATTGTTAAAAGGTAATTTATTAAACAGTTACAGTAATTTATTAAAATGTTCCCATTTTTATTCGAAAATGTTTTGTCATTGAGAGACAAAAATTAGAGATTTGATGTAGTCCGCCTCTAAATATCGAAGGAGGGTCAGTACCAAACGTAGCCAAGTTTTCGATTTTCGTAACAGGTCCTTTTTATTTTCATTCCGTTCCCTTGATGCTATGCTTAATATTTCCATAACAAGTCTGAAAATGTTGAGATGCACTCTTATACACGTACCAATAGTTGAAAGCTTTTCATGTGAAAACAACTTTATGGGTATAAGATTTATACTTCCTTCGCGTCGTAAATGGAAGGGCGCATCTACATTAATCTGTACCATTTTATAGTAGACTTAGAATCCCTCTCGACTGCTTAGCACCCGCCTACTAAGTATATTGTAATGCTGCATGTCAAAGAATGCTTTAGACGCAACCTGTGAAGATGGCAAATAATCAGATTTTCAAGCAATCTACGAGTATCTCCATGTATCATTAATACATATATAGGCCTAAACACTTGTCGTTCTGAGTATATCAGAGTATCTTTTATCATCCGGATAAAAGAGGAAGCAAAAGAACAACTCAGTATGGCCTTATTCCACAGAATTGCTTATCATTTTTTTTATATATATAATTTTTGCGTGCCAAATGAAATTTATTGTGCCCGTGACCTGAAATTTATTGTTTCAGGTCACGGGCGTTTTGGAAAAGAGGGAAGAGGAACAGGAGAAACCTGTGCATGTTGGCTTTAAATGTTTGAAGGTGTAATGATGGGGAAGTACAGTGCCTAGTAGATCGTTCCACATTCGTGTCGTTCGGCTTATAAACGAATCCCTATATTCAGCAGTACGACCGAAGCTGGTCTTAAGAGTGAACTGATGTGCATTTGAAACATGGTGCGTATTGCGGGTGAAATTTTGAAGGGAATGAATGCAACTAGCTATTTCGCTGGAGCATTTTTTATAAAAAAAAAGCGATGAAATAGGAAGAGACATACGATGTTCGAGTGAATTTATGGAGCTGACAATATCTCTATCACCTATAAGTTTTGAATGTTCAGAACGACCTTGGGTGCACCAGGCCAGATGTTGGCTATATATTCCAGCTTTGGGCGGATGAATACCTCATAAATTGAGGCCGGATCCTAGACATTTTGCAGCATTTTTGGCGACCTCGAATATGTAATCGTTCCATCGAATATGGTTATTAATACACATACCGAAAATGTTGTACCATTCATGGATAATGGTTATAAATGGAGTTTCAGTTTCGCTTGAGCGACAGAAGATTTTTTTTTTGTGGGTAGATGAGAATCTTCATAAGACACTATGAGACACCGTGTAAGAGAGACAGAAGGTAGCATTGTGTTTCGGAAGCATTAAATTCCACTCTGTTGGTTGAACCCCATTTGATTATGCTGTCCAGGTCGGAATTTATTGTGTTTAACATATGCACTTTGCCATTTCTCTACTACGGCCGAAGAGCAAGGACATAACTTAGGGAACGAATATGAAAAAACTGAGGGTACTGTCATCAGCGAATGAATGGATTGAATTTGAAGTTGCAGATAAGAGATCATTTATAAAAGAAAGAAAGAGAGTCGGAGACAAAACAGAGCCTTGAGGAACACCAGCACTTACATATATGGTGAATTGCAGATTTGAGCCGTCCAATACAACTTGTATTGAACGCCCCGAAAGGTATTTTCTAATCCATTGAAGAAGAGACTCATCGACGTCATATGCACGCATTTTCGGCAAGAGCCTGATACTTGAAATATCAAGCGCAACCACCTCAGTTTCGCCGAAGTGATAGAAAGATTGGTTCCACTTCTTGTTGAGATGTGCCATCAAATCACCAGTGGACGCAAACCATACTGCCGGTCATTGAAGAGTTTTCGCTAATCAAGATATTTCATAAGCTGGCGATTTATCAACGTTTCTATGACCTTTGAAAAAATGGACGTAAGTGCAATGGGCCGGTAATTGAATAGAGAGCTGGACAAGTGCTGTTTTCCGTCTACTCGAAAAGAGTTCAGAAGATTAGGATAGACACAAAAGCTTTCGCAGAAATTTTGCGGGTTTGTGTGTATTAAGACCTTTCAGTACTCCTTCAGCTGTACAAGTGCGAAAGTGGACTTGTCCCATAGAAAATTCGACGCTCTCGAGTACAGATGGAGTGAAGTGAAGTTCACTGCAAAGTGAGCAGCAAGCAGATTGGCTTTGCCTAAGGAACTGATAGCTGGAATGTCATTGTAAATGCGCGTTGGACGAGGCAGAGTTTTTAATATTTTTGACGAATGATAAAAAAAAACTGCTTCAAAACTGGAAGCATAGCGACCAGTTAAAACTCCTAAAAAAGCAATTAAGACCGCCTCAGTTGGCTTTCTCGTATAGCCATACTTCTCTTTTAAGAGTTTTTACTTTAACTGGATGGTCAGAGTACGAGAATTTAGCTGATACGATATTATGGTCAGACCGGAATAGAGGCGCTAAAACATGTATTTATCAAGGTGCCGCGACCATATCATGATTTGTAAGATTTCTTCATCTTCCCCCTGTTTCAGGTAGTCTTGACAAAGTCTTGACGTGTCTTTAAGGTCGTTTTCCTGTTGAAATACGAATCCTTCGCCAATTAATCTTAATCCAAAGAGCACAGTATTTTCTTCCAATGTAGTTTTGTATGCCTCCTTATTAATTTTTCCAACCACTCGAGCCAGATCTCCCATTCCGCCTCCATGCTTGACGGTAAGAACCACATAGCCTGGTATCATCTTTTTTTCAGCGCTGCGTCGAACGAAAACTCTCCATTTTGTGCCAAATACCTGGTACTGTAATTCATCGCTCCATTAAACTCTGTTGAAATCTTCTTCATACTCTATTCTAACCTTTTCTGCTTGTTTTGTGGTCGCAGCAGTAGTTTTCGAACATCAACTCGCTCAAATAGAATGTCTTAATCTTCGTTCGAGCGTTGTCAAGCACAGCGGTTTATTCCGTGTTTCATTTATTTCGGCGCGTATTTCTGGTGTTGTTTTTCATCTACTTCATTTGCTGTTGTGACTATTAGCCGATCCTCGTGTTTAGTTGTAGCTCTAAGCCGTCCTGACCGTGGTTTGTCTTCAAGTCTTCCGGTTCGAGTGTGCCGTTCAATGGTACGTTGAACGCATCACCTTGATACCTCCAATTGCGAAGTAACTTGTGATGATTGCAAATCGTTTCTCGATTGTGGTTTCCGCCACTTTTCGCATTTTTAACGAGTTGTTTACTCAAGACGTGAAGAATCTCAAATAAATTCTTATGACTTCAAAGTGTTGCTTTTATGTAAGACCCTTGCAGTACAGGTGGACAAATTTTGGGATTTGAGAACCCTTTTGATGTAAGGAGTTATAAACAAGTGCTGAATCAACAACCAAAAGCCATACAATTTCTCAATAAACTACAAAAGCGGTTTTTCCAACATTTGGTAGTAAAACGCCCACTGTTCAAAAAAATGGGTGGTCGACTTTTATTATCTGAATGTATTGTGAATGAATGAAGTCAGTTGTCTAGGTAGGCTTTGAACTTTTGGACTGCAGTGTACGTTGAGAGTATATAATCTTGACAATAGTGAAAAAGATGATTGCATTGCAAAGCATGCGAACAAAGGTTTAGTATGATCCTACCTGCACAATGAACAAGCAGTGTGTGTGTAGTATCTATGTAGGATCAAAGCAGTAAAAGCATTAAACAGCAGAGCAGTTACACTGTAGAAGAATCGCAACTGTTGAGGAGCAGTGAGTAAGCAGTGTGTGTGTTCAGTAGAGTCGAAGTAGTACAAAACATTGAGTAGAGCTGAGCAGTTATTCTGCAGGGCAATCGCAAGAAGAGAGTGGTGAGTAGCAGCGATCGCAATCACAGTCTCGCCTTTAGCCAAACATACAGACGAGGAGACGAAGTGACAAACTGAAGCATGCTTTCAGCTTATCGGTACCAATATGAAACAACCATTTACCCTTTATATAAAAGCTGCCAAATTCTGAGCAAAGAAGATTAAATTCCATTCTTCCATCTCTCTACCGAACCCTTTCCTTAAACTTGAATAGAACATTTGTTTTTTTTTTTTTTTTTAAAAACACATTTTACGGTGCTTATTAGAATAATAAGGTAATTGTGTCCAAGGCAATAACAATTTGGAAAGGGCCTCTTTACAAAGTAAACAAAAATAATCACCATCAAAGGCAACAACAATTTGAAAAGAGCGGAGGGGAGCACTCCAAAAAATAAACAAAAATAAATGAGGTGTACAACTAGGGATGAAAAACAGACTACTGAAAATTAAAAATAAATTGTACTGTAAAGCATTGAATTGTTAAGGCCCCTATTATTAGCACCCTTAAGAAATTGTTGACTCTAAACAGTAACAATTCAGTGTTTACAACTAAGGTTTAACTTCTTTAATATGAATTTCAAGAAGCGAGGTGTATATTTTCCATACAGTGACCGAAATTTCTATAACCGCATCAATATGTTTTCTTGTGACTTGACATTGATGCAGATTTCAGATGAAAAATATTCATAAATTGATGGTATTTTATAAAATATCTAACTTTATGATTGAAAATATAAATTTTAAAAAATACTATTTAAATGCAAAATTTCTTTAAACTCAATAACAAAAAAACTTAGAAAAAATGTTTTTTTTTTTATTTTTAAATTTGAACAAACTTGTTATCAGTACTTTGTCTGCTCTATAGTTATCTGAATCTAAGAGACAAATACTAGCGTGTTTCATTCTAAAATATAATAGAAAGCAAATGTTCATGTTACAATATGCTCTTCATTGATTGAATCTTTGAATGTAATAAGAAATGATTGTTGCATTTGTTTAAAAATCAACAATCAAAATTTAAATATTTTTCTCTATTACAATATGTAGTTCCTACTGCTTAATATGTTTTATGTTAAATTCGATTTTATTTAAAACTACAAGTTCAGTCTATTTTAATGACAAGTGCAAGGCTACACAGATCTCCGCCTCAAAAGACTTCTCCTAAAGCACAAAATAAGAGTTTCGCGAACCCGGTTGTATTAATTCGGGAAACGCAAACCTTGAAACAGAGTACTCTGGAAAAAGAAAACACCGAGCTCCGAAAGAGGCTCGACGAAATGGAGGTGTTGTGTCGGGAACTCACTAACAAAGTTGAGAAACTTGAATCAGAGAATAAAGTCTCTTTGCTTCAAAAGGAGTCTTCACAAACGCAGACGGTTATTCATAGTGAGCCTTCTACGGGTAGCCATCACTACAGTACGGACGAAGAAGAACTCGCGCGCGAAATGGATTGGATACTTAAACGAAGACCATCTAATAAACGTAAGGCCGGTTGATCGCCCGAAGTTGTTCCGCAAAACGAACCTAATCGCAAAGCACAGCGAAAAGCAGAAAAGCAAAACGAAAGCAAACGCGCCCCTCCTCCAATAAATATTACAGGCGTTGCAGACTATAATTCTCTACGAAAAATTTTAAGAACAACGATCGCTACTGAATTTAAAGTAACTTCCCTGCGAAACGATGGAAAATCAAGGTTAATGACGCTGAGGGCTATCGGGCTGTATTTCAAAAGCTTAACAACGAAAAAATTCAATGGTATACTTATAAAGAAAAGTCTGAGAGACCTTTGAGGGTCGTAGCTAAAGGACTTCATCCATTATGCGCTAAAGAAGACATTATAGGTGACTTTCGCGATAGAGGTTATAACATTCTTAACGCTGTGAACCTCTTAAAAAAAGAGAGAAAACTACCCGACCGTGGAGAAAAAGCTATAGTGAAACGTAAACTTCCGCTTACTATCGTTCGATAAAACGGAAAGCCAGGAAAAGATATACAATATTCGTACAATCATGAGTATGGTCGTTAAAATCGAGCCGCTACGAGTCAACACGAAGGCAATCCCTCAATGCAAGCGTTCTCAAGAGTTTAATCATACGCAGGCGTACTGTCGGAAAGAGCCGCGCTGCGTTAAGTGCACTGGAAAACACTCTTCTGAAAATTGCAATTTGAGCAAAAATGAAAAAGCAAGTTGCGTTAACTGCTAGCTAACTAGTTGTTCAGACTCCTGAGTCGACTAAAAGGCAGCTCGAATCAGCAGTGTAAACTCTTGAACCAGTCAATCAGCCTTCTAAGCCGATTAAACGTACGTCGAAGTCGTCCAGTAAAAAGACTGAACGAAAAATAACCTAGGATAAGTCAACGAATCCCAGTTTTCTGACGTATTCTCAGGCTACAGTTAAAGCAACCAAACGAAACGACGGGCCACCCTCTGATCCGTTGAAAGAAATTCTGAACTGCATTTACGCTAAGTTCGAGGAACAATGTGAAACGAACAAATGAATTTTCGAACAACCCAGTAACGTCGAAAGCTTTTGTATGGCTAACATTATATCTACATTTAAGTGGATATGGACTCTTTGCTTAGAATTATAACATGGAATGCAAACGGACTCTTACAAAAATCTAACGAATTAGAAATTTTTCTAATGAGAGAAAATATGGACATTTGTTTGATCTCCGAAACCCATCTAACAAGGGAATCGCAAATAAAGATAAGAGGCTTCGCTGATTATTACGCCTATCATCCTTCTGATAGAGCGCGGGGGCGGTTCGTCCTTATTCATTAAAACTATCATAACATCGAACACTCGGTCGGTATAAGCATAGAGCTGAAAAAACTTCAGTTGTGCGCGGTAAGAGTTGAAAATAAACACTTGAGCTACAATATAGGGTCTGTTTACTGTCCGCCGCGATGTTCACTCGAAAAAGACGACTACTTTCGTGTCTTCAATGGCCTTGTTTCAAATTTCCTTATTGGTGGAGATTTCTACGCGAAGCACACCTTCTGGGGTTCAAGATGTACATCATCTAAAGGAAAAATTCTCTACGAAGTGGTAAATGAATTGGGTTTTTGTTTTTATTCGACAGGAAAACTCACCTATTGGCCAACTGATTCAGAAAAATTCCCGATCTTAGCGATTTTTACGTTTCAAAAGGCATTTACAAAAAAAATTATTACAGTCGAACAAAGTTTTGATCTCTGTGCTGACCACTCTCCGATAATTTTATTTCTTGGTGAAGCATTGATCAAGAAAGAAGGACCCAAAGAAAGAGCAGAACTTTTTGCTTTGCACTTAGAAGAAACGTTCAAGCCATTCGACGGCCCTTTGATAACGCCCGACTCCCCAGTCACGACATCTGACAACTTTAAAGTAAAAAAAAAGTTGCATTGATTGAACTGAGGGAAGTGATTAAAAATCTAAAAACGAAAAAAGCACCGGGTTACGACTTGATAACGGCGCAGGTGGTCAAGAAATTACCAAATAGAGCTCTTATCAAACTGCTATATTTGATTAACGCTTCGTTCAGATTGCTCTACGTTTCAAGACAATGAAAAGTCGCCGAGGTTATAATGGTCCCGAAACCAGGCAAACATCTGAAGGAGAAGAAATCATATCGGCCTGTTTCCTTATTGCCAGTTATCTCTAAAATATTCGAAAAACTACTTTCTAAACGACTATAACCCGTAATCGACGAAAGACGTCTCATTCCTCACCATCAGTTTGGATTTAGAGTCAAACATTCTACAATCGACCACGTCCACAAAATAACTGACGTGATTGTGAAAACTCTCGAAGAAAAAAAGATTTGTTGTGGTGTATTTCTTGACGTCTCACAAGCTTTCGATAATGTTTGGCACGAAGGCTTGGAGTATAAATTGCAACGACTACTGCCACGGTAACTCTTTCTAATCTTACGATCGTATCTCACCGAAAGACTTTTTCGTGTTAAGCACGGAAATGATTACTCTGACTTCAAGGAAATTGCGGCCGGAGTCCCACAAGGTAGTGTCCTTGACCAGCTTCTATATGTACTCTACACGCGTGATATCCCGCAGGAAAGAAACTGCGTCGTCGCCACATTTTCGGACGATACGGCGATATTGGCAACGGGCGATACAATTGAAGCAGCCACTGAAAAGCTGCAACATGCTATTAATAAAGTCCACGCTTGGACGAATTCTTGGCGTATTGTGCTGAACGAAAGCAAATCTACTGACGTCAACTTTACCTACAAAAAAGTGGATAGATTACTTGTACATTTAAACTCGGCTCAAATACCGTACGTGAACGAAGCAAAATATCTAGGAATGACTCTAGATGTTAAGCTTAAATGGAAATCGCACGTAAAAAAGAAACGCAACGACCTCAAAAACAAATAGCGACAAATATACTGGCTACTCGGAAAACAGTCGAAGTTGAGTCTATATAACAAACTGCTTGTCTATAAGCAAGTGCTAAAGCCAGTGTGGATGAATGGTCTACAACTATGGGGTCCTACAAACTTTTGAAAATAAAGTTCTTAGAACGATCGTTAGCGCACCGTGGTACGTACGTAACGAAGATATTCATCAGTATCTGGGAATTCCCAGCGTCGTCGAAGAGATAACAAAATTTGCTCGTAAACACAAAGATCGTATTCACGGCCATTGTAACCGTACTTGTACTTGACGCGAACAATTCAATTCGTCGTCTGCAAAGGACAAAACCTTTTGACCTCGCGTCTTATTATATGCCGGTCGTGAAAACCGCAGGAACTTTCATTAGAATTTAACCTGCCTAAAGTGGTACATTCTTTTAATTACATACGAACATCTTTTTCCAAAAATCAGGAGTCACGAAAATAAAACTGCTGGATAAGCGTCGACTTAGTTGTAGTATTAATCTTGGAGAGAGGTGTTTTTAGTGAGTAAAGATTTCACACTTCCATAAGCACGCGCGGTCGGACCGCATGGTGTCTTTAGAAGATTTTCACCCTCTCGGCAAAAAAAATAAAAAATTGAATGCTTCATTATTTTAAAGATCTCTACTAGTAAATTATTTATAAAGCTATAATTTGTTGACGCTGCCTATATTTAAACTCTTCCGAATGCCAATCATACAATTAATTTTTTTTTTCCGAATTGTTTAAAAATGTTAGGAAAGAAAAATTAACATAATGCAGAAGTTAATACGGGAAAATATCAAAATCCAAATTCGAATTATTGGTATGCCAGAAGTATCTATTTCGCTTCCTTAAATTCAGCCAGATCCTGTACCCATATTAAAGAAGTAAAACCTTAGTTATAAACAACTGAATTGTTACTGTTTAATATAAAAATTTCCATAAGGGTACTAATAATATGGGTCTTTACAATTCAATCCATTTCAGTACAATTTATTTTTAGATTTCAGTACAACTGTAAGTCTGTTTTTCATCCCTAGTTGTTCACCTCATTTATTTTTGTTTATTTTTTGGAGGAATCATGCATCTCTTCAAATAAGGGAAGTTGGAAGAGTATGGGGCACATGGTAAACGATCCACGTACGCACTATGTGAGCAGTGTGTTCGGGATCATTATCCTGATGGAAAAAGGAACTGTTACCAAGATTTAATTTCTGCACACTCTGGTGGAGGTTTTCTTTTAAAATGTTGAGGTAGTCGATCTTGTTCATTGTCCCGTCAATCACTTGCCGTCATACACTCCCATACCATAACCCTCCACTCCCGTGCTTGACCGTGCTTACTACATTGATTTTTTTTTCGGTATTCGGCTTTCTTCATACTCTTATTCAACCATCTGATTGAAATATGTTAAACTTGTTTTCATCTGAGAAGAGTACATTGACCCAGAAAGCTACAGGCTTATCTTTGTAACTTTTTGTGAATTCTAACCTCTCCTTTTGATTTGCTTGCTTATCTAAGGTTTCTTCCTTTCCACTCTGGACTTGTAACCAGCACGATACAAAGTTCTAAGCACAGTTTTAGGATGAATTTCCTTACCGATATCTTCCTTTAATTCCGCTGATACTTGAGATGAGGTAATTTTTGGATTCTTCTTAATTTTTCTAACCACAAGTCTTTCTTCATTTGCGGTCAGCTTTCGTGAACATCACCTCCAAAACATTGCGACAATTTCAGCGTAGGTTTTTTTTTTTGTTTACGCAGCTCCAAAATAATTTTGCGCCCTGTTTCAGTTGCTTCTTATTGTTTTCAACCCATCGCGTAAGTTTACGAGTACTTATGCGCATTTCACTTACATAAACCAACAAAATACAGAATTTATAACGGCACTATTCCAAGAAATTTGATGTTGCCATATAAAGGAGTTTAACGTTAACATTAAAAGTTGCAAGTGTGTGAATAATTTTGTCTATGATAAAAAAGACAGTTAACCACATTTTTGTTTATTTATTTTGACTAGCTAATAAATTTAAGTTTTTCTATTATCAATAACTGAAAAAGATTGTAATGAATAAATAAATGTCAATAAAAAAGAAAAATCAGGTTTACTTTTAATTTGTTAATTATTTTTCCAGAGAATATGCCTATATGTAGATAATTAAGTCCGTCTCTGTAGATCGATGCCGTTGCTATGGCCATTCGGCCGAACAAAAAGTTTGTTAGCAAATTGAGAGAGGCATCTAAAGTCAACTATGTCTTTATAGTTGATCTCTGTTGTGGGATAGGTTATATTCAAAGTAAAATATTCACACACCTGTCACTTCTTAATTCACTGCAGTTTATTCTCTTCGCTCAGATACTCAGTTTGCAAATTCGTTTCAATGTTATGCACAATCACTCGAGAACGCGAATCGACAGAAATGAAAAAAAGTTTTTTACATTCACAAGTGAAAAAGGAGAAACAATACATACTTAAGTATCAAAAACTGGCCACCATAAGAACAAAACTTTTCTCAACACACTCGCCAGCACATTTAATTTGTATTTGAAATGTAACAAATTTCAAGCAAAACAGCAAAACACTTTCTATGAATCAATTCAGTTCTATATTGAATTCAGCCGCACACTTACCTGATCATTTCTCACCTTGAATGTTAAACTTTCTACTCTGCACATTGTAACGAAATATGAGTGCGGCAAGTCAAAGTTATCTTCAAAAAAATCGACCACAAGCTTTTGTCATTTTCTCCATGAAAGAAGTGATTCCAAGTTTCGCATACCAAATACTAAAGGTGAACGCATTCGCGAATTGTACCTACATAGTTCAGAAAATTATTTTTGCAAGATGGATACCACAATTTTGGAAAAACTTAACCTTTTCTGAAAAACAAGTTTTAGAGATTTTTCTACCAGTTAGATGAGCTGTTGTTAATTTTTTTGAAAACTCTAAATGAATATGTGTTTCACATTTTCACTATTTCCCCTTTCGCAGTCTCTTAGGCTATTTTGGAAAAATATGTCTTAATTAAACCAATTTTTATTATCATTACTATCAGTCACATTTATTCAATTCTTAGTACTTAGCTATATATAAATAATCTTAAAGAATAAATAGATTTACTAATTTGAATGCGATTAAGTCTAAGATTTATCATAAATGCTTATTCAAAATTCCGTCTTGGATTGAAGGACTATCTTAATTTCCTATAAAACAAGTTCTACAAATAACTTCCAACTTAAACTACTAAATTCGTTGCAATTTCTACTTCTCAACTTACTGGACCATTGTTCGTGCAGCATAACCCGATGTATAACCCGGGCCCATTTGATTCATTTTGATCTTTTGTTCCATCTGTAGTCGGGCAGCCAAAGTACAGATCTGAAAAGAAAGACTAGTACTTATAAGCATCTATAAACATTATATTACATATGTATACGCTTTGACCTTTAAAAATTATTCAATCTAAACACGACTTTCAGCTAAAATGTTACTCTTATACTAAAGTTAAACAACTATAAACTATAAAATTACATAAAGGTCTACTTTAATCTAGAAAATAAGTGGAGTCGCGTCATATGCATTTGAATTGAATCTAAAGTGTCAGTATCCTTGACATCTATCATATTTAAATGATGGTGAGAATACAAAAAAAAAAAATTCACAATGGTAATGAAAAGTTGACTTCAATTAAGTTTGTTTCATTATTTTATTTCA
This sequence comes from Pocota personata, assembly GCA_963082735.1. Taxonomy (NCBI): domain Eukaryota; kingdom Metazoa; phylum Arthropoda; class Insecta; order Diptera; family Syrphidae; genus Pocota; species Pocota personata. Next base: position 144,425,077 of record OY720430.1, read on the forward strand.
ACGAAATGCTGGAGGGACCTTAGAATCTAACTAACAAAAGTGTACTCTATATAGGCAACTTTTAATATATTTATTTCTTATGGCCATGTAATACAGATTTCGTTCTTTCAATAGGATTAGAATTAGCAAGGATATTTTTTAGCCACAAACGTCGACTTGGGTGGCAAATTCCATTGAAAAATAACAAAGGATCTTAGAATTATAAATTTTAAAATTTATAAGTATAAATAAAGTGGACTTCAAGATCTAAGGTGAATCGAACTTAATAAAAGCAAACTTTTCATTACTATTATTAGTCACACCATTGTGAACTTGGCTTAATTGTTTGAATTTCATCTTGTTTCGTGTTTATATTCAGACATTGATGGTATGGTGTAGAAACCAATCAGAATGCCCTATAAGATGTAGCAGGATAGCAACCTTGCTACGCAAAATGGTGGCTATATAATGGCAGAAGAATCTCTCCTACGATCCGTAGCGAATCATAATTGATCATGTGTTACTATTTTAGGTGTTTTCTCGTTTTGCTGTCAAAATTTAAAAAAAAATTGTATTTATCTTAACTTGTTTGAATTAGGTTACTAAACAAAATTAAAACTGGTAAACGAAATAGCTAAATACTTTCTAGTTTTATATGTAACTGTATAATTAATTAACAGATAAGATATTCATTGAAGTATGGGCAAAATGAGATTGGTAGAATCAATTCAGAAGTTGCTACCCGTAAACGAACAAGCTCATTGTTTGCAAAAACAAATAGCAGCAAATGGCTGCCACTTTAGATTAAACTTAAATACCGACGAATCGTCTTTTTCTGTTTCCAAGATTGGAGTAGACATTTATAGAACTTTAAAGTTTATTTTTACAACTTTTGAGTCAGAATCAGCTTTTAATTGAAAATATTCTTTAAATTGTTTTATTTCTAAAGGCCACTCTAAAACTTACGAAAGTCACAGCAATAGACAGAAGGAGCCCCAAGAATCCAGCAACCACCAACACATTTCTACATGTTTCTTGTTCCGGTGCCATCTCGATTTCGCCTGGCATTATCACTGTATATTCAATATTCTCCTTAAATCGTGTGAACTCAGTTTTATTTAACCTAAGGTCCAATGTTCTTTTTCTCCTTCCATGACCAGATGGTTCATAGATGTCCATACAGAAATCCGGTTGGCAATCACTAGGATCCATGCAGGCTTTAATCTGTGAATGGATCCACAATGTAGCACGTTCTTTCATAGAACTTAAGAGGAATGCTTCAAAGTCTAGGAAAACTTCATTGTGACGATCACGATAACGTGCAGGTTGATGTGGAATGATCGTAGCGAAATCTCGATTTCGGCATCCATCGCGAACTAACGATACAGCTCCCATTGCATGTGGATCGTCAGGGTCTGGTGAAACGGTGACTTCCATTAGTTTGACATATTTCCAGACTGATTGGGCACTGATTCTTGCTCGGAGCTGAAGTTTTGTACCGATTGGAACGGCTTGATCGACTGGTAACTCACTGGATGGTGGTGGATCTTTTGTTGTACTCACTGGGGTATTGGTTCCACTAATGCGAGCTATTGGCGGAGCTTCTTTATAGAGGGCAACTTCGTATTCTAGTCGGCCGGGAGTTTCTTCTACTACACCGGATACTCGAGCTCCATGTGGACTGAAATGAGATCATTTTAAAGATATTTATTATGAATTTGAACACAATTAACGATTTTTGCCTGCTTATTGAACGTGCAGGCAGAAAATCGTTTACTATTACTACAGTTCGCGAAATAATTATAAGGGACAAGCAGTTTTATTTACAATTTTTCATAAAAGAAGAAATTTCCTTGAGAAGCACTAATTTTCTTTCAGTGTATGTATTTAAAAGTGCACTCCGTTAGGAATAAACTAACTGCATTTTCAACTGTCTTATTCCTTGTTTTTCGTCATTTTGTTCCCTTCTTCTCTGTACTGTTGGTTGTGCGGTGCGAAATAAATATAACAGACAGGAATTTCGCTGTTAAGTAAAAGTGGTTAAAAACTATTTTAAAAACAAAAACTGCTCAAAATTTATTAAATCGGTGTGTATTTGAATAAATTGTGTAAGCTGCTTCATTTTTTATCAAATGTTCCGTTTTTTTATTTCCCAAAAAGAAAATGCCAAGAGGAACACCACTGTCAGTGGAAGAGAGAATGAAGATTTTAAGCCTGAAAGCGAAGGGCTTAACCATTCGCCATGTAGCATCAAAAGTGCAAAGAAATAAGGACACTGTACATAATTTTTTAAAAGATCCTGAAAATTATGGAAAGCCAACAAAAGTCGGTGAAAGGGTTAAGAGGCAAATTAAACGCTTAGCCGTTAACGAACAAATCAGCCCTTCCCAAATAAGGCTCCAGTTATCTCTTCCAATAACAATAAGAAGAGTTCAACAAATTTTAAAATAGGACGAATTCATTTTATGTTAAAAACGGCTGCCTACACCTAAGCTCCTCCCACGACACAAGGAAGCTAGATTAAACTTTGCCGAAAAATATAAATTTCGGGAGACCCAATGGCAATCTGCCATCTTTAGCGATGAAAAAAAATTTAATCTTGATGGTCCTGACAGAGGACAGAAATATTGGAGGGATATTCACCGAGAGCACGAAACTCGATACTCAAGAAACTTTCAAGGGGGCTCTCTCATGGTGTGGGTTGCTTTTGGATGCAAAGGAAAGACTCCAATCTGTTTTGTTTCGCATAAAATTAATTCGGAGAAATATGTTGAATTACTGGACAGTGTCCTTATCGATTTTGGTGAAAATCTGTGGGGGGGAAACTGGATTTTTCAGCAGGACAACGCAGCCATACATGCTTCGACATACACTAAAAACTTTTTCGAGTTTCATAACATCCCTACTCTTGGCTGGCCTGCCATAAGTCCTGACTTAAACCCAAAAGAAAACCTATGGGGAATATTATCGAAGCGGATTTATTCAGGTGGACGGCAGTTCGAACCTCTTTTGCAGCTGAAAACCGCCATACAAGAAAAGTGGCTAAAAATCGATACATCTACTCTTCAAGCTCTAATTAATTCAATGCCTCGTCGCCTGTTGTCTGCTCTGGCACAAAAAGGAGGCAGAATGAAGTATTAAAATATTTTTAATTTTTTTTTTTTTTTTAAATTACCCTAGAATTCAATTTTAAGTTTTTGTCTGTTAGGTATACTTATTTCGTTCAGTTCTGTAATAAATGTATATATTTTTTTCATCTATTAAATACAAACATAAAATCAATCATGTTTTTTGCTTTGTTTTAAGTGCTTAATTCAAAGGAAACGAAGTTTTTAAAATTGAACAAAATGTTTAAGTTTTTTTCAAAATTTTTGCTTGTCCCTTATAATTATTTCGCGTAGTTCTCATGCGTGACACTTCGCAGGAATGAAAGCGATCTTTTTAGTGTCAGTAACATCAGCAGCTACAGCTAGAGTGATTCAATTGCAGGTTACAATTTAAATCTGTCACTACAGTGGTTCTGTCAAAGAACCAAAGAAAACTTGTCGCCTGTGAATGCTAAACATTGGCATTTGTAATTATGGAACATTATGCGAAAGAACAAAGCATTTTCATTATTAAAACCTGTCTTCGAAATGGGAAAAATTTAATCAACACGATTCGCGCATTGGGAAGTAATGTCAATACGCATAACCGTCCATCTCGTGCCGCGGTTGAGAAATTAAAGGAAATATTCCATCGAACCGGATCAGTGTTGGATGTGCAAAGACCAGTCGTCCTGTCGCGTGACCTGTCACGTAAAAATGTAGTCGCTGTGAGTGAAGGTGTTCCTGGTAATCCGTCGAAATCCATTTGCCATCGTTCCCAGGCCGGTCGGCGGTGTGATTGGGTCATACTTTTCGAAAATTCTCGTGATGCTGCTGTAACAGTCAATGGTGACAAGATCGGGACAAAATGACAAATTATTTTTGGACGATATTGGTGATTTCAACAAGACGGTGGAACCTGTCAAACAGCGCGAGAAACAATGCAGTTATTGCCCGGCCGCGTCATCTCTCGTTTCAACAACCACAAAGATCATTCGATATCACACCGTTTGATTTTTTTTCTTTCGGGTTATGTGAAGCAGAAGGTGTATGCCAATGACCTCCAAACGATTACAGAGCTAAAGGACGAGATTTGACGCGTTTATTTATGAACTACTGCAGGATTTATGCCAAAAAGTAATGGAACATTTCATCAAAAGGGCGGAATTCTACAAGGCCAGCCGTGGCACCCATTTGGGCTATATCATTTTTCATGTTTAATATCAATATCTTATATTACATTGACATAAAAACATCAGCAGTTTATTAAAAACCAATGTGTTTTATTTCAAATTTCAATTCTAACCTTTAATTGAATTGAATCACCCTTTAGTTGGTTGTGTTTTTGTGTCGTTTTATCTAGATGGATAGTCCTGCTGAAAATAAATAAAGTCTCAGGACACTCTTAGTCTAACCAGGCAGGTGTCCAAGTTTATCCATCTAATCATCGCTGTTCTTACACCAGGGCTACTAAGTGTTCTTAAAACGAGAGTAGCATAGGAAGGACGTAGGAACCATCCATAAGAGAAAGACAGATTCTCTCTACTACGTTTATTTATTCTTCTCTGTAGGGAATTCTAGTTCTAAACCTTCTGTTAAAGACAAGTGCCGGAGTCAGTCAATTACCTTCGACTTTCCCGACAGCAAGGTACATTTCTCCTCCGACTTGATCTATTTTTTCATTTTTTAACCGTCCATCAGCACCTACCCTAACTTATTGTAAACTAAAATATATGGACAGCTTAGTTGGTAGAGCATTGGTGGCTAAAACTAAGTCTATAACAGGTTCGGTGTACACAGGCAGGGGTGTACCATATTTCCTTGTTTGTGCAATTCTACTCGTATCATTCAAGTAAAATTAAAATTGAAACAGATCACGAGACTCGATTAGCCGATAAAAATAATGTGTTTGTGTCGCTGGCACTGCCCGTTATCCATCTTGGCCAAGGAGGTGTTATCGTCGGGGAGGTCGAAAGTAATACTTATTCTTCGCATACGTATGCAATAATACATCATGTAAACTAAAATATGCAACTCAACTTACAAACTCCCAGCAAATCCTGCCGCCTTGTTCTCGATAACAGTGGGTTCCGGTGGCTTACACATTATGATCAACTCTTGATCCGACTGCATCACAACACCAGGGAACTGTGGAAACCATATTCGTACATGAACAAATCCCTAGAAATAGATTAATTTAATTAAATTTCAAATTCTCTATTCTCCACACATTCTCAACTTACATTCCTCTTTAGAACACCACATCGACTAAAGTCCGTAATTTTCAAATTATAAGCCAACTCTGCTGGATCATTGAGATCTTGCTTGATCGCACAGTTGCGATCCGTCTCCGGGTTCACAATTCGATCATCAGCGAACAAGGGTGCACCTTTAAAGGCAGCGGGACGCTTTAACCGCGCCGTTATCAAATCATCAACACTTGACCCCGGAGCCGTTGAGAATGAGCACTGTATGTCACCAACTGTAAGATATACCAGATGCGTGAGATAATTAAATTCAAAGAGAGAGAAACAAAATGTGAATGCTGAAGAATGCATGGCCACGCTACCGTTAATTAGTTTCTGTGTTATGCTTACATCTTCCTGCAGGTATTACTACTACTCACCATCGTAATCTTGGGCTCTGCTGCATCCAATGATTGCCTGCAATGAAAGAATGAATGCATAAGATACAAAAACATTACATCACGTTAGATATATATACACTTTTATGTATATTTTTTATCATTTTATATATATAATGACTGCGTGATGCACACACAAGGGACCAAAGAGTGAAGAAAAACAGTGCCCCACTGTGCGCTACCACATCAAAGTACCTTGTGCACTAACATTTGTCTTTAAATTCCGATATCCAGGGTGGGATGTTCATTTATCACTAAACTTAACCTAAAAAGAATCTATGATAATTTCGAGGAATTGGTGAAAGTATCTACAGGCTGCGGTCAACCGCAGGAATTGAAAAGAACTTAATGCGCCCCAAAAGTATCATCATGTTGCCATTCTCTTCCGGAAATTAGTACTCTGCTCGATCTAATCTGGATTAATCTACTGAATTGGTTATTGGTCACAGAACTGGATTTGTTTTCGAACCAGTCGAGTCAGAACGAAAATAAATGCTGCTGCTGACTTTGCTTGTGGGGACAATGCAATTAATTGAGTTAGTTCAATCCATGAGATTTGGATCTGTGCAAGATTTTCAAAAGAAAATGTCCACAAACGCACATGGCAATGGAGACTGTTCTCTATTGAGACATTAGTTTTGACCTGATTTGGAATTAAAGTACAAGGAGCGGAAGATAAATATTCAAATGAGTTTCAGAGTTGAATAGGTTTTAACCACATGCTCGTAATTGTAGGAATTGGTGACATTTCTTCTTTGTCGTAGTGAGTAACAAGTGAATGGAACGGAAAGAATGTTAAGTTTTCCATTTCTGTTTAAATAAGGGAAAGAGAAAGGAGGGTAATGATAGTTGTCTAAAATATTTGTCAAGTAGTTTAGAAAATGTATGTAGATACATAAATACGGTACATGACATGCACACATATATTCACATGGTCAAAAAGTGTAACGCGCTGCCTTATGATGTCTCGGTCGTCCCTCGTTATTGGCATTTTCTAAGCTAACAACCCCAAACCATTCGAGAACTGACAGCACACCACGTAAACACGTGTATTTGGTATCGTATTATCCGCGATTGAATAACCAGTAACATAATTCGGTATTATGTCTTCCGTGAACAAGTACTTTCACGTAAAGTTCTTTCGAAACGTCATTCAATTAGCAGCAATCGTATACGTAGTTTTAATACTTATTGCAGTTAAGTGGTAAAATTGATTTGAATGCTTATATGTATATACATATGCATGTATATCGTTCGAAAGGGTATTTTATTAACTTTTACTGTGCAAATTATAAAAATGTGCTCGAACACGCAAAAGTTACAGTCCTTGAAATGGATAAAGTCAATAGGTGTAATACAACAATTTTTGATCATAACTTAGGATGATTAGGAAACATCTCCAGTAACAAATTTGTTCATACATATTCATCAAACAAAAACTTCAATTCCGTCAACAAATATGCGATTGAGAAGCTTCTCTTAATAGAAAAATTGTTCTTCAGAAACGGCATAAAACCGTAGGTCGCTAGATTGTGTGTGAGTTAAGACTGTAAGATAATATAGCAAGGTGTTCTGAAGTTATTTTGTAGATGCATATACACATGTACCTACATATTACTCCTATTTTGGCTTTAAAAACGTAAATTGCCATAATTACTCATTTATTTACTTAGTCAAACAAAAGAAAATCTATCGCAAATGCAGTGAATACAATTTTTCCCAAGCCCCACAAGGAACTCTTGCTTTTTTTTCGATTTTAATTGAACCCGGTATAGTTGCACGATCATTAAGTCTCCTGTTACACTGTTCACAATAGAATTATTTCTGATTGACGACCATAGTGATGAACAATGCCAATAACTGTTACCCAAACGTTGTGCAATTATACAGAATGCGCTCATACCACACAACACGTACCACAGTCAACGATGAACTAGCGATAATACTATTCCTATGTCATTGGTATTTTGTACACTAGCAGCGAATATAACAAGAGGAAGCGACATGAAAATCATTCTATGACAACGCCATGTCCGAGAATTGCGTGCATCAGTGCAACAATAGTGTAAGACAATAACTTGCCGCCAAACAGGTGGCGAAAATGGAGAATTTTCTTCTTCTACTAATCTTAAAGTAGTCGGTCTAATTCCAATGTTCTCGAGATGTTACACATTACGTAGTAGTTGGCAGTATAACTGACCGCTTCCTCTCCGTTATGCCACTTAGTTCGCGATTTTGTTGTTGCATCATTTCCACTTGGGTGCCAATGTCCAGTATCGCATATCGGTTTCCACAAAAAACAAATAAAAAAAATTCCTTCGAGTTGTTGACTTACATGGATCTGTGAAATGGAACATGACTACGAAATTTTTTGTATTCCTTAACGCTCTTGTCATCGATTGAATTGCTTAATGCGATACAATTAAGCAACGATGCGGAGATTTTTTTTCTCTCTCTCTTCAACCGTCCATCCTAATTCCTAACCGACTGACCAATACAAGGGGAGATAATAAAAACAAAGAAAAAACATATTAAACTTATAATTATGACATTAAAACTGTTTATGGTGATTTGCATTTTTTCACTAATTGACACATATAGCAGACGCAGAGAAAGAGATAGAGAATCGCAACCAGGTACCGTTTGAATGCAACTGATGTGCATCGATGCGACGACCGACAACAAAGTGCACGGGGTGTTAGAAGGTGGTGCGCGTTTCGATTAAGGTTTCTGTTTTTTTTTTATGTAAGCATTAATGATTGTAAATAAAGAAGTGAATATTTTGCAAAAATAATTAATACGAACTGCATGAATGACCATGAGAGAATACATATATAGGTAGTATGCAATTGCAGCGGGACTACGGAACACTGACCCAAATTCGCAGCAGGCTGGACATATGTATGAGGAGTTATTTCGGTCAGATTGTACAAGTGTGTGGTGACGATGATAAAAGGGGAACGATTTAATTGACTTTTTAAGTTTCAAGCCAGCAGCGGTAGAGATAAGAAGATTTATGGGGCAACACAATGTTGATGTGTAAATCTGAGTGGCATTCACGCGAACGAGTAGCAGTTAGTTTGCACTCAGTCACGAAAGCTTAAATTCTTGGGAGGCTATAACGTCAAAAGCGAGTAAATGATTTGCTTGTTACTTTTTGTGGTAAAAAAAGTAATCATGGTAATGCAACATAAAATTATGCAATATAAAGAGCATTCAACTGAACATTGTCACGCTACTACATTTTATATTTTCATACGTAACGTGGTGTTAATTTTGGACTTCCCTGAACTTTTTGAAGGTCAAACACACGTTTGAAGGGCCGGCAAAACTCCTTAAATGAAGGCAACAAAGTTCCCCGGAATAAAATTGACCTTCAAAAAGATGAAAAGGTGAGCAAAGATAAACCCCAAGGAGCTGATAATGTTGCGAAAGCCAAGCAGCCAGAAAACGACGGCAAAGATACTTGGTCAAGAGTCTTCAACAAAAAGAATGAGCGTTAAGGCGGAACCAAAACTTGGCGACCTGGGCGATACCGTAACAAGGATCAGACGGATCCAGAAATACTGTTTTAATTAAACGGATCAGGAGAGAAAACCCAACAGTTCAAGGATATAATTGGCGAAACTCTCGGCACTGAGACGGAGGTTCGAACACTGATGCATCGTATCCTTTTGGAATTTAAGGATATTGATGAGGTCATTACAAAAGAAGACATCTGCTAAGGGTTAAAGGTTCAATTTAAATTAAACGGGTTAAGTGAACACCTAATGGAGTACGCAAACCGCGATGATTAATCTGACAGCAGACTGTTCTAAAAAAAAATGCCAGAGTCAGGTAGAATCAAAAATGGCTGGGTTAATTGTCGTATCTGCGAATGTTTAAGCCTGAAGGCCACATAGCAGAGGACTTCACAAAGGACCTGCTATATATATTGTGTAAAGTGGACAAACCAGAGAACACTAAGCATGTAACTGGCAGTTCTAAATGCCCGGTGTTTGAAAAAGCTCTGATCAGTATAAGGCGATGAAGACCGCCGAAATAAACCTAATCTATTGCTAGACAGCGAGAGGAAAGAGGTGTACTCTCAGAATACCAGTTTGGGTTCCGGAAAGCCCGCTCCAGGGTAGATGCCATAGAAATTATGGTAGTTATCGCTGCTGCAGCCATCGAATGAAAATGATGGCGGTATGGGACAAAGGAGTACTGTGCCGTAGTCACACTTAAAAACTCTTTCAATTCAGCAAGTTGGTCATGCATAATGAACTCTCCTGAAAGAATGAATACGCCGAACTATATTCTTTGGGTAGTATCGAGCTAATTTAGGAATAGAAAGTTAAGGTATGAAAGCGATGAAGATACCAAACACTACACTGTTTCAGCAAGTGTTCGACAAGGACCAGTACAAGATCCTCTTCTGTGGTATATCATGTACATATGACGATGTGCTTAATTTGCCAATGCCGCCGAGAACAAAAATTATAGGCTTTGCAGATGACATCGCCGCTGTGACCGTTGCGAAACACGTTCATGATATAGAATCGGCAACAAATGAAGCAATCTCAAAAATTAAAATCTGGTTGGAGACAGAAGGATTAGATTTAGCGGAGCAGAAGACGGAAGCAGTTTAAATCACCAGCTAGAGGATCAGTTGGGGGCAGCATTTTTCCACCTGGAAGTATGCGCCAAGGTCGGGATAAACCGAGACCTAACGAATTGAGGAAAGGACTTATTGTGAAGCTTCAAAAAAAGGTAACTTAACGGACTGTACAAATTTAAGAGATATTTGCATGCTTCCCGTAATCGACAAAATAAATGCTAGAATAACTCTCGAACGCATTAAGAAAAATCTAGAAAACAGTCTCGACAATGAGTAAGCAAATTTCGTTCCGGGTCCTCGTATCGTAACTACATAAACACCTTACGAATTATAATTGCAAAATGCGTCGAATATACCTTCGGTATTGTTGCCTTTTTTGGACTTTGAATAGATCGAAAGTGTAAGCAGAGAGTTTACATAGAGTACCGGACAAACTGATGGCTAAGTACGAAGACGCGACATGTCAGCTGGTGCATAGGAGTAGATTGTCGGAGGAACCGCCAACACTTTTTCTGGTATCGTATCGCATAAAATTATGATCTTGCACCAAATGTCCACCTGTTTGGTGACAGAGACAAACCCCGCTAAAACTAAAATTCTTAGCCTTAACAACCCAAACTTACAGGTTTACACTGCTGGACAGCAGATCGAGATAATAGTGACACGTGAACGTTTTTGATCTGGCTTAGGCCAGATCTGTCTAGCGACTTGAAACATCGTAGGAATCGGCCATCTGTAGTTGATTCTACTGATTGCATAATAAATGTTTACTTGTAGCAAGAGGCATACCTAAATTTTGAATTTTGAGAGTGGTACCTTTTCTGGCCAACACATCAGTCCTGCGGATTCCCGGAATATCTCTTTGGCCTGATATTTAGCAAAAGTGAATGTGAATCCGCCATCTCAGTGAGAGGAATGGCAATTGTATGCAGCCTTTGAAGTAAGTCAGCATGATACCATGGATTTTATTGCCGCTCTCCTGTCCGTGAAAATACTAATTTCCTGAACAAATACCTGAAAACACCTCCACTCATCCAATTATCAGTTTTGGAACTATCTGTTTAGAAGGGAATTAAACCGCGATCGTTAACGGCAACATTTTCCCACTCATTACAGGCGGAATTGATTCCCAGTAGATGCTATCAAAAGTATTTGCATAATTTTGAAGAAAAGAATAGTTTATACCAAGCGAAGAGGATTTTGGTCAGACATCTCAACAGACAGACTCGAGTGAATAGGTTGTTGATTTTTCATTAATTTGTTTAAGATTAGATTAGTATGCGTTTTTATTTATGGTTGCTCCAAATGGTGTGTAATCTTCATAGATACCAGTAGCCCGAGGTACTGGCATGCACGATTCGCAAACCTAAATGATCGAGACTAGGAATACGCCTCCGTACTGGACCAAACCCTGCACACTTCGAACCACTTTCCCCGCAGGACTGCCGTTAGATATTGCTTCGGTGGGCTGGTTAGCCTTTTAGGCTGTGTTCTCTTCTACGCCTTTTGTATTCTTAGGCGATTGGCTCTCCACTGTTCGGATTATTCGCGTTACGTTGGCGCTCTCTGCGCCTAAGTTCGCTGAGTATGTGTACCGCCACGGTGGTCAAGTTTTCGTCATTCTGGAGCATGTACCTATAATTTACGACATTCTCGGGAGTGGGCCACTCCCCAAATTGGTCCCGAAAGACGATCCTCTCGGTTTCATACCGAGAACAGGACGTGTTCCGCATATTCCGGAACATTTTCACAATGTGGACAGTTTGAGATAGTTTTATGTCCGCGTTTGAGGAGGTATTCTCTGAAACAGCCATGTCCCATCAGAAACTGAGTCAGATAAAAGTTTGTTTCGCCGTACTTTCGTTTTATCCATACATCGATCGCTGGTATAAGGCTATCCCTTCATCTCCCCTTTACGGATACTTTCCACTGTTGTTGCCAGGTTGTGATATTGCGTTGTCTACCCGGTCATTTCGAACTCGTTCACTTTTTAGCCTTTTCTTCAGCGAGTAAGTGGATGGGTAGCATTGAAGATACGACGAGTATAGCATCGTTCGAGACAGTTCGAAACGCACTAGCGACCCTTAGTGCGCTACGACGGTGGACGGATTTAACTCACGACTTAACTTTCGCGGTACTTGACCATAATCCTGCGAACATATGTACATACATATATAGAACTGGCAGCTCATGCAAGTAGAAATCTTTTATTCTGTTTTGGGCCTCCGATATTACTCATTAACTTAGGAGCGGATAATCTTCCAGGACGTATGTATGTCTGCATCTTTTAAATTACTTACTCCTTTATCAACTGGAAAAATACTTACAAAGAATTCACAAGCAGACGTACCCCAAAAACCTCTTCATCAAAAGACTCAAGGAAGTTGCCCTCTTCTACCAAAACGTAAGAGGGCTAAGGACAAAATGCACACAATTTTTGATAAGCATGTATGTATAGCTGTTCATCCGATATTATTGTTCTCACTGAGACTGGATTACATGATAGCTTTAATAATACCGTCATTTTTCCTCCCAACTTCTTCATTACCAGCGCCTGGATGGTGTTCTTATTGCCATAAAAAATTACTATAAGACGACGGAAGTTGATCTCGGTGGTTATTCGGACATCGAAATTTGCTATAGCAAAATGTATCTAACATCTTCAGCTGTATTAAACATCGTTCAACCAACCCAAAATTAAATGGGCTTCAGGAGATGCTGACTGTACATTTCTGAACCCTGTCAACCCTTTATCCAAAACAGCTGCTGAAATTGTTGATACATTCCAGTTTCTGGGTTTACTTCAGATGAATAATGTAAAAAATTACCAAGACGGCACCTTGGACCTCATCTTCTCCAATAATTGCGATGAAGGTTTTGACTCCAGGAGCTTCACACCTCTTGTTCCAGAAGATATGTATCATCCTTCTTTATACTTATTTTGTATCCTTGATGTAAATGAGTTTTACTATTGTAATTCTTTTAAATTCGATTTTCAAAAAGCTAACTGTAATGATATCTGTGTTGAGCGAAACAATTATGACTGGGACCTTATCTCTCATTAGAAGTTAACGACCTTTGCTCTAAGTTTCATCGGGTTATTAATAACTTAATCTTTAGATTTGTCCCCATTGTTTGCGTAAAAAACACTCCGGTTGATTCTTGTCCTTAAGATAATGAAATAACTTGTAACTTGAAAATTCTAAAGAACAGACTATACGAGTATGCTCTATAGAAGTCTAAAGCCTGAATGCAAATCCTCCCTTTATCACGCCTACCTGGTTTATATAAACGATATACACAGTAGTATAAAATATATGCCGAATAAATTTTGGCAATTCATCAACTCTAAGAATAAAAATGATGGTTATCCAGCCTCACTGTCTTTTAACGGACAGCTGATTCTTCCCCTTCCATTTGAAATAAGTTTGGAGTATTTTTTCAGTCTGTCTATTCAAAAGAAGACTCTGTTATTGATGAACATTTCTTTTCCTACCTTGGGGATTCTTCCACTCAAATTTTTAATAATATTGAAATTTCGTAAAATGACTCCTTGGACGGTTTGACTGGAATGGATTCAAGCTTTAATCCTGGCCCCGACGGCCTATCTTCCGGCTTTCTTAGAAAATGTGCCCCTCAATTGCACAAAATTGTATGCCATATATTTAACCTATAATTAAAAACTAATATCTTTCCGTCTGTCTGGAAATAAATCTGGTAGGAGAAACAAAATTGAGAATAATAGAGGCATATGCAAACAGTCATCTATTACAAAATTGTTTGACATGTTGGTTACTGAAAAATTAAATTATTTCTGCAAATCTCTAATTTGCAATAATCAGCATGGTTTTGTAAAGAAACGATCGACTTTTACCAATCTTCTACTCTTTACGAATTTCGTCATTTCTGAAATCGGTAAAGGAAACCAAGCGGATCTATAAGGATTTCAGTAAAGCTTTTGACCGTGTTGACCATAAATTCTTACTTTATAAACTTGAAAGATTAGGTTTTCATTCTTCCTTTTAGAGCCAACGCTCTCATCCTTTCTATATGATACGAGTAGATATTAATATGTGAAATTTCGTAATCAGATTTCCAATGAAATCTGTGTGACCTCGGGTGTCCTCCAAGGAAGTCACATTGGTCCTCTTTTATTCATCTTATTTGTTAATGATGTTGTTAAATTGTTAACTGAATGTAACATACTATTGTTTGCTGATGACTTTAAGTTATATTTGCCTGGAAAAGATATTCATTATTTCCAACGCTTAAACATGTATCTTCAAAAATTTTATTTGGGGTGCTTAAAAAATTACCTCTCTCTAAATGTTAATAAATGCTCAGTTATTACCTTTTCACGTAGTAAATCATGCACACTACGATTCATGATGGTAAAGTCGTTCCTCGTGCCTTTTTAATAAAAGATTTGGGTATATTGCTGGATAGTAAACTATCCTTCAGCAATCATCATTGCTAACAAAGTTAATAGGTCATGTGGAATGCTAAGGCATCTATTGTTTGGTATCCATACTTCCTTGGGTCAATCCAAATAATTTACCATCCTACCAATCTAGGTTAAAATTGTTTTGTTTAGAATCGTTAGAATTTAGGAGAAGGGTGGCAAGAGTTATTTTTCTACATAGAATACTCACTGGTGAGATTATAATACTTATGTCAATTTATTTGATTTTAACAAGTCAATCTCCTCCATAAAGAAATCGTTACTGAATGGAGTTTAGTCATGATTGTTTGCTCTATAGACTTCTATTGCTTTAAGGTATTTCTTTTGTTAATAATATTGTTTCTTCTATTTAAAAAATGTATATACTTATGTCTATGAAAGTATTGTACTTTGAAGACGAAAATAAAATAAATAAATAAATTAGCCTTAAAAGTGCACTAATAGCTTTTGATAATTTTTTGTATACATGCTCAAGGTGGTGTTTGAAACTTAAACGAGCATCAATAATCACTCCAAGGTACTTAATGGTTGAAAAACCACTTCATGCTGTCCGACTCTGAACGATATTGTTTCGAGAACTCTTCTACTTGTAAAAAGCACCGTCTAGGTTTTATGGTCGGCAAGCTGCAAATCAGCGTTAGCTAGGCAATGGCGTACTGTTGTGGTTGTCTCGTTGCAGTGAAGTTCAACTTTTTCCAGAGTTTTTGCTACAACCACCACCGCGATGTCGTCCGTAAAGACGATGATTGACGCTTCTCTTTGGATCGGTAGGCGTAGAATTTCGTCATACATAGCGTTCCACATCAGAGGCCCAAGGACCGAGCCTTATGGGACACCGCCAGTTACCAGGCTTAGCAAAAACTCCTTCCTGAAGACACGTGTTAAACGTTTCAGCAAATAAATCGATCATTTCTCTAAGCAGTACCGGACATGTTGGCGATTGCAAACGGGGTCCTTTTAGCCTCATTGATACAATTTTGTATGCTTTACCCCAGACGTCGTTATTAAGTTGTTCACAAAGATTCTTATAACAAAGACGCTTGCTATACTTAATCGCTTTTCTCAACCGAGTTCTCGCTTCTCGATTTGCTTTGCAGGTGGGTTGTAGTTGCTGTTTATCTGCATACCGAGTCCGAGATCGCTGGTAAATTATTCGCGCTCGTCGCACACCGCTCTGAGTTCTGCTATTTCTGGGGTCCACCAATATACTCGAGGTCCATGTTTTCCTGTTCCCAGCCTGCCCAATTATCGCCTTACTAACGACGAAGCTTAGAAGGTCTTTATCTAAAGTATTTACGTTCCATTTAGAACACTTGAGTACCGGCTTGTGCGGATTGCTGACCCGGTGCCAGCGGTGAATAGTATAGCATTGTGATCACTATGCCTATAGTAATAGATCACATGCCAGTTAGCATCCATTATCAAACCGCTGCTTGCAAAAGTGATTTCAACGGTAGATCCCGCACAAGCTGTGCTAAAAGTATTTGTGCTCCCGTTGTTAGCTAGAACGATATTCAAACAGGAAAAGACTTCCAGTAGAACAGTCCCTCTACAATTCGTATATGAATTGCCCCATTCTGTGGCCCATACGTTGAAATTGCCCGCTATTATGACAGGACTCCTGCCTGTAATGTCGGCGACTAGTCTGTCTAAGATCATTTCAAAACTTTCAATAGTTGCGCTAAGTGTATATATAAATATAATTTATCTTAGCTCGTACAAAGAAATCGTCGGCTATATCCGGGTATTCCGTCTCAACAAACCCAAATCGCAGACTTATTCATTGCGTCGGTGGTCCACTTATTTCCAGTTAGGTTCCTGCACACAGAGTATCGTTACATAAATTTTTAATTTTCGAACCGTTTTGATTTAAGATTAAGCTGTGAGATATTCATATTTTTTTCAAAATAGTTTCTAAAGCCTTTTGGAATTTTGGACATCTCCTGCTACCGGTTATCCAGATTCCACGCTCTTGGCTTTACAGAGCAAGCAATTTGGTCTGTCTTTGCATTCCTTCAATTTGTGTCCATTTTTTCTACATTTACTGCACAGAGCCGATCGGTCGTGAAGTGTCCAAACTCGAGACATCTGAAGCAGCGTTTCAACGATAAACCCATCGATTTGCACTTTTTCGATTTTTAACAGCGATTTCCACTGGTAGGCTCATGTTGGCTGTTTGCGTTCCACCATAGGTTTTTCTAACACTTTTAATCATAGTGGTTTCAAATTTGAATTGTAACTGATCTGTTAGGGCGGCACAGATTTTCTTCTTCGTCGATATCCTTTCATTCTAGCAAGACCTCTTGCGTTATGGACCAAACGCTGCCATTTTCTCTCAATGCTTCCTTGATTTGGTCTTTATATGCCGCTGTTATAGGATTCGCAGATTTGCTCAACGAGAGTAGGAGTCACCACTTTCAGTTTTCCGCATTCGGCTAACATTCGTCCCTACTTCTTTAAGTGAAAGATCAGCCTTCAATTTCCGAAGCATACGATAGATCCGGTCTTCTTAATTATTATCGCATCCGGTCGCGATTGTTTTCTAACATTCGTTTCTTAGACGGATCTAAACTGATGTCATCACTTGATATCTTCAGCGGTTCATCCGCGTCTTTTTCGGAACATTTGTTGGTTGCTCCTCGGGCCGTATACTTGTCCCGTCATCATCCCTATTTCTTTTTGCAAGTCGTACGGACGTGGGTCTCTTGTCGGTCGCCTGTGCTTCTTTACCCGTCACTTTTCCTACTGTAGTTGTTTCGATCGGGACTATAGCCGTTTGTGTGGATGTTATCACTTGGCTTTGCTGCGCATTATGGCTGAGGAACTTTAGCTGTTCTCGGAGATCGAATATCTCCTCGGATTCCTCATCCCGGAAAACGGACTTAATGAGCGTACCAATTTTCTTAATGTGTGTCAGGGCAGTGCCAGTTACCTTTATCGCGTCCATATTTCTTATGGATGACGTCGAATCCGAATCCGAATATGAACGCGTATTATCTATTCAGTGCTCCTCTGTGGTGCTGTAGTTTGGTCGCATGATGACCTCAGCATCCTCGAAAGTACCTGGAAGGGGTTTTCTTCATTCTCCGTGTTATCTTCAGTGATGTTTTTTTTATTGTTCTTTTTTTTATTACTGTTGGGTACATAGTCAAAGCCGTTATCAATGTTCTGAGACCATGCAAGGGTTGGTAAAAGCTCTTATGGGGTCTTATGCCAGAGCCAGATCGGTGCTAACCAGGAATGTTTCATCTGGACCTACGCCACTAACTGAATGACGACGTCATGTCAATGACGTTTATGTCAATGTTTATTGAGCGCTCTTTAAGGCCTGCCAAGGTTTTAACGAGACGGGCTTGTAGCATTAGCCTGAAAGCCATTTCAACAAGATTTCACTCGTTTACTCAGGTGACAGAATACTACAAACATCAGCCCTCATAGCTGTCATTTCAGTTCGTTTTCCAGTATGCCATAATTAAGTTCTTACTGGGCTCGGTCTTAATGTTTAAAGCTAATAATATAATATATAATATATGAAGTCGCCCTTCCGGAGCAGGAAGCTGTGCGTTTGTCAATGTGGCGGGTACGTTCGGATCTCGCCATTTTCCCCTATATCCCTTGTAGCCAACTTATGAGGTGGGAAGCAGATATATGGAAGACGGTGCTTACTCGTCTTGTCATAGAAAGTTCATAGGGGTTCCTTTGACCTTTTCAGCCACGGCCTTCTTCTCTGCCGCTCTTGGTCGAGGACTGCCTATTGGGTGTTCGCAGATTAGTATGTGTTTGAAACTATACATATGTATGTCGCAGCCAGCGACCCAATTTATCGGTTAACTATTCGACTCAGTCAATAAACTAATGAATGTATCCTGCGCATGTACATATGTACATACATACATCGAATGCACTTGTTCTTATAAACACTTTTCTGCAAGTACAACATAATCACGCTCTACTTGGCCTCATGTTCAAGACCCAAAATTAGAGCAAACCTCACAAACCTAACTAGTTCCAAGACGAACCATCACGTTTCCAAACATTCAATTTCATTAAAATAAGTGAAGCAGAAAAAGTGGAATAACATTTCTGTAGTTTTTGTATAGCCGAGGGCGATAATCATGGTGCTCCCGTCAATGCTGTAGTCAGTGAACTCTATCTACTCGTATATCTTTTGCAAACTCATCTCCACATAAAAGAATATATTCCACAATAAATCTTATGGTGTGCTAAAAAGCAGTTGCACTTCTTTAATGCAAGTACTTGAGAATTATGGTAACAAATTATAATGCAGGGTACACAACGGGTGAAAGTTGTTGTAATCAAATTAGCGGTATTGGCTGGAGGTGGATTATGCTACTATGAACTGGGAGTAGATATTGTACATATCCGAAATATATTGAATCATAACAATAAGATGTCCTAACTCTTCTCAATCTTAAGCCAACGATTCTCTTCAAACCCCTTGGTGACCTTTTGTAATTACCCTATCGATTCTCTTCAGACCTAAAACCATGCACACGAATGCGCTTCGTAAATGGATTATAAAGCAGATCGGAACGAATCAACTGCATACATGAACTTCCGCAAAAGGTAAAATTAGATCCCTCTTGCACATGTGAAGAGAACACTCTGCATGCACATGCTGGTGGTGTATTAATCCAGACATCGATAATAGGAATACCACTTTCCATGAAATTTATTACTTTTCCCTTCTGCTTTGGTTCTAATTGAGTTTTTTTCTAATTCTACTTTTTTTTGTTTATTGTATGTCCATACGTTGACGACATTTCCCTTTGACAAGTAAAGTCACTCTGTTCTACACTTTTATGTCTATCGCTTTAAACAAAAAACGTTTAAGATGCCATATCCATGTTTATGACAGCCAACGTTCCCGAGGTGCTATCTTCCTGTCAAACGATGTAAGCCAAACAGCATTTCACGGAGAGAACTGTTAAATTGCTTAACAATTTAGTTTTCCCCATCGAAATTTTACTTGCAAACAGCAAAACGGCTTGAACTTGTTCAACTTGATGGTTGCCATCGAAGCGGATTGGCTTGGGGAGACGATGATGATGATGGGTTGTGGGTTGGTTAGTGTGCCATGCGGAGTGTGCTATGTTGACTTTTTATTTCGGTTGAATGTCTTGTTGCGGTTTTGTGCCCGGTTTACCTTGTCGTTTTGGGTTACTGTGTGCGAGTGGGATAATAGAATCTGCGTTATCTTCAGGTGGTCTTGAGACTCGAAATGGGTCACTGGAGCTGATTTTACGGTTCGAATATGGAGAGAGAAATTCTTTAGATAATTGATGGGGCGGGAGAAAATAAGAAAAAAAAACTGTCGCAGCAGTTTTGTGACAAAATAATGAAAGTCTAATTTGGTGCAGTTGAGCTTATGACATTTTTGTAGTCTTGGAAAAAATGTGAACAAGCTTGAAGCTTGTGCGAATTATGTAAATGTTGATTAACACCTGTCATAGGAATTTGTTACACATATGTATGGATGTATTGTAGTTTCAAGATGATTAAATTAAATTGGAGGTAATTTCGAATAATGACTACATTTGTGGTGAATTTTGGGTTGACACTCATTGAACGTGGTACAAAACTCCCTCATTGACCTCGATTTAAAGAGAGTGGATAAAAGGGTTAAGGTCGTGATATGCATGACAGAAATGACAATTTTAGATTTGCCCGTAAATCAGTAGAAAGCGAATATGAATTGTCATTCTTTTAAACCTAGCCGACATCATCTTTATTTTGATAAAGATGATGCTCCAATTTATATTTATAAGAGTACGTTTAATTTGTGACCACGTTATTTTAATTCATCAATTAGGAGCGACAATAATTATTTTTTCCATCTCACTAGAGTATATTCATTTGCAACATAGAAAAACAATGGAATTATACTCCTAAAAGTACCTAGGTATATAAATAAAGTCGATTCAGCCACGATCGTTCATCCGCACAAAAGAGAAGAATACGAGATTCTCTGGTAGAGATACGAGTCCCTGAAAATTAACATAAATTATGTAGTCACCTTAAATTTAATTTTTTTTTGTCAAGAATCATCTTTCAAAAGAACGCACCCAAATTTTCAGACAGATCTGTCAAATAGTTTTGTTGTGGCAGCCATTTTATATAGACGCCTATTAGCATTTTCGTTAAAATTTAAAAAAGTGAATTTCGAGTGCTCATTAAACACTATTTTTTGCGAGAAAAAACTATCACGCAAACCAAACAAAGGCTTGACAAATATTATGGGGACTCTTCACCATCGATTGGAATCATTCACCACTGGTTTACTTAATTTCGGTGCGGTCGTTCAAGTACAAGTGACGCCGAACGTTCTGGTCGCCCTATTGAGGTCACCACACCAGAAATGGTCGACAAAATCCATGGTTTGATAATGGACGATCGGCGAGTGAAAGTGCTCGAGCTTGAAAAGGCCACAGGCTTATCACATGGCTCAGTGATTTCGATTTTATATAAATTTTTGGACATGAAAAAGCTTTCCGCAAGATGGGTGCCGCGTTTGCTCACAATCGACAGCAAACGCATTCGTTTGACAACGTCAAAGGTGTATTTAGCGATGTTCCAGAACAATTCGGCTGAGTTTTTGCGCCGTTTCGTAAACGTGGATGAAACCTGGATTCACCACAACACACCAGAAACCAAGGAACAGTCAAAACAATGGACTTCTCCTGGTGAATCGAAGCCAAAGAAGGCCAAGGCGGGTTTGTCAGCAAACAAGGTCATGGCGACAGTTTTTTGGGATGCGCTCGGTGTTATTCACATCCATTACCTTGAAAAGGGTAAAACGATCACCGGCACATATTAGGCAGAGCTGCTGGATCCATTCCAAGCCGATTTGAAGCAAAAACGGCCGCATTTGGCGAAGAAAAAAGTTCCTTTTCACCAGGACAACGCACCGGCGCATAAGTCCGCAGTCGCAATGGCAAAATTGCATGAGTTAGGCTACGAACTCCTCCCTCATCCAGCATATTCCCCAGATTTAGCCCCCTGTGACTATTTCTTGTTTCCAAACATGAAGAAATGGCTCGGAGGTAAGAGATTTGGGTCGAATGAAGAAGTCATCGCTGAAACAATCGCTTATTTTGAGGGGCTTGAGAAATCGTATTATTTGGAGGGCATCAGCTAAAAGGAGACTATGTTGAAAAATAAAATGTTTTTATACCGAAAAGAGTGTTCCTTATTTAATTTTTCAGGGACTTATTGACCCACCCACGTATTAATGCAAAAATAATATTTGAATGCTTTACCCGAAAGTAAAAAGAACGTGCCAATATTTTTGAATCGATGTCTGCGAGATATTTGGATGATGTTTTGGCTTAACTGTATCTCTAATGAACACGGGTCAGGAACAAATGGGCACAAACATTTAACAACGACAGTGACAGTGGAAAAGAGGTGCAGTTTCATAGTTAACTGCGCAATGCAGCTAACTCAGGATGGCAGGAATGGCCGACCGAGAAACAGTCGCAGAACAGCTATAAATCGTACTTGACTAGAATCATTTACGAACGAATAGGTAAACCTATAGTATTAGAGCCACAGTTTGTGATGATATATATATATCTGGGAAAAAAATACGTTTGCAGACTGTTAAACGACGATGATATCCAAAACTTCGCTCATTCACCTAGGACGATATGTAGTGAAGTTAGCAATATTCAAGCTGAAAACCGTGAAGTAAGCTGGAGCTGGTAGCCTAGATTTCGAAATATTTAAAGCAAAGTGAGATAATTTGGTACGGAGCACACACCAACTCATATGTACACATGTAAAATATGAATGGATAAAAGCACACATACATACATATAAGTACAACATACAAGTCCGATTTCCGGAATTTCATCATTGTTTATCCGATCCTGAAAAAATGAGGCCCCTGAACTGTATCCCCGCGGAAGCACCAGTCTCTTCAAGATGACGTATAAGATCGTGTCTGTCTTATTATACTAACACCTTAAACTTTCATCAGAAACCTGATTGATCAGTTTGTTTTTCTGTCAGGAACGTCCACCATCGTTCAAACATTTCCATTGCGGCAAATCTCAGAGAAAGAATAAGATTTTCAAAGCGATACCCACTATTTTTCCCCGATCTTAGAACAAACTGCACTAAGCCAAGATTGGTTTTGATAACCTTAACAAATCCGTTTCTCATTGCATAGTGCAGGATGGAAAATGCATACTATCATACCATCATCGGTTAAAATATCACTAAGACCTTTTATTCCAGAAAGTCCAAATTCGAAAAAATTGTATGATTTATTGAACGGGGGTCCGTGGTGCAGTGTATACTGTGTGTTTACTTATTGATGCGAAAGTTATAGGTTTTTTTAAGATAAAAGCCGCCGAATTGCCATACCTGCATGGAATATTAAGGTAAATGAATAAAATCTTAATTTCTATAGCCGCTTCGACAACACAAAAAAAAAATTGTTTTCTCTTTTCAACTTACGTCGAACAAATGTAAAATCAAAAAAAAAAATAATAATGTTAGCGGTTATTCCTTATACTTTAAGAAAACAAAATTTGTTTACAGAAGAATATCGATTTGAATGATTCCCAATAACTTTTATTTAAAGGACATGGCCCGAAGTTTTATGACATCATAAAAAGACAATGCACACTGCAACACAATTCACATACATATGAGGAACTGGGTATAACGTTAACACTTTAATTCAATGGTATTTTAAAGACCTAATCAGTAGTAGCAGTTATAGTTAAAAATTCGCTAATAATCGGTGCCGAAACCACAGATCAGGAGCTAGGTACTTAATTTCGAAGGTACATATATAAAACACCGACATTTTATTCAATTACTTCATTCCACATCTTAAGCTAATTGTCGTTATTTTATTTGTTTATATAACTCACCATAAATGATCCAACCAATGTCAGCTTCTTTATCCAACTTAATTTGAAATGGTTCATTTTTTTTTTTAAATTTATTTAATTTAAATTAATTTAACTTTTCTATTCACTAAAACGATATTTACTCATAAAAAAATAACACTTCAGAAATCACATAAAAAAAGTAGACAGATATTCACAAATTTTTCTTTTAAGCCGATTCCACTCTAATATTGAGAAATTCGAATCTTAACGCATTCTCAACATATTTGTGTTCCCGATTTATTAAGAGCGCGAAGCAAAAAACGTACACAACAGATCACTTCAAGTGCAAATCTTAAAATGAATCAACAATCATAGGTGGATTTTCATTTGTAGCTGTTAACGCTTTTCCATTCCAGAGTCTTTTTCATTGCAGAAGCAGCACCAGCAACATTCACCTGTCTATTGAGTTTCTATTAGAGAGTGTTCTAACGTAAATGCGAAAAAGGAAAAAAAAAACATACAGTAAAGTAACAATCCATCTAGAATGAATCGTATGATACCATATCCTCATCTTTTAACTCACTCCTCATCTTTCAACTCACTCACACTGTCGTTGCGAAATTGTTAAAACAGATGAAATATCTTTCTATACAGAGGATATTTCCGCGATTTTTAAGAAATTTAATCGCAAAACAATTGTTTCTTAGCAGAATGTGCGAGTGGCTCCCAAAATTTGTAACCGAAGTTCACGGATTCTGATGAAATATTCACAATAAAACTTAACCATCACCGTAAATAGCTTTGAAAAGGCATAATATATTTTTTTGGAAGAAAAAGCCCCCAAAAAGTAGGCGTGACTATGTATAATGTATGGAAGAAATGTTTGTAAATGTCTACATATTTTACTTAGATAATATTTTCAGTTTCTAGCAACAAAATTGAGAAAAGCGACAGTTTTTTTTTTAAGTGGTAGTGTCTCTGGGCGGATTTTAGCGATTTTTACACTTCTACTGCTCCGAATTTCAAAAAAGCTTATATACCAAATTTCATGTTCCTAGCTCAAAATTGTAGGCTAGATCCACATAACTTGTGATGCTGATCACAAGTATATATTATTTTCGAGGTCTATCGTTATTATTTCTCTATGTTACAAACTATGTATCAAACTTAATATACCCTGGATAGGGTATAATCAACAACAGTCACGGCATTAACAACAATCCAACTGCCCATGCTACACCTCAAGAGAGATTGGAGAACATGTAGCAGGTAACTTCAAATACTTTTCTATCTTCTTCTACACACCGTTTATTCTAGTCCAAATGCAGAATAATTCTCAAAAGAGTTAAAAGAGAGGAAGACCTGGATGACGTGTAAGATGAAGTGTGTTAGAATTGCAGCAGCGCATTGTAGATCAAATGGGCGTTCGAGATGTGGTGGATTAATAGACAATACAATAGATCGTGTGTTAGTCTAGCTGGATTGTTGTTCATTTTGGTGACATGTTGGAGTCTGACGATTCAAGTCTATTGATATATCAATTTTATGTGGAGCATAGGGCGGGTTTGTTTTGGCGCCAGTTTAGTGAGAAAGATTTGAAAAAATGGAGACAAGAGAAAGGATTTCGTAATAATGCAAAAGGTTAAGCGATTATCGAAAGTCACGAAATATCAGAAATGTCCTCACAGTTTCCGGCAGTATGTATACAAAGGCAAATGCATGATGAGAGAATGATTTTTTATGTTAAGGAGAAATATGTAGTTTTCGAAGCATTTTTATTATCCTTGTGATGATGATGTAATCGGAGGAAAGGAGACAGTTGGAGCCGTGTTTATGTATATCTTCCTTATATACATATACATAAGTACTTCATTCTTAGCACCGGGCTATTATCTGATGCTCTGACAAAAGAGGAACATATCCATTGCACATCTTGCCGTTATTCCTTTATTGGTATGGTAAATAGCCTTGCGTTCTTTTAAAAACTTATGAGTACCATCAAGCAAAGAATGAGACCCGATCCAATTGTAAGTTATTTTTTATTATTATGTGATACCTGTACGATCTTTCAAAGACGGGATGAAGAAGCTAAAGAGTTTTTAATACTGTGTGAGTTCTTCCAAACAGAGATTGAATTTTTTGGACATGTGTTCAAAGATGGCACAGTTCAACCTGGAAAGGTCAAAACTCTCGCCGTTGAGAATTTGACAAACCAACTACTGAGCAACAAAAGCCGAACGTTTATGGGATTAACTAGCTATGTATTTTCGTAAATTCATCAGAAACTACTCTTTAATCGCATTACCACTAACCAATTTAACAAAGGGAAACTCCAAATTTTAAAAAGGTGTTTTTCGGATAAACTAGCGCTGTATGAACTTACAGCTGACCACGATTTGCAAAGAAATGGCAAACCATTGCGCCCTGTGGCCTACTATAGTAGAAAAACCACTAAGGAATCTACTCGTATGTATCATAGCTTCGAGCTAGAGGCACTTGCAGTTGTTAAAGCGACTCACAGATTTTGTCAATATTTACTGGGAAGGCATTACGTGGTAGTTATAGATTGCCAAACGTTGAAAACGACTACAATGAAAAAGGGATTAATTTTTAAGATTTTTGTTGGTGGCTTTGAGTGCAAGAGTACGAATACGAGGTAAAACATCGGCCTGGAAAATATATGGTACACGTGGATTCGTTGTCAAGAAACCCTTATGAAAACGCACAAAAGTCTGAGGTAATGGATATGTTTCGGTTCTAAAAGTAAGCTTCGATGAGCCCGACTGGTACTCTTTACAGCTACAAGATAAGGAAGTTGCCAATATCGAAGTAGATTCATAAAGACTATGATCTTCGGGGCGGACGGTTGTACTGCTTGGTTGAAGGCGAGCTGAGATTGTTTGTTCCAAAGGGAGTTCGAAATCAGGTCCTACGAAATAGTCATGACCTTATATGTAGGACATTTCTCCTAAAATAAAACCATGAAGCACATCAAGGTGAAATGCTAGCTACTAAGAATGTCGCAGTTCATGAAGAAGTATCTGAAGGCTTGCGTCGAATGCGTTTACAATAAAATGGGAGTGCAACCACGCGGAGAATTACATATGATCGATAAGAAAAGCGTGTCCTGCAAGTAATTTCATTGAAAAATAGTCTCAGCAGCACAGAGACTTCTCGTAAGCTCTGGGTAAATATCGATGTCCTTACCTTGTGACTGCTGTTCTTACGCATGATCGTTGCCAAGTGGCAGATATGCCATTCGTTCCCAAGAGTCAGAAGCCATACTCTGCAATCTGGTCAACAGATTGAATGAAAAGGGTTTGACTTGGGAAAGAGGTGAGATAATGATCCATTATCACAGACGCTGCAGACCAGGAAGTATGTACATACTAGTATAATGAATTTGGGTAGATCTTATGAGCGAGGTAGCAAATATGTACATATGTCTACCAACTATTTTTTGTATGATTAGGTTTAGTGTTCTCTGGATTAGTGCTAAGAGTGTTTCACGTTAGATAACATGATTGCATGCATTTTATAAACTGACGGCTACTAAACAAAAGATTGCGCTACTAATAATTGTAAAATAGGGGATTGGGAAATATTAACAATACATGTAAAAAGTTAATATTTCATAAGTACATTATTATATTTTTACCCGTTATTTCTAGACCCTAAAAGCTGGTCCGATTTTCGCGAAAAATTTACATAGTTACACAAGACGATTCGCTTTGTCATGCAAGTGCACTGGTAGCGTTATGCTAAAGCACCGTATTGGAGCATTTGGCGCATTTTTACTTGCTCGTACTGTTTTCGTGAACAAAATTTATCTCGAAATTTTGATTAATCTTGGTACTGAGAGACACTCAAATAAAGTGCACAACTGAGTCGCACGTGCTTGCACTTATTAATTGCAAACCACTCAGATTTAAAATTTAAACAAAAAAAAATAGTTTCTTTCAAACTTGGCCATAGTCTTGTATGTATATATCAAATATTGTTCAAATATTGATTGCGAACAAAATCGATCGAATAATACCCGAGAAATATCCAATTTTCAGAAACCGGTTATTAAGCAAAGTACCGTTAAACGAATTTTTTGGGTAAAAAAAAAAACGGGTAAGCCATCTGATAGCATATATCCACCATAACTCAAATATCAAATTTGATCAAAATCGTTTGAACCGTTTTCGCGAAAATCGATCGTCATTCGTAAAGTACCGTTAATTTTGGGGTTAGAATGAAAATTCGATTTCACCTCGAATTGCGACTCTACTGATCCCAGATATGAATTTTGAAGAAAATCCGTCCAGCCGTTTAGGCTGCAGTCGTGCGTACTAGCAACCGCTAACCTCAATGAAAAAGACTTTGATATCACTCTCATTAAAGAGGCTTGGTTAGCGAACGACACTGTCGCAGGATTGAGGGATCCTGGCTATACGCAATAGGTGCAGGTAAAGTCAGACCTTGTATTCTTCTTAAAAAATTATTAAATCTAACTCTTTTTCGACGCCACAGCACTAAAGACCTCATAGTAACGCTACTAAAATCAAAGGAAACGAACATCTGGGTGGTATTAGATTACCGCCCATATGAAGACTCAGAGTCTACACCATCAAAATGCCTAAGGGTAGAGGAAGTTAAAAGGAGGCCATTGTGTTGAGGAAGTAGTCCAACATTTATTACTAAAACCCGTCAAAAGGTGATAGACGTCACCTTTGTCTCTCAACATATACCCTGCGATCTTCAATTGTGCTGTATTCTGCAGCCACTTGTTCCCAGATCACCTGAGGCTTCCGTAACCATCGCAGAACAGGCGGGAACAAACATTTTGCTTTTCTCTCCGTTAAGCTATCCAACTGCGTCTACACCCCATCGAGTACACAGCTCTTACCTCAGCAACAAGAAGGAAGGTAGGCAAACGGCCGCCGAGTCAAATCAAAGAGGCTACCGCTGAACTGGGAGATCTATTAGGAGTGCCTAATGATATTTAAGAGAGGAGAGGCTCTACGTAAATCTTGGCGCAATTTCTGTCAGTGCATTGATAACACATCAATATCCTCTAAACTACGAAAACTCCTCTTTAAAGTACATACCATACCAAGTGTTCGAATGAATCCTAACGCCTAACTCTGAGATAACCCTGCCCCAAAGTATACTGTACGCTCACTTATCTCTTCCGACTTCATAAAGTGGGGAAAGCACCTGGACCGAGGTGAGGGTTATTTTTATAGCTAAAGCAGGCAAAATCTCATATACACTCTCCAAGGACCTTAGACCAATTAGCCTGACGTCCTTCGTACTAAAAATTCTGGAGAGGATTCTAGATCTCTACATTAAGGATTCGTGGATAGTTAATAGTACCTTGCTATCTAAATCCCAACATTCCTATCTAATAGGTGTAAGCTCCATCACACCACATCGTTCCACACCAGATCCAACCACGCAACCCATAACAAAAAATCATACCACCAGATCACACCAAATCGACTGACACAACGTTTAACCGCACCTCCATCGGACGATGACATCAATCCAGCTTGCTATTGGCGAATATGATGGGCTAACCAGCGAACCACTGCAATAAGCGGTACTCACCATGGTCCAGCGTGGTGAATAAAAGGAGGCTGCACTTCGACGGCAAGGTCAGTAGTTAGTCGGACTGTGTAGAGAGATGATGTACGATTTGCTTCAAGTTTAAATAAAGTTATATTGAAAGGAAATTATTGGCTTTCAACTTCAGAAGTGGGATTGAGCTTGCACCACCGACTGCTATCAAAGAGCTGACAGACTTACCTGACTGGGAAAGGAAGTACGGCAAAGAGGTGGTGGACAATCAAGGCAGACGTGCAACATGGAAGACCAGGCAGCGAGAGAATTTTCAGCGTTAACGAGGGACGTGTTACGGGAAGAACTTCGAACTCGAGGACTAGAGCAAACAGGAGTAAAGGCAGATCTACTGAATAGACTGTTGGGACTTGTGGAAGAATCAGAAGGGGTTGTAGATGACGGTGAAGTGCAAAGGGCGCAGCAGGAATTGCAAGAACTGCGGGAAAAGGTCCAACGTTTAGAGGAAGCGGAGAGGCGGAGAACAAAAAGAGCAGCAATCGAGCAGGCCGCATGCGTCGAAAGAGTGAAAGAAACACCCGCACTTGGATCAGCGATTAATAGAACTGAAGACAGGTCCTATCCGAAGAATGCCTATTCCATGAGAGACGTCGCAGACATGCTTCCGGCACAGGGCTGAGCTTAAGCTACTGTGGGGTCAGAAGGTGGCAGATCGCTGAACGGCCTGTGATGTACAGATTAGCTGTAAATAACAAATAAGCAGCCCCCGACCAAAAGCGGCAGAGAAGGGAGGGTGAGGCTGAAAACGTCCTAGAAACCCTATGAACTCTCTGTGACAGGACTAGTCGGTGCCGTCCACAAATAGGTGCCCCCCACTTTAAGGAGTGGCAACAGGGGAACCATCCAAACACGATAACAGGACGTGAAGCACTGCATATTAAGCCTATATGCTAGGCATTAAGACCGAGCCCGGTAAGGTCTTAATTACGGTATACCGGACCACCGAGTGGACTTGATTGCTGTGGGCTGACGGTTGTAGTATTCTGTTACCTTAGTAAGTTAGAGTGAAATCTGAGTGAAACGGCTCTCAGGCTAATGCTGCAACCGCCTCCGTCCCGTTAAAACCTTGGCAAGCCTCAAAGTACGTTCTCCGTCACGTCGCCGTTGGTGGTGTATGTTCAGATGTAGCATTTCTGATTAGCACCGATCTGGCTCTGGCATAGGCACCCATAAGGTCCTGTGTCAACCTTCGCATGGCCTCCCTGCGTACATAGATAACCATGAGATCACAGAGGTGAATACACATCCGGACGGAGATAGCGGCTTTGAGTAGCGAGAAATGAGTACAAAATCAAATACAAACAATCAAAACAAGCAAAACAAAAAAAAATACAGATGATACACCTGGAAAAAATAAAATAAAAAATAGTAACACTGAAGAAAACGGAGCGGAGTGCGATTTATCAACCCTGCAAAATCCATTCCGGAGGAGCTCTGTACTTTTGCGATCGCCACCAAAGGTGATCTCAGAGGAGAAGTCACCATACTCGAAGCCAATTGAGACAGGCGACCAAAAGCCAGAAGGAAGGGAACGTACACCCAGTGGGGAAGAAAGAAAAACAGCAGATCCCAACGAAGAAAAAGCTGAGAGTGATGCCATGAATATCCTCGGCAAAAGAATTGAAGACCTGATGAATTTTTATAAGGGCAAAAACAATGTTCATCATGAGATCAGGAGACTGACAAGTCTGATACGTTCAGCGTATAATAAGATAGTTGACGCAGGCTATCCAAGATCTACACGAGAGGAAAGTGGGCGTACTCCCATGACCGCAAAAAACACAACCCAAACAGCAGGGGAGGTAGGTAATCGAGTATTTGGCCTGACCAATACTGCGACAGCAAAACGCTCCATAAGCCATCAGGGGGAAATATGCGACACACCTAAAAGAAAGAGGGACACAACACCTAAGAATGCGCCCTGTGCCAATATGTTGGTCAAACAGCTCCCACCATCAAAAAAGAAGAAGGCGTCTGTGGAAAAAGGTGCCACGGAAGAAAAATCCCAGAAGGCGGAGGAAATATCCACCCAGTCGCTGACGGAAGCCAAACAAATTGAGCCTGAGTGGATCAAACATAAGCCACGAATAAAAGTTCGGAGAAAACCAACCCGCCCCGACGCGTTAGTTCTAAGAACAAAGGGCAATCTGACGTACGCAGATATGCTGCGAAAGGTCAAGAACAACCCTGAACTCAAAGAACTTAGCGAAAATGTGAACCGCATAAAAAAAAACGCTGAAAGGAGACCTTTTCATTGAGCTCAAAAGATCTACCAGCTTGCATGCCACGAAATTCGAGGGAAAAATTAAAAGTATCCTAGTAGAACAAGCGAAGGTGAAAATCCTAACACACGAGACATTGATAGAGGTAAAAGATCTTGATGAGGTCACCACGAAGGAAGACGTGTTTAACGCGCTAGCAGAGATCCTGGCGAATACCAGTGTCATGAAAGCACTGGCAATTAAGTCACTTAGGAAAGCCTACAGTGGTACCCAGACGGCAACCGTGAGTTTACCTGCAGAAGCAGCCAAGCAGCTCATCGAAATAGGCAAGGTACGCATAGGATGGGTTGTGTGCCGAATACACGAGAAAATAAACCCAACCAAATGCTACAAATGCATGGAATTCGGGCACATAGCCAAAACTTGCAAAAGCTCAAGTGACTGGTCCAAACATTGCTTACGGTGTGGTAAAAGTGGTCATATAGCGAAGCTATGCAACGAGGAGCCAAAATGCCTACTCTGCCAAGGCAAGGAGGGTATCGATAACAACCACCTTACGGGAAACCGTAGATGTCCATCGTACCAACGTGCTGCTGCTGAAGCAATGAAATTATTACAGCTAAATTTAAACCATTGTGAGGCGGCTCAAGCCCTCTTAACACAATCAATTCGTGAACTAGGTGTAGACGTCGCAATCCTAAGCGAACCGTATCGAAATTATGATAACACTGTATGGACAGCGGACGCAACAGGCACAGCCGCAATATGGACTTGCGGCAAAAGACCCTT
Source organism: Pocota personata (assembly GCA_963082735.1). Lineage (NCBI taxonomy): Eukaryota > Metazoa > Arthropoda > Insecta > Diptera > Syrphidae > Pocota > Pocota personata. The sequence continues at coordinate 144,457,354 of OY720430.1, forward strand.
CCAAGAAACAGAGGTGAACCCTGACACATTCTTCGTTAGGGCCAAAATCGATGGCTATCATATATACAGCTGTTATGCTCCACCGAGTCTTACGATCGAGGAATATGATAACTTCCTACACAGGTTGACAATGGATGCTAGGGGTCGAAGTCCGGTTTTCATAGCCGGAGACTTTAACGCATGGGCCACAGAATGGGGCTGCCGAAGGACAAACAGGAGGGGAATCAAACTTCTGGAGGCCTTAATGGTCCTTGACGTTGTTCTCTTAAACATCGGTAATGAACACACTTTTAGTAGAAATGGGACGGGCTCGATAATCGATCTTACTTTTGTAAGCAACTGCCTTGCTCAGAAAACAACATGGAAGCTTAGCCCCCACTATACTCACAGCGACCACCAAGCTATACTGTGTGAAACGACGAACTAAGAAAGGCGGCGCCAAATTACTTCAAGGAGAATAGTCAATAGATTAGGGTGGAAAACAAACACATTCGACGAAGAGGCTTTTGCCCTTATGATCGCAGATGCTACGTTGACTGGTTCGGCCAACGAGAAGTGTGTGCAGCAGATTACCCACATTACATCGGCGTGCGATGCATCTATGGTAAGAAGAAGGACGAATACACGCTACTCACCAGTTTATTGGTGGAATGAAGATATCGCACTGCTACCCGCTAAATGTCACCGCGCAAGAAGACAGTGCCAGCGCAGCAGACGAAGAGACGATTTCACCGAACTCCACCATCGGTATAAGGTAGCGCGAAAGGAGCTGAAAACGGCAATAAATAGCAGCAAACGTCAGAGCTTCGCCGAGTTATGCAATGGAGCAAATGAATACCTCTGGGGGAGAGCATACCAAGTGGTGATGAAAAAGTTGAAAGTTTTTCGAGCCCCATCCCCTACATGTATTGGAGCATATAGTCGAAGGTCTGTTTCCAAGACAACCGGAGATTCCACTGGGAGTCGAGTCTCCTACACCAACTCGAGAAATTCCTAGGATAACTACAGAAGAAATTCTAGAGGCGTGCAACAGGTTTGGGAATAAAAAATCCCCTGGACCGGATGGGATCCCAAATGTAGCCTTGAAAGCGGCGATTAAAACAAGAATGGACTTGTTTGTGGACGTTTACAAAGCCTGTCTGAGTAAGGGAGCCTTTCCTAATCAATGGAAGATCGTGCTACTGCCCAAGGGAGGTAAACCCGCAGGGATTTACCTCCTCAGCCTACTATATTGAAAGGAAATTATGGGTTTTCATAGGTAAATATGTTGAGACAGCCCTACACGCCATCATATACCCAATCGAAATATCCCTCTTTATTAAGTATTTCACCCTGGTGACTTTTCTTGACGTAGAGGGAGCTTTCAATAACATTGAAACCCGTAACCCTACCAAGACCGAGCTAGTCCTGTTCACTAGGAAACATAAAGTTCCCTGCTTCACCCCTCCTAAATTGAGAGGATCCACGCGCTAATTATTTAAAAATATTTATTACAGTCAAATACATGGGGCTTACAGCCAAATACAATGCACTGTTTTTACACTTCGGTAGTCAGGTCGATTCGCACATATGGTATACTAGTGTGGTGAACCGGCCTGGAGAGGAGTTCTAACATAAAGTTATTAAAAAAAAACTCAACCAGTAGCATGTCTCAGTATCACCGGTGCACTGAGAACCTCTCCAACAGCGGCGCTTCAAACCATGCTGCACCTTATCCTAATCGACATAGTCGGCAAACAACTGGCTACAAACTCAGCATAAGACTGAGAAACACCCAGCAATGGAAAGAATAACACACTGACCATCCTATTGATATATCGTCATCTCCCCAGTCACCTATCACTTGTCACCAAATTACATTTTAACTTGGACTACAAACATTCAATACCGGACAGATCAGAGTGTACGCATCGCGCTGTCCTCCACACCGGAATCGCTGTCAACTTTCACGGATGGGTCCAAAACCAAGGATGGAGACGGTGCTGGTGTCTTCTCGGAGGACGTGAACATTCACCTCTCCTTTAAAGCCATTGCAGGGATTTCCAAGCAATTTACCGCTGTTCGCCAAGTCGTTGACTGGTTTATACTGTATCGCAGACTGATATCGTTAGTTATATCGACAGTCAGGCATCAAATCTCTTGTTTCAGTGTTTCGTTTTACACTTACCAGAATTGTAAAACGGAATACTAAAAATTAATTAAAATGTATTATAGCTTCAAAATAGGATTCGCTAACTAATCAAACAAAATAAAGGACCCGACTGGGAAAAATTGTTTAGATTTTTAATTTAAGCCAAATACATAAGAAGCAACAAAAGTTGACTTTTTCGTAAAATGAGTAAAAAAGGTGAACAACTTTTTTGAGTATATGTCAAAAATTTGAATGCCACGTCCTTACATACATATGTATGTATGTCAAAAATGACGTTGATATCGATTTCGAATAAAATTGTCTCAGCTATAAGTATAGTACCGTTAATTTTGAGGCTAGAATGAAAATTCGAATTTTGCTCTGGACATTACCCTACAAACCCCAGATTTGAAGTTTAAAAAAAATCCATCTAGCCGTTTAGGCTACAGTCCGAGGTACAGTTAGACGGACAGACAGGCAGAATTGTGAGACTCACTTTTTTGAGTTCCTCTAGTAATGTTAAAATTGATCAAAATCTCGAGATTTAACATTTTCACGAAAATAATACTCGCCCCTTAGCAGCACGTAAAAAGGATAATGATTAAGGAATAACGTTTGACCCTCATATTAAATTTGAATTGTGTTGAGATTACTGCGGTATACACCACTTACTTAAAAGCATTTGTACCTAAATGCAATTGCCCTAATCCAAAGGAACGCTGGTAAAGGACGCCTTCAATACCTTCAACCGCCCCCAAATTATAAACTTCGTTGTCAATCAAGTTGACTCCAACCTCCTTTTCGATATAGGTTCAGCCCACAGCGGATAGAGTAAAATCAAATATTTTTAAGTTACTTCCGTTGGGCTTCGCATCTTGTCGTTGATGCGAGAGCTTAAGTTGCAATGAGTCACCGGACTTCTGTTGGATTTCACTAAGATCTGCCAACCCCCTAATCCAGGATGTTATGCGTCACCGTCCCCATTGGAAGGTTTGCGCCTCTCTGGCACCGGAGCACTGTCCACCCCTTCCCTAGCTAAATAAGTAACAACTTCCGACTCTCAAGGAAAGTCCTGTCTTTCCAACAGTACCAGTCTGGTACCACTTACTCCCGAAGGTCTAGTGGAAGCTCAGTGGAAACTGGAGCCCCTAAGACCAGTAATCAGCTGGTCGGAAGAGCCTTCACGAGAAGAGGGTGAGGCGAGAGTCCTGAGGAGAAGAAATAGAGAACACCAAGAAGACCATTAAACGGTATGGTTCTATTAAGCCGTCACAATTGAATATCCGTAATAGTAACCGTCTCAGTTGGGTCCACAAACTGGTTTCCGCGCAACCCAACGCCCCGAAAAAAGAGTAGACAAAATAAATAGGAGCCAATCAAACTCTACTCTGAAACTCAAAAAACGCCCAGTAAAAACACCACTAAGCACTCGCTAAACCACCCGGCTACAAAATCGGACAGGCTTAAACGCCCAGATGCTAAAAATGTAACCGTTGGACCTAAAACTGTGAATAAGGTGGATAAGAAGACAAGCGATGATGAAGAGTAGCGAGCGGTTCGGGAAGAAGTAGCCACGATGATTCGACAACCCCTCCTACGGCTACCAACAAGAAGCCAAAAACCGTAGGGTCCACGGGCATCTTGACCGATCTAGTCAAGGACCACTTGCAGGTAGCGGTTATAGACACAGGATGCCCAGAACAACGTCTATCAACGATGCCTCCAGTCCTATGCGATTCTTCGGGCAGTTGTCGAATCTTAAGGGTTTCCGAATTCTGACCAAGACGAATTCACCTTTAAGTGGCTCAAAGAGAAAATCGGAAAAATAAAGACACCCTGGAAAGATGTCAAACTGCAAGTAAAAGAAAAGAAGGATCTGCCAACACATCCCAAAGCCAGGATTCACATCCCGGGCCCACTTATGTCATATAACAGGCTGTAACAATTCCTTCGCAGACTGAATCCGGAGTTCCCAAGTGATGACTGGAAGGTTTTGGAGATGGAAGAGCTCCCAGTAAGGGGCTAAGTAGCCGTCGTTATGTTCAACTCGGACACCATGGCAATGCTTCCATCTAAAGAGTTGAACTGAAAATACGCCCCCACCAACCTAGGCTAGAGGATCGGCCAAGAAAGGATGGGCGTTGATAATCGGCAGGAAGTTTTAGACGTTTCTGGAGAAAGTCCAATACTGTCACTTTTTCAAACCGAAATCGCCGAAATCTTACAGCAATCCAATAGAATTCACTGGGACGCTTCCTATAACATCCAAGCCAGATTTAGGGGGCCTAGGATTTAGACTCACAATCAATTGAGCCGAGTGATTCAGAAGTAACGCGTCTTGCTTCGACTTTCCAAAAAGCCTTCAAAGGCACCACCCCAATGGGGCAATGAGCTATCAACCCTACGACAATACCCAAGAAGGGTTTACAATATCTGTTCCAATCAATAATAGATTGGGACAGATGTAGGAAAAGTAAAAATAGTTCAAAAATAAAACTACAATACAAAGTCAAAATAACTGCGTGGTGAAACTGATGCAACTTTTGAGAAAGGCAAAAGTCGTCTCATACTCAAAGCAGGGAAGTCTAGCCACACAACCCCGAAGGACTTCCGGCCAATCAGCTTTACATCATTCCTTCTCAAACTAGAACGATTAACATCTACATTTGCTCCAAAACAAATCCAAGGGACATCTCGCCAACCCAGCATGCTTACGTGGAGGGGTCCTATCCCCACTACTATGGATCATGGTCGCAAATTGAATTTTACTGAAACTAGGTTACATAGTTACAATGGCCACAAGTAAATTGCTGCCACTACTCGTATGTCAAACTAGTTACAATAAGCCCTAACTACGCTGAACAGCTGGGTCAAGAGTGTCAACCCATACAAAACGTAGTTGGTCCTTTTCACTAGGAAAAAATACGTACCGCTATTCGAGCCCCAAAGGTTAAATAGAATATTCCTCCAAATTTCGAACGAGCCAAAATACTTCGACTGTATTCTAAACCACAAAAATAATTGGGAAAGCAAGCAAGTGGAAAGGACAAAGAGAGCATCTGTCGCGTTCCATGCATGCAACAGAATATTTGAAAAAAAATTGGGACCTAAACCTAACCATCCCCTAGATGTACACCACAATTGTTAGGACCATTTTAACTTACGGGTGCTTGGTTTGGTGACCAGCCGGTGAAAAAGCTACAAACCAGAAAGTACTTACAAAAATACAACGGTTGTAAAGGCGCTAGTAACGCTATGAGAACCTTACCAACTGCAACCCAAAAAAAAGGTGCTTGCATTATGACCACTCCTACCCCAGCAATGCAATTCCTGAATAAAGGGTCAGATAGGCCAACGAGCAATCGCCAGATGGGAACAATTGCACACAAAAACAGATTACTTGGTGTCAAGCCCCAACTTCAACCTAGATTTCCAAACAAAAGTGGAAGTAAGAGTTAAGGACCCAAGTAACATATCTGTTCTTACAGACGGGTCAAAACTACTTCCGTTGCGCCAACTTGAATTGCTACGTAGAGACGATCAATACTTCGACTGCTTAGCAACATGGTGCTGCATCGTAGCAACCAACCCGAATTATTAGCCGTAGGAGCTAGCCACGTATGTTACTTCGGACATTTTAATTGGTTGCTACGGTATAGCACTATGTTGCCGAACGCGCCTATTGACACCAACATGCCACGTTCATAAGCCGCATAAAGCACTTTAGTCATCACCTGATCAACATACTCTTTGGTGTGACTATTTAGATTATAAATTAAAGATCCTAAGAACAGCACTCTGGTAAGCAATTTCGACATCACTGCCACTGATTTCCGTACTTGAGCAATTTTTATTAACGGCAGAACCATTTCGTTGTTAACTTCCACAATGGTAAAATATCTGACCCACGTTTATGCATCTTTTTTGGTTGGAAATCGACTTAAATTTCGGTAAGTAACATTTTTGTATAAAACCAGATAATAATACGTAGATATGTATTATAAAATATTTTGCATTTTGTATACGAGTATACCTAATAGGTTTGTTCCCGTACTTGACCGAGTTACGAACTTCTACGAAATTTTATGAAAACTGGTCAATATTCACAGTGATCTCCGAGTAAGCCATAGAAAAGTAAGATGTCTATGAATAGTGATGAAGAGCCGCGTCTAGCGAGTTCATCCGCAATCCTATTACCTTCGCCCCCTATGAACAGGAACCTATATTAGAGTAATGTTATTACGAGCAGCTAGCTGCTTTAAGGTGTTAAAGCAATTCTAGGTAAGCTAAGATCTAAAGTAGAACGAGTGAAAGGCATTTATTGCCCTTGTGTAAAGCTTTGTGACACTTATTGCGGCAGTTTTCTTCACTCTAATGTGAAGTGGGGAAAGTTTCAATAGAGCTTCTAGCGCCGCTGTTGGTCAAGAGCCATAGCGCTAGTAATACTAATGCATGTTAGTCTTTGCATTTTGTGTACTGCATTTTGAACCAAGGTTTGTTCAACCTTTTCCCACTACACTAGTGAAGCATACGTGATAGTTGGAATTACTATTGTGAGGTAAACTGAAGTGGATAATTTTTGGCCTTAAACCCCATTTCTTTCCAAGGAGTTTCGAGCACGCACAGATAATGGATATAGCTTTGTTGGCCGTTTTATCAAGCTATTTTTTCCAAGTAAGTTTATGATCCGAGAGTTATTCCCAAAAATTGTAATTCTTTGGAAAAAGGAATTTGTATGCGGTTTAGCACCAGGTTTGAGACGTTTATTTTCCTCGTTTTAGTGAAGGGAACTAAGACCGTTTGGTTTGGATTTACACTAAGCCTTTTGATCTGGCACCAGTCCCAACTTTGCGCTTTGCATGAGGCTAATGATGATAGATTCATGATTTCCTCTGATAATTAAATTGAGTAAACGATTACGAAATGGAGTAGACGAGTTTTCTTGCAGTGGTGCACCTTTTTTTCTTTTTTTTTTAAGTTGTTAACCGTGAATCTTCCACCCGAATACTTTTTGCCATTCATAGGCTAGTGATCAAATTGATCTCGAAATTAACATTCTCAAGGACAGGGTTTCGTCTTTTGAGAGCTGCTCAGGAAACATCAAAGACTTGTAATTGGAACTTAACAGCTTAAAATTACATTTGCAGCATGTAATTGACACAGCTTATTAAAGATGCACTTCAAGCTTTCATTGGGAAAAAAATGGAATTCCAACGAGAACAGCATCAGTGGCAATGTTCTTCATTTGAAATTCTTGGAGTACAGTCTTTAGTTTCGATAGTTCGACATTACATTTGGATCAACTGAAACATCCCGGAAGCAATGCAGCCGTCGATGAAAGAGCGATCCGACTTACATAGTTTAAGGTTTAGGTATTGAAGGTATGTAGTTAGATGTAGGTAGATAATAAAAAAAAAATTAAAAATCCTACAGCACTTGGATAAAAAAAAAATATAAAACAGCAATTGATAAAAAAAAAACAAAAAAAAATTAAAAAGATAACAAAAAAAAACCAAAAAAAGAACGTATCGAATTACGTAAGGTAGAGTAAAATATATTAAGGTAGAATAAGGTAGTTTAAGATTTATTCTAAGGTAGTTTTTTACGTTTTATATATATAAGTACAACAAAAAATGTTCATTTACTAAGTTCTTTAATATTATTTTCTTAGTACCAATTAATAATAAAAATAATGGAATAAATTAAAAATTTAAGTACGTTACATCGAAAGACATAGTTTTTAGTATTAGGTTTAGCTTAGAGCCCCCGCATAGGGCCAGTAAGTTAGATTAACATAGTTAATTAGTTAAGCTAGTTTTAAGCGTTTTGGTCTAGCATATAAGTTTAATGAATTCAGGAATAAAAATGCACTAAAAATGAAAATGAAAATGAGAAGATAATGCCGTGAAAATCGACGGCATTGATCAACTGAATGACATCGCATGTCTACACCAACTGACAGAAGATGAAGACCAACAAACTGTTGCTGTTGTAGTCCAAAGCTCCTTAAATTAAATTACAGTAAAATAATGTTTTTTTATAATTTTTTTTCTTGCAACTAATGAAGTGTTCATCAAAAATTGTTCACTCACTCTGTTCCCACTCCTTTTTCTATTCATATTCTCCTCTCTTAATAATCTCTCATTCTTTGTGGCGTTATACTCATTATTTTTAGATTCCATCACAACATTATTTAGGAATAACGCATATGCTAATGCTATTGACGAAAATTCTGCGCATGTTATGTTGAAAGTTCTTTCTGGTGTACATCATGGATTTAAAGGTTACTATTTTAATGCCAGAAGTCTCAATAGCTCCAAACTAGACTATATCAGAGATTGATGTCCTATGTGTCAGTGAAACCTGGTTTAACCTGATGCTCCAAACAACCTGTATGAAATTCCAAATTTCAACTTTATTCGTAATGATGGGCTTACAAATACTAGAGGAGGAGGCATTGCTGTGTATTGCCGGTCAACTCTTAAGTGCAAAGCTTTGGTAAAATCATCTGATAGTCAGGTTGAGTACATGGTTCTAGAAATATTTGATGGAAGCATGAAGTGAAGTTTGGGATGTGTATACAATCCAAGCAGCAATATTTCTCCCACTCCATTTTTTGCTGCTATATCTGAATTTGTACGGGATTATGAACACATAATTGTATTACTTCAATGCAAATCTTCTAACCCCAAACTCATGCTCTTCCCAACTGTAGGATGCAATCTCTGCTTCTGGGCTAACCGTCATGAACACACTTCTCACGCTCTATGCTCCTAACGATCCACCAAGCTTGCTTGATCTCTTAGTAGTTTCTAACCCATCTAACGTTCTTCTATTGGATCAATTGTCACCTGAAGGGCTTTCTGATCGCAATTTATTGTACTGTACATATAATACTGACTTCTCCCACTCTCAAGTTCCCCTAACTTTTCAATACCAAGACTACAAGTCAGTAAACCTAAGCTCACTTTCCCTGGGACATGCCCTGGGACGGGTGCAAATACTTATCAAATATCGATGATAAGCTTGACTATGTCCAGTCAATAATTACCGAACTATTTGTATACCCATATAATGGGGGCTTGAGTAGTTCAAAAGACATGTGAGAGGCGTAAACAACTGAAGTGTGATCACAAAGATATCCCGAGTGCTTAAAGTCTTTTCAGTTGTTTTCTACACGAAACCGAGAACAATCCTACTTTGAGTCAAGGTGTGAGGAGTAAACCCCTAAATAAATCCCACTTTTCAAGCCAGAGTGTAAAGGTACCCGTACTCGGCTGCATAGCTAGCTAGTGGATAGAGGTAATTAGTGGAACGGTAACCTCCGATGCCCAGGCAAGGTCGGTTGTATAAGTGCCTTATCCCAGTATATCGGCTATGCTCGGACGGACCTTTTTTTTCCGTAATACTCGTGGGATCAAAATATAAAATAATAATAATAAAAACAAAAATAAAAATGAAAACCCGGGATGATTTGCTCGCCTCCAGTCAGGAGACAAAATGGGAAGCATGGACTTTGAGAGGAGTTCCAATCAAAGCACACCTGCGCCCCAAAACCATCCACTCTACACCTGCAGCGCAGGACACTCGACTTAGTGCCCAGAAGCGCGCTATTCATATCCAAAAGTCGGCCAGCAACCGCAGAAAAAACGCGTATAAGAGCGCAATCTTTATTCTGGGTACCGTACCGGCCTCTTCATTCTTAGTACCTAAGAATGAAGAGGCCGGTACGGTTTCATAGCGGGACCTGGACGACAAAGAACAGTATCAGCGGATTGTTGATGAGTTCATTAACTGCCGCAATACACCACAACCACAGAAAAGCGAAGCGTAATCGCTCCCATGAGGTAATCAAACCTGATTCTCAAAGGAGCAAAGTCAAAGTATCCACCACCAAACCAGACGATCCAACGACCTCGGGCCCCCAGATGACACGAACTGTCAGTGATGTCGTTAGAGACGACCTACAAGTCACACTGGTGGACGAGCTCTCTACCGGCGGCAATGCAGTGGCCGACGTTTGGGGGCCATAGTGGTCAAAATATTTGAGATGGTCATGGATCATCTGCTAAATAAACAGGGAGGACCGCTCCCCTGTTTTGACTCAGGCGAGGTCATCAGGGGATACAGGGTCATCAAATGCGAAGACGCTTTCTCCAAGTAATTCTTGAAAGACTGCGTCCGCAAGATCTGCGACGCATGGAACGAATTTATTTTTTTTTTTTTTTGTTATAATGTGCGCGTACCAAAGGGGATATGAATACCCTTATACTATTACAGTGGTATACTATTATAGTGGTTTGAAACCCAGGTGGTATTAAGTTTCTATAAACTCTAAGGGTGACGTGCAGATAACTGGGTAGTATTTTTGTTTTGCCGTTATTGTCGTTGCTTATGATCCGTATTTTTTTCCGTCCTCCTGATGTCACCATCACGATCAAGTTGCATTTTAGCCATACGACTACCCTACTGCCAGTGTATTGCCTTCGCAGTAGAGTTGACTTAGCTTTTGGAATTTATCAACTTTTTGATTTATTTCATTCGAAATAAATAGATGATTCCTGACATCAGGATTTGAACCGTGAACCAACAGCGTGACAAGCGATGATGTTACCACTACACCACGGCCACCCTGATCCTGGCTAGAGGCATTCCAAGGAGACCCAGAATCAGAATTTAGCTCCCAAACATGAACATCGACAGTGACAAGCTCGTCAACTGTCTCAAGCTCTACAACCTTGCGGTTCCCATGGATGACTGCAAAGTCATCAAGGCTGAAGAACCGCATAACAATACCCTATCCTTCCTCCTGTCAATAAAACAAGGACAGCGCAGACTCTATGGAGAAGATCGGCTGCAAATTCCGATTTGGCTTCAGGCATGTCAAAGTTTATTTATATTCCGATCCCCAAGGCCGACTGACGGCTTAGACGAAGTCGACGATGCCAAAAAGTTGTTTGGAAGACATGAGGATTGAAATCATCCAACCCACTCAAACCACCGAAAATACCAATGCTGAAAGTCATACAGATTAATCTGCATTACTCTATCTGTGCAACAGATAATCTGATGGTTTTTTTAAGAGAGAACAACATTGACATCGGAATTGTTCAAGAACCTTGGGTAAATGGCCCTACTATAAAGGGCCTAAATGACAACCACTTCTAAAATCGTAATAACATAAACCATGGTAAGCCAAGAACGTGCATTCTTGCTAAAAAACATATTAAAGCTTTTATATGTTCAAATTTTAACTCATCTGATTTAACAGTAGTTAGAATGGAAAACGCAGGCCGTGAACTGATGACCACCATCTCCACAAAAAAGACCAACCTGTTGATGGGCTGCGATGCCAATGCAAGACATACACTATGGGGAAGCTCGGAAATCAATGAACGCGGTGAGTCATTATTTGATTACATTATTGAAAACAACCTTTTGATATGCAACAAAGGTAACACCCCCACCTTTATCTTTCCGAGTACGGATAATTTTAACAGGTGGGAAAATGTTATAGATACGAGTATCACACTTTCCAACAACGACAGTAATATGAAAGTAAAAAACTGGAGAGTATCCAACCGGAAATCCTTCTCTGACCATAATTGGATCCTCTTCAATGTAGATCTCGAGATCGAGACTTCTAAATCTTTCAGAACCCCAAAAAAATTACTGGACAAAGTTTGACCAAATCATTAAATCAACACAGAACTCCCAACTCAAAAATCACTTCAACTGAAGAACTAGACACAAAAGTAAAGAGTAAATAAAAGTTAAATAAAGTTAAACATAGCATACAGTCTCGTGTCCAGTCAAATATAGCAAGAAAACGCCAATTCTTGTTGCATGCTTGCCTATTAGACAGTGTCCAGTAATAACACCAATAACAGCGCTGATGCATTCTGTTGAGAGAAATCAAATTCTTAGAGCGTTTCAGATCCAGCTAAGGCCAAATCTGTTTTATCGCTAAACAAGTTGTACCACTTGTCCACCTAGAATTTGTCATTTCTATAGCATCCAGTTTTAATTTAAGCATGTAGCGATACCCAGTGAACTTTTGTCTGGAAGGATGGGTATTGTTGTTCCATGTCTGGCAAGTTCGTCAGCCTTACAATTTCCTGGAATATCCCTATGCCCCAGCACCCAAATTAGGAATATTAAACTGCCATCTCTATAAGAGACGATCGGCAGTCTAGAACTGCTATAGAATTTTTTGAGGATGATTCCAAGGATTTGATTGCTGCTTGCCTGTCTAGAAAGATGCGGATATCAACGGTCGATATCACGTTTTTCTTTAGCCAAGACAAGACTTCCTTTATTCCCACTATCTCCGCCTGGAACACGCTACATTGGTTTGGGAGACGAAAAGAGAGGTTTTACTTAAGCCTTTCAGAGAAGACGGCACCACCAAACCGTCGTTAGTTTTTGAACCGTCGGTATAAAAATGTAACGACTTATCTTCCGTGAAACCACCTTCTTCCCAGAATGCTCTGGAAGGGACGGTTACTTGGAAGTTTTTGTCAAAATTTAACTTGGGTATGATGTAGTCATTGTCTTCAGGGAAGATATTAAACTTGTTTAAGATTGAAGCGTGGCCAAATACCTTTTTGGACCGCTGTGAAGTAGCTTTGAGGCGTATAGCTGAGTTAGCTGCCATTTGCCTACAAAGAATGTCGAGGGCTGTTAGATAAAAGAGAATGTCCATAGCTGCGAAAAGTGTCGTTCGCAGTGCTCCGCTAATGCACAGACAAGCTGAACGCTGGACGTTGCTTAATAACTTCTAGTTTATCGCCTTATCCAAAGCAATCCACCAGACAACTACCCCGTACATAAGGATCGGTCTGATGACCGAGATATAGAACCAATGAGTTAATCTGGGTTGTACGCCCCATTTGTTCCCAATGGCTTTTTTGCAAGAAAATAATGCGACAGTGGCTTTCTTTACTCATTCCTGTATATTAGGTTTCCAGCTTAGTTTCCTATCCAAAATAAGACACAGATATTTTGCTTTGTTGGAGAAAGTTGAGAAGAGGACTAGTTCGATTTTGTGGGGTTTCACTTCTAGACCACACCGAGCTGTCAACCTAGATAGCTTATTCAAAGCGTTTTGTATTTTGATATTGTATTTTGTATTTTGATTTTTGATATATCTTCTAACAGATGTCCCACCCAGCTTTGAGTTGATAAGCCGACTATTAAGCAGTAAATTAATTAGCTCGCCAAATGAGCTATCTATCTTCAGATTTGACAGTGCTTTCGTTATCGCAGATGAGTAGACGTTGTTAAAAGCGCCTTCTATATCTAGGAAAGCTACCATAGTGTATTCTTTATGATACATATAGTATTCGATTATTGACTAACGTATGCAATGCTGTTTCTACTGATTTGTCCCTACAGTATGCATGTTGAGCCGCGAACAGTAGGTGTGTGTGTCAATACTGTCACGTAAATGGATATCAATCAGTCGTTCTAGTGTTTTTAGAAGGAATGAATAGACTAATAGGTCTAAAGTCTTTTGGACTAGCGTGTGAATATTTACCAGCTTTGGGTATGAAAGCCATATTGACTTCTCTCCATATATGCGGAATATGGACCAGATCCAGACAACTTTGAAATATATTAGGTGTGCAACTAAGTTCTCGCTGTTTGTCAATAGATGGCTCCAGCTGTAAGTGCTGGTCGATTATGACATATCGAAAACGTCATGAACCGAGCTTAGGCATATGGTAATCAAACTGTTTTGAAACATTAGTGATTTTGTTTTGGCGTCATATAATTTTGGTTGTGTGAAAATGCCTGATTTTGTGTCAAATAATCGTCATTTGCGGGAAGTGTTGATTTTCTTCTTTCATTTGAAGAAAAAAGCAGCTGAAGCGCATCGAGAGCTCCAAAAAGTTTACGGAGATGCTGTTCTTAGTGAAACAACGTGCCGTGATTGGTTCCGTCGCTTCAAATACGGTGATTTCGATGTTGACGACCGTCCGCATGAAGGAAGGCCAAAATCATTCGAAGACGCTGGATTGGAGGCATTGTTCGATGAGGATCCGTGCCAAATGCAAGAACAGCTTGCTCCAGCATTAGGAGTTACCCGTCAAGCCATTTTGAAGCGATTGCATGCGTTTGGAATAATTCAAAAACAAGGAACTTGTGTTCCTTATGATTTGAAGCCAAGGGACGTTGAGCGTCGTTTTTTCGCCTGTGAACAACTGCCCCAGCGGCAAAAAAGGAAGGATTTTCTTCATCGCATCGTAACGGGTGATGAAAAATGGATGCATTACAGCAACCCAAAGAAAAGAAAGTCATGGGGACTGTCCGGTCATTCTTCTACGTCGTCGGCTCGGCCGAATATTCACGCTGCGAAGATTATGCTGTGTATTTGGTGGGACCAGGTCGATGTCATTTATTATGAACTGTTGAAACCCAACGAAACCATCACTGGGGAACGGTATCGACTTCAATTGATTCGATTGAGCCGAGCACTGTGCGAAAATCGACCACAATACGAGCAGAGGCACGAAAAAGTGATTCTACAGCACGACAACGCTCGGACTCACGTTGCCAAATCCGTTAAAACCTACCTGGAAACGCTCAAATGGGAAGTCCTACCCCACCCGCCATATTCCCCAGATGTTGCACCATCCGATTATTACTTCTTCCGTTCGATGGCACGTGGTCTGGCTGAGCAGCAGTTCCGCTCATATGAAGACATCAAAAAATGGCTTGATTTGTGGATAGCCTCAAATGATGAACACTTTTACCGTAACGGTATTCGAGCTCTGCCAGAAATATGGGAAAAAGTTGTAGCTAGCGATGGACAATACTTTGAATGATTCATTTGTAACCATTTTTTCACAATAAAGTTGCATTTTCATCAAAAAAGAACTTAGTTGTGAACCTAATATGATATTTTTTAGAACTGCCAGGATAATGTTAGATGACATTTGTAGTTCAGCAGGTGTTATGCCATCTGATCCAGCGGATTTGTATGGTTTGAAGCTACGTAGTGCCCAAAGGTGCTTGTCCTGCGCAATCAGACATAAGAGGTTGGTTTTTTGAGTATTTGACTTGTTAGAGTCAATGTTGTTGGCAGTTAGGGAATTACTTGGGAAGTGTGTATCGATAAGTAAATTTAACGTATCTACACTAGAAGTTGTCCAAGACCCATATGTTTTTAATAAACAGCTGGGCATTAAAGGATCGAGAGGATTTTTCTCAGCCTAGATGCCTCAGAAGATTCTTCTATTTTAACACAAAAGAGTCTCCAAGAATTACGTTTGGCTTTCCTCAATTCTTTTTTATATGTTTTAGGGATTCTTTGTACGAGTCCCAGTCAAATGCATCTCTTGTACTGTTGCCTTTGTTAGAAAGTTCCCTGCAAGTATTCTTAAGTAGTCCTAGATCAGAGATCCACCAGTGTGTTTTTTTCTTGTCCCTAACCTTAACCAAAGGACAAGAGGAAGACAGCGCTTTATTGAAGGCCAAGATAAGGTCCTTAACCATACAATCAAGCTCTTGAGGATTGCTCAGGAACTTTAAAGTA
Source organism: Pocota personata (assembly GCA_963082735.1). Taxonomy (NCBI): domain Eukaryota; kingdom Metazoa; phylum Arthropoda; class Insecta; order Diptera; family Syrphidae; genus Pocota; species Pocota personata. Next base: position 144,473,025 of record OY720430.1, read on the forward strand.
TCAGAAGTAACCAATTTCTTTAAAGTTTCCCTATATTTGAGCCAGTTAGTTTTACGGATATTTCTGTACACCAATGGGCTTAGAGGATCGTCGTATAGACTAAATTGAAGGTATCGGTGGTCAGAAAAAGAGTGTTTACCAGATACCTTCCAGTTCTTGATCGTTTGATTAATATTGTCAGAGACAAGGGTTATATCTGGAACCTCCTATCGGTTTCTAGTAATAAATGTAGATTCACAAAAAACACAAAATGAGGTTAGTTTTTAGAATATAGTCAAAAAGCAACTCACCTCTTTCGTTGATGTCGGAGCTACCCAAAGCGGAGTGGCGAGCATTAGCATCACAGCCAACTATGATTCCAGTTTTACATCTTCCAGCGTCTGCAACCAGTCTTACCATATTGGGTCCAGGAAGAGAGTCTATAATATCATGGGCGAGATAAGCCAATGCTAGAAAGTAGGAGCGCTTGCTTGTTCCTATCAACCCTACGATTATATCGCGATCACTGTAATTAGGAAGTAAAATTACTTTAACGCTACTTTTTACCAATATGCAAGATCTAGGTTTACCTTTATCCTTGACATATCCGGGAGTCTTGAGTCCACAAACCAGATTGTTAACAGCACAAGGTTCTTGGATCAAAACAATATCTTCTCTATCCTTTGAGAGACTGAGAAGAAGGCCGGTCGAAGCCGTTTTGGAGTGATGGAAGTTAATTTGAACTAATTGCAGCATTGTTGCTACAATCAGGCAGATAAACCTCCACCACAGTGTTATTCAAGCCCCCCGAGTCTAAGACAAGCCGAGAAGGTCATCTTCACTCAAATGTGCTTTATTTGTAATATCGCCCATCTCCATGCCTGATAGCGAAACGTCGTCGACTAAAGATAGTTATATGGTCGACTGAGAGTTATCATCTTCCAAAGAAAGAAAGGCGATTGATGTCTCAGGGTTTGTGCTACCTATGGTAGGGTCTGAAGGATGGGGGGAAGTTTGCCACCTCGTTCTTTTTGTACACCTTCAGGGTAATAGCATCGAACCCATAGCTTATCACGCCTTCGGTCTTCGCCAAAGGAGCAAGAGATTTTTTATTGATCACAATAAGCTCCTCCAGCTTAGCGACTTTCCAGTTGTGAGTAAGAAGCGATTTGGAGGATCCGGGTAATATCCTCCGTATTGAAGGGTTCGGCTGGAATCCAGGTGCGAGTCATCGACGTCATTTTTATCGATGACTGCCAGTACAAACCTGTCTTTGAGGACATCGCTGTACGATTTGGAAGTAACGTTGGAGGGCCTGGAGGAGGTGCTGGTGTTGTGCAGCTTAGGTCTCTTAGAATCCGACCAGGATTCTTTCAACGATCTTTGTTTCTTAGACGTGAAGTCTCTGGTAGTCTTACTGGGTTCGGTACTGACAATTTTTTTAGCCCAAACGAATAGGGTCTATCATTTTGTTCTCCGGAATATTGCCAATTTTTTGGAGAAGACGATCTTTGTACGTCTGTTTGGAGGGAGAGACATGTCGTTAGCCGGAGCTACAACCAGATCCCGAAAAGTCCTTATTGGACTGTAAAGTTTCCCTACTTAGCTCCGTGCGGTTTTTGGGAGCAGATGGACCATATGAATCCACAATCCTTTTGCTAGCCAATACGTTTGGATTATTACCGGTACACAGCTTAATCGCCGTGCTACCGTCCGGTTTTAAAGGTGAACCGGTCTCAACTACATTTATTCTTTTAGGTTTTTTTTAATTGGTATTATTATTCATTTTAAGTCCCACAAGTAAGCCGGTATGAGATAGGCGGTTCTACTACAATAAGGCAAATTACGACAGGCCCTGCCAGGGCACCTGAAGCTCGTTAGCGACTGATTTTACCCTCAGCCTTACATCCTTGTGTACGGTTTACTATTTGCTAACAACTGGAACCAGGTTGATTACTTTTCGCTTCGGACCTTCATCTGGATGACCCTACTGCAATCGCTCTCCAGAGCATCCCCAGCACGACAAGGTAAGTAATCGAAGAGGCAGCCATACAAAGACTAAATATACAAACAATCTAAGAAACAGCCTTGGATAGAATACTGCCACTCCATTGAAACTCTCAAAGACTCTGAAAACTCAGTAAAATACTATTCAAAGAAGACTCCAGCTCATCTCTTCTGAGAAAGTTGAATGGAGAAAGGACGTAGTCTATTGAAGAATCTTTAGAGCTTTTAATAAATACGCACTTTCCCGGATGCAAAGATAGCAGAACAAAGCACACCCCCACCTGCAATCTGGCGCCTGGGAAAATATAACATCTATTATCACCGAAAAAAAAATCCCCTGGGCCATAAATGGTTTCGCTCCTTATAAATCGGCGGGCCTGGACGTCATCTTACCCATTATACTGCAAAAATTGCAAGATTTCCATGGATCACACCGATTTTTAGGAGCTGCATACTTAATAATCCACGTACACCGCTCATGGAGACGGATGAGAGTGGTCTTTGGCTACCTTTCTAGACGTAGAAGGAGCCTTTAAAAATGTACACACTGAAGCAATTCTTGAGTCCCTCACGGAGCTAGGGATAGAAAACTATCTGAGTCATTGGATTGTATCTATGCTTAGCACTAGAATTATTCATGCAACACTAGGAAATAGCAATATAACCAAATTTGCCAGTAGGGGAACACCTCAGGGCGGTGTCATTTCACCTCTACTATGGCTCATAGTCATGAAAAAAATTCTTTTAGAATTAGACAAGAGAAAGAATCAAGGTATTCGGATATGCGGACGACATGGTGATACTGGTATCAGGAATGTTTCCTTGCGTGCTAAGCGAAATCATGGAAAGTACTCTGAGTAAGGTAAACACCTGACCAATAAGTGTGGTCTTGGCGTCAACTCGAGCAAAACTGAACTGATGCTCTTCATCACAAAAAACAAAATACCTGACTTCACACTTCCTCGATTAAATGGCCAATCACTCTCCTTATCACCCAGTGCCAGGTATCTAGGAATTATCCTAGATCCTAAACTTAACTGGAAGCTAAACATAGAACAACGGGTGAAGAAAGCATGTATAGCTTTATATGCTTGTAACAGAACCTTCGGCAAAAGAAAAGACCTGCAACCAAAATTGACTCTATGGATGTACACAGCGGTACGTCCTATCCTCACATAGGGCTCAATAGTATGGTGGCCGGCTCTAAGAAAAAGCTACAACATAACTAAACTTAACAAGGGCGCCCTGCGATCAACACCATCAAATGCTCTAACGGTTCATATCAAACATTACAGCACTTAGCGCGATCAAACTCAAAGAGTCTGGATAATGGACGGTATAACTCTACGGTCATAGTAATATTTTGGATTCTCTACCGAGAGAACTCGTATCGATTCCAACAGATTACATTACCCCCAAAATGATCTTTACAAAACGATTTGACGTACAATTCCCCTCAATAATAGAATGGCAAGATGGTCAAGGATTTTGATCTAACAATCTACACAGACAGTTCAAAGATGGACTGTGGAGTGGGTACGGGTGTACTGAATCCTTGAACATCTCAAAATCATATAGACTTAAGGATACCGCCAGTGTTTTCCAGGCCGAATTACTCGCTATCCGCGAAGCCTGCCGCCTGATCAACTACACACAAATATAACGCCAAGGCAAAAGATCGCTATATTTATTGACAGCCGAGCAGTTATCAAAGCTATTGCCTCGGTTACTATACCATCCAAACTAGTAAAAGAATGCCGAAGTGAACTAGCCTCGCTAGATGGTCAATTCAGGATAACCCTGATTTGGGTTCGAGGGCACAGTAACGTTTATGGAAACGAACAAGCCGACGGACTGTCTAGGCAAGGCTCAACCCTTCACTGTTCACTCGCAGAACCAGTTCACGTTCCGCTGGGAGCAAGGCAGAAGGCAAAAATCTCCTCAATCTTCCTTAGAAAAACCAGGCTCAGATGGGCTAGGCTAACAAACTGTGTCATATCTAGAAAGATGTGGCCAAACTACAACAAAGCAAAGACAGACAATTTCCTAAACAAAATGCGTAAAGACATCGCCAGAATAACAGCGATCACCACGGGACACTGACCGATAGGAGACCACGCAGCAAGACTAAGTATCCCACATAATACACACTATCGCAGGTGCAAGGTCACAACCGAAAAAGAAACCCTCACCCACTATATATGCGCCTGTCCGGCTCTAGCTAGGGCCAGACAACGAACATTAGACAAACCCCTTTTCAATTTACTCGAGGAGATCTCAGGGGAAAATATTAAAGAACTAATAACTTTCTTAAATTCCCCAGGTTGGATTTAGAGAATTCTCAGCAACACAGCTTAATAGCCAGGTTTACATGAGTTTTGGTATCAAAACGGCACCTGGTGCTAATTGGGTTCTTTTTACAGAACCGCCACTCCTACCTACCTACCATGGGTGGTATTTCTTTTACATTGAGTGATTCATCTAGTTTTGTAACGAGATGATGCAGTGCCGTTACGGTGGACTTTCCTGTTTGATAGGCAAACTGGAGTTTGGTTCTTAAATACGTGAACGCGGCTTTGGTGGTCCAGGATAATCTCTATAACCCTTAGAAAGAAGGATGTCAGGCTTATAGGTCTGAAGTATTTTGGGTCTGATAGGGATCTTTTGCCAGCTTTGAGAAAAGGACAACATTGACTTTACGCCATGGTCATGACCAAGTGCGTATCTGGATCTGAAGAGTGCAGTAAGGATATGAATTAGAAACTCCATTGCATGTTGCATCAGGGCAGGGAATATGTAATCCCTTTCAGGAGATTTGCACGGCTTTTGAGTAGGAACATCCCATTTGATTGTATCGGGAGCTTTTCGATTAGGATAAAATAGAAAATTGACATCTGGGAATGAGATTGAGACGTTGATAGGTTTCGAATCAGGAAAATGGATTAGTAGAAGTGAACCCACGGTTTCACTGAAGTTCTTAGCAAATTTACCGTCAGATTTTTTTAGAACACCTAATAGTACTTACGTTTCATATTTTGCATTCCAAATAGCTTGTGCCACACTTGGTTAGTTTTACATGGAGGAGATGCTTGTAAAAGTGTAGAGCGCTGCTGTAGCGAAACAGCACCCGAATGTGTAGGTTAGGTGACGCTCGTACTTCTTCTTGCACTTTTCGGCTGCAAAAACAAGATATTAGACAAACGATAAATATAATATTTAAATGAATAATTACATTTTGTACGCTTTAGCATTTTTACAACTTCATTAATACATTTCTAGACCTTTTTTCTTCCAAGTAAAAGCCTCTAGCTGTGGCACGTAAAGCTTAGCTGAAATTGTTGAACAAGTTGAGACGATTTCTGCTTGATATTTGCCCAGCAATGTAAATGAGCCATTGATTTTTTTTTATTTTTTTCTTTATTATTTTGATAGCTTGTACCGTTGTCGTTTTTCGGAATTTGATCATTGCCATATTATTGGTTGTGTCGTACTGCCAACTTTCAGCAGCTATTCTACTCCTTTTTTTCTCGTCTAGAATTCTACTACAAATCTACCATGCCAAAAAAGTATCGAAAAATCGTTACAAATAACCGAACGACAAATAAAACACCTATCATCGTATATGACAAACGGTGATGTGAATCGGGGTAATTGTAAGGTCACAAAAATAGTCAGATGACAATTTTTAACTTTGGCCGTGAAAATGTGAGTGAGTTTCTTCACATTTTCCTGATTAGAATTATTGTAATATCGACAGGGGATATAACTCAATTTTGCGAATGTTTTTTAGCATCTAAAACACTTAAGCAGCTTAGCTTAATTTTTTATATTCTATCTTCTAGCAGATACTTTACTTATTTATATGTTGTCTGGACATATTCCGTGTTGTCCCTTTGTTTTTAGAATTCCAGAAACAATAACCATCCATTTGACAATGAAATACTTTTGTTTTTATTCGATTCATCATCTTATTGTTCTTTTCTCTTAAAACATATGTATAATTCGTGTAGAAAAATACCAAATAACTTTTTCTTTAAAATCAAATAAAAATTTAAAAAAAGAAAACTTAACCTGACAAATTGTTGTTGACACAAAAATTAAACATGTATGTATATAAAATATTCGAATACAAAAAAGCTGCCGCTAACTATTTAAAATTCTCAGTATGATTTCGATAACATTAGCTAAGTCCTTGGCTTGGCTGCGAGCGACTGTATGCTCCAGCTCACCACCGCTCAACTCCTCCAGTATTGCGTTTAATTTTTTCGCCATTTTTGTATTTCGTATTGTTGCAGCATACTTTGCTCCTCCAGATATTAACCTCCATACTGCTGTACAGACTACCAGCCTTTCAGCGTAGCACTCACTATTCGTGATGATATTGTTGACAGTGTATAGAAAATCTGCAGAAGCGAGCAATGTCGTACGATTGCTCGGTAGGAATGTCATGTTGCGAAGGATTTTCAATCCGATCAGCCGAAGCGATGGATCATGGCACTTGTTGATGACCGTACAGAGACCGATCAAGTTACGGATAGTTGCACCCTCTGGATAGCGAGAGAATAGTTCCCAAAATGATAGCCACGCTACGAGAATGTCATTCTTCGCTTTTGGAGACTTCGGATTGAATGGATGCACCGAATCGAAGGTGTCCAATGCGTGTAGTTTTATGAGGGCAACCCGTCCCTCTTGGCAGGAGCAACAGTTCATGACGATACGTAAGCCGATTTTAATGAGTGACGCTGAGGTCGAATCAATGCACTTCACTCTGTTTGTTTCTGCGGTGAGCAACTTGAGGAGCATCTGTAGAATTGTACTCGTGTTGCTTGAAAATGAAATGGAGAATTGCCGACACACCGGTACGGATTTCTCACTCAAAAAGGCGAGAGTTTTAAGATACAGTATGCGAAGGTCATTCGAATGATTATGCCATGGCCATGTTAGTATGAGGACTTTTGAAAGTTCTACCACTTGCAGCTCGTCCATGAGCACATCGGTCGAAAACCAATTTAGGATGATGCCATACAGAAGAGTCAGGTGCTTGATAATAGCTAGTTTTTTAGCCTCACCATAGCGCCGCACAAATGTGGTACACGGCACATTGATGCTGTCCAACAACGCATTAAAGATGAGCAGAATCCTGTCCAGAAATTTAATATTCTTTGCAGCAATCCGAGCTTTTTCTGATGTTTTCAGCAGAACTGCTATTGCTTCACAGAGAAGGACCTTTGAGGCACTGGGGGTAACATCAAACTTAGACACATTCACCGGGAAGTTATAAGCCAGGAGCTTGTTCATTTGAAGGAAGAGCACTTGAGCAGCAAATTTCATCTGTACGGGATGCATCAATGTAGTCTCCAGTGTATCACTAAAGCACTCGTGTTTCGCATCTCTCTGCTGACACTTAATGAGCAAAAAGGTAATGAAAGCCAAACAGGTGGGTTGAAGCAGAGAGCTGGACAGAGATGTATCCAAAGATACCGTGACTAGGTTGACGATTTTCTGCGAGTTTAAAGCAAAACTCTCGCAAATGTATTGGAAGCCGGTTTGATCTTTGGACAGGACCATTAAGAGATTCAGCATGCTCATGAGGTACTGTTGTGGGTGCGATGTGCTTAAGAATGTGCACAAGTAAGTGAGGAAATCGTGATCTCGACAGAGGGTCATTTGTAGGAAAGTCAAATGATTTCGACTGAAGCGGGAGTAGAGGTTGCATATTTCGCCCACCATCGATGCGAACGACTTTTGTGGCTCCTGTTTCATTGGTGGACTCTTTACTAATTGGTAAAGCTTTACCATCATTGGTCTTTCACACAATTCCGCACAAAATGCCGGCTTGAGTTCTATCAATCGAATACAGATCTTGCTATAGGCACGCACTATGTCACAGGTGGTAATTTCCTTTCGTTCGACTGGGTCCAGCAGTTCTCCAGGGAAGAAGTGCTTCAGCGAACCAAGAGCAATTCGATAAAAGTCATGCTTCTGCAGGATCTCATTGACCTGATCAAATTGTGTGACATTCTTCAGCAAATCGGCAAAGAGTAGCCCCGCCAGTTGTCTCACCATCGCCACTTCGGTTGTATCCAGGAGTGTGCTCAAGCAACACGCTCGAAATCCGCCGGGAAGGAAGGCCAATTCTATTATAAGACTGTCTGCGCCTTCATCACTCTTTGCGATCCTAGCGAGAATACACCAAGCCAGCGTCCGCACTTGGTAGTCATTATGGCCTCCCAACCCTGACAAATACTTCAAGTAAGTGCCATTCAATTGAAAATCCTGGACTGTGGCCGACAGGCTGGATATGATTAGCAATGCGTTCTTCTGTAAATCAGATCCGGTTTGTGTGAACGATTTTAAAGCGATCGTAAAGAGGAAGAGTTTCTTGCACGTGGCGTAGACTTGCTTTCGGTTTAGAAGTTTTTGCAGTGAACTTCGTCCGGAAAGAACTTGCAGTACGCCAAGCACACAACGAGTTCGATCTAAATCGCGTTTGGTAAAGTACACCTCAGTGGTGGACATCAAAGCTTCAAATATGTCCAGTTCTAAGTGGCTTGGCTGAAGAGTTGGTGGCGCTCTTTGGAAGACTTCCGATAGAAGAGCACAAACTTTTCGATGAAGACTAAGCGGTGTGTCGCTGTTTGAACAAAGGAATGAATTAATGAGAAGGAATGCTTACTATTTCAGGGTTCTACTTACATTCCGTTGTTTAGGAGATGTAGTAAGGGAGCCTGCTCTTCTCGCAACGTGGAAATCAACCAAGTAATGATGTCCTGGTTGTTTACCTGCACCAATGTCGAGAACAGCTCTACTACATTCTCCAACAAGACCACCTGACTGGAGTTCAATATAAATTTCCGAAATGTCATTGTCACAGATTCTGTGCTCATGGTGTTGCCACCGCTCAGCAACTGAATCAAACGCATAGATGTAATGCTATGCACGATGTTTTCATGTTCCGTTGCATTCGAGGCGAATTTCAAGAACTTTGTAATGTTCTCCGACATCGATGTGGATTTAATCAAGCGAAGATCAGTTTTCGTTAGACTAGGAGCGTATTCCGTGCAAAACCGTGCCTTCTCCAACCCTCCTTTGAACCACAGACCAGCGATGGTCATACGAGTGAAGCGTTGAATGGCTTTGGAATCAGTATCTTCGGCGAGGTACAACTTCTCTAAAGCCCCTTTTTTACCGACAACGGTCGCCTGTGACTGGCACTTCACTGGCAATTGGAAATTCTGCAGAACATTAGGCACTGTGAGGTATTTTTTTCCGACAACAAACGAACTGAATAGAAGTAGAAACAGGCAGAGGGCGACATCTTGCTTCAAGGTGATATCGTTCACATAGAGAAACAAGCAGCGAATTAAAAGTATAAAAACGTTCTCCTCCTTGGATAGTTCCTGACGGAATTGTGCATCGCAGAAGAGCATCTTGGACAGAATACCCACTATGGGAAGCACTGAATCCGGATAGTCAGTATAAGATTGCTTCAGTAGGGCCCCATTTAGAGATTGCAAGCAAACCATCCAGCCACCTGCGTCGAAAATTGCTCGATTGAAGGCCTCTTCCTGACCGACTACATTCAATTGCATGAGGACCGTCTTTCGAATGAGTGGTTCAACGTCTGGAGCCAACAAGAGTTGCATTAGATTTGCAACTATGGATGGCTCATAGAAACCTCCACAAAAAATACGATCAATGTCACGTGGCACCTGCATGAAGCAACAATCATTTGGAATAATGTCACTGATTTCCATCAGATTCGGGAGAAATCCAGTAGCGTCTGACCGAGACGTCAGGATGTAAACGACGCGCGATAGGGCTTCAGAACGAATGTTGGCATCGGGGTGATAAAGAAATCGTAGGTTACCCTGGAGAATGTCCAGCGATGGAAGGCATGCCGCATCTGGATCCAGAAGTTGTAGAACTCCATTTAATATCTTCTCTGATTTCGTTAGGCACTGATAAAGTGGAATGTTGGGCAGAATGATGTCCAGAATCTTGGTCCAACTCTCTCCGAGTATTGGACGTCCCTTGATGGGAAGAAAAATTATGTCCTCCGATGATTTCTGCAAGGCAGTGTCTTGAAATCCAGCGCTGGCGACTTCGGTCAGTAGTTTAGCTGTAAGAGGAAGTCCCAGAATTTTATCCTCGACAAGTTTAAGGTTGTTAATGCCGGCGAAGGCATTCTCCCCGTTTAGAAGGCAGCCAAAGTACCTTTTCATGACATTTGATGATTCGTTATACGCAAAAGTCTTCACCTTTAAGCTGTGATGCGTAAACATCTGAAGGAGGATTTCATCAGCTTTCTTTCTCAGTTCTTCATTACCAGCATAGAGAGGAACAGAGTTTAAAATGCTTTTGAAGATTTTCTCAACTATTTCCATGTTTTCGTGGATGGCAAAGGTCTCCAATATCGAGGAACTATTCTCTAAAATATATTCGTGTGAGTGCTTGGGATTTTTTAAAACTTCCATAGAGTATTGAAGTGTTTCTGGGGATTTCAGTAGAGTTTGCAGATCCTCATCGAGCTTCTCACCGAAAATCTTCATTATCTGGGCATACTGCCCCGGAAGCATCTTCGATAGCGGCATATCTAAAAGAGCAATCTTAAGTTCATCACCAGGTTCAAGACTGCTGTATTTTTCGTTTTCCAAAATCTTTCTCATTGTGAAGAGAACCAGAAGATATTTGACACGATTCATAACGGGAAAATCTTCTCCGTCGAATGAGACCCGCAGATTTCTGACTATGACACAAAGCTCATCGAATATCGGCCCGATTAAGGGAGACTCGTCCTTGGGAAGCGTTTCAATAATGCGAAACACTTCCATTATTAAGCGAAATACATTGAAAATACCTTTCTCCATTTTGAACAAGTTATACTTAAGGTAACTCATACACAGCTCCAACAATCGCGTGCAGACTGTGGACACTTTCAACTGGGATTTCACTGGAACACCTTCTAATTTAATCGAACAAAACGCAACTGCTTTTCTCCTTGTCCTTAGCCGTCCCAGTAGTGATTTACTGAAGCATATGAAGGTCTCTGACAAATCCTCAAAGGCGCACTGGTCGGATTCAAACAAATCGAGAAGGTTCTGGAAAATATGCGGCGGTTGCAGGAAGTACTCTGTTGGGTAGTCGTCGATGGTGATCTGCAAATGTTGCAACGCATTATGTAAGTCCTGCGGGCAGCTTCTCGTCTTTAAAATTTCACTGACCACCTTCAGCGAATTATAGTCCGGCACTGAAGCCTTGGACCACGCAATTTCATAGTCCATCGTACCTCTTTGACTGTCACTGTCCAGATCTCTAGCCGACAGACTGTCATAACTATCTGAGATGCTCAGAGAATCACTTATCTCTATGATTTCACCATCGGTACTCTCGAGCATATTTAGAATATCTCTAACTAGCTGCACTTCGGGTGTACTCTTGACCAACATTTTCACCTTACCCAACTCCTTCTTCAACCTCTCTTCACCCAAATAATCGATGGCCTCCTGTCGATAGGTGCTTTTCAATATTCTCATAATCAAGTTCAATACTATGTCCTTCGCTTGCAGTGGCTGAAATGCAAACCACCGTATTAAATACTTGATCAGTTCGCCTGGACGGAAATCGATTCGTTCGTTGTGTGCCAAAGCACGTGCGACTTTATTTTCTATTTGCTCGAGTGTGCGGAGGCGAATTTCTTGGGTTTCATGGCCAAGTTTCTGAATCGAGGCGCGATCTATTTTGATGGACATTTTGTTGTGCGCCGTGTAGTGAGGGCGGGCGATGGGAATATTTTTTTTTTTTTTTGTCTATGATGCGAATATGAAATATATGCGAGAGTTTTACACAGAAATTTCGACAAATGTGACGTTCTACTTACAATGGTGAACGAAATTTATCTTAATGCGGATGTAAAATGAATGAATATTTTATGGGAATTCGTATGGAAAAGTTTTACAAAGACCAAACATTTCGAAAAACAATTTTTTTTTCTATTTCAAATATTTTGACGTTTACAGTTTGACAGATAACTGCGTTGAGGAATTTTTCAGCGGGGGCACGCGACAGTTGTGAGGCTCTCGTACCTGAGGTGTGAACACATTGAGTATTACGGGTGTGTTCGGTATTATTAAAGAAACATATTTTGAGTGAAACAGTAAATTTTAAGAAAATATGCCAATTTTCTTCTATATAGAGCGTTGCGTTTTTTTTTTTTTTTAAGTTCAAGATTGAGATGCCTAAGGTGATTTGTGATCTCGTTTGCTCCATGTAAGGTGATGATGGCTGTGACTCGCTTCTTTATAAGTGTCACTTTCATATAATTTATATATATATTCGCCGCATGTGAACTCCAAATGAAAAATTTGTTTTCGTGAAATTATTTTTAAGCTTAAGCAGTGGTGAGGAAGATAATAATAGCTGATCTGTTTCAGGTTAATTTTAAACTTACAAAACAAAAATACAAGAACCAGACACTTATAGTGGAGACAGACTGCTGGTATTGATACCATGGTACGAATACCATGGTATAATGAATACTACAACCCCTGACAGACTGCATTTCGTAGTATTCGATGACTTTGGCGTTAAGTAGTATACTTTGACGTTTGTGTTGTCTGTCGTAACAAATAAAAATAGAAAATTCAAGATAGGATGAATAAAAATGATTTACTTTTGTGCCAAACGATGAATAAAAAGAGACAAATTGGCTCTGCAATCAGAAAGATGGTGGTATACCAGCAAAAAATTGCGAATCTCAATACCAGGTATATTTCATGGTATACTAGCTTTTTACGTAGTATTGCAGTGACAGACATGTGGTATAGAACGTAGTATTGCTATACCATGGTATAAATACCAGCAGTCTGTTTCCCATATTAACTAGCTCAAGTTATGTGAACCTAATGGTATGGTTCTAAGCCTATTTATTATTATTTGAAAATCTGAAGATGCGATAAAATTTCCTTAATATATTCGATGAATAAAGGCGAGTGCATTTGAAAAATAAATAAGAGTATCTTTTTTTAAATTTTTCCGGGCAGTTCCTCCTAGAGAAATAGACGCTGTTCGCTGTTCGGTCAGACTCTGCGGACTGAGGTGATCATGGCTTGGTATTTATTTTACGACAATATCAGCTTGCTTTGTCAATATTGGACTTAAGATGTATGCGATTTTTCACAAGAAATCGCAAAGTCTAACTGTAAGTCATCCACACTTATCATATATCTATATGATGATTAATATAAAGGAATCGGGAAGGGTCTGACTTTTTGTTATTACAATTTTGAAGTCAGTAAAATGAAACGCGTCTAGTGGTATCAAAAAATTGCTTTGGAAATAAACTGCAATCATTTCAGCTTTCACAGAATTCCTCATATTCCGCGGCCCGAATGTGGGTCTTGTTACAAAATATGTAAAGTAACCGTGATCGCAATTTGCATAAATCTCACTCGAAGTATCAAAATTTTATTAAACAACCCTCAAGAAAGTTGCTCTTACCAGGGACACTTCAACATATTAGACTATCTAATTACACTTTTTAGTGAGCCAGAATCATCCTCTAGGTGATTCGTAGATATTTCTAACTTTGTGTCCATTTGAGCCCTATTCCCTGGATTCCTGAATCGTACAAGTCAGGAATTGCACAAAACAAAAACTACACAATGCATATTTAGGCACTGCATTCTGTGCAAAAGTTAGTATATTTTAATCGCTATATTAACTAATTCTTTACTTTTAGTTAATTTTGGAAGTAAATATTACACAAAATAGCTGCACATGGCAATCGAAACTATAAAATAACTTAAACGTCAAATCGAGAAAGGGGTATACGTTCTTTCATTTAACAGTGTTCCCAGCTTTAATTATAATATTGTAGCATAATAATAACTACGCCCCCTAAAAATATGACGCAACAAATTCCGAAGTGACTTTTCATTCTGGCAGAATTTTGGTTCGAACTGTCCTTTCATTCGAGGTTCGTGTCTGGGACGAAGTCTCCACAGCTTATGTCAACGAAAGAGACGAATAATATCAGGGATAAAAGGGAATTATAACTGCAAGAATTATTTCTCTTGTTCCAGTGGTCGAAGAATTTGCTAGAAGTTTCTGGCTATCAGAAACTTCTGCTATATAAGGGCAGATGGCGATCAAAAAAAGTGACAGTTGGTTTAGAACCGTGGCGAAGAGATTGGAAAAGTGATAATGGGCGAAGTTGTAATTTGGTGATAAATTGAAAGTTGAGAGTGAACAAGAAAAAGTAATTAGTTTGGATTTGTGAATTAAGTAATTGAAAGGAGATAAAGTGATTTGAGAGGAAAGAGACCTTGTAAGAAAAGAATTTGCGAAGAATAGTATAGTGTGAACTTGAATTGTTCTATAGAGTAGAAAATAAAGAAATAATTTCACAGAATAATTGTTTTATCTACTCGAGCCGTAGCTCGCATATTACATTGTTGTCAGAAGAGGGATAAAACTTATTCTGTGAATAACTATTTCCGTGGTGTGAAATTGCACAAGCAAAAAAAAAAAAAAAACCATTTCTGTGTTGAGTTAATTAGTTGCGCAAAATGGGTCGCAAATTGGGAAAACTAACTATAACTCAACTAAAGGCAGAACTCAGTAAGCGGAACCTCGACACAACTGGGGGAAAAGATGCCCTGCTGATTCGTCTGGAAGAAGCAGTAACGCAGGAAGGTGAAAATCCGCACGACGTAGAGTTTGACGTGGAAGAGGAACCAGCAAGTACAGCAGCCGACCCGGGTATAACGAGTCTGCTCCTGCAACTTAAGTTAGTCATGGACGAACAAAAGAAAGCAATAGAAGACCAAAGGAATTCTATAGAACTTAAGCTGGACGAACAAAAGAATTCTCTAGAACTTAAGCTGGATGAACAAAAGACAGCAATGGACGAACAAAAGAAAGCAATGGACGAACAAAAGAAAGCAATGGACGAACAAAAGAATTCTCTAGAACTTAAGCTGGATGAACAAAAGAATTCTCTAGATGCTCTGGAAAGTAAACTTGATGAGCAAAACAAGAACTTGGAATCCAAATTCGAAGTGATCGAAGAGAAAATCGAGAAGGTCGAGACGCAACTCGGAAAAGTCGAAACTAGATTCGATGAAAATTTTGAGAAACATGAAACTCAGTTCGGGAAAATAGAGACTCAGTTTGAAAAAGTGGATACGCAATTCGAGATAGTAGGGAAGCAAGTCGAAAATCTTGCTAAGGAGCTCAGCAATGTGAAGAGACAGAAAGCACGGGAATATTCCACTGACGGTCTGAGAAGAAAGGAGATGCAGCCTCCTATCTTCGATGGTCAAACATCATGGCCAATTTATAAAAGGCAATTCGAAGCGGCCGCAATGACCAATAGCTGGGACGATGAAGAAGTCCATTGCACTCACACTTGCACTGAGGGGTCCAGCTGCGGAGCTCTTGCAGACCATCCCGGAAGATAAACAGCAGAACTACGACTCTCTGGTTCAGGCTATCGAGATGCGGTTTGGGGATGAACACATGCAGCAGGTGTATAGGGTTCAGCTGCGTAGTCGAGTCCAGAAAAGGGGGGAAACGCTCCAACAGTTGCAAGCGGATATAGAGCGACTAGCCCATCTTTCATACCCTAAAGCCGGTGAGGAGCTTATCAACGAAATGGCGGTGGAAGCTTTTATTCAGGCCATAGAGGACAGACAGCTGCAAATGGCTGTAAGGATGGCTGAAAAGCGAACACTCCCCGAGGCATTGGCATTCGCTTTGTCAATGAAGGCTGCGGACCAAGCATACCAGGGAATACACCGTGTCAGGGAAATGTCCGTCGTGGAATGCTCATGCCAGAGAACAGCCGTCATGGATGAAGACAGAGCTCGCGGAAGTCAAATCCGTTGCTGGAATTGCAACCAAACCGGACACCTACAACGGCAGTGCAGAAGTGCACCTAGACGAGGAAATTGTCCACATTGCGGAAGTAGGAGAAGCAGAGAGGAAGCATCCTGTCGGTCAGACTTCCCAAAACCAGCAGTCGGGAGATGCGTAAGGACCAACTTCGCGGGGCAGAAGTTGGTTACTGGAATCGAGGCCCCCAGGACCACCATTCAAGTTTCGCAAACCAAACGGGGTAACAAGAGCCTGACAGTGGAGGCAGTAATCAACAAGAAGAAGTGCGTAGCCACCATCGACACAGGTGCCACCGCCTCCATTGTAAGAAGAGATATCGTCAAAGGATCCTGGCTGCACAACACCAACAGCTACTGCCTGAAGACTGCAACAGGGGAAATGGCGAAGGTATTTGGAGAAGTTCGTCTTACGATTACTCTGGCAGGACTGACGTTCTCCCATGCGTTTCTGGTGGCAGATATATGCGACGAGTGCATCATCGGAGTAGACTTCATGAAAGCAAATGAAGTAATCTTGGACATCGGGATGCAAGTACTGAGGTATCGAAATGTGGAGATTCCGATGGTGTACGGAAATGAGAATGCCGTAACTCTCAGGACAGTCATCAGCAAAGACGAAGTTTTGCCGCCGTCTTCAGAGACAATCATTTGGACGAAGCTGGAAGGTGATCTTGGGAGCCACCGATTCTACATAGTAGAACCAGACCCAGAGAAGAATTCTCAAGACTACATCGTGGGAAAGACGTTAGTCGAACCAAAGAACACCATGGTTCCAGTGAGGGTTTTGAACGCAAGACCACACACTGTCAAACTAAGGCGAGGGGATGTGACTGGAAAATGCACGCCGATTACCGCCGTCGCAACAATATCTGAACGTGATGCTCCAAAACCTCTCCCATCACCTTGGACAGCGGAAGCGAGAGAGACGATTCTCCAGTCCAGTGAGCTGAATCAGGAGCAGCGAACTATGGCAGAGAATCTTATCAATGAGTACGCTGATGTATTTGCCTCACAGGACGGAGAATACGGCCGAACACACCTGGTACAACATCGAATAGACACTGGTGATACTAGACCAATTCGTCAGCCTGCTAGGCGCCTTCCATTGGCAAAGCAGACAGAAGTTGCAGAGATGGTGTCGGCAATGGAGAAAGAAGGTCTGATTGAAAGTTCCAAAAGTCCGTGGGCATCACCGGTTGTACTGGTTAAGAAGAAAGATGGCAGCACGCGGTTCTGCGTGGACTATCGGCAGCTCAATTACGTCACCAAGAAAGACAGCTACCCTCTGCCACGGATTGACGACACGCTAGACACACTATCAGGAGCCCGATGGTTTTCCACTCTCGACTTGAAGAGTGGCTACTGGCAGGTACAGATCCATCCAGAAGACCGGGAGAAAACCGCCTTCACCGCAGGAAATGGGCTATGGCAATTCACGGTAATGCCATTCGGGCTGTGCAATGCTCCGGCGACTTTCGAGCGATTGATGGAATGTGTCCTGCAAGGGTTAACATGGAAAACCTGTTTGGTATACTTGGATGATGTCATCGTCGTAGGAAAAACGTTTGCGCAACACCGAGACAATCTAAGGGATGTGTTTCAAAGGCTTCGAAGTGCCCACCTGAAGCTCAACCCCAAGAAGTGCGCCCTGTTTAGAGCGGAAGTCAAGTACCTGGGACACATAATTTCAGCGAAAGGAGTGAGAACCGATCCGGAGAAGGTAGAAGCGGTGAAAAACTGGCCAGTCCCCAAAGACAAACACCAACTAAGGAGCTTCCTGGGCCTAGCCACCTACTACAGACGGTTCGTGAAGGATTTTGCCGGGATCGCAAAGAACCTGCACCAGTTGACGGAAAAGGGAAAACAATTCAAATGGTCAATTGAGTGCGAGAAGAGCTTCAAGGCACTTAAACAACGGCTATGCGATGCCCCGATAGTCCCACTCCCGGGGAAACGTTCGTTGTGGATGCAGATGCTAGTAATGTCGGGGTAGGAGCCGTACTCTCCCAGGTGCATGACGGCCAAGAGAAGGTGGTTGCGTACTTCAGCAAGGTGCTCTCTAAGCCAGAAAGGAACTACTGCGTGACAAGGCGGGAACTTCTAGCTTTGATCTTGGCTACGAAGCATTTTCACAAATACCTCTACGGGAGGAAGTTCGTTCTTCGCACAGACCATGCAGCCTTAAAATGGCTATTACAGTTCAAGAGTCCTGAGGGTCAGGTCGCAAGATGGATCGAAAGGCTGCAAATCTACGACTACGAAATACAGCATCGTAAAGGAAAACTCCACTCTAATGCGGATGCACTGTCCCGGAGACCATGCAGAACGGATTGTAAACATTGTGCGCGTCAGGAAGAACGGGAGCTGGTTTCCATCCAAAGAATGAGAGCCGAACCTATCACCGGCTGGAGCGTAGATGAGATCCGGAACGCTCAGAAGGAAGACCCGGATATCGAGCCGATTCTGGCCTGGAAGGAGAACATGGAGAAACCGGATCATCAGGACATTTCTCACAGAAGCCCGACCTTAAAGGCATATTTTGCGCAGTGGGACTCCCTCCATGTCCAAGAAGGTGTTCTGAGAAGAAAATGGGAATCCTCCGACGGAAAGTCGTTTGTAATGCAGCTTGTCGTACCGCGGACGAGGGTCAAGGAGGTGTTACAGGAAATGCATGGCGGGGCGACCGGAGGCCACTTGGGAGTGAATAAGACGCTAGAAAAGGTACGAGAACGTTTTTATTGGTTAAAAGCGAAGGAAGATATCGAAGACTGGTGCAGAAAATGCGACGTGTGTGCAGCTAGCAAGGGTCCGAGAATCAAAACTCGAGGTAAGATGCACCAATACAACGTGGGAGCACCTTTCGAACGAATCGCCATTGACATCGCAGGGCCCTTTCCGGAAACCGACAATGGTAATCGGTATATACTCGTAGTGATGGACTACTTCAGTAAGTGGCCGGAAGCGTTTCCGATCCCTAACCAGGAAGCCAGAACCGTGGCGGAGCAGATCGTCTACAATTGGGTTAGCAGATTCGGTGTGCCCTTGGAATTGCATTCTGACCAAGGGCGGAACTTCGAGTCAAGAATCTTCCAAGAGATGTGTCAACTACTCGGAATCAAAAAGACAAGGACAACCCCGCTTCATCCACAGTCGGACGGTATGGTGGAGCGTTTCAATAGGACTTTGGACGAACATCTCTCGAAGGTCGTAGGTGACTACCAACGGGATTGGGACCGGCAGATTCCCTTGTTTTTGATGGCCTATAGAAGTGCCGTGCATAGCACTACTCGACATACGCCGTTCGAAATCTTATTTGGTAGAATAGCTCGTTTACCCAGTGAGGTGAAATTTGGATCTCCTACCAATGAGCCCAGAAATGAAGAAGAGTACGTGGCGGACCTTAGGGAAAGGCTTAGGGACATACACCAAAGGACCAGAAGCCAGATTAAGATGACGAGCGACCGCATGAAGACCAGGTATGATGCCAAGGCAACAACGTCAGGATTCCAGGAAGGAGATCTGGTGTGGCTGTATAATCCCCATCGCCAAAAGGGGAAATCACCTAAATTACAGCGGAACTGGGAAGGTCCCTACAGAATAGTAACCCGCATCAACGATGTTGTCTACCGCATCCAGCGAGGACCGAGGGCCAAAATGAAAGTGGTTCATGTGGACCGACTGAGTCGATACAATGGCCGAAATGAGGATGCACTTGTTCGGGACGAACACGTCTAAGAGGGGGGCAGTGTAGCATAATAATAACTACGCCCCCTAAAAATATGACGCAACAAATTCCGAAGTGACTTTTCATTCTGGCAGAATTTTGGTTCGAACTGTCCTTTCATTCGAGGTTCGTGTCTGGGACGAAGTCTCCACAGCTAATGTCAACGAAAGAGACGAATAATATCAGGGATAAAAGGGAATTATAACTGCAAGAATTATTTCTCTTGTTCCAGTGGTCGAAGAATTTGCTAGAAGTTTCTGGCTATCAGAAACTTCTGCTATATAAGGGCAGATGGCGATCAAAAAAAGTGACAGTTGGTTTAGAACCGTGGCGAAGAGATTGGAAAAGTGATAATGGGCGAAGTTGTAATTTGGTGATAAATTGAAAGTTGAGAGTGAACAAGAAAAAGTAATTAGTTTGGATTTGTGAATTAAGTAATTGAAAGGAGATAAAGTGATTTGAGAGGAAAGAGACCTTGTAAGAAAAGAATTTGCGAAGAATAGTATAGTGTGAACTTGAATTGTTCTATAGAGTAGAAAATAAAGAAATAATTTCACAGAATAATTGTTTTATCTACTCGAGCCGTAGCTCGCATATTACAATATTAAGTTATCTTTACAATACCCCCACTATAACAAACAAAATTATTTGGCAGGTGTCCGGCCCGAGGAGTAACCAATAAAAGCCCATATTCCGAAAAAGACGCGGATAAACTCGCCGAAGATATCAAGTGGTGACATCAGTTTAAATTCGTCTAAAAAAATTTCAATCCAGCAGACAAGTCGGCGCAAGAATGGTTTAAGATTGTCAAGAAAATGCGGATCACGAATGTTGGAAAACAATCGCGACCGGATGCGATAATAATTAAGAAGACCGGAGATCTATCGTATGCTGACATGCTTCGGAAGTTGAAGGCTGATCCTTTCTGGGCTGTCCATAACGCAAGACTTTTTGCTAGAATGCAAGGACATGAATGAAGCGACGTACAAGAAGGAAATCTGTGCCGCCCTAACAGATCAATTACAATTCAAATTTGAAACCACTATGATTAAAAGTGTAAAGTTAAGGTGGAACGCAAACAGCCAAAATGAGCCTACCAGTGGAAATTGCCAACAAGTTGTTAAAAATCGGAAAAATAAGGATCCAAGAGCGTGGAATCTGGATATATAACCGGTAGCACGAGATGTCCAGAATTCCAAAAGGCTTTAGAAACTATTTTGAAAAAAATATGAATATCTTACAGCTTACAGCTACATCATTGCGAAGCGGCTCATGACCTCTTCCAACAAACGGTTCGGGAATTAAAAATTGATGTAGCGATACTCTGTGAGCAATATAGCAACCTAATTGGAAATAAGTGGATCGCGGACGCAATGAGTAAGTCTGCGCTTTGGGTTTGTGGAGACGGAATACCCAGATGACACCGAGGATTTCTTTCTACGGGCTAAGATAAATGGTATTTATATACCTACGAGTATATACAGCTGCTATATACAATCTAGCGCAATTATTAAAACTTTCGAAATGATCTTGGATAGACTAGTCGCCGACATCAACGCATGGGCCGCAGAATGAGGCAGTTCAAATACGAACCATAGATGGACTGATCTACTGGAAGCCTTTTCCTGTTTGGAAATCGTTTTAGATAACAACAGCAGCACAAACACCTTTAGCACAGCAGAGCGAGATTTATAGTTGGCATCAGTTTTGAAAGCAGCGGTTTGTTACGAGATTTTTCTTCATTTTACTGCATTTTTATTACTACATTTTATTATTATTTAGACAAAAAACGCTTAAAACTAGCTTAACTAACTTAGCTGTCTTATTCTAACTTACTCTCCCTATGCGGGCGCTCTAAGCTAAACCTAATACTTAAAACTATGTCTTTCGACGTAACTAACTTTAGATTCTTTATTTATTTATTTTATTATTCTATTAGCTATTACTACTAAGAAAATCTTTAATCATATGAAATTTTTTTTGATTGATCTTATATATAAAACTTAAAAATCTACCTTAAAATAAATCTTAAACTACCTTATTCTAAATTAGCCTATCTTATTCTACCTTACGTAATTTTATACGTATTTTTTTTTTATCGAGTGCTGTTTTTTTAATATTTTTTTTTATGTTTTTTGTGCTTTTTTGTATCCATATCATCCAGTGCTGTGGTTATTTTTTTTTAATTATTACCTACAACCTACACTACCTAAACCTAAGATATGTAAGTCGGCCATGGTCAAGAACAGCCAACTTTAAACCTGAAACAGGCTACCCTGGATTAGGGGGAAACGACGAAGGAGTTTCCTCTCTTTCGGCTAGCCACGAGAAATAACCGTTTGTCCTCAATATCGCGACTCGATACCGCCCTATTAAGCCGGAGACGCTCCACACTGCTGTGTGCAACGTCTCTGTCGTAGTTGAGTCGCCTATCCACAACTGTCCGTGTAACGTGGAAGATTAGCGGAATCGCCAATCTGTCCTGGATCAGATCTTCCTCATCAAAATAGAGGAACGCCTCTGGGGGAACAAAGCCCTTAAGGCGCACTCTCTCGTGATACTCATAATTGGGGTAGTAAGCCCCGGAGATCAGGTTATTCGTCGAGCTCATTGCTCTTGCAACGTGCCTTCGAATCAGCTTGATAACGAAATTATCCACTCTTATTAGGTTAGCCTTATTGTATAGGACCTCATTGGGATAGAATTTTATGTACTGGGACTTTGGTGTTCTATATAAATGAAGGCAAGCCCTCTCAAACACCCGAATCTTTTCCAACAAGCTTGCTCCCACGTTGAACCACACGGGGCATCCATATACGAGCATTGGCCGAATGAGGGCCATGTAGCAGATTACCTTTACCCTTGCATCGAGTTGCTTGCTAAGGGCAAAAGCACCTCTGGCTCTGGCCAGAGCAACATCTATATGTTTGTTAAAATATAGATATTGGTCTAACCAAAGACCTAGGTATCTGACTACACTTCGACTCGCAAGTGGCTGTCCGTGTGGTCCAACGATTGAGAACTTTCGCCAATTCTTTCTGGTATCCCTAGAGGCCCCAGACAACGGCGTCCTAAAAAGAATAGTTTCAGATTTCTGGAAGTTGATCTTCAACTTTGCAAGAGCAGTGCAATGACCTCTATTTTTGGTCCCGATCTGTACGCAATCAAGTCGTCTGCGTACGCTATGGCATGGTGAAGTGATCCTATGAGATCGCTCGTGTAAATGTTGAAGAGGATCGGCGAATTAACCGCACCTTGTTGCACACCGTTCTTGATTTGACATTGTCACATTGCCATTTTTGACAATGAACTGTCTACTGGAGAGCATGTTATAAAGCATGTACAGCAATGTTTTGCTTATGCCCAGCCTGCTCAGCTTGTAGAAGAGTCCCTCTAACCATACGGTGTCGAAGGCCTTCTCCAAGTCAATCAGGCAGGCACCCGTGCATTGGTTCTTGCTTTTGTTCCATTGGATATCCGATACCAGTTTAGACGCGGCTTGTATTGTATCATGCCCCGCCTTAAAACCGAATTGGTTGTCCGGAATTATATTACTGTTCTCAGTCCACTTAAGCAGGGCTCTATTGATCACTTTTTCGAATATCTTGCTGATGTTCGGCAGGAGACTTATCGACTGGAGATTTGCCGGATTGGAGGTGTCCTTACCACTTTTGGGGATGGGTTGTATCACTGCTGTTTTCCAATGCGCTGGATAATGTGCATTATACAGTGCATTGTTAAACAGAGTGATGTAAATGCCCACCGCTTCAAGAGGGAGATGTCTTCATCACTGCAATGGCTGCGCTCATTGTCTGTAAAGTACAAAGTAGTAATTAGTAAGGTGCATCTCAGCGAAAGTAAAATCAAGGCACACCTAATTCAAATTAATTATCATTTGACGGTTGATAATAATATCATTTACAAATGCTGGTAATTGATCTCCTTCGAACCACACAAAATCATATTGCCCATTCTTCTCTAGCCATCCGTTCTGCTTTGGTACCAAAGCAGTATAATTTTTAGGAGAAGCGTTGTTCCCGATACAAGTTACGTATTGGGGGCGTAAGAGCTGTTGTCGCAGTTCAGATTGACAGGATGGTAAACTCGAAGCATCGAAACTTATTAGTTTAACGTCAAATGTTTCGCTGAGATCCTTTACCTTATACACGTTATTGAATATTTGGAATCTTGCGTTTACGTTTCCGTATTTCTGATGTTATACATGCGGCACACAAATATTTCAATAACTTTAAAGGCGGCTTCTCTGGAATTAAAATCAGTTTCTTCTAGCTTAGCGAACGCTGTCTGATATTCCAAGGAATTTTCCAGTGTTTTCCTTTGCTTTAATTTTTCTTTCCTGAAAATGCTGGATTGTAATAGCAGCCAGTTGTCGCGTGAAATGCATCATCGAGAGTTCCCAACACCAACATCCATCCAAAACCTTATTGAACTTTGCAAATTTTTCATATTTGCGAGAAGTATTATAAGAACATCCGTATCCGAGCATCTAATCAAAATGTCAGATTTATCATTTATTTTACTGATATGATAAATTACTTTTGTATCCGATTCCTCGTGTTCTTCGCAGGAGTGAATGTCGTCGATTACTTTTATTATAACATAAATATAATATAACATAAATAACATAAATCAAAATTTAAGTAAATTGTTTTGTTGCCTATAAATGGTACTAGTTCATCACTCTCCCAATGTTGTATTAAAAACTTTAGCAAAGCCACCTTGAACTTGTTATTTCTAAATTCTTTAATGAAGTCAGGTGGTCTCACTAGGTCCGGCCCTGAAATGTCATATTCTAATTCAGTGTCCTTTCTTAACTCGCGCTCATAGTCCTTAATTGACGGAGAAAAATAACGAGCGAAAATAATATTGTAATATGCAAGCTACGGCTCGAGTAGATAAAACGATATTCTGTGAGATTTATTTCTTTATTTTCTAGTCTATAGAACAATTCAAGTTCACACTACACTATTCTTCGCAAATTCTTTTCTTACAAGGTCTCTTTCCTCTCAAATCACTTTATCTCCTTTCAATTACTTAATCCACAAATTCAAACTAATTACTTTTTCTTGTTTACTCTCAACTTTCAATTTATCACCAAATTACAACTTCGCCCATTATCACTTCTCCAATCTCTTCGCCACGGTTCTAAAACCAACTGTGTTCTTTTTTTGACCGCCATCTGTCCTTATATAGCAGAAGTTTCTGATAGCCAGAAACTTCTAGCAAATTCTTCGACCACTGGAACAAGAGAAATAATTCTTGCAGTTATAATTCCCTTTTATCCCTGATATTATTCGTCTCTTTCGTTGACATGTGGAGACTTCGTCCCAGACACGAACCTCGAATGAAAGGACAGTTCGAACCAAAATTCTGCCAGAATGGAAAGTCACTTCAGAATTTGCTGCATAGACATAGGAGCGTAGTTATTATTATGCTACAATATCTATTCGATTAGAACTGAACCGCGTGACTATTTGTAAAATTTTCTTTAATATATTTCCAAACAATTTTCGAATATCTTTCATTAAATGAACCATGAAAAATCCATCTAGGACAACAACATCTCTTTTACAATAATTTCATCAAAGCAGATATGTCAGTTTTTCATATGGCTCCATCCAAATAACATAGAGCTTTTGGAACTGGTGTCAGGGGATACTACAATACTTTTACAGTATCTATATTTTGTTTAATTGATACGCCCAACAAGCGCTCAAACAGATCTCTCTGCATTCTGATTTTTGTATCTTGCCAACAATTTTTACTTTTTTCTTAAAGGTCTTTGTCTAAGCTTTTAGAATCAGCTAATTTTTTTTTAATCGTGCACATATGTACTTTCGAAGATATTGTAGCATAATAATAACTACGCCCCCTAAAAATATGACGCAACAAATTCCGAAGTGACTTTTCATTCTGGCAGAATTTTGGTTCGTACTGTCCTTTCATTCGAGGTTCGTGTCTGGGACGAAGTCTCCACAGCTCATGTCAACGAAAGAGACGAATAATATCAGGGATAAAAGGGAATTATAACTGCAAGAATTATTTCTCTTATTCCAGTGGTCGAAGAATTTGCTAGAAGTTTCTGGCTATCAGAAACTTCTGCTATATAAGGACAGATGGCGGTCAAAAAAAAAAGACAGTTGGTTTAGAACCGTGGCGAAGAGATTGGAAAAGTGATAATGGGCGAAGTTGTAATTTGGTGATAAATTGAAAGTTGAGAGTGAACAAGAAAAAGTAATTAGTTTGGATTTGTGAATTCAGTAATTGAAAAGAGATAAAGTGATTTGAGAGGAAAGAGACCTTGTAAGAAAAGAATTTGCGAAGAATAGTATAGTGTGAACCTGAATTGTTCTATAGACTAGAAAATAAAGAAATAATTTCACAGAATACTGTTTTATCTACTCGAGCCGCGGCTCGCATATTACAATATAGAATAATTCTTCATAAAAGGCATTGAAAAGCCCCCCTACGCAAATGCACTTTGGCGCGCTCTGACAAGGTGTTATGGCCGGAATTTCGCTCTGCCCTTTCAATTGCAGATTCAGTAGGATGTACTATAGGAGATATTTTTTTCTTTTTTTTTCGTCGGTAGGTGAGAATCTTCATAAGACACTATGAGACACCGTGTACTCATAGTAGTGTCAGATTTTGACTGACTAAACTCACCCGTCCCTTTTTCTTATTTACTAAACTAAGTCTTCCTTATCAAGTAGTTTAAGCTTCGAGGAATATTCGCGTGATGCAAGTAGATTTTCGGCAAAAGCACCTGCTGATACCGTTATTAAAAGCGGTTATTTCTTATTGCGCCAAATCGAACGGTTTCGTTCTTTGAAGTCGGCGCACAAGGTTTCTCACGTCTAATGTTTGGAGTATGGTGTGGTTGCAATGACCATGAAGGCGAATATGGAGCTTACGAGCGAAGTTTGTTATTTCGTCGTCCACGGTTGCGATCCCTAAGTCTCTTTGTACATAATTATTTCTAATATACCAGGGGGCATTCACGATTGCTCTTATCACTTTATTTTGGAAAGATTGTATAAATTCTCTATTGCTTGCTTTGGTACAACCCCAGAGTTGTATACCGTACGTCCATATAGGCTTTAGCACTTGCTTATTTAAAAGTAGTTTGTTATATATGTATATTTAGCTTGGAATGTCTTCCAAGTAGCCAATACATTTCTCTAAAGCGATTTTCAAGCTCATCGCGTTTTTTTTTTAACGTGCGGTTTCCACTTAAGTTTCGCGTCGAGTGCCATCCCCAGATATTTATCTTCATTTGCATACGGTATTTGTACCGAGTTAATGAATACGGGTAGATTGTTTATTTTGTTGTATGTGAAGTTAACATGTGTCGATTTGGTCTCGTTAAGAACAATGCGCCAAAGTTTTGTCCAGTCGCAGACTTTATCCAAAGCTCGTTGGAGTTTTTCAGTTGCTGACTCGATTGAACTTTCCGTTGCCAAAATAGCGGTATCGTCCGCGAACGTAGCTACTATGGTACCTTCAGTTTGGGGTATATCTCGAGTGTATAGCAAAAATAAAACAGGACCAAGGACACTTCCTTGCGAAACTCAAGCGACGATTTCCTTGAACTCGGAATATTCAGTTCCGTGTTTGACACGAAATAATCTGTTTTCAAGGTACGATTCTATGACAGCAAATGTGGAATGTGGACAGGGAAGCAGACATCGTTGGGCTGAAAATTAACTCGGCAAAAACAAAAATGATCAGCCTAGGACCAAACTCATCAACTCATATATGCATTGCTGGACAAACGGTTGAGAGAGTAGAGAGTTTCCAATACCTTGGGAGTATTTTCTCAACCGATGGTGTAACCGAACTGAATATAGCCAGCCGAATAGGCAAAGCAAAATCTGCGTTTGGGATGCTATCCATAGTTTGGAGAAGTAATGCAATTAGCTTAAACACCAAGCAACGACTGTTTCGTTCCAACGTTGAATCCGTGCTGCTATATGGATGTGGTACCTGGAGAGTGACCGTCACTATCACGAGGAAGCTGCAAACGTTTGTCCATAGGTGTCTACGTTACATCTTAAGGATATTCTGGCCAAACCGTATCTCTAACGAACAGCTTTATTAGAGAACGGGCCATGAACCTATAGGCACAACCATACGACGACGAAAGTGGCAGTGGATCGGTCACACTCTCCGAAAAGGTGACAGGTCCATAGCTAACCAAGCGATGCAATGGAACCCGCTTACCCAGGATGGCAGGATACGTGGCGGTCCTAGGAGTACGTGGCGCAGAACAGTTGAGAAGGAAGCATGGCAACTGGGAAAGAGTTGGAGAGAGCTGAGGCACATTTCCAGAAATCGCACACGATGGCGCGTAGGCGTTGGACTTAAACCAGGATTCTAAGATCGTAAATAAGTGTTCCGGGAGAACCCGTCTTAGCTTGTACTTCAAGCCATCGTGCCAAACCTTATCGAAGGCTTGAGAGACGTCAAGAAAAGCGCTAGAGCAAATCTGTTTCCCCTCCAGGGCTTTTTCAATTTCATCGGTTATTCTATAAACTTGGTCAATTGTGGAATGCTTGATTCTGAACCCGAATTGGTGGTCAGGTATAAGGCGTCTTTCTTCAATGACCGGTTGGATGCGTTTCAATAGAAAATCAAATACCTTTGATATTATTGGTAGGAGCGATATTGGACTGTACGATTTCTTGTCGTTCGGAGGTTTTCCCGGGTTCGGAATCATTATCACTTCTGCCACTTTCCACGGATTTGGAACGTATAATAGTCTAATTGAAGCGTTTATTAGATATAAAAGTTTGATTAATGCTTTTTTGGCAATTTCTTAAGTATTTGTCCGGTTATTAAATCATAACCAGGGGCTTTATTAATTTTCAAATTTCTTACCATCTGGCAAAGTTCGGTTAACGATGCACTTTTTATTCTAAAGTTACTCGTATCAGATGTAGTTGCCATACCTCTAAGATCGTCTATTGCTGTTTTTTATATCTTGAATTGCTTTTCTAAGTTTATTACATAAGTAGTTTGAATATGTTTTAAGTTGGTGGGCGCGGTTTTGTTGCGCTCCTCTTCTTATGAATAATTCCTTTAATTCCAGCCGATAATTAGCTTCGCTGCTTTTGGTTACCTATCTCCTTAAGGGAGTATTTTTCCGTGAGGCATTCTGAACAGCTTCAGTAAATTTACAGAGTTCTACTTCTATCTCGAGTGGTGTTTTTAGCAACACATTTAAGATAATATTTTCTTCACAATCATTCCTATAGCCGTCCCAGTTTGTTTTGTTGTTAGCTAATTTAGGCAAGCCTTCTACTTTCATTAGCCGGTCACTTATTGTCAAAATTGCCTGTGAATGATCTGAGGAGAGATCAAAGTTTTCCTCTACTCTCGCAAAATTAGCAGACACTCCTTTTGTTACGAAGAAGTCTATTAGGTCAGGTGTTTTTGCTACATCGGAGGGCCAATATGTCAGTTTCCCTGTCGAATAGAAATCAACTCCAAATTGCATACCGATTTCGTACAGAAGTTTGCCTTTCGGTGAATTGTATCTCGAACCCCAAAAGATGTGTTTTGCATTAAAATCACCACCAATAATGAAGTTCATTCCAGGCGAGGTGAAGGGACCTATAAGGTCGTTACTTTTGAACGTGCATCGCGGAGGACAATATATGGACGCGATGTTGAAATATACGTTATTGTTTTTAACACGAATTGTTGCTTGCATTGTATCGAGTTCAGTCGTTATATTCATGGAGTGCTTAATGCAGTCTTTTATGAATAAGTACGATCCGCCCCTGGCTCTTCCGGAAGGATTGTATGCGTGATACGCACGAAATCCTCTTATTTTAACTTGAGATTCCTTTGTATGGTGGGTTTCAGAGATCAAGCATATGTCAATGTTGTCGTTCCGCAAGTATACCTCTAGTTCTGTGATTTTTTGTTGGAGGCCGTTTGCGTTCCACGTTAAAATTTTAAGTAACCGTTCCATATTCATGTGGGAGTTCTTTTATTGCGAGGCTTTAACTCAAGCCTGCTCAATTTGTCTAATATGACGTTGTTTATTTTGGTTTGCTCAATAGCCGTCAGAGTCAAATACGTTAATTTTTCAAGCATTATTTCGGAATGACGTTACTTTAAACTCCGCTGTCATAGTTCCTTTGAGAAGGCAATGCAATTTGTTGAAGTCCGTAATGCCGACGATGTTTATTGCAGGCGGAGGACGTAATTTATCTTGAGATTGTTTCTGTTTCGACTCATTTTCCTTATCTTGATTTCGTGGTTCAATTTCGGGTGAAGAGCCGGCTCTCCGTTTTTTACGGGGTCTTTTCTTTGACACCCAATTTGTTTCACGTGTTAGCTCTTCTTTATCCGTGTGATATTTAGGACTAGCTGCAGGGGTAGGGTAACTTGGCATTCCTTTTGCGAAAGTGAGTTCTTTAGAGCCTTGTTTTCTTCTTTTAACGAATCTACCTCCCACTTAAGCTCTTGATAGAGTAGATCCATTCTATTTAGCTTAACGAGGAGTTCATTATTTTCCTCCTCAAAGTTTTTACATTTTACTGAGTCCCGTTTCTCTTGCGCTTCCGCTTCCGGAGGACTTCTTTTTCCGGAGACATTCGGTCCGAGTTTTTTTACAAAGGGGTTTATTGAATGCAATAATTTGCTCTCCCCAGAATCCGTAGAGCCTACATTCGAAGAGGGTGGATTTTCCAGTGAATCTGGACTGCCACCAGGGGTATTATACCTATTTGTTTTACTCATTGCATATTTTGTATACATCTTATCCCTGGTAAACGAAGGGTGGATTTTAATCGCCTCTTACGACAGGCATTTCTACCTCGGGTATATTCTAACCCCTACCCGAAGGGGGTAGGTAGATGATATATCAAAATTTGAGCCTGGACAAAATAACTTGAAAATTTACATTTCTGTGTTATGTTTCGGGGGTTCTGACAGGCCCTTGCGCCCGCCCATCGCTCTGCTAAGTACACGAAACAATTTGTTTTTCGATATAGATTCATCATGCAAAGTTTCAGATTGAATACTATAATATAATTTTTTTTTTTAAGATTTTTTGCAAGTTTGAGGGCCTTTAGTCCCTAAACCGCCCGGGATAGGTTCGCCAGAATTCCACATCTGTGATGAATCCGATACCGACAAACAAAAAAAAAAAAACTAAATTTTGTTGACAAAATAATCATGAAAAAATTTCACTAGCTCTTGGACTATAACTTTTGTTGATGACCTTGTAATCCGAGCTCTTCAATTAGCGAACTATCATCCATCATCGTTATGGACTTCATTCCACAGTGTATAAGTGTCGACTTGTTTCCTTGGACCATACAAAGTGACTGACAATACTTGAAACAGTAATTTGATATTATTTGCTAGGCTTGCTGCTCGGCTTAGAACTGCTTCCCTATTTGTGTTGTTCACTTCTCCTCTGCGGCGTTACTTTGGTACTGGTTCAACAACTTGTGATGTCTTTTGGGACCCATCAACACCACATGGCTTTCGACGGTGGCAATTACCGGTTGAATGACTCACTTCCAAACACGTAAAACATACAAAACAGTCCACCGTTCACGCACGCTGCAATGAACATGTCATTCGCATTCAACAATACTATGCCGACCCTGGCATATCGGGCACTTGAACGCATCAACTCGACGGCCTTCTGTGGCGTGAAGTACGACTCGACGTTTAGGCTTCATCGTAGTAAAACTTGCACTGTCTTGCACAACACAAATCAAAGCGGCGACTTTGTTCAGCCAATCGATAAAATCAACGACAATGGGATACTGCTGTATTGGCACTGCGTAGGCGGTTTATTCAATCCTTTTGGTCATCGGAAGCTTAGGAATAAGCTCCTCCAGCAAGGTCGGGTTTGACAGGTGATGTTGGCCATTAACAGTTTGCAAGCACACGAAAAATTTCTTCGCCTTCGTCGCAAATGAAACTAGTTTCTGCACTGAACCCTCAGAAATAGGAGCGACTTCTCGGATTTGTCGTCACAGGCTGCGTATCAACTGCTCTGGTCGGCCAAACCGAAATCGAAGCTGTTCCATCACAACGTTTACGTTGTTAGGATTAATTAACAGTGATTTTACTGTCTCTCGTGCCTCACATTGACCAGGTTAGGGAGTGGTCAATGTGAGCATAGAATTCCGACATATCTGGAATCTTGCGTGGCGTAGCGAATGATGGTGGCAATGTACAATTGCTATTTCCAAAATAACTCGACACAAATTCAGCTGTATAGCAATTTGGCAGGAACCAGCTGTTGTCGTTGGCGGGCGAAGATCTTAAATTGATCGGTACAGCAGTAGACGTTATACTGTTCCTTGCATCAACGTACGGGAAAGCAAAACTCGCTAACGGCAATAGGAAGGAACCGACACACCGTTGGTTGTACAGCTACATAACTACAAGCTCCAGTTGTACTTACAGCCGACAGTGACAGCTTTCGTAGAGATTGTTGACTCCATTATAAAAGCGACGGCGATTAAAGCAGATGTTGCTGCGGCGGCAGTGCCACGTTGGCTTTTTCTCTACGGTGTACGTTGCATTCCTTTCTTCAAAAGCAATTGCAACACTCCACGAAGACAAAGGGAGCATCGGACTGGGAGTATCAATCTAAGAAATAAAAAAATGTGACCGCCGCGGGTGAGTTCTAAAGAAATGCCCTTTGTATGTAACATCAATGATATGGGTTAGATAATGTGCATTTTATTTCGAAGAAGAAATACATGAATATAAAGAAATATATAGACAAAGAGATTCTTACCGCAGTTTGCACTGATACCCGCTTGAGTCAAAGACAAAGAATGATGGAACTTGGTCATTTGACAGTGAAAGAGAGAGACCGAAACTGTGGTGAGAGTGAAACAACTACGTAACAATTTAGAACTACTATCGCAATTCAATTATCAATTGACAGATAGATGACGTTCTGGCTAGAGTATATCTATTATAATGAGTAGGGACACTCTAAACACATATGCATTACCTATTATCCCAAACCAAAATTCATAAAAAAAACGTACAATAAGTGGAAGCAGCTCAAAAGAATTTATTTTTATTTTATAAGTTGCTGACTCCATTTCAATTCACTTGTTCATTTAAAAAATCTTTTTCAGCAAAGTACATGGAGGATATAACCCATGGAAACTGCGAACCAACTAAAAATTTAGAACTTCTCGACGTTAAAATGCAGTTAGAATCATCAGAAAAGAAGAGCAAAGTGATTTACGTTTTCAAAACCGAATCTGACTATAAAAATATTGATTTTGGTAGTGAAAACGCGTTTTATTATTTTGCAGGCTACATTTTAAAAAAATTCCGTCAAAACACAAGTGTGAGTTGGAATTAAGTCAGCAACCTAGTGTTTTCTCCATATTTAGAGATTTCACTCCCATCTCAAGAATTTTTAGATGTGTTAAATAGTCTCGAGCACAAATTTATTTCTCGTTATCACAATTTGTGCTTTTGTAATAATTTTGAAATGAAAATGTATAACATATTAAATTTGATTACTTTTGCTGTAAATATCAAAACAGGGAATTTGTTATAAAATTTTATGTACGTGTTTGAGTATCACATTATCAAAAAATTCAATAAAATTATCAAAAAAGCCAACAACAAGCAAAAATATCTTAGCGTAACACATATGTAATTGTTATTTAATTTTTAATAAAAATATATGACAAATTAATGTTTCCCTTTTTTTAACGGGACACCTGTGCCATTTTCCTAAAAAATACTCCTCCTCTGTTATCTCTCTCTCACTACAACACATCTTATATCCATCTACTTCACATGCTGTGTGAAGCAGCAGTACTTGCTGATAAGCACTGATAAAGAAAACATGGAGAGTGTCCCTACTCATTATAATAGATATACTGTGGTTCTGGCAAGTAAGGACGTTCTGTTACAACTGTTGGGTGATTGATAAAAATACGACCGTTCGATCACGTTGTATCTGTATGCCAAGTGCGAAAAGCGCCTCCCCAAAGTCTTTCAACTGGAAAGTTTCCAGTAAACTTGACTTCAGGTCCATTTTCATCTGAGCATCATTTGACAACATTAAAATGTTGGCCACCTAAATTGCTATGAAAAGTTTCCTCTCTTCATCTGGTTTGTAGAAAACGCAGGGATTAACACTGGATTTCTTCAAGCCAAAAGAGGCCAAGTCTGCATCGAGCTCATGCTTAACTGTTTTAAATCATAAAGTGATTTTTTGAGTCTGCAGACTTTCATAGTATCATCTGAAAATCCTTCAGGTAGAATCATATAGATAACTTCTTCGAGATCTGTTTGCAAAAATTGTGATACTGCATCCATTTGATCGAAACGTAGTGCCAGTGTCAATAATAATCGAATGAAACTGTAACGCACCACTGGAGAGTAGATCTTCTCGTAGTCTATATGCTTCCTTTTGGCATAGCCTTTGACTACCAGACGCGCTTTGTACCTCGATATTTGCACTGTGACGTCCCTTTTGGTTTTGAACACCCATTTATGATACAATCTATTGGCTTACGATTCAGTGTCGAACTCCTCTTTCATAACTGCACTGACTGTAATTGAATCTCTTAGTTCTGCATATATTGCTACAAATGAGGTAAAATCTGGTCTCTGGAAAGAGACCTCAACTTAAGCTCCCGATGGCGGCGGAAAGCCAACATGAATTTGTGGTTGCAAAGTGCCGAATCTTCTTCGAGATGGACCTCACTCTGAAATGAAACAAGCCTCAGTGATGTATCTTCGGATGAATAACTTTTGATAACTTTTGATTGATCCCCAAATGAATCAAAATGGACAATAACGCTATTTTATCTGTGAGTGATATCTTCCCAGGCTAATCGCACTCAAAAATATGACGTCTCTGATGTACAATTTGTTCTTCATCGGGTCTACTAGCCGGTAAACCTTCGAAAGTTGGCAGTATTCCATTATCAATATTCCTCGACTGTTATTCTCTTGGTCCTCTTAGCGAAACCATTTTGCATCGGTGTGTATGTGTTTGATGTTGAATTTCATTCCTCTGCAAAGAATTGAGCAACACTTCCAATATCCTAACATTGATGATCAGAAGCATTTTGAAAAATGCAAGTAAAAAAAATATGATTTTCCATTGGTGTATTAAAATTGATTTATTTAAGAGAAAACACACAAATCAAAGGCAAGAGAGTATTCCATTGAATTACATGAAGGAAAATCAATGGCGCAAAATTATAATCGCATAAAGTACACTTTAAAAAGATTCTAGCACGTAACAAAGTCAAGACTAGTGTTTTCCTATTTATAGTCGACATTAATCCACTTTATAGTTATCAGCTCGCGCTAACTCTAAAACCCCCAAAAGTACCTTTTAACTTTTAGACCATCTGTCAGCTGTCATTTTTTTCAAATTGAAATTTCAGCCAACCAACGGATGTAAACAGTCAACAAATCTGTTTGATTTCTATTCGATCTGTCAAATTCATTTAAATTTGATACAATATTATCCCTTAAATTGTGTTTTTGTTATCAAACTTTAAATATTTGGCTTTGTTTGACTAAAATTTGCTGTAAGTCAGTTCTAAAGTCGGTACTAGTTGTAGGTAGGTTAAAAATTGTTTATAATTCAATTCAAAGTTAAGCACTGGCTTTAAAGTTAAAGGGCTGTTACTTAGTGGCTACTAACATTCTTTAAAATCAGATGACTATAATTTTGCGCCAATATTTTGTGAAATTTGTTTAATAAAATAAAAAAAAAACTTTTCTTCTTCCAACTGTGTGCTCTGCTGTTTAATCCACTTCGAACACAACTTGAATTGCTAAATGTTCAATATCTCGCCTTTGCTGAATGTGGATCCTATCAAAGCCAATATTAAAATTCATTCACACTGACCTTTGGTGACCGTTACAAACGGATTGTGACTGCCCCATATGTTTTTGAAAAATGTTGGCTATGAAATTAGTTAGTTTGTTCAAAATGCCTATTTAGCCCCGTGTCACATATATCCGGAATGCGCCCAATGTGTGAACGCCCTCATTGAATTCCATAAACTTCGAGTCGAATATCCACCAGAGTACCTAATGAAGGATATGTGTGAAATGATTCATTCCGGTTAGTGTTCCGTACCTTCATTTTAAGTGTTTGTTTGTCCCCACTAAAGACATTTTTTATGAAATTTAATTAAGTACATATGTAGGTCATTTAATCTAAGAACTGTCATCAGATTAAGTGTGGGTGGGATGTGGATATTGGGTTAAAAAAAATATTTAAATCATTGTTCTATGCAATTAGGCATGTCAGTAGTTCCACTAGAAATTTATCGAAATTGTATGGTGTGACAGACACACGAATAGACGGCAAAATAGACAGCGTGTTGAATCTATTAGTGTTCCGTTTATACCATTCTGGTACGGATCACCAAAAATGCAAATTATTTTAAGAATTTTATTTAAATTTCAAATATAAGTGATGTGCAAATGAACAACATACATATATGTACCTAGGTGCAAGCACTTGAGACCCAGTCGTGCACTTCATTTATTAAAACAATATTTTTTGTGAAAAAATCCGATCTCAAGATGTCTCGCAATTCTGGAAGTTTGCAATAAGACTTCGAATAACGGAACTTAACTTGTTAGCGGACTTGCGAAAATTGCCTATTTCTCTGATATGGTTTGGCCGATTTAATTTAAAATTTATATCTAAGTTATTTTTGACTTATGTGTTTGAGGAATGGCATTCCAATTTTGAACATACGTTCAAAAAAGCTTTCCAGCCTTGACGCATTTTTCGTAAATTCAACTTTGATCATCTCTTTTCGACTTTGCATGAATTTTAAATTTGAAAAAAATACGAACGAATAACACATATGGAACATGTGCATGCGACTTAGTCGTGCCCTTTATTTAAACATAAACCAAACAATTTTTCGAAAACATAAGCATTTCGTAGATTTAGAAGAAAGACGATTTGAATTTCTCACTTCGTTTTTCTCGGAATCTGAGAAGAAGAAAAAATGCTTACATATGAGCAAACTTGTAAGAATGAATGGATAAGTTGATTGGTAACCTTCAATGTCACCAATACATCTTATTAGTAATTAATAAGTAATTTTTAAGACCGCTATTATTTAAAATCACCCTGTATGTTATAAACCTTGTCTGTCACATTTTACATTCAACTGTAATGCTTTGAAATACGACCGGAGCAATAATTTAGACACGAACATGTCCCTGTTGTAATTAATAAACCCACATTTCTATAAAAACTCAAATGGTTGTCTCCTTCAACGCTAGAATTATTACAAGTACCACAAGGCAAAAATAACCAAGTGATTGTAAACATAAACAAGCAAGTCAAGCAAAATGCGTTTTCTAGTGCTTCCACTTGAACATATCCCACACAACTGCCGCCACTTGACTGATTTGTTTATTTGAAAAAAAAAAAAAAAAAATTCGTTTCTTTTACAGTTGTATACTTTATTTCTATCAATAATACTACACTTATGCTCGCACATAGCCACATTTAAAGTAAACCACTACATTTAGATAGAAACACATTCAATTCGAACTGAATTACGATTTTGGATAAATTAAATAAAATAATTTCTTCACCCCTGTTTTAACCTTTAGCTAGCGGGCATAGCTCCAAATACCACATGTACTAAATCCGATTGCTGCTGATTGATTGGTTCTTCTATCGGAGAGTCTTGCTCTCGGATAGACTCGCCATCCTCACGTATAGCGACAACAGTGATGCCCTCACCGAAATCTTGATCGCGATCGTACGGCCCAACAAGGACTGCTTTATTGGAAGTTCTAAAAGTGGATGAGATTCTATGTTTAATAAGAAATGAAAATCAGCACAGTTTGAACTTACACAGCTCGCAATTGATTTAACTTGGGAATGTTAGTGGCTACGCACTTCGTTCCAGCTGCCTCCATTGCGGCCAATTCAACGGGATGCGTCTTCTTTTTGTGACTGCGGCAATTTGAACCGTTCGCGAAGGTTTTCTCACAGAAATTACATGTGTATGGCTTGAGCCCTGTATGCAAGATGAGGTGATTCTTTAAGGCCTTTGCACGTTTGTACTCATTGCCGCAGTAATCGCATTTGTGACGTTTCTGATCTGAATGGACAACCATGTGCATTTTGAGAGTGCGCCTTGTATTTAGCTGTAGGCCACAAGTGGTGCAGATGTAGTTTGTGTCGTTGTGGGTATCTTCATGTGTCTGGAAGCAATCAATTGGTAAACACTCGGTGAAGGAAACGAACTGAACTCACCTTTAATCTCGATTTGTTCTTAAATCGCTTCTCACACCAGCTACAATTGAATGGCCTCTCCTCGGTATGCGTAAGCTTGTGCTCCTTCAACGACCCGAAGGTCTTGTAAGTTTTACCGCACTCCTCACAAACAAATGGCTTCTCGCCCATGTGCACGCAACGAATATGTGCCTCCACCACAACAGCTTTTGTAAACTTCTTGTCACAGTATGGACAAGGGAATGTTAACTTTTGGTCCAGGGGAAGATGAGTATTTGCATGATCGTGCAATCGTCTAGCCGTGGTAAAACTTTTGTTACACTTTGTGCAGGGAAACTGCGGCGGATCCAGGGTTATGCCATGCTCTGCCTGCATGTGATGGCGATAGTTTGGATATCGTGTAAATGCTTTTTGGCACTCGGCACATATAAATGTCTCCTTTTCTCTTTTAACCTTTGGGAATGCGCATTTTCTTGGTCTGCCTCGTCTCTTTTTCTTTGGTTGCTCGTCCGAATCCTCCGAATCTACTTCACTCTTTGGCGAGTTGTATTCCTCGGAATCATCATCTGCCGACGCAAGTTGATTCTTCCATTCTTCTTCGCGTACATCGATGCAATCGTCGTCAACATTTTCCGTCTTAATGTTGGTGGGATTCAACATCTCCTCATCGATGTACTCCAGTTCCTCCAGGTCAATCATTTGTTCGTTCATTTCCACCGTCGGCATACTTGGCTTCGTTTCAAAGAGCTGCACGTCTGGACTATTGGCAAACAACTTAAGGTCCAACTCCACATCACCCAATTCATGGAGTTCGTATTGGACCTTCAGTTGGCCCGCGTCAAGTTCTTCCAGACTATTAAATAGTTCAGCAAACATCGCCTGCACCTTGGACGTTCTCTGGGCGAATGTAATTATTGTTGTGATAAGTTGATGGCATCTCGTGCAGACCGTTTTAGGCCAGCCATCGTGTTGGTTGATCTAAAAATAGGAAAATATTACTTTCATCCCCTAAGCAAAAGTGAAATCCACCCCCTCGTACGTTTATCGAGAAACACTTGTGTATGG
Source organism: Pocota personata (assembly GCA_963082735.1). Taxonomy (NCBI): domain Eukaryota; kingdom Metazoa; phylum Arthropoda; class Insecta; order Diptera; family Syrphidae; genus Pocota; species Pocota personata. The sequence goes on from OY720430.1 coordinate 144,511,975, forward strand.
CATCAGAGAGTGGCGAAACCTCCTCGTTCTTTAGAAATACACTGATGTTGATGTTACTAGGGTCTTCCCGAGCACAGAGACGACACCATCGTTTCCAGAGCTTGACCATTTTTTTAGATTTGTTTAGAGACAATCAATCTGTTTATAGGATTCCAGCCATATAAGAAAAAAAAATCAGACAACTCTGAGACGTCGCTTTCAAAAGTGCCACTGCACAGTTTGTGGGGATTTTTCATAAATTATCGGGTTTTAGTTCAACACACTTTACTCCGGCGTATGAATTAGTGCAATTATAGTCTTAAAAAGAGTATTTTATGCGCGAGATAAGATTATATATATTGTAATAAATATTTTTTCACTACCCTGTTTGGAATTAAATGTCAGAGTAGCATTTGATGTGAAGTTGGTAGTGCTTACGAAATTGATTGCCTTGTGTAAGTGGCTAGAGAGGGAATTTACTTTCGAAAATTCTTATTAACCGAATTTATCCAATTTGGATTGGAATTTAATACATATTTTGGTTTGCAAGTTGCATGTTTTAAGTGAAAACAAAATGTTGCCGGATTCCATCTGGTAAAATCCATTCAAAATAGGTTTATTTCCTTACTTTTCATTCTCAAAATATCATTACTAATTGGAAAATGGAAGATTGTATTTCATTCGAATTTCATTCTTGTTGGTTTTTAACTAATATTTTGAGAGAGAAATAGAAAATCTTTAATTACGTATTTTAAACTTGTAATGCCCTTTGTCCACTAGCAAGTAAATTCTGTAAGTTTTTACCGAAGATTTGGCATCATTCTCCATTCGACGTGTAAATAGTCGCAATATTGTGCAGGGTCTTATAGCAGCACCAGTCGGAGTGTAAGCAATATCATTAAACTTGCTTCTGTAAATTTTCTTTTATGAATTTCCGAGCTTGTTGCAAATGAGAAATTTGCTGAAGTAAGCTTGTTGCGAAGTTTTATATATCAACTAAACTTTGCTACCTGATCTTGCACAATAACTCACAGAATCTACTTTTTAGTGTATAAAGCGCTTTAAAGCTTGAACGGATAAGTGGGAGTGGGGGAGTTTAGATTTTTTATCCCAAGTAATCAGACCCTTAAAGCCTAGTACGTGTTTCAAGTTGAACTCAGTTTTATATACAAAACTACTCCTGCGAAATGACAAGCAAACATTTCGCTTCGGTATTCAGCGGAATGAAAATAAGATACTAACTACTTGGGTATCCACATTGACAGAAGACTTATGTCGAGAAGACATGTTCAGATAAAAATAATGCAAACAAAACTATGAACTACAAGCATGCATTAGTAAATAGCACAAAGATCAAACTAATATTTGAACACAATATATTACTTTCCAAAGCAATATTTAGTCCAATCTGGTCATGTCGTATGTAAATCTGGGCCATTACATGCAATAGCAACATAGAAAAACGACAAAGAATGCAATCCAAAATCCTTCGACACGTCATCTACAATGCGCCATTGGTACCCTAAAAATGCAAATATCCATAAAGATCAAGACATTATCAAACTGTGTACAAGCTACTACTCGACTTCATCGAAATCATCCCAACAGCCTAGCAAATGCACTCCTTCAACGTAAGTACATGTACAAGTATAAAAGGAATAAAAAGAAAGATAATAGAATTGCGTGACATTTTTTTTTTCGGCTAAATTTTGATGTGTTGAACTCCGTGGTTCAGTGTATAATCATTGAGTGGGAGACTCAAGGTTCAAATACTATAAAACATAAAAAAAGTTTTTTTCACAGTCTCACCTCTCGCGAAAGTTTAACAATCATCCGAGAGTACAATTGTCATGAGAAGCTTCTTTTCATAGAAATATCCTACGGATACATACAGCTACAATTCATGTGCCTTACTACGAATAACTGCGATAAGCTAGAATAGCATGGATTGTTATAGTTAAAGCATACACATGTATCTATTTTAAATCTTAAAATTTGTTTTAAAAACTCAAAACAAAAGTGAGAAGAAAACAAAGTTTAAGCAAGCAAATATAAATTTTAGCAAATAAAATTTTAGCAAGCGTTGATCTTCGAATTCCTCGTCCCATTAGGAGACCAGTGAAAATTTCACTTGAACAGCGTACTAGGCTTTAAATTAGAATGTTCACTTGACTCCAAGAGGTTGTGTTTTCATGTTCTAAGTTTTTTCTTTTTTAAAAAACATTTTTCTTAGGAATTGCTAATAGTTAAAAAACAATTAAATTATACAAATAAGGATTTAAGTTAAGTTACGTCGAAAGACTCAGTTTAAGTATTAGGTTTAGCTTAGAGCGCCCGAAAGGGGCCAGTAAGTTAGAATAACATAGATACGTTAGTTAAGTTACTTTTAAGGATTTTTTTTGTCATAATAATACTGAACTGAATCAACTAAAATGCATTGAAAATGAAAAATGGTGACGTGGAAGAGAAATGAATTCACATTGCGAGATATACATCTGAGTTCAAAATTAAGAATGCAAGTAAGAATGTGTGGAATACATTTTTGAAGTAATATATGTGAGCTTGTGGACGTTATGAGGCAAATTTTTAACTATGCCCTTTGAAGGCAATATAAAACTGGTATATTTATTGGAAAATTTGTAAACTGCAAACATTCTGTGTTTTCAAAGAAAATAGTGTTTTTTTATTATATAAACGTGGCATATTTATTTCATTTTCCGAAAGTGTATCAATCCCACTGGCAAGCAAATTGAATTTTTCTTCGAACTGCCGACACATATTTTCATTTTCAATGGACTACAGAAACTTTCCACATGTTGTTAATTATATTGATTTTACTATACAGCACTTTCTGCACATCTTCTTCCTTATATTTTCTCAATTAAATTGAAACAATTCACACTAAAAGATTTTTCTTTTTAATCTCCAGTAGTGCTATGCGAATAAACTTTAAATTTCGATCTGTGCTCATCTACAAATACCATCCCTGATGTGGACGTTGAATCTTCGAAAATTCCGAACAATAATTAAAAATATTTCTGTATGGTAACTCTCACACGGCCATCTTTCTTTTTTCCCAACTTCGTTACCGCGTGGACGTCAATTCGTACGAGGTTAGTGAATTTTATCAATTTTCTACTCCAGATGCAATAATTTCCAATATGAATTGTGTTTTTCCTTCACTAGGTATAACAAATCAACATGACCAACTCGAAGGGTTATCGTCGCGGCACCAGGGACATGTTCTCTCGTCCCTTCCGCAAGCACGGTGTCATTCCACTGTCTACCTATATGCGTGTCTTTAAAAATGGCGACATCGTTGATATCAAGGGACATGGAGCCGTGCAAAAAGGTATGCCGTACAAAGCCTATCACGGCAAGACAGGACGTGTGTACAATGTTACTCCTCACGCCGTCGGTGTGATCGTAAACAAACGTGTTAGGGGACGAGTCATTCCCAAGAGGATCAATGTTCGCATTGAACATGTTCATCATTCTAAGTGCCGTGAGGATTTCTTGCGTCGCGTAAAGGAAAATGAACGCCTCCTTAAGGAAGCCAAGGAGAAGAAGGTGTGGGTGATTCTGAAGCGTCAGCCAACTCCACCAAAGAAGTCGCACTTTGTGAAGAAATTGGAAGAACCAATTGCTTTGGCTCCAATTCCATACGAGTTCATTGCCTAAGCGCGACTTTAGGAGGAGAATGTGTGTAATTATAATAAATAATTATTTTTTATTTTAAAAATGAGTTGTGCACATTTTCATTTGGCATTAGGATTTAGTTCTCAATTGTTAGTAGACCATGACTTGCTCGAGTGCTGTGCTTTTCATCATCTCTTAGGCTTCGATGGTCAATCTGAAATTCGATATTTAAGATCGTGTGGGACATTGCAATTTCTTTTAGTAAAGTAATCAGAGTGGGCCGAAACGAAAGGGGAGTGTATAGCGGTTTTCAGATTCCCCTATTATAAAGAGACCAGAAAAAAAACCCAAATCAGGGATCGAATCGAATCACTGGATCGCTTCAAATATGCGGTGTTTACCCCTTTCGAATGAGAGCACTATACATGGCGGCCATATAAGCTAGAAAGAGAATATTTCCAGGCAGCAATCGCTTCAACCAAATAGGGTGTTATTTGCCTACATGGGGACAACTCGTCATTGGGCTTTTTCAGTTAGCACTTCCATTTGCGTACGCTAAACTGATTGAGGTCTCGTTCCACTGCAGCACTTCCAGCTGCTTAGGTACGCCAAGTTTATGGATGTACCCTTTCACTGCAATATATCGAATATTATGTTAGCTTCGTCTGGATAGTCCCATTTAATTGGCTAGATTCTTTATTATCAAATTTACTTTTCGATTACAATAAATTTATAAAAGAAACTACAGCATACCCATGTGAGGGCGAGTCCCTCACATTGCGAATTGCCCATGTATTACTTCGTGCAAGATTGCCACAGCAGCTTAGACTTGTGGCCGGGGTATTTAATTCGCTCGTGAAGCACGCTACCTCCCGGGAGTTTGCTGCATCACAAAGTATTAATATGTTCGCATTTGATTTAAAATTTATATTGATTCAAAATGTTTATGTTTATCGTTCAAAATGTGGTTAATGAGGTTTCAGTCTTAATCTCAGGTGGGAATGAGATGTCTTATATTTGTATACTTTAGTGTCAGCAGCATCGAGTTAATCGGTGTGAATCTGTTTCACCTCAGTATGACTCAGCCCTGTTTTGCATCTTTTGTAGCCTCTCTATCTCACCCTGGCAGACTTGTGAACAATAGGCCCGATGTAATGTTCGCACTTTTTTTTCTCCAATTTTTGTTTAAAGAAGCTGAATGATACCGGGTTAGAATGCCAGAGATAATAAAACACCACTTCAAATACTGCGCTACGATTTTGTTCTTTTGCTGTCAGGGTTCGATAGTGAGGCTACAGAAGATGTAAAACAGGGTCATGATAATAGCTGCAGTTAATACACCTTAAACTATATGTAGATTGTTCCAATTGATTGTTATCAAATAATTTTTTTAATCCAATCTCAATCTGAAACAATCAAATGTGAACTTATTATTACGAGCTAATTAAGTACCCGGCCACAAGTCTAAGCTTCGGTGGTAATCTCCCACGAAGTAATACATGGTCGGCACCCCCTTTAGTACTTCACCGTTGTAATCTCCCGCATGTGGAAAAGATAGAGGTCATTAAATAGTGATACCTTCAATACCCAAGTGGTAACCTCCCACAGTCCGTAGGAAAGTATCATGGCCACCAGCCCAGTACTGCGACGGTATACCCCCGGCAGAAGCTTAATAACCAAAAAATTGCGTCCCAACAGGGGTATGTTGTAGTTTTTTATAATTAAGTCAAATTTTTAGTTTTTATTATTTGCCTAATAATTGGTAGAAAATATAATGAATATTGTAAATTTATTGTAAGCGAAAAACTTCGTTTGCCTAGGAACCTAAGAACCTGTATTGAGTCTAAGGATGGAAGGTATTTCTCCTCTATCTGGTAGGCTCCCAGATAATTTACTCTGCTGCGCGAGTCAGTGCCCCACACTTTATATGGAAAGTGACCTGGAGTTTCCTTGACTTCAGATGAATATGTAAAATCTGCATATTCCGTTGTTTTCTAGACCTAACTTCCTGAGGTGTTCACTGAGTTCCATGAGAGACTCTCATGTCGCAACACATAATAAGGTCACAGATTTTAGATCTACAATTGTAGTTTTCTAGGACTGGCTTTACTTCAATTTATTTCTTTTTATTTCCCCCTTTTTCCGTAGTTCTTCTCGCATGATGTGTCTACCAATCCCGCAGAAGGGTCCTGATCCTAAGATAGTGCTTACTGCCCCATTGTCTGCCAGCCGATCGTCTTTCTCGTTACCATCCGCTGCAACATTTATTGGCACCCAGGATTGGGGTAACTGTTGATCCCCTCCAGGTTGATGAGCTTGTCCAAACACTCACAGTTTGGCTGTGTGATGGCATACATCACAGATTCGCTGGTCCATTCTTTTTTGAATAGGCTTATCTATCACCCCAATGTCAGCTCTGGGGATTTTACCGTATAAGTTCTATTTTGGATAGTAATTCCTGTTCTCTGAGTTAGATGCATTTTTCATTCCGTATCCTCTCTTGCGATACTCATGATAGCCCCCACTTGCTGGTTTTTACATATGGGTATTGCTGCTATTAGTACTTCGCTGTTCTATGGAGGGTATTGTTTTTTGAATCCTGATGTTTTCTATAGCATTGTTTCCTGCAGTGTTGCTGTTATGTGAATATATGCTCTACGAATTCTGCTTAATGGGGAGCGACATGGATGTTTGTTGATAGGAATCGCGCGTTGTATACTGCTAGACCCAGAGAACGAAGAAACTAAATACTATCGGCTAAACGAGACCACAAAACGACGAGCCTCCAATAACCATACAAAATATTTGTAAACAAATGGCTACTGAGCCAATAAATTTGTTGGCGCACTGAGGGATCACTAAGTCTATCGATGTTGAACCTGGGCATTCTTGTATTGTCGTGGGATCTTCGAACGGCAGCAGTGCGTAGTTGAAGAATAGCTATCATAAGATGGTGATCTCGAACTATCCCCACATCTGCTTCTCGCCTGTTTCGGACCATGCTATGCATAGCGAACCATGCTATGCAATGGAACCTCTTAACTCAAGACGGCAGAAGACCTGGTGGTCCAAGGAGAACATGGGGCAGAGCAGTCGAGAAGGAAGCACGGCAGTTGGGGAAAAGCTGGGGAGAGCTGAGACACATTGCCAGAAACCGTACACGATGGCGCGTAGGCGTAGTCGAGGCCCTAGGACCCACAAGGGGATATAGGACATAACCAACCAACCAAATAAATAGATTAAACTTAAACAGTCTCTCTAGAGTTGAGGTTACTAGATTGCGCCGAAAAGAGCCTTTACATCACCAATATATGCGCAACACTATATAGATTGAAACAGGCTTTATACTACCACGAAGTCCAAACATCAGCAACGATTGCACACTAATCCACAATACACGCCGAAACGAAATAAAAATAAATACATGTTTACGGTTGGATTGATTTATTAACTTAAACTAAAGAGGAGTATCGTCTACCAAAACCTCAGCTGAATCCCTGGTTTGTCTCCGTCCGCACCTAAACAAAAAAAAAAAAAATAATTTTATTTTTACAGAGAAATCCTCTTAGCTTACGCAAACTTCTGCCTGACCAAGTTGGTAACAATCGTGTCTTTTCCCTCTTCTTCGTACTCAGCCACCTTGGCAGGATGAATTCTTTTCTGATGTGTCCTACAATTCCATCGCAAAGAGAATGCCTGTTTGCAGAAGGCGCAACTATACGGCTGCAATCCTGTATGTGTCAACACATGGCAATTCAAATTCTTCTTGTATCGAAATTTTTTGTCGCAGTATTTACACTTGAAGCGCATTTCATCCGAATGCGTTTGCAAGTGTCCACGAAGTGTATGCTTCGTTTTCAATTCTAGTCCGCAAATATTGCACGTGTACTTCTCCGCGTTGTGATTTTTCTCATGCATCTGAAAAGGAGAGGAAGTCTTACATTTGCAAGAACCATCCCATAGCATTACCTTAACTACTAATTTACTTTTGAACTTTTTATCACAAATTCTGCAGGCGAATGGTGTGTCATCTCGATGGAACTCCTTGTGACGAGTCAAATCACCAGATCTCTTAAACGCTCTCCCGCATTCATCACAGACAAATGGTCGTACATTCGAGTGAACTAGTTTTCGATGATTTCGCAGCGAGAAAGACTTCCGAAATTTAGCTCCACAGATATCACAGGATAATTTCGAGGTAGCATGTGATTTCATGTGGCCGCAGAGACCGCTCTCCGAACGAAACATTTTCTCACAACATGTACATGGGAAGCCGATTTGAATGGCATCTTCTTCAGGCGGAGTATCTATTAATTCTTCGACTTCTTCATAAAAGGTGATGTCGAGCTTGCTCTCACAGCTATCAGTATCGATTTTGGTGCTGCATTCGAATGTTGATTGCGAATGAATGACCATTTTTCCGAATTCAAGAAGTTTTAATAAGAATTCATAACATTCATCACATACCGTTGTGGGCGCTGCGTCAGTTAATTCGATCTAAAAGTGTAGTGTATGTATAATTTTTTTTTTATTTAAAATGAACAGAGGGCGATTTATGAACATGGCTGACCTGTAAAGAGAAATGCTTTTCGATTGTTAAACGAAGATCGGGAGAGGTATCATCTCTATCTAGGACATCTTTTGTACAGCCTTCACTTTTTGCACATAATCTGCACCAATTGTTAAATCCTTGGTGCATTTTGTCAACAAATAAAGCATTTAATACAAAATTCTACCTTAACCAAATAAAAAAAAGTCTGAGAAATGACATTTTTCAGAAATTCGTTACGGTCTGTATAAGTTTGATGGCACTAGGTGTGTTTGATCAGCGCACTAGGGTTTTTTCATGCTCACTGGTTTCGCACTAGCGTGTTCGATGTTCGCGAGTGCTGCTCTAAATTTATCCACTAACCATTTGCAGCATTGCTTTCGATGGCACTGGGGGCGCACTGAGTTCACCCCAGGTATCTCGGAGCAATAAAAAAAGTGCTCTCAAAAATCTAAATTGTTGGCTGTCATTCGGTTGTGATCTGTGTAAGACCAAATACTTTGCGTATGTATGTACATATATAGGAAAATGTTAATAAAAATGTGTAAATATGAGATGCAAACATTTATAAAATATAATAGCCAAAAACATAAAGTCAAATCGCTTTACTTGCAAAAATCGAATAATGGAAGGTTTCAGAGCAACATATTTATGTAAAATAAAATTTCTGGGGTTGCTCTGGTGATTTTTACAGCCATTGAAATGCTCTGACACTACTGGTGCTGCGGACATCGAACAAACCTGCTGAGTGCACAACTAACTGCCAAATCCACGATTTATTGTCTTTGTGCACCATATGGTACCCAATAGACGATCAGATGATTTTAATGTACAGTTTTAGCTATTTAACGATAATGAAAAAAATAAAAATACATTCCCAAATTTCAATTGCGTCATTAAACGTGACGTCTTTCATTTACTCTGACAGGAGTTTCTTGCAAGATTTTGCTCGATAATTTACAATTTGCAAATGAGGAGCTAAATTATTTCATTTCCCATACTTGAGCATTTTTGGTTTCCCAGAATGATTTCCATTGCGTCATTAACCCAGACGTCCTGCATTTGCGACTGTTTACACACCAACTCTCATTTGTTAAGATAACTTTTATACGGTACGATAAACAAATCGACTGATTTTTCGGACTCGTGTTGTACTTTTACATGTTACGATTTTCAACGCCAATTTTTGATATTTCTGTTTCACTAACGTCGTTTTTTGATGCGTCTGTTTCACTCACGAAAACAATTACGAAATACGATAAAGCGAAAAAAAAGAAAATCGTCTGCAATTCTTCTACCCGGTCGGTTCGATCTGACACTTGCACTTTTCTTCTCCGCTTCACATACTACCAAGTGTCGGACCGAGCTTTGTCGTGTCGTGTAAAAGTTGAATAAATTATCTTAATACCAGCAAATGAAATGGCTGAAAACAAACTTTAACTAGGGAAACATATGTACCTTTTATTGAATTGAAGTGAATGGAAAACTGTCCAAAAAAGAAGTGATGGCATTTGGAGGTCATTCCATGTTCAAGCACGCGAACAATATGCAGTGTCATTTCTGACGTCTAATTAAACAAAAGGTAATAGAAATGTCAGATATTCGAATTGGTGCTTCGAATGTACTTACAAATAGATGAGGATAGCTCATCAATGAGAGGAGCAACAACTGGTGTCTGCACACCTAACACGTTCTCGTGTTTGTACCTGGAATGTGCTAAATGTAGCGAAAACAGCGTATTTTGACAATCTCCGTCCAACCCGATTGCAAATTGCTGCTTGGAAATATTTGTTGTTAATAATGCCTAAAACGCAATATCGCCTCGACCTCGGCTTCGCCTGAAGTCTATGAGTTAAACCATAGGAAATCAATGTATCCTACCACAATGTCAATTCCACTTCTACCTTACGTTTTCAATTCGTAAAGAAAAACGTAATGCTACGTAACAACACTCTAACCAGAGTCGAAAGTTGAGATGAGATGAACTTTTGCTTGCTTTGACAGATGAGCAGACAAAAAACAAAAACAAAATGGGTTGCCGTGGTGTAGTGATAACTTCATCGCTTGTCACTCTCTTGGTTCACGGTTCGAATCCTGATGTCAAAAATCATCTATTTATTTCGCATGAAATAAATAAAAAAAAAAGTCGATCACTTGCGAAAGCTAAGTCAACTCTACTGTGAAGGCATAACATTACTGTCAGTGTTGTGGTCATATGGCTAAAATGCAACTTGATCGTGATGATGACATCAGGAGGACGGAAAAAAATACTGTGAATCATAAGCAACGACAATAACAGCCAAAACCAAAAAAATATTCTCCAGTTATCTGGACAGCCACCCTTCACTGAAACTTAACTACCACCTGAGTTTCAAGCCAACTACACTGTCTTTCTCTCTGTCTCTTCCCCTTTCCACAAAAAAAACGCCCGTGTCCTAAAAATTAGTATAAGGGTATTCATATCCCCTTTAACACGTGCAAATTAAAAAAAAAAAAAAATGTAAACAAACTAATTCAAGGTGCTCATAACGCGAATGGTACGTAACGAGACGAAGCCGAGGTCGACGCGATATTGTGTTTTAGGCATTGCGTTCTATGATGATTGCAAGAAAACCTAAAAGAGTACAATATAGTTTCAAAGTAGCAAATTTTAAACTTGTTTGTCGCAGAGAATAAAGTTACTTACCATTACCAAAGATTGCAACTGATGTTGCAAATACTTGCTGTGACCAAATCTGTTTTATGACGGAATAAAACCTACATACGAATAAAAGCACATTCTGGTTTCAAAGTAATCAATTAGAAATTTATTTCTCAGAGGAGAGAAATTATTTCACAACCACGATTGCGAATTGTTGCGTATTGTTGAGAGGAACTCTACGTATGTACTTTTTAAATATCAGATGGACGTCTCGACATTACCTGTGCTTTTAAAATCTCTCTTACAGCAGCGCTGGAAACTATACTTTGCATTTTATAGTTGCACTGTTGATTTTAAAAGTGCATCTTGACAGCAATTTTGTTATAACTTCTCGAAAATATATTAATTACATTTATAGTCATAGACTTTGTAAGGCTTTCTTCACTTTTCTGAATTTTTTTTCATGTATTCAGTCTTTTCAGGGACAGCGAATGAAGAATAGCCCTGAGGTAAGGCATGAATGTCGTACGAATAGACTAAATTCCACCAAACGGAAAGGGCAACTTCGTCAAAAATGAATGACCCGACCTCCCTGGCGGCAGTTTGTGTGTATAACTATTTAACTACTCAATGAAAACCTAAAACAGTTTAAAGATGAGAAATGAACAAAACAGCTAATTTACATATCTCAGGTGGAAAGCCAGGTAAGCTGAAAAATCCACTCCCCTCGGAGGTCCGTCCTATGGATTTTCTTTTCGTAAGGAGTCTGAAACATTGTCGGCTAAATACAAAAAAGTCTGTGAAGAAGAGATGGTATTAAGAAACTCAATGAAAACCTTATTAACGAGATTAATTTTTTAAAGCTTGAGTTGCAGCTGTTAAAATAAAGTATCTATCTCAGAAAAGCACACAATTTCCCAAAAAAAGGTATAACAAAACTAGCACATGTAGTACAAATGGGGAACATCGCAAAGGTAATTAAGATACCAAAACCAGGTAAACCAATTAGCCAACAGAATAAAGGACAACATAAAAAGAGCAGTTCTTAATGAGTTAAAAGTCAGTCCATGTTAATTTTTCAAATAAAATAGTACAACATATTCCAGTGTACATAAATAACGCAGTTCTGTTCTCGAACTCAGCGAAATATCTGGGGATGGTTCTTTACGCAAAGTTACGATCGAAAGTCCACATAAAAAAAAAACAAGAGGAACTTAGCATAAGTTACAATAGAATGTATAGGCGTTAATGCTCCGTGGCATGTACGCAACTCTGATCTGCACAGAGATCTAGAAATATAAACGGTAGATGATGAGTTACTCAACTACTGAATAATGATTATTTAGTTAGAAGACTATTATTAGAATTAATTAATTAATAAAAATTTAACAAAAAAAAAAAAAAGAAAGGAGCAAAAAAATATAGATATATATTCAGTACGAAATTGAATTCGAAAAGGTCTTTTTCGACAATTCCAAAAAACCGTAAAAAATTATCCCTTTCTAGTACCACCTATAGAATAATTAAATTCATTCATTCATCCAAAAAGTGGGGAATATACATATGTATATATATCATATATAAAAAAAATACTCACACAGATCAGTAGCGGCTCATGACGCAGAGTCGGGAGCTCACTTTACCAAAAATAAACCTTTTCCGGATATTCGCATTCAAGAACAAATATTCATAATAGATCAAATTTTGTTTACCCATTCGCGTAAAAGTCGGGCATTTGAAATGTTGTGCACGAATAATTTTTTAAAAATTCGGCATTTGTCTTGTAGAGAATTTTGAAATTTTTCGAATGACGTACCGTTTTCGAGATATTTGTACTTAAAAATGATTTCCGCTATAGCTTCGAGTAAAGTCCGACATTTTGGAACATTGCGTAAAATTCAGTATACATATTCGTAGAACAGACAGCTTTCAAGATATTCCCACTCAAATACGATTTTCATTATTAGCTTTGGGATAAAGCCCGATATGTTGGAAGATTGCGTAGTTATAATATTAAATTTTTTTGAATATTTCGGCATCCGTCTTGTAGAGAATTTCAAAATTTAAAACTTAAGGGCTAACCATAATGGACTTCAGTGGGATTAACCTTATGTCAAAACCGAACGAAAAGCCCACTCAATTTCTGTCAAACTCTGTAGTTACTAGAGGTGGGGAAAATGCTTCATTTTGCTGAAGTGCTTCATTCACTCTGCTTCAGTTGAAAGAAGCGTAAACTGAAACATTCATTTTGAAGCATTCATATAAGTAACCAAGAATGATAGAATAGAAGATTGCGCAGTTAGGTATAAAAAAATCACACGTTCTGCGCATGACGTCACAGGGGACCGGCGATTTGACAGTAGTGTTTGTTTTTGCTGTAAATTCATTAATAATTGCTGTGAAATGTAAAAATATGTGTTTTTAGTTGTTTAATTACATTATTGTGGTTAATAGAAAACAACAAGGATGTAATCAAGTGTTTGTTACAAAATAAAACAGTTATATGTACGTTCATAATGATGGATTTTCTTTTTATTTTTTAATTGAATATTTTGTTAAATTTCCGTTTTCTTTGATAAGAATTCTCAGCAATTTCCCTATTTAGCTTTCTTATCCTAAAGAACATTCGTATCAAAAAACAGTTTTTTCACTTTCTCCTCGCAACTTATGTCCACCGCTAACTCTAAATGTTTTTTAAAAAAATCCTTTGAAATCATCTCCGTTGACGGATTCAAAGATTTTTTCAAGTGCACTTATGTGCAGCATCAAATCCGCCGTTGGCTTTGATAAACCTCCTTCGTTGACGTGATTTACCCACGTAAATGTATTATCCCTTTCGGGATTAACTCGAATGTCTGGGACTTTTTCGCTTTCGGCCTCTTATAGTTATGCTTTTAAGAATTGTACCTATACCAAATATTTAAACAAATTAATAGAATATTGTAATATGCGAGCTACGGCTCGAGTAGATAAAACAATCTTCTGTGAAATTATTTCTTTATATTCTAGTCTATAGAACAATCCAGGTTCACACTATACTATTCTTCGCAATTCTTTTCTTACAAGTTCTCTGTCCTCTCAAATCACTTTATCTCCTTTCAATTACTTAATTCACAAATCCAAACTAATTACTTCTTCTTGTTAAATCTCAACTTTCAATTTATCACAAAATTACAACTTCGCCCATTATCACTTTTCTAATCTCTTCGTCACAGTTTAAAAACTACTGCCCCTTTCTCAATCGCCATCTGTCCTTATATAGCAGAAGTTTCTGATATCCAGAAACTTCTAGCAAATTCTTCGACCACTGGAACAAGAGAAATTCCAAGATGACAATCATTCTTGCAGTTATAATTCCCTCTCATCCGTGATATTATCCGTCTCTTTCGTAGACATGAACTGTGGAAACCGCAGACACGAACCTCGAATGAAAGGATACTTCGAACCAAAATTCTGCCAGAATGAAAAGACACTTCGGAATTTGTTGCATCATACTTTTAGGGAGCGTAGTTATTATTATGCTACAATATTGTAATATGCTGGCTACGGCTCGAGTAGATAAAACGATATTCTGTGAAATTTATTTCTTTATTTTCTAGTCTATAGAACAATTCAAGTTCACACTATACTATTCTTTGCAAATTCTTTTCTTACAAGGTCTCTTTCCTCTCAAATCACTTTATCTCCTTTCAATTACTTAATTCACAAATCCAAACTAATTACTTTTTCTTGTTTACTCTCAACTTTCAATTTATCACCAAATTACAACTTCGCCCATTATCACTTTTCCAATCTCTTCGCCACGGTTCTAAACCAACTGTCTTTTTTTGATCGCCATCTGTCCTTATATAGCAGAAGTTTCTGATAGCCAGAAACTTCTAGCAAATTCTTCGACCACTCGAATGAAGGACAGTTTGAACCAAAATTCTGCCAGAATGGAAAGTCACTTCGGAATTTGCTGCATAGACATAGGCGCGTAGTTATTATTATGCTACACTGCCCCCCTCTTAGACGTGTTCGTCCCGAACAAGTGCATCCTCATTTCGGCCATTGTATCGACTCAGTCGGTCCACATGAACCACTTTCATTTTGGCCCTTGGTCCTCGCTGGATGCGGTAGACAACATCGTTGATGCGGGTTACTATTCTGTAGGGACCTTCCCAGTTCCGCTGTAACTTAGGTGATTTCCCCTTTTGGCGATGGGGATTATACAGCCACACCAGATCTCCTTCCTGGAATCCTGACGTTGTTGCCTTGGCATCATACCTGGTCTTCATGCGGTCGCTCGTCATCTTAATCTGGCTTCTGGTCCTTTGGTGTATGTCCCTAAGCCTTTCCCTAAGGTCCGCCACGTACTCTTCTTCATTTCTGGGCTCATTGGTAGGAGATCCAAATTTCACCTCACTGGGTAAACGAGCTATTCCACCAAATAAGATTTCGAACGGCGTATGTCGAGTAGTGCTATGCACGGCACTTCTATAGGCCATCAAAAACAAGGGAATCTGCCGGTCCCAATCCCGTTGGTAGTCACCTACGACCTTCGAGAGATGTTCGTCCAAAGTCCTATTGAAACGCTCCACCATACCGTCCGACTGTGGATGAAGCGGGGTTGTCCTTGTCTTTTTGATTCCGAGTAGTTGACACATCTCTTGGAAGATTCTTGACTCGAAGTTCCGCCCTTGGTCAGAATGCAATTCCAAGGGCACACCGAATCTGCTAACCCAATTGTAGACGATCTGCTCCGCCACGGTTCTGCTTTCCTGGTTAGGGATCGGAAACGCTTCCGGCCACTTACTGAAGTAGTCCATCACTACGAGTATATACCGATTACCATTGTCGGTTTCCGGAAAGGGCCCTGCGATGTCAATGGCGATTCGTTCGAAAGGTGCTCCCACGTTGTATTGGTGCATCTTACCTCGAGTTTTGATTCTCGGACCCTTGCTAGCTGCACACACGTCGCATTTTCTGCACCAGTCTTCGATATCTTCCTTCGCTTTTAACCAATAAAAACGTTCTCGTACCTTTTCTAGCGTCTTATTCACTCCCAAGTGGCCTCCGGTCGCCCCGCCATGCATTTCCTGTAACACCTCCTTGACCCTCGTCCGCGGTACGACAAGCTGCATTACAAACGACTTTCCGTCGGAGGATTCCCATTTTCTTCTCAGAACACCTTCTTGGACATGGAGGGAGTCCCACTGCGCAAAATATGCCTTTAAGGTCGGGCTTCTGTGAGAGATGTCCTGATGATCCGGTTTCTCCATGTTCTCCTTCCAGGCCAGAATCGGCTCGATATCCGGGTCTTCCTTCTGAGCGTTCCGGATCTCATCTACGCTCCAGCCGGCGATAGGTTCGGCTCTCATTCTTTGGATGGAAACCAGCTCCCGTTCTTCCTGACGCGCACAATGTTTACAATCCGTTCTGCATGGTCTCCGGGACAGTGCATCCGCATTAGAGTGGAGTTTTCCTTTACGATGCTGTATTTCGTAGTCGTAGATTTGCAGCCTTTCGATCCATCTTGCGACCTGACCCTCAGGACTCTTGAACTGTAATAGCCATTTTAAGGCTGCATGGTCTGTGCGAAGAACGAACTTCCTCCCGTAGAGGTATTTGTGAAAATGCTTCGTAGCCAAGATCAAAGCTAGAAGTTCCCGCCTTGTCACGCAGTAGTTCCTTTCTGGCTTAGAGAGCACCTTGCTGAAGTACGCAACCACCTTCTCTTGGCCGTCATGCACCTGGGAGAGTACGGCTCCTACCCCGACATTACTAGCATCTGCATCCACAACGAACGTTTCCCCGGGAGTGGGGTAAGCCAGTATCGGGGCATCGCATAGCCGTTGTTTAAGTGCCTTGAAGCTCTTCTCGCACTCAATTGACCATTTGAATTGTTTTCCCTTTTCCGTCAACTGGTGCAGGTTCTTTGCGATCCCGGCAAAATCCTTCACGAACCGTCTGTAGTAGGTGGCTAGGCCCAGGAAGCTCCTTAGTTGGTGTTTGTCTTTGGGGACTGGCCAGTTTTTCACCGCTTCGACCTTCTCCGGATCGGTCCTCACTCCTTTCGCTGAAATTATGTGTCCCAGGTACTTGACTTCCGCTCTAAACAGGGCGCACTTCTTGGGGTTGAGCTTCAGGTGGGCACTTCGAAGCCTTTGAAACACATCCCTTAGATTGTCTCGGTGTTGCGCAAACGTTTTTCCTACGACGATGACATCATCCAAGTATACCAAACAGGTTTTCCATGTTAACCCTTGCAGGACACATTCCATCAATCGCTCGAAAGTCGCCGGAGCATTGCACAGCCCGAATGGCATTACCGTGAATTGCCATAGCCCATTTCCTGTGGTGAAGGCGGTTTTCTCCCGGTCTTCTGGATGGATCTGTACCTGCCAGTAGCCACTCTTCAAGTCGAGAGTGGAAAACCATCGGGCTCCTGATAGTGTGTCTAGCGTGTCGTCAATCCGTGGCAGAGGATAGCTGTCTTTCTTGGTGACGTAATTGAGCTGCCGATAGTCCACGCAGAACCGCGTGCTGCCATCTTTCTTCTTTACCAGTACAACCGGTGATGCCCACGGACTTTTGGAACTTTCAATCAGACCTTCTTTCTCCATTGCCGACACCATCTCTGCAACTTCTGTCTGCTTTGCCAATGGAAGGCGCCTAGCAGGCTGACGAATTGGTCTAGTATCACCAGTGTCTATTCGATGTTGTACCAGGTGTGTTCGGCCGTATTCTCCGTCCTGTGAGGCAAATACATCAGCGTACTCATTGATAAGATTCTCTGCCATAGTTCGCTGCTCCTGATTCAGCTCACTGGACTGGAGAATCGTCTCTCTCGTTTCCGCTGTCCAAGGTGATGGGAGAGGTTTTGGAGCATCACGTTCAGATATTGTTGCGACGGCGGTAATCGGCGTGCATTTTCCAGTCACATCCCCTCGCCTTAGTTTTACAGTGTGTGGTCTTGCGTTCAAAACCCTCACTGGAACCATGGTGTTCTTTGGTTCGACTAACGTCTTTCCCACGATGTAGTCTTGAGAATTCTTCTCTGGGTCTGGTTCTACTATGTAGAATCGGTGGCTCCCAAGATCACCTTCCAGCTTTGTCCAAATGATTGTCTCTGAAGACGGCGGCAAAACTTCGTCTTTGCTGATGACTGTCCTGAGAGTTACGGCATTCTCATTTCCGTACACCATCGGAATCTCCACATTTCGATACCTCAGTACTTGCATCCCGATGTCCAAGATTACTTCATTTGCTTTCATGAAGTCTACTCCGATGATGCACTCGTCGCATATATCTGCCACCAGAAACGCATGGGAGAACGTCAGTCCTGCCAGAGTAATCGTAAGACGAACTTCTCCAAATACCTTCGCCATTTCCCCTGTTGCAGTCTTCAGGCAGTAGCTGTTGGTGTTGTGCAGCCAGGAGCTTTTGACGATATCTCTTCTTACAATGGAGGCAGTGGCACCTGTGTCGATGGTGGCTACGCACTTCTTCTCGTTGATTAGTGCCTCCACTGTCAGGCTCTTGTTACCCCGTTTGGTTTGCGAAACTTGAATGGTGGTCCTGGGGGCCTCGATTCCAGTAACCAACTTCTGCCCCGCGAAGTTGGTCCTTACGCATCTCCCGACTGCTGGTTTTGGGAAGTCTGACCGACAGGATGCTTCCTCTCTGCTTCTCCTACTTCCGCAATGTGGACAATTTCCTCGTCTAGGTGCACTCCTGCACTGCCGTTGTAGGTGTCCGGTTTGGTTGCAATTCCAGCAACGGATTTGACTTCCGCGAGCTTTGACGGCTGTTCTCTGGCATGAGCATTCCACGACGGACATTTCCCTGACACGGTGTATTCCCTGGTATGCTTGGTCCGCAGCCTTCATTGACAAAGCGAATGCCAATGCCTCGGGGAGTGTTCGCTTTTCAGCCATCCTTACAGCCATTTGCAGTTGTCTGTCCTCTATGGCCTGAATAAAAGCTTCCACCGCCATTTCGTTGATAAGCTCCTCACCGGCTTTAGGGTATGAAAGATGGGCTAGTCGCTCTATATCCGCTTGCAACTGTTGGAGCGTTTCCCCCCTTTTCTGGACTCGACTACGCAGCTGAACCCTGTACACCTGCTGCATGTGTTCATCCCCAAACCGCATCTCGATAGCCTGAACCAGAGAGTCGTAGTTCTGCTGTTTATCTTCCGGGATGGTCTGCAAGAGCTCCGCAGCTGGACCCCTCAGTGCAAGCGTGAGTGCAATAGACTTCTCTTCATCGTCCCAGCTATTGGTCATTGCGGCCGCTTCGAATTGCCTCTTATAAATTGGCCATGATGTTTGACCATCGAAGATAGGAGGCTGCATCTCCTTTCTTCTCAGACCGTCAGTGGAATATTCCCGTGCTTTCTGTCTCTTCACGTTGCTGAGCTCCTTAGCAAGATTTTCGACTTGCTTTTCTACTTTTTCAAACTGAGTCTCTATCTTCCCGAACTGAGTTTCATGTTTCTCAAAATTTTCATCGAATCTAGTTTCGACTTTTTCGAGTTGCGTCTCGACCTTCTCGATTTTCTCTTCGATCACTTCGAATTTGGATTCCAAGTTCTTGTTTTGCTCATCAAGTTTACTTTCCAGAGCATCTAGAGAATTCTTTTGTTCGTCTATAGCTTTCTTTTGTTCGTCCATTGCTTTCTTTTGTTCGTCCAGCTTAAGTTCTAGAGAATTCCTCTGGTCGTCCATTGCTTTCTTTTGTTCGTCCATCTTAAGTTCTAGAGAGTTCTTTTGGTCGTCCATTGCTTTCTTTTGGTCGTCCATTGCTTTCTTTTGGTCGTCCATTGCTTTCTTTTGTTCGTCCAGCTTAAGTTCTAGAGAATTCCTTTGGTCTTCTATTGCTTTCTTTTGTTCGTCCATGACTAACTTAAGTTGCAGGAGCAGACTTGTTATACCCGGGTCGGCTGCTGTACTTGCTTGTTCCTCTTCCACGTCAAACTCTACGTCGTGCGGATTTTCACCTTCCTGCGTTACTGCTTCTTCCAGACGAATCAGCAGGGCATCTTTTCCCCCAGTTGTGTCGAGGTTCCGCTTACTGAGTTCTGCCTTTAGTTGAGTTATAGTTAGTTTTTCCCAATTTGCGACCCATTTTGCGCAACTAATTAACTCAACACAGAAATCGTTTTTTTTTTTTTTTTGTGCAATTTCACACCACGGAAATAGTTATTCACAGAATAAGTTTTATCCCACTTCTGACACCAATGTAATATGCTGGCTACGGCTCGAGTAGATAAAACGATATTCTGTGAAATTTATTTCTTTATTTTCTAGTCTATAGAACAATTCAAGTTCACACTATACTATTCTTTGCAAATTCTTTTCTTACAAGGTCTCTTTCCTCTCAAATCACTTTATCTCCTTTCAATTACTTAATTCACAAATCCAAACTAATTACTTTTTCTTGTTTACTCTCAACTTTCAATTTATCACCAAATTACAACTTCGCCCATTATCACTTTTCCAATCTCTTCGCCACGGTTCTAAACCAACTGTCTTTTTTTGATCGCCATCTGTCCTTATATAGCAGAAGTTTCTGATAGCCAGAAACTTCTAGCAAATTCTTCGACCACTCGAATGAAGGACAGTTTGAACCAAAATTCTGCCAGAATGGAAAGTCACTTCGGAATTTGCTGCATAGACATAGGCGCGTAGTTATTATTATGCTACAATATCATTAAAATCAATCAAAGAAAAATAGCCTGTAAGGGTATAATCCAATCCTTCTAGATCGGGCGTATCATCGACTGCTACATTAGCGCTATCCGATAGTACACCTTCATTGTACCCAAGTATGTATGTATTATCGCAGCCTATACTTAATTTTGGTCGCTTCATTTTCCAAAGATGTGATACAGTCCTTTAGAGTTTCTGTAGAAATCATACTCTCTACAAAAGAGGCATTGTTATTGAAGTCCTTTTCTTCAGCAACTGATGATTCCTTTTCAGCTGGGGTTTGCTGTAGCAAGCATACAATAATCTGTTTCGTAGCTCGAGCTTGCATAAGGTTGGAGCGAGATGAAACAGAAACTGGTTCAGCTGTTCGGTCTATAGTTGGAATAGTTCCCGGCTTCAATCTATATATATATATATATATATTTGTATAAATTTAAACTAAAGTATAATAACATAACCATTTCAAATTGGAGATTCCTTTCGATATCATCCGGAGTAAAATGAGCACAACAACTTCGAGACGTTTTCATATTTAATTGTTTTTTTCGTCGGCAAAAATTAACCCATTGCCTCATCAAGACTAAGTGTCAAACTCAATCCTCTTTCGATTCCATTCTAACTCGATCCCTCAATTCGGTTACAGCGAAAATCTGGATCGAAACTCAATCCTTTTTCAATCCAGTAAATGTCCATATAAACATAGTAAATGCGTTGTACTCCAGCTTTTGCTTGACGTTCAGCCACCTTAACGTGTCCAGATTAGAAGTTATTGGGGTAAATCGGTTACACCTCTGAATACTCCTCATAGCCTTGTTTTACCGCTTTTGAAGCCTTTTTATTTGACCTTGATTGCACCATGAAAAAAGTATTGTAACACAAAATTCAAAGTGAGGTTTCACTATGGTGTTATAAACCGTTATAGCTGTCATGTCATCCATCTGTTTTCTGATCCCTTTTAAGAATCCAATTTTTGTTACCAATTTTCTTGCATATTGTAGGGGAAAACAACACGAAGAAAAATTCAGTCTTTCCATCTACAATATGTAGTCCATATGTTTTCAAGTTTGTTCAAGTTCATTATGGGTAACTACTAGAGGTGTATCATCCGAGACTAAATCATTCATTGGAGTGCTTCATTAAAATGAAGCAATGCTTCACTTCCGTCTCACACTTCACTGCTTCATTTACTTCTATTAGTTCCTACACTTCAATTCATTTTACACTTCTTTCGCTTCTTTCGCTTCTTTTGGCGTCTCTACTCAAATAGGATTGGGACTGCTGTTGCTTCATTTTTGTTCATTTCTCCTCTACAAAATGTACATACTCATTCGTGTGTTCGATTCCGATGGATAGTTAGGGGAGGCATAATATGCTTATCACTCTTTTTTTCGTTTCGTTCTTCTTCTTCTTCTCTGGCTTCACACTTCACTGTTGTTGCTTACAAGAATAATAGAATACAAGATTACGCATTGCGCATATCCGCCATGTATTTTTTTGTCTGATAGCTCTGTGACGTCACAGGGGACCTACCAACTTTTATTTCTCGTATTTTTCTGTGATTGTTGGCGCGAATAATTTTGAAAGTTTGAAAATTTTTGTGTGAATAATTGATGAAATGAAAATTTAAGAATTAAAATGAGGTGTGTGGTATTCAACTGCGATAATAATAATAAGGACAATGCAAATAGCATTCGATTTTATAACTTTCCTAAAGGCAAACAGTCGATATGAAATTTAAATCGATCGAAAATGAAATTTGGTGTTCTATATTTCACTATTATCGATTTCGATTTCAAATTTTTCGAAATTGAGTCAAAGTGAAATTGGGGTGTTCCACATTTCGATTTTATCGATTTGCGCGTGATTCCAAAGCGATCGTTTCATTCAGTGTGAAATAGTACAAAGCAGACGTCATTGAAAATGTAAGCGAATAAATTGCATTGCATTTTTTAATAAGTTTATTAAAATAATATATTTAAACAGGGGCAAGTATAAGAATATTGCACAGGAGGCTATATTTATTAAATGGAGAACCATAAGGATCTTTCTAGAGGATTCATGAAAGGTGATCGAGTTGTCGCGGATGCGCGGCCTAATAGTTTGCAGCACCATCATGAGAGCACATTTATCTAATCGATAATATGATATGAATCTGGAATAACAAATAAAGTAAGAAAACTGAACTTTCGTTTGCAAAAATTGTACGTATGCAGCATCTACAATTTCCAACGGATTTGAAAGGTCTCTCAGCGTACGCCTTTTTATTTTTTCCTCAGCATACCACTCTTTGTCAATTCGCAGTACCACAGCAATTAATATAACACTCATTATTAAATAAATCGCGATAATGAGACGAAATTTAAAAAAAAACAACCGATTTGCCAAAATAAAAATATTTGTGCAACTCAAATGACAGATATCAGCTGTTTTTAATTTCACAAAAAGTGATTTCGAAAAATTTTCGACATTAGTAAATCGTTTGGAATGTGGAACACTAAAATCGAATTCACTCGATTTGCAATTTCGATTTCATTTCACTCGAATTCTGGAACCTAGCTGTGAATGCCTCATTTCATTACATTCCGTAAGCCCACAGAAGTTAACGAAAACTTGACGAAATGCCATACTATTTGCATGTAATGGGACATTTCATTAAGCTAGCGTAAGCTCATTCAAGTCCATTATGGTTGGCTCTTTAGGGCATAATCTATTATAGTGTAACATAATGTAGCATAATAACTACGCCCTCGAACAGGCAACAAATTCCGAAGTGTCTTTTCATTGCTTTCTTTTGA
Source organism: Pocota personata (assembly GCA_963082735.1). Lineage (NCBI taxonomy): Eukaryota > Metazoa > Arthropoda > Insecta > Diptera > Syrphidae > Pocota > Pocota personata. The sequence goes on from OY720430.1 coordinate 144,535,273, forward strand.
GGTTCGTGTCTGAAATTAGTCACCACAGCTCGGATAATATCGCGGATAAAAGAGAACAAGAGAGAATTATAACTGCACGAAATGATTGTCATAATTTTTAGGGATTTTGTTTTTAGGTATTTTTGTTTTTGGTCGAAGAATTTGCTAGAAGTTTCTGGCTATCAGAAACTTCTGCTATATAAGGACAGATGGCGATCAAAAAAAGGACAGTTGGTTTAAAACTGTGGCGAAGAGATTAGAAAAGTGATAATAGGCGAAGTTGTAATTTTGTGATAAATTGAAAGTTGAGAGTGAACAAGAAAAAGTAATTAGTTTGGATTTGTAAATTAAGTAATTGAAAGGAGATAAAGTGATTTGAGAGGAAAGAGACCTTGTAAGAAAAGAATTTGCGAAGAATAGTATAGTGTGAACTTGAATTGTTCTATAGAGTAGAAAATAAAGAAATAAATTTCACAGAATATCGTTTTATCTACTCGAGCCGTAGTCTGCATATTACATTGGTGTCAGAAGTGGGATAAAACTTATTCTGTGAATAACTATTTCCGTGGTGTGAAATTGCACAAGAAAAAAAAAAAAAAAAAAACGATTTCTGCGTTGAGTTAATTAGTTGCGCAAAAATGGGTCGCAAGTTGGGAAAACTAACTATAATTCAACTAAAGGCAGAACTCAGTAAGCGGAATCTCGACACAACTGGGGGAAAAGATGCCCTACTGATTCGTCTGGAAGAAGCAGTAACGCAGGAAGGTGAAAATCCGCATGACATAGAGTTTGACGTGGAAGAGGAACCAGCAAGTACAGTAGCCGACCCGGGTATAACAAGTCTGCTCCTGCAACTTAAGTTAGTCATGGACGAACAAAAGAAAGCAATAGAAGATCAAAGTCATAAGCTCGATGACCAAAGGAATTCTCTAGAACTTAAGTTGGATGAACAAAAGAAAGCAATGGATGAACAAAAGAAGGCAATGGACGAACAAAAGAATTCTCTAGAACTTAAGTTGGATGAACAAAAGAAGGCAATGGACGAACAAAAGAATTCTCTAGAACTTAAGATGGACGAACAAAAGAATTCTCTAGATGCTCTGGAAAGTAAACTTGATGAGCAAAACAAGAACTTGGAATCCAAATTCGAAGTGATCGAAGAGAAAATCGAGAAGGTAGAGACGCAACTCGAAAAAGTCGAAACTAGATTCGATGAAAACTTTGAGAAGCATGAAACTCAGTTCGGGAAAATAGAGACTCAGTTCGAAAAAGTAGAAAAACAAGTCGAAAATCTTACTAAGGAACTCAGCAACGTGAAGAGACAGAAAGCACGGGAATATTCCACCGACGGTCTGAGAAGAAAGGAGATGCAGCCTCCTATCTTCGATGGTCAAACATCATGGCCAATTTATAAAAGGCAATTCGAAGCGGCCGCAATGACCAATAGCTGGGACGATGAAGAGAAGTCCATTGCACTCACACTTGCACTGAGGGGTCCAGCTGCGGAGCTCTTGCAGACCATCCCGGAAGATAAACAGCAGAACTACGACTCTCTGGTTCAGGCTATCGAAATGCGGTTTGGGGATGAACACATGCAGCAGGTGTACAGGGTTCAGCTGCGTAGTCGAGTCCAAAAAAGGGGGGAAACGCTCCAACAGTTGCAAGCGGATATAGAGCGACTAGCCCATCTTTCATACCCTAAAGCCGGTGAGGAGCTTATCAACGAAATGGCGGTGGAAGCTTTTATTCAGGCCATAGAGGACAGACAACTGCAAATGGCTGTAAGGATGGCTGAAAAGCGAACACTCCCCGAGGCATTGGCATTCGCTTTGTCAATGAAGGCTGCGGACCAAGCATACCAGGGAATACACCGTGTCAGGGAAATGTCCGTCGTGGAATGCTCATGCCAGAGAACAGCCGTCATGGATGAAGACAGAGCTCGCGGAAGTCAAATCCGTTGCTGGAATTGCAACCAAACCGGACACCTACAACGGCAGTGCAGAAGTGCACCTAGACGAGGAAATTGTCCACATTGCGGAAGTAGGAGAAGCAGAGAGGAAGCATCTGGAGGTGATAACATCCATCCTGTCAGTCAGACTTCCCAAAACCAGCAGTCGGGAAATGCGTAAGGACCAACTTCGCGGGGCAGAAGTTGGTTACTGGAATCGAGGCCCCCAGGACCACCATTCAAGTTTCGCAAACCAAACGGGATAACAAGAGCCTGACAGTGGAGGCACTAATCAACAAGAAGAAGTGCGTAGCCACCATCGACACAGGTGCCACTGCCTCCATTGTAAGAAGAGATATCGTCAAAAGCTCCTGGCTGCACAACACCAACAGCTACTGCCTGAAGACTGCAATAGGGGAAATGGCGAAGGTATTTGGAGAAGTTCGTCTTACGCTTACTCTGGCAGGACTGACGTTCTCCCATGCGTTTCTGGTGGCAGACATATGCGACGAGTGCATCATCGGAATAGACTTCATGAAAGCAAATGAAGTAATCTTGGACATCGGGATGCAAGTACTGAGGTATCGAAATGTGGAGATTCCGATGGTGTACGGAAATGAGAATGCCGTAACTCTCAGGACAGTCATCAGCAAAGACGAAGTTTTGCCGCCGTCTTCAGAGACAATCATTTGGACGAAGCTGGAAGGTGATCTTGGGAGCCACCGATTCTACATAGTAGAACCAGACCCAGAGAAGAATTCTCAAGACTACATCGTGGGAAAGACGTTAGTCGAACCAAAGAACACCATGGTTCCAGTGAGAGTTTTGAACGCAAGACCACACACTGTCAAACTAAGGCGAGGGGAGGTGACTGGAAAATGCACGCCGATTACCGCCGTCGCAACAATATCTGAACGTGGTCCTCCAAAACCTCTCCCATCACCTTGGACAGCGGAAACGAGAGAGACGATTCTCCAGTCCAGTGAGCTGAATCAGGAGCAGCGAACTATGGCAGAGAATCTTATCAATGAGTACGCTGATGTATTTGCCTCACAGGACGGAGAATACGGCCGAACACACCTGGTACAACATCGAATAGACACTGGTGATACTAGACCAATTCGTCAGCCTGCTAGGCGCCTTCCATTGGCAAAGCAGACAGAAGTTGCAGAGATGGTGTCGGCAATGGAGAAAGAAGGTGTGATTGAAAGTTCCAAAAGTCCGTGGGCATCACCGGTTGTACTGGTTAAGAAGAAAGATGGCAGCACGCGGTTCTGCGTGGACTATCGGCAGCTCAATTACGTCACCAAGAAAGACAGCTACCCTCTGCCACGGATTGACGACACGCTAGACACACTATCAGGAGCCCGATGGTTTTCCACTCTCGACTTGAAGAGTGGCTACTGGCAGGTACAGATCCATCCAGAAGACCGGGAGAAAACCGCCTTCACCACAGGAAATGGGCTATGGCAATTCACGGTAATGCCATTCGGGCTGTGCAATGCTCCGGCGACTTTCGAGCGATTGATGGAATGTGTCCTGCAAGGGTTAACATGGAAAACCTGTTTGGTATACTTGGATGATGTCATCGTCGTAGGAAAAACGTTTGCGCAACACCGAGACAATCTAAGGGATGTATTTCAAAGGCTTCGAAGTGCCCACCTGAAGCTCAACCCCAAGAAGTGCGCCCTGTTTAGAGCGGAAGTCAAGTACCTGGGACACATAATTTCAGCGAAAGGAGTGAGAACCGATCCGGAGAAGGTCGAAGCGGTGAAAAACTGGCCAGTCCCCAAAGACAAACACCAACTAAGGAGCTTCCTGGGCCTAGCCACCTACTACAGACGGTTCGTGAAGGATTTTGCCGGGATCGCAAAGAACCTGCACCAGTTGACGGAAAAGGGAAAACAATTCAAATGGTCAATTGAGTGCGAGAAGAGCTTCAAGGCACTTAAACAACGGCTATGCGATGCCCCGATACTGGCTTACCCCACTCCCGGGGAAACGTTCGTTGTGGATGCAGATGCTAGTAATGTCGGGGTAGGAGCCGTACTCTCCCAGGTGCATGACGGCCAAGAGAAGGTGGTTGCGTACTTCAGCAAGGTGCTCTCTAAGCCAGAAAGGAACTACTGCGTGACAAGGCGGGAACTTCTAGCTTTGATCTTGGCTACGAAGCATTTTCACAAATACCTCTACGGGAGGAAGTTCGTTCTTCGCACAGACCATGCAGCCTTAAAATGGCTATTACAGTTCAAGAGTCCTGAGGGTCAGGTCGCAAGATGGATCGAAAGGCTGCAAATCTACGACTACGAAATACAGCATCGTAAAGGAAAACTCCACTCTAATGCGGATGCACTGTCCCGGAGACCATGCAGAACGGATTGTAAACATTGTGCGCGTCAGGAAGAACGGGAGCTGGTTTCCATCCAAAGAATGAGAGCCGAACCTATCGCCGGCTGGAGCGTAGATGAGATCCGGAACGCTCAGAAGGAAGACCCGGATATCGAGCCGATTCTGGCCTGGAAGGAGAACATGGAGAAACCGGATCATCAGGACATCTCTCACAGAAGCCCGACCTTAAAGGCATATTTTGCGCAGTGGGACTCCCTCCATGTCCAAGAAGGTGTTCTGAGAAGAAAATGGGAATCCTCCGACGGAAAGTCGTTTGTAATGCAGCTTGTCGTACCACGGACGAGGGTCAAGGAGGTGTTACAGGAAATGCATGGCGGGGCGACCGGAGGCCACTTGGGAGTGAATAAGACGTTAGAAAAGGTACGAGAACGTTTTTATTGGTTAAAAGCGAAGGAAGATATCGAAGACTGGTGCAGAAAATGCGACGTGTGTGCAGCTAGCAAGGGTCCGAGAATCAAAACTCGAGGTAAGATGCACCAATACAACGTGGGAGCACCTTTCGAACGAATCGCCATTGACATCGCAGGGCCCTTTCCGGAAACCGACAATGGTAATCGGTATATCCTCGTAGTGATGGACTACTTCAGTAAGTGGCCGGAAGCGTTTCCGATCCCTAACCAGGAAGCCAGAACCGTGGCGGAGCAGATCGTCTACAATTGGGTTAGCAGATTCGGTGTGCCCTTGGAATTGCATTCTGACCAAGGGCGGAACTTCGAGTCAAGAATCTTCCAAGAGATGTGTCAACTACTCGGAATCAAAAAGACAAGGACAACCCCGCTTCATCCACAGTCGGACGGTATGGTGGAGCGTTTCAATAGGACTTTGGACGAACATCTCTCGAAGGTCGTAGGTGACTACCAACGGGATTGGGACCGGCAGATTCCCTTGTTTTTGATGGCCTATAGAAGTGCCGTGCATAGCACTACTCGACATACGCCGTTCGAAATCTTATTTGGTGGAATAGCTCGTTTACCCAGTGAGGTGAAATTTGGATCTCCTACCAATGAGCCCAGAAATGAAGAAGAGTACGTGGCGGACCTGAGGGAAAGGCTTAGGGACATACACCAAAGGACCAGAAGCCAGATTAAGATGACGAGCGACCGCATGAAGACCAGGTATGATGCCAAGGCAACAACGTCAGGATTCCAGGAAGGAGATCTAGTGTGGCTGTATAATCCCCATCGCCAAAAGGGGAAATCACCTAAGTTGCAGCAGAACTGGGAGGGTCCCTACAGAATAATAGCCCGCATCAACGATGTTGTCTACCGCATCCAGCGAGGACCAAGGGCCAAAATGAAAGTGGTTCATGTGGACCGACTGAGTCGATACAATGGCCGAAGTGAGGACACACTTGTTCGGGACGAACAAGTCTAAGAGGAGGGCAGTGTAACATAATGTAGCATAATAACTACGCCCTCGAACAGGCAACAAATTCCGAAGTGTCTTTTCATTGCTTTCTTTTGAGGTTCGTGTCTGAAATTAGTCACCACAGCTCGGATAATATCGCGGATAAAAGAGAACAAGAGAGAATTATAACTGCACGAAATGATTGTCATAATTTTTAGGGATTTTGTTTTTAGGTATTTTTGTTTTTGGTCGAAGAATTTGCTAGAAGTTTCTGGCTATCAGAAACTTCTGCTATATAAGGACAGATGGCGATCAAAAAAAGGACAGTTGGTTTAAAACTGTGGCGAAGAGATTAGAAAAGTGATAATAGGCGAAGTTGTAATTTTGTGATAAATTGAAAGTTGAGAGTGAACAAGAAAAAGTAATTAGTTTGGATTTGTAAATTAAGTAATTGAAAGGAGATAAAGTGATTTGAGAGGAAAGAGACCTTGTAAGAAAAGAATTTGCGAAGAATAGTATAGTGTGAACTTGAATTGTTCTATAGAGTAGAAAATAAAGAAATAAATTTCACAGAATATCGTTTTATCTACTCGAGCCGTAGTCTGCATATTACAATAGTTTGATATTTGCACATAAAAACGAGTTTCATTAACTTCGCCGTAACTTCGGACATTTTAGTTTAGTTTAGTTTCGTTAAGTTTATTAGTATTAATTCAATACTTTACAAATCCATATTTACTATATACATACATATATACATATTAACAAATTTATTTAATTCAGTCTTATGGTTCTCTTATGTACTTCTTTTTACAAACTCTATACATTTACTTTAAATATTCTAAAATTTTGCTCATTCTTTATATCAGTTGGTAATGTATTAAATAAACTAAAACCTTCATAAATAATTGTATTTGAGCAGATGTTGAAGATTGATTGCGTAATCTAAAATTATTTATATTTCGTAACTGGTACGGCTGTGCATCTCCCACACGTCTGACTTCGCTCGTTAAATACCACCATATTTGATTTTAAAAACAGCCAATAATTACCACGTTTATATAGCGGATTGAATCCGGATTCAATTCGGGTTGAGTGCCATGTAAACTCAAATTGGATTGAAACAGGATTGACTCGATCCGATCACAAAATTTTCTGCGATCGAGTTGCGTTTTTGCATGTCGAAAGATTGAGTTTGACAGATAGAGAAAAAAGAGATATCGATAAGGGTGTTTGGCTTGCATACACAACTCCGCACACAAGAGAAGTGTCAAACTCAATCCTCTTTCGATTCCATTCTAACTCGATCCCTCAATTCGGTTACAGCGAAAATCTGGATCGAAACTCAATCCTTTTTCAATCCAGTAAATGTCCATATAAACATAGTAAATGCGTTGTACTCCAGCTTTTGCTTGACGTTCAGCCACCTTAACGTGTCCAGATTAGAAGTTATTGGGGTAAATCGGTTACACCTCTGAATACTCCTCATAGCCTTGTTTTACCGCTTTTGAAGCCTTTTTATTTGACCTTGATTGCACCATGAAAAAAGTATTGTAACACAAAATTCAAAGTGAGGTTTCACTATGGTGTTATAAACCGTTATAGCTGTCATGTCATCCATCTGTTTTCTGATCCCTTTTAAGAATCCAATTTTTGTTACCAATTTTCTTGCATATTGTAGGGGAAAACAACACGAAGAAAAATTCAGTCTTTCCATCTACAATATGTAGTCCATATGTTCATGCATATTTAACTCCTTGTCAATAATCATTCCCAGATATTTGATACTGTTTACTTTTTCAATGTGTTTACCATTTATCTCGATATTTGTTTCGCTCTGTAGATTTATTTCCATTAATTGAGTTTTTTGCTCGTTAAGTTTCAATTTGTTCATTTTTAACCATACTATTAATCGATCTATATCGTACTTAATTTTGTTCCTGCATTCATCAGCGTCCTTCCCCTCAGCACAAATCAGCGTATCATCGGCGTATAAAAGAATTTTTCAAAATGTTATTATTGTAGGCATGTCGTTGATGTAGAGGATACAAAAAGTGCACCTAAAATTGAACCTAGTGGCACTCCTTGTTCAACCTCAATGAAATCGGACACGCTTCTGTTAGTTTTTGTCCGTTGTACTCTATTTGTTAAAAATGATATAAACCATTCAAGTTCTTTATCTTGTATTCCGTACTTATACAATTTTCTCAAAAGTATTTCCTTATCAATTGTTTCAAAAGCACGTTTGAAATCTAAGAAAATTGCTATTATTTTCTTTTTCCATTCGTTTACTACCGATATGGACATATGGAATACAACTTTGGGGTTGTACCAAAATAAGTAATGTCAATATTTTACAAACTTTTGAAAATAAAGTGCTAAGATCAATAGTTAATGCACCGTGGTTTATTAGAAATAGCGATATCCATAGAGATTTAGGAATTGCGACAGTCGAATATGAAATCAAAAACTTCGCGCGTAAGCATAAAGACAGATTACAAGGACACGTTAACAATGAAGTCCTTCGAATTCTAGATGAGAGGAATCTACTGCGTCGTCTACAAAGGACTAAACCTTTCGACTTAACGCGATAGCAAGAAACCGCGCCTAATTTGCGGAACAAGCAGGAACTTTCAATGGAAAGGGACCTGCCAAACGATCTCAATACGTGAAAGAAAAACTGCTGGATAAGTCAAAACTTAGTTGTAGTATGTAATCAAAGAAATTTATCACGAAGGGAGGTTTTTTTAGTGAGTAAAAATCTCACACTACTATGAGCACGCGCTATCGATCCTCATAGTGTCTTCATGAAGATTTTTTACCTACCCTCGGGAAAAAAAAAAAAAAAAAAAAATTCGTTTACTATGTGGTTAGCCGCTGCCTCACAGGAATATTTTTTTCTGATTGGTACATCGATAAGATATTGTTGCTTTCAAGATATTCCACCATCTGTTGTTTTACCGCCATCTCAATAATTTTCTCAATCGTTCTTAGCGTATTAATGGGTCGAAATTCTTCACTATTGTTTGTATTTACAATTTTTTTCACCGGTGTAGGCATCGAATCCTTCCATGAGTTTGGGAACTCCCCCGTTGAAAGTGATTTATTTACTATCATGAGTACTGCCTGTCTTAAAATATCCTAATTATCAGTTATTACTTGTGGGCTTATTTTTTCGAAATCCACTTTGTTTTTTAGTTCTTTACAAACTTTTTTAAGTTCGTGTAGCGTTAATGGTCGGAATTTAAATTTGCTCTCTGTTTCATTTATATTAATCATGTATTCAACATCTTCAATTGATTTAACAATTTGTTTTACACTACTTACAAAATAGTCGTTAAATTTGTTTGCAATTTCGGACTCATCTCTATACTCTTTATCTTCGAAGCATACATGTTTTATTTCATTTTGTTGCTGTCCAATAACCATTTTTTTGATTATACTCCACAAATCTTTCTGCCCATTTGCATGCCTTATTTGGTTCTTTATGTAACGATTTATAGCGTTTCGGATGCTAACTTTATATTGGTTCCTTATTCTTTTGTATTCGTTCCAATTCTCGTTGTTGTTGTTGTAGTGTTTAGCTAATTCATATTTTTTAATTTTTTTTAGCTTTCAGAGCTTTCAGAGCTTTCAGTTCGTTAGTGTACCGTCTACTTGTTTTATTATCCATTTTCATATTTTTCTTACTAATGAATGCTCTTGCGGTATTCCTAAGACTCAAATCCATATTTTTCGCCGATTCCGTAGCTGTTATATTTTTGTTTATATATTTAAAAACATAAATTTATACCAATGATCCAGTTATTTTGTTTTTGGTTGAATAACCCAAAAATCCAACCGAATCCTCTTTAATTAATTCTCTCAGATTGGCATCACTGTGCTGCCAGGTTTTGACATTCCATTTGTTTATTCCCAGCAGACGAGAATTTTGTTGACCAACATTCCAACTGAAATCCCTTATTTTTTCTAAAAATAGAGGTCTACACAGCTTTATGAAACCCGCAATTTGAAGAATATCCAAAAATACTTACCCGCAATGGATAAGACACTCGAAAGTCTCTGTCGACTGTGCGGTGAGGAGCGGAAATGTTCATTCAACGTGTTTATCAAAACAGAAGACGACATCGTCCTTTGTGATGCTATAAAGGATAGTTTGAGTATTTCTGTAAGCCATAACATTGATATGCTCCTGTTTTTTTTTTTTTTTTTATAATTAGAAATGACGGTCACCTTTTGTTTAGATATCTGAAGACGATACCCTTCCAACAGACATTTGTTCACTGTGTAACACGTATCTTCTGAATTTCCTGAAATTTCGAGACGTGGCAGAGAAGACCCAGCTCTTTTTGGTGGATTTGGAAACGAATTTGGAAAAGGAGAAGGCCGCTGCTCGAAGCGAACGTATAGACTCGGTCAGGTCAATCAAATCTGAGGCAAGTGCTGACTTTGACTGCTCGCCAGCAGCACCAAGTAATCATAGTTTCAGTTCGGATGATGATAATATTCCTCTGAATGAGGTGGCAGCTGAGGAGATTGCTTCCAAAAAGAATGTAAATAAAGTTCGCAAACGCTTTAAAGAAGCTAAAAAGGAACCCATCGATACAGGGGAATCGTTTAAAAAGATTAAAACATCGATGGACGGTGATGACTACGAGCAGTCCGTGGAGTTTTCTATAGAAAATCCACTGGACAATCCAGAGGAGTGCAACATTTGTCACAAGCGATTCACCAAAGAGCGATATCTTCGTTTGCATCTTCGATTGACGCATAAAATTATAATCGAGTCGAAGTATCCGTGTGCACGTTGCACTCGAAAGTTTATGCAAAAAGAGTCATACGAGAGACACATGAGACTACACGATGATCCGGAATTCAACAAACCCGTGCCGTGCGATATTTGCGGCAAAATATATTCCAACAAACAGACGCTTAAGGCACACGTTCGCACTATTCACATGGACGACGGTGAGCGAAAGTTCGTCTGTGAGGAGTGTGGAGCCGTATTCAAAGCAATAAGTAGCCTCAAGGCTCACCAAGTCAGTCATACCGGGGAGTTTCCCTACGAGTGTTCAAAGTGCGATCGGCGATTCCAAACGAAAACGAATTTACTTGTAAGTAGAGTTTTTATCGGATTTTTATTTCTTGACATGTGTTTGTTCTCTTTGCAGATCCATATGGACATTCACAGTGACACGCCTTACATCTGCACAATATGCCATAGTCAGTCGACAACACTACGGGGACTACGACTTCATATGATCAAGCATTCGGATCGGAAACCTCACCAGTGTCCTATGTGTGGGAACTCTTACAAGCGAGTGACTGCGCTCAAGAAACATCTGATTGTTCACAGTGGCATTAAACCATATTCGTGTAATTTCTGTGAACGCACATTTGCCGATGGCTCAAACAAACGGATTCATATGAAACGAGTGCACAAGAAGGAATTGGCTGAAATGGAAGCGTCGGGGTTGAGATTTACACCAACTACGCTGCCGAAGCTGCAACAATTGAAGGAGGATGGGATTTCGATACGTGGATAGCTTTTGTATGAAGCGTTTTTCAGCTGCTACATTTTTATGAGGATTTTTATAAGTAGTAGTGCTTGTGCGGGCCTCAAGTAAAGCTTTACAAAATAAATTCGACATAAAGTCATTTAAAAATTGTTTTCGTCGCATAGGTCAGTTTTGCGAAATTGGTAAGCAGAGATCACGTATAATTAATTAAGAATTTAAATACTCCTCCGCCGAATGGTGTGAAAGAAAGTGGTGCTTTCCTTTAATTTAAAATGCCAAAATCCGTCAAAATGTTAAAAAATTAGAGCAAAAAAAAAGTCAAATCCGTTTAGTTGTAACGTCCTAAACCTGATCTATTAAAAACTGGAAATCAAATGTCTACGACTTAAACTTTTTAAAACAATAAATGTTTGTTGCTTAAACCCTTGAGCCACTATCAGTTTACAGTTGTATGACGCCTTGAACTTGTTCTACAAGAGGATAACAAGCCTAGAATTTGTAGACCGCTTTAAATTTTTTTTAAAACACGCCGGCATATTATGCCCGCCATCTTGAATTTTTAATAGTTTCATATTTTTCCCCTAACGCGTTCAAACGTCCTACTCTACAAGTAGGTGAAAACTGTATGTTTGCACGACTTGAAATTCATCTCAAACATTTTAAAACAATAAATACTTTTCTTCAAAAGTGTAGCCGCCATCTTGAATTTTCCATAGTTTCATATTCTTTTACCAATCTGCTCTATAAGTAGCTGCAAACCACTTGTCTCTATGATTTGTGGTTAGTCCTAAACGTTTATGTTGTTCAATAAATAGTTTTTTTTTTTCGAAAATTTAAAGCCGCCATATTGTATCCACCATATTGGTTTCTTCATGAATGCCATCCAAAAGAAGTCCGCTGAATGCCCTTTAATTTAAGTTAAAGTTAAAATCCATCAACAAACAAAAAAGTTATAACAAAAACAAATAAACGCTAAAATGGATACCTATGTCGCAATCAGAGGGTCAGTACTAATGTTTTTCTGAGAATTTCTGATGACCTGGTGTTTTACTAAAATTCGTTGTTATAGTTTGTGATGTAAAGAAGGGACGCCTAGATTAACTACTAACAAAACTAATTGGGACGGCTTTAGGAAATATTGTACAGAAAATAGTGTTCTGAATGTGACGCTTAAAACACCATATGAAATAGAAGACGAAGTTGGCAGATTTATTGAAGTCATACAGAATGCCGCGTGGAAAAAGACTTGCTATAGGAGGAAAGTAATCGCAAACAGCTAAGGTAAATATCCGTCGGAAATAAGAGAACTGATACGCCAAAAGAGGAGAGCACGCAAGCGATGGCAACAATACCGAGCTCCACAGGAAAAAACTCTTTTAAACCATCTGTGTAATGAACTCAAGAAAGCAATCAAAGATTTCAAAAATTGAGGGATCTTACGTGTCTTGAAAGCTTGACTGCCGAAAAAAAAATCGAATTATTCACTATGGAAAGCCATGAAAGGTATTAAAAAATCCCAAATGCATCCGCTACCGATAAGAAAAAACAAGAGCGAATGGGCAAAAGAAGACAAAGAGAAGGCCGATTTATTTGCCACGCAACCGGAAGAAACGTTTAAGCCATTTGACGGTCACGCGGTAACAGAAGACCTTGGTGGTACGATTACGACACCTGACGATTTTAAAATAAAGAGCGTATCGTTGGTTGAACTTTGCCAGGCATTAAAAAATCTTAAAAATTACAAGAATATGATTTAATAACCGGACAGATCCTCAAGGAATTGCCAAAGAAAGCGCTGTTCAAGCTTCAGTATATCCTGCTGTTAGTATCTAAGGTATTTGAAACGCTTTTGTTAAAGTGCCTACAACAGGTCATTTAAGAAAGACGTTTGGTTCGTGACCACCGATTCGGCTTTAGAACAAAGCATTCCACAATTGATCAGGCTTACGAGTATATCATAGAATAACAAATGAAATAGAGAAAACATTAATGGAGAAAATAGGAATGGTCTAGCGCTTTTCTTGACGTCTCTCAAGCCTTCGACAAAGTATGGCATGAAGGATTGAAGTTTAAGTTAAGACAGGTTCTTCCGGAACAGTTATATGAGATCTTAGAATCCTACCTTGCGAACAGACTATTCCGTTTTAAACACGGATCGGTAAACTTCCAATTTAAGGATATCGTTGCCTGGGCACCGCAAGGAAGTGTTCTTGGTCCGTTCTTGTTCTTATTGTACACTCGAGATATACCGCAAGAAGAATGCGCTGTCGTAGCTACGTTCGCAGACGATACGGCTATATTAACAACAGATAAATCAGTCGAGTCAACAATAACAATACTGCTTTTATACAAGCAAGTGTTTAAATCCGTTGCTCGAAAACTCCGTATTCGTCTTCACGGTCATTGCAACAACGTTATACTCCAAATTCTGGACGAGACAAAACTTGTGCACCGACTACAATGAACGTAACCGTTCGATCTAGCGCAATAAGGACCAGCCGCATTTAATGGCGGACTTTAGCAGGTGCTTTTGCTGGAAAGCTACCTGCCCAACGCGAATATTATTGAAACTAAAACTACTTGATAAGGAAACTTAAACGTAGTAAACCAGTAGAAGGGAGGTGTTATTTTGTCAGTAAAAATCCCACACTACTACTCGTAGATTTTTCAGCTACCCACGAAAAAAAAAAAAAGTGGTTTGTGATTTGACATCGAACGATATCTTTCTTTCTAAATATGTTAGCGACATGAAACAAAGACCTGTAGGTCATAATGTGTAAGTTATTTCGAGCCTAACTATTTTTGCTTACAGGATGGTCCATTATTTTCTGTAGGTGGTCAGCAGATTTGCGCACCTCTTCGATCCTACAAGGACTAGTGCCATGAACAGAGTGATACTTAATTTTGAGCATCCATCTTGTGTACAGGGAGTGGAAGATTGTGTGCTATATGATCAGTTCTATACGGGTTAGTGAATTGAAAATAACTTTTAGGTTAAATGGTAGCATCTTTGTTGAGTCTGGAAGAGCGGAACCCGCGGCCAATCGAATTTAAGAATTAAAAGAGCAAATAGAGAAACGCCAATTATGACTTTGAAGAAAAAGTGTATATATTAAAGCCGTTTTGTTCCAAGAAAGTGTTAACCACTAATTACCATGGTCTTGCGCACTCAAAGTTACAATACGGCATCGCTAGCTGGGGTGGTTCGTATGCTAATACCTTTAAGCCTTTATTAATAGCCCAGAAACATCTAGTTAGAATTATACTTAACAAAAATCGACTTGCTGAGAGTTGGCCTTTATTTAAAACGTTGCAAATTCTACCAATCAGACATTTAAATGTTTTTAAAGTCTTGAGAGAGTTCTTTAAACGAAGTGGTAATATACCGAGCAGAAATTCCCAAATGTATAACCTACGTATAAATAATATGCACACAGAACACTTTTTTCTCGTTTTTATACTTATACAGCTGCAAAGTTTTTTTTTAATAAATTGCCCTTTTCTATTAGAGAAAAGTAAAAGACTGGTTGTTCACTTTAAACTATGATTGCATTGAAACACTTTTTTAGATTATTATTTTTTTTTTTTCATCAGCACAAAAATTATAAATTTTGTAACATCATTAGTGTATTTTATCTCTAAACTGTTACGTTTTTATATATGTTTGCTTTATTTTTTAAATGTGCATAGATTTCTTGCCTTTAAGATTTACATAATTATTTTATATTTAACCAATACACTGATTGTCACCCCACATCAGTTATCATTTGAATTTTTAAATCTTTGATGTTTCATTCACCACTAACTTTTTAGTTAAAGAATGATTACTATTATTGTACAATATTTCATTCTTTCATGAATATTGTTACTGGTTTAAGTATGAAATGAATAAAATCAACTATCTATCTATCTATCTATCTGACACGTCGGTAAGAGGACGTGGATTAACAATGGCCTCGACCTCAACAAGAATAGCCCTTAGCGTGTCATTTTGAAGTTTCTGATTCCACATCACTTCTGCTAGGACCTTCTTCACGAAGCCGACCAGTCTATCCCAGCTCCCCTCCATGTGAGGCGCTGCCGAAGGGTTGTAAAACCACTGGGTATCTGGTGTTGTGAACTTATCTTCCAATACTTTCTGGTCTAACTGTTTTATATCTCCCTTCAATTCTCGGTGTTGAAGTTAGTTCCGTTATCGTAGTAAACAACCCTCGGAGTACCACGTCGAGCTATGAAGCTCCTGATGCGCATCATGCAAGCATCTGTTGATAAAGTGCATGCGACTTCAAGATGAACCGGCCTTACAGTTAAACATGTAAAGAGGACACCACAGAGCTTCACCACTCTCCTTCCGACGGTAACTGCCATCGGTCCGAAGTAGTCCACTCCCACGTGAGTAAATGCTCATGTGTATGCTGCTAACTTTTCTATTGGCAATGGAGCCATCTCTGGACAAGTTGGTCTGGCAAGTCTTTGCTGGCAACGGACACATCTTTAACGAATTCTTCGCAACTCGGCTCGCAATCCGGAAATCCAAAAGTACTGTCGCATCTTGTTCAGAACCGTTTCGTGGTAACTATGGTGGTGTTGTTGGTGGTAGTGCTCTATTATTAAAGAAGTTAAGCGATAGCATCTCGGCAACAATACTGGTCGTTTCGTCTCATAGCCCACTTAATTCGCGCTGTCAATTCGCCCCTTCATCCTTCGCACTCCGTCTTCGTCCACAAACGGAGAGCACTTACAATGCGCGCTTGATTTTTTTAACTTTTCACCACTTTTCAAGACTGCTAGATCATCACCGTATACCTCAGACCCAACCATATTCATAAGAATTATTTGAGCCCGCTTGTATTTCATTGAAGTCAATGAACATGTGTACTTCTGTTGATTTTGAATCGCCCTATTTATGTTATCAGTGAACCGCAACGCCCATGCTACGGGCCGTCGTAGACGTGACCAAAAAGAGAACCTTTCGAAGCCCACCAATGGCTGCTCAACTGAATAGTTTACAATTAGGAACGTTGGCTTAAGATCTTCTTTCGGTTGACCTTCTAAAGACGCCATTTCACTTGGTCCTTTAAACCACCTCTCCGTAGGCTAAAACGACGGCATCTTCTTCCACTTGGTGGCTTCGTCAGCCACATTTTCCTTGCTAGGAATCCAGCGCCATTCCTTCAGCTTCGAGCCTTCCAAAATTTAGCCGATTCTGTACATTACATATTGGTTGTATCTCTTTAGGTCCGCTGTCAACCAAGCAAGAACGGTGCGGGAATCCGAGCAGAAAACTTTTTTTTCGAGGTTGACCTCGTTATATAGCCGCCGCCAGTTTCATGCCTATGGTTGCCGCTTGAAGTTCCATACGCGGAATAGAAATGGGTCGTCTAGGTGTCACTTTGGTTTTTGTTCCAATAAGTGCGATGTCTACCGAGTCACCCGCGCAGTAACGGAAATAAGCTACTGCAGCCATAGCGTTCTCGCTGGCATCTACAAAAACATGCAGCTCGATGGACACGTCGTCCCTCGCAGAGAGCGGGCAATAGCATCTAAGTATTTTTACTTCTTGCACCTGTGGAAGTCGGTTCAGCCACTCTTCCCATTGACTATGAAGTCGCTCTGGAATGACCTCATCCCATTCAACGGTTGTTCTCCACACTTCTTGAAAGATCACTTTCAAAATTACCAAAAAATGCATCAGGAAGCCTAAAGGGTCAAAAATTGACAATAAGACTTTGAGTAACTCACGTTTAGTTGGCTTTCTCCATCCTCTCAGGAATTCTTCATGAATCTTGACAAAGCGTAACGAAAATGTGGACCAATCTTCCACCACATGCCTTTTGCATGCACTTTTGCTGCTTCATCGTCACTGCTGGTGACTGAGATCTGCTTGTCAGATCCAGGCTTTTCACTCAAAGCCTTCATCACATGACTTGAGTTTGAGAGCCAACCTCGGATACGGAAACCTCCTCTGGCGTGGATGAACTCAACCTCTCTGGCCAACTTGATAGACTTTTCTTCGCTGCTGACACTGTCCATATAATGGTGCTAGGTGATGGCTATTACCGCTCTAGGATATTCTGCAGCAAACCTGTTAGCATTGAGGTTTGCAACACTGCGCAACACTGGGAAAGTACTACACATGAAATGTTAGAATCTGCATAACATATGCATCTGGTTCCTCAGTCGACCCCTTTTCTCTCCATAAAAACCTTTGGCTGTGCTGGTCCTCATTGTGCACTCGTATTTGGTGAAACATCTTGCTGATGTCTACACAGAAGGCCTACGGGTTGTCTCCGGAAAGAATAAAGCGCAGTAGGCAAACTCACAATCAAGTCTGGTCCTTTCATCAGCATTGAGTTTAGGGAAACGGATTTAACCGTTGCAGTTGCGTCCCAAATCAAACGTACTTTCTCCGGTTTATTTGGATTCTTTACGATGAAAGTGGGTAAATACCAAGTCCTTGGCAATGCTTGCTGTAACTCTTCTGGGGCTAGTCGTCGACAGTAACCTTTTTCGAGGAGATTCTTGAGTTGTTGATAGAGCCTGGTTCTGACGCGAACAGTTTTCACATATCCCATTCTCCCTGATCACTTCCTTTCTCTTAACTAGTGGTAGACGTTTGAAATCTCCGGATTTAAATAAGCGATGATCTTTTCGACATAGATAACAACATCTTGTAGTACCACTGGTCTTGGGTAGTTGTTGAGTACAAAGGTGTCCAAGCTCGCCGTTCAGATTTCCCTTCCGAAACTGGTACCGTAGTCAGCGTACTTGCTGCCCCTGCAACATCGTTTACCCACTTGCTGAATTCTTCGAGCTTTTGTCCGGGACGTTTATTCGCTTCTAACGCCCAGTTCAACCGCAACGTAGGAGGTAACCTGTCAATAAGCTCCTGCAACAACATTGGATTTGACGTATGCTCCTTTGGACAGCTGCTTTCATAGTAGACACCAATTGTCGTATCGACACAATCACAATCACATCAAACTTCTTGACTTTTGGTAACGTTTCAGCACGTATTTTCCTCAGCAAGGAATTGGTTACAAGCTCCGGTCTCCCAAATAGCATCTCGTGTAGTAACATACTATGCCCGGCTACTTCCATCGCTTTCGCTTTCAACGCACGTTGACGGCGGACTAAATTCTCTGCGTCAGAGAACCCGTAGAGTTCGGTACTATTTCGATAGTTGCTTTTGAACACCGCCCACTCGTCTCGTATACCACTGATCGTCGGAAGATCCTTCGCTAGCGCCTGGCGTGCTGCCAACTGCTCCGGTGTTACTATCCTCGCTTTCGGTACTTCTAAGAACTGCTGTTGCTCTTCTTCTTCCTCGCTGCTTTCCGCCAAGGCCAACAGCTCATACTTCCTTTCCAGATACTGGAAATCTAACAGTCATTGTTCCTCTAAACGATTCAATTTCCAGCTTGACTTTAGTACGAGCTCGGCTCTTAACCGACGATACTGATGGCGAACGCTCTCTGTGTGACCCTTTATCAGGTGTCGATGTGATATCTGATGGTCCTGTTACCGATTTCCCAAGCATTTGTGCAAATTGTAGTTGTCCTTCGATGACTGACACACTGCCCTGAGTTGCTTTCTGATTAAGTTGAGGGTGGCCGAGGTGTAGTGGTAACATCATCGCTTGTCACGCTAAAGGTTCACGGTTCGAATCCTGATGTCAATAATCATCTATTTATTTCGCATGAAATAAATAAAAAGTCGATCAATTGCTGCGAAAGCTTATGTCAACTCTACTGCGAAGGCATAACACTGGCAGTAGGGCGGTCATATTGCTAAAATGCAACTTGATCGTGATGATGACATCAGGAGGACGGAAAAAAATACTGTGAATCATGAGCAGCGACAAAAGCAAGAACAAACAAGCTCCCCAGTTATCTGGACAGCCACCCTTGGAGTTAACTGAAAACTTAATATCAGCTAAGTTTCAAAACCAACTACACCAATCTGTCTTTCTCTCTGTCTCTTCCCCTTTCCCCAAAAAAAAAAACGCCCGTGTCCTCAAATTAGTATAAGGGTATTCATATCCCCTTTCACACGTGCAAATTATAAAAAAAAAAAAAAAAAAAAAGTTGCGGCAAGCAAAGTGAAACCACTCGTCACATTGGTCACATTGAACCATTTTCATTGTGTTCTGCTCCTTACAGCTGGCACATGCTCTGCTGGTTTGCTTCTATAATTACGACTTTGAAGATTTATTATTTATTTTTAAAGAAATGGATTTAAATTTATAATTAAATTTTGCCCCAAAAAAGGTGTCTCCGTCCTCAATCCAACTCGCCCTGTCAAACACCGTCTGCCAATCAGTATTCGTCTTCTAACTCACCAATTACAATTCGTTTCTATAGTCCGCGTGAAGTAATTGACATGCAACCGAGGACGACGTTACATCGAGGTCTAGGATATTTATAACAATGTTTTAAAAAAAAAGATTTAACAAATAACTTGCTGTGGTGGTATGGTTTCTTGGTAGGTAGCCTATGCCTGCGCGCATAGGAGTATTTGCATCAAAAATCTGGCTAAAAGTCGATTTTCCAAAACGTAAAGTCAAGAAGTAAAAGCTTGGCATAGCGGATTCTAAATATACATGGGACAATGTGCTGTAAATTTTCTTTTTATTGTAGATCCTGTGTTATGGTAACATGAGTTCAAAGTTAACGATTGCATTTGCTGCATTTTTTTTTGAGTGCTTGCCATTTTAGTAAGTGTCATTCAATAACTGATTTCGAGTTGTTGTGATAATATTCCAATTTTTAAATGGAACTGCAATTCGGGGTTAAAAGGTATATAGCAAAAAGTAATATTTTTTTGTGTAATTTTTCATGTTTTAATGATTTTGATTTAGTATACCGCGTTATTCTGCAATGGTTCAGACCTTATAAGTTAATCTGAATATTCTTTAACCCAATGCAAAAAGAATTGCCTGCTAGTATCTGCTGTCGGAAATTTTTTGGGCGAATTAGATTGTCACTTTCCGGAAAAAAAAAAAACTCATACGGCATACTTGTACACCTTTTTTTTTTAAATAAAAAGTTATCGCAATGTTATTACCCTGTTCTTCTCCACAACCACAAATTTGTTCTTTGGGGGGTAAAAAGGTCACTGAGAAATATTTATATTGCAGAAAAAATGTGAGCAGGAGTAGACAGGCGGCAAGTAAGCCACCATACCAATTAACGCGTTTTTATTCAGCACAACAGAAGTGCTATATATGCGGATCACTTCGAAAGACAATTAAGTATACCAAATAAAAAAAATTAATGAAAGCGCCATTCAGTTTGGATTGTCAATCCTACATGCGCAAATCAGACTTTTTGAGAGTATTCTACATGTTGCTTATAAACTTGCAAATAAAAAATTGGAAACATACGAGTAGATCGCAAGAGGACAAAGATGCGTTTAAAGTTATAATAGAAAAATTCAAATTCAACGAGAATTTAAAAATAAGCTTGGCCTCATTGTGGATCTACCACGAGCTGGTTTTGGCAAAACAAATGATGGAAGTACTAGTCGAAAATTATTTAATAATCCAGAAGATGACGCTGAAGTAACGGGAATTGATTATCACTTGGTTTTCCGCTTTAAAATCATTTTGAAGATAATTTCAAGAGGATACAAATTTGGTTTATACGTAATGGATACTGCAAGACTATATGTCGAGTTATACCCATGGCATCCTATGACTCCAACTATGCATAAAATCTTAATGCACGAATCTGAATACTTTCAGATTATACCGTCTTAATTACATATGCCAGAGAGTTCTCTAGGAGAGATTGTAACATGGATGTCCTGACTAGATTGTTACTGAGCTCCGGTCCACTCATCACTTGCCTTAGAAAATCACCACCGAAAACGAAAAAGTAATTTTCGAAAGATACCTTAGAAATGCTTCTTTCAGAGGATTCAAATACGAATAATGAAAGCTTAATATCTCTGGATGAAGATGAAAATAGTTTAAAAAAAAAACAAGTACGAGTCAATAAGTCAACAAGTCCACTCTTTTCAACATAGTCTCCTTTTAGCTTTATACACTTCATTCAATGTTTCTCCAATTTTTTGATGCCCTCCAAATATTACGATTTCCCGAGCCCCTCAAAATAATCGTTTGTTTTAGCGATGACCTCTTCATTCGACCCAAATCTCTTACCTCCGATCCGTTTCTTCATGTTTGGAAACAAGAAATAGTCTCAGGGAGCTAAATCTGGGGAATATTCTGGATGAGGGAGGAGTTCGCAGCCTAACTCATGCAATTTTGCCATTGCGACTGCGGACTTGTGCGCCGGTGCGTTGGCCTGGTGAAAAAGAACTTTTTTATTGGCCAAATGCGGCCATTTTTGCTTCAAATCGGCTTGAAATCGATCCAATAGCTCTGCCTAATATGCGCCGGTGATCGTTTTACCCTTTTCAAGGTAATGGATGTGAATAACACCACGCGCATCCCAAAAAACTGTCGCCATGACCTTGTTTGCTGACAAACCCGCCTTGGCCTTCCTCGGCTTCGATTCACCAGGAGAAGTCCATTGTTTTGACTGTTCCTTGGTTTCTGGTGTGTTGTGGTGAATCCAGGTTTCATCCACAGTTACGAAACGGCGCAAAAACTCAGCCGAATTTTTCTGGAACATCACCAAACACACCTTTGAAGTTGTCAAACGAATGCGTTTGTTGTGGATTGTTAGCAAACGCGGCACCCATCTTGCTGAAAGTTTTTTCATGTTCAAATATTTATGTAAAATCGAAATCACTGAGCCATGTGATAAGCCTGTGGCCTCTTCAAGCTCGCGCACTTGCGCTCGCCGATCGTCCATTATCAAACCATGGATTTGGTCGACCATTTCTGGTGTGGTGACCTCATTTTGGCGACCAGAACGTTCGGCGTCACTTGTGCTTGAACGACCGCACCGAAATTGAGTAAACCAGTGGTGAATGGTTCCAATCGATGGTGAAGAGTCCCCATAATATTTGTCAAGCTTTTGTTTGGTTTGGGTGATAGTTTTTTCCCGCAAAAAATAGTGTTTAATGGAGCGCTCTAAATTCACTTTTTTCCATTTTAACGAAAATGCTAGTAGGCGTCTATATAAAATGGCTGCCACAACAAAACTATTTGACAGATCTGTCTGAAAATTTGGGTACGTTCTATTGAAAAATGATTCTTGAAAAAAAAAATTAAATTAAGGTGACGACACAATTTGTGTTAATTTTCAGGGACTTATTGACCCACCCTCGTATTTCAAATATACATAAATACATATTTGCTTCAAAAGATATTTTTTGTTTGTAATAAAACATTCTTAAATTAATAAAAAACAATTGGAAATTGTATTTTATTGTATGAATACTAATTTGAAACAAAAATAATCATAATAATTTTGGCCAGGTTTTTGATGCAGATACTCCTACATATGTGCGGCGTGTAGAAGAAACAATTTATGGGAAAGTTGGCTTCAAAATTATTATGGTGTGGAAGAAAAAAGATTGTATGCCCTACTGTCGGTTAGTTGATTGGTTGCATTGGCAAGCAAAATCGAAGTAGTAGGCGGATAGGCTGCGATTGTGATGAGCTCAGCCTAAGCAGTGTGAAAGAAGAAGACTGGAAGCTCTGTGTTTGTTGATTGGTTAAATCGATTAAACGAGTAAGTAAAGTCAATGTAATAGGTAATTAACGGTAAGCCACACACTCTTAGTATAAATTACTCCAAGGGTGGCTGTCCAGATAACTGGGGAGTATTTTGTTTGTTTTCGCTATTATTGTCGTTGCTTATGATTCACAGTATTTTTTTCCGTCCTCCTGATGTCATCATCACGATCAAGTTGCATTTTAGCCATATGACAACCCTACTGCCAGTGTTATGCCTTCACATTTTTCCACATCAGCTTCAGCTGTACAGCTGCCAGGTGGAGTGAGGGAAAGGGGGCCGAGCGTAATAACAGCAGCAGCAGCAGAAAAGAAGCAACAAAGGTCGGATGACTCTGTCGACTTCCCGTACATCTCCGACGGAGGGGAAAGGCGCTACGTCGGAGACGATAACAACTGCTTCGCAGTTCTGGCTTCCTCCTAATCGAATGACGAAGAGGAGGAAGTCCAAAGTCTGACTAGCAGCATCAGACAGCTAGAGCAGAGGGTGCTTGCTATTAAGGCCAAACAAATGGCAAGAAGGGAAAGGGAGCGGCAGCTAGAGCTCCAGCGCCCTTCCGAACAACAACGGAAGCAGCCAGAAGGCCAGCTGCAACAACAACAAATGCAGCCGCAAATGCAGCAGCAAATACAGCAGCAGAAGCAGCAGCAAAAACAACAGCAGCCGAATAAGAAGCAACAACAACAGCAGCAGAATAAGCAGCAACAACAACAGCAGCAGAAAACGCTGCAACAACCACAGTAGCAGCAGAAAAAGCAGCAACAACCGCAGCAACAGCAGCAGCAGAAACAAAAGCAACAGCAACTTCAGCAACAGAAGACGAGTACGAAGACCAGGGTGCCGCCAATTAACACGTACAAGGTAGAGTTGAAGGACACAATTGAACTATGTAAGTCGGCCATTGGCAATAATTTTTCAATTAAACGTTTAAATGTAGACAGGCATTCTATCCACTGCAATACAGTGGAACAGTATAAAAAAAATTAAAGATTTGCTAAAGGACACGACGACGGAGTTCTTCTCCTTCACCCCGAAGGGGAAAAAGCGGCAAACAATGCTGCTGAGGGGGATAGACCCGTCTACTGATCCGGAGACGCTCCTTGCGCTGCTTAAAGAGAAAGAGTGCAACGAGCTCGAATTAGTAGGGGTCAAGCCATTCACCACAGCTAAGGCAAAAAGGGAGAAGCAGAAGCTGCTGTTCTTCCTAGTTAAGCTTTCACCCAATAGCAAGCTGGATGGTCTAAGGAGTATTAAAGTCCTAGACTACCAGGTTGTCGCCTGGAAGAAGGAGCGAAAACATTTTACAATGTGTTCGCTGCCAAAGGTTCGGTCACGCCGCGTCGAACTGCGAAATGCAGCCTCGAGGTGTCAAGTGTGGAAAGAACCACAAAGCAGAGGAATGCACTCCGGGTAAGGATGGAGTGGCAGATAAGAGCCAGCTATCGTGTGCTTTGTGCAGGAACTCGGGACACACCGCAAACTGTCGGGGTTGTCCTAAGTTCCAGTATATTAAGAAAGTATATCTGGTTCGTCAGGAGAAGGTTGTAGTGAAACGTCCACCTGCTCCAATTCAAACACAATCCGTGACTCCCCAAGTGACCTACGCCCAAATGGCGGCAGGTCGGGGAAACGCGGAACAGAAAAGACCGAAGGTTGCTTCTCAGGCCCCAGCGCCTAGAGCATCGGAGGCTCAAACTGACTTGCTGGCCATCTTGCTCTCTATCCAAGGGCAGATGGAGCAGCTTCAGCGTCAGGTACAGGAGCAGGCGAAGCGGGTGGACCAGATTTACGCACTTCTGCTGGGCCTAACGTGAATGTGAATTCACTGATTAGGATCGAGCGAAGAGCCGTATTGTTTAAGTTGCTAGAAGACCAAACCCCTAATGTGCTTATGGTTAGCGAAACAAAGCTATCCCAGAAGCACAAATTGGGGCACAATAAATACAATATTGTCAGAAGAGACCGACCCAACTCCACACGAGGAGGAGCTGTTGTGATCTTCATACGCAAACAACTGCAATTTAAAGTTATGTACAGCGGTGAAATGCGAAGGTTCCAGGAGCTGGAAGCGTGTATCGTGTGCATCCCTCTCCGTAGTGGAAAGAGGATGTACTTGGTCGCACTCTATGCACCTGAAGCTACTCAATCTACTTTATTTATTTCAGAGCTCGAGACACTTTTTCGATGCCTAAGGCTGGAGTCGGAGGAGAATTATTTCATCATGGCCGGAGATCATAACGCCAAACATAGAGATTGGGGAAATAACACACCTAACCCTAGAGGGAACCTACTATTCAATTGGTGGGGTCGGCACAGTGTCGAGTACAAACTTGATTTGAAAGCTACAGATAGTCCATCGTTTCCCAGAAGTGGCTCCTATCTGGATCTTATGCTGTTCGACGTACGGTTACAACTGACCGACATGGACCGACAAACTATAAACTGCCTGCACACTTTTTTGTATGACAGTGACCATTGCGGACTCAGTGCCGTAATAACGATTCCCAACTAAATTGCGGAGTTGGAGGAGTTTGTCCAAACGTACTCCTACAATTATAGTAGGACACGTTGGCCTCGCTTCTTTAGAGTTTTGACAAGAGCTCTCTCCTTGAATGCGCTCTACCCACCGTCCAATAGGAATCTGTCAAACGAGGAGATTGACTGGTACCTAAAACAAATGGACGAGACAATTAAACGAACTATGGACAATACGATACCTCGGTATCAACATACTGATAACGCAGACATATTCCGTAATGCAATAATTGACGCACTACACCAACACAAAAGTAGACTGCTGTCGAGACTAAAAACCTTGTACAGACAGTTTACTGACAGACAAAACTCGGAGGTTAGGACACTGAAGTCGTTGATTAAAAACCTCCAGAAATTAATTATAAAAAACTACAGACTTTCTGTAAATTTGCACTGGAACAACAAAATTCGGGCTGTAAAATCCAACAACCCGAGTATGTTCCCGCAAATAAATAAAATATTTCGTAGGAATAATCAAAACGACCTTCCGTGGCTTAAGATCCCCCGAACGACGAACAATGGACAAATACTAATAACAGCAGGTATAGATCCAGATAACGCAGTAGAGGATGACAACTTCTTTGTGATCGAAAATCCGCAGGAGAAGGTAGAGGTTATAGGGGCGACTTTCCAGGAAGTGTACAAGGTGAATGATACCATTTACCCGAACCACGACCTGGAAAATCACAACTTCTACCTTCGAAATGATATAGAGCACTGGCGATCCGAGAACATAGGTTTTACCGAGTTCAATGACGATAACATGGAAAATAATGTAATCGCCGATGAAAGGGTACATCCCCCGTTCATATCGAAGGTGGAGCTCCAAGCGATCTTCGACTCATTGAGGAGGAAGAAATCTGCGGGAATCGATGGAGTATCGAACATTGTGCTTCGACATCTCCCTCTAGAAGCGGTGGACATTTACACCACTCTGTTTAACAATGCGCTGAATAATGCACATTATCCAGCGCATTGGAAAACAGCAGTGATACAACACATCCCCAAAAGGGGTAAGGGCACCTCCAATCCGGCAAATCTCCGGTCGATAAGTCTCCTTCCGAACATCAGCAAGGTATTCGAAAAAGTGATCAATAGAGCCCTGCTTAAGTGGACTGAGAACAGTAATATAATTCCGGATAACCAATTTGGTTTTAAGGCGGGGCATGATACAATACATGCCGCGTCTAAACTGGTATCGGATATCCAATGGAACAAAAGCAAGAAACAGTGCACGGGTGCCTGCCTGATTGACTTGGAGAAGGCCTTCGACACCATATGGTTAGAGCGACTCTTCTACAAGCTAAGCAGGCTGGGCATAAGCAAACCACTGCTGTACATACTTCATAACATGCTCACCAGTAGACAGTTCATTGTCAAAAATGGCAATATGACTTCTGCTGGAACATTTCAAATTAAAAATGGTCTGCAACAAGGTGCGGTTAATTCACCGTTCCTTTTCAACATTTACACGAGCGATCTCATAGGATCACTTCACCATGCCATAGCGTACGCAGACGACTTGATCGCGTACAGATCAGGACCAAAAATCGAGGTCATTGCAATTCTCTTGCAACGTGACTTCGATAAAATTCAGCGATATTGCGATGACTGGAAGTTGAAGATCATCTTCCAGAAATCGGAAACCATTCTTTTTAGGACGCCGTTGTCTGGTGCCTCTAGGGATACCAGAAAGAATGGGTGAAAGTTCTCAATCGTTGGACCGCACGGACAGCCACTTGCGAGTCGAAGTGTAGTCAGATACCTGGGGCTCTGGTTAGACCAATATCTATATTTTAACAAACATATAGATGCTGCTCTTGCCAGAGCCAAAGGTGCTTTTGCCCTTACAAAGAGACTTTTTTATAGCAAGCAACACGATGCAAGGGTAAAGGTAATCTGCTACATGGCCCTCATTAGGCCCATGCTCGTATATGGATGCCCCGTGTGGTTCAACGTGGGAGCAAGCTTGTTGGAAAAGATTCGGGTGTTTGAGAGGGCTTGCCTTCATTTGTACAGAACACCAGAGTCCCAGTACATCCCAGTTTTGGAAAACTATTCATTGGATCTTCACTTCACAGCTTCGCTTAGTTACGTCAGAGTTGTGTCTTTTTGTGTTTCTATGTTGTAGTGATGAGGGAATTTAGGGTTGATCTTACCAACATTCGTGGGCTTCGAATGAATTTCTTTGATGTGTACGCCCACGCCTATTCCCATAGACCAGCTGTTTTGGCACTAAGTGAAACACAGGTAGTTGAAGAATCTTCCGATTTGAAACTGCCTGGGTATAACTTAGTGTCATTATTCTTTCCCCACCGTGGCCTCGCCATTTACGTCCGTAGTGATATTGCTTACCAAGTTCCACCACAGTATGGCCACTGTTCCAACCCGGAATTTAATATCAAATGGCTAAAATTCACCGTCCGTAAGCAAATAATTCACTACTGCTTTATTTATAGAAGCCCTAGTGCGGACAGCAACTCAACTTTTGACGAATTTGATGCGCTGTCTGATTCCATCACTCGAATTGTCTCCTTGTACCCTCATACTGAAATCGTCATTGCGGGCGATTTCAATATACACAATTCGAATTGGCTTCAACATTCTGGCCAGATAACACCCGAAGGAAGGTATGTTGAACTTTTCGCTGAGGTAAACAATTTGACTCAGCTTGTAAATGAGCCTACACGTATACCGGACATTGTAAGTCATTCCGCCAACACTTTGGACTTGTTTCTTACTTCGCACCCTGATAAATACACTATTGATGTTTTAGCGCCTCTAGGTCGGTCTGACCATAATATCGTATCAGCTAAATTCTCGTACTCCGACCACTCAGTTAAAGAAAAAACTCCTAAAAGGAAAGTATGGCAATACGAGAAAGCCAACTGGAGCGGCCTCAATAGCTTCTTTAGGATTTTTAACTGGTCGCTATGCTTCCTCGATAGCGACGTGGATGCCGCTGCTGATATGATCACTAACACTATACTCTTAGGTATGAATGACTTTATTCCTAACAGAATAAAGAGCATTAAACCTAAGGTAAACTCGTGGTTTGACCAGAGCTGTAAAGAGGCTATCAGGTTGAAAGAAGTAAGTTTTCGGTCTTATAAAGCCAACAAATCTGAGGAAAACCAAAAAAAGTTTAAACCAGCCAGAAAAGACTGCAATGCCCATATTCGACGTGTAAAATTCTTACATGACCAAAAATTGAGGCAAAAAATCCTACAATGTCCCAAAGGTAGTAAAAATGTTTGGTTATTCGTCAAAAATATTAAAAACTCTGCCTCGTCTGCCATCCCCACGCTCATTTACAATGACATTCTAGCTGTCAGCTCCTTAGACAAAGCTAATCTGCTTGCTGCACACTTTGCAGCGAACTCCACGCTGCCAGATAATGCTTTGTCTCCACCTGTATTTGAGAGCGTCGAATTTTCCATGGGACAAGTCCACTTTCGCACTCGTACAGTTGCAGGAGTACTTAAAGGTCTTAACATACACAAATCCGCTGGTCCAGATGGTACCCCCCCATAGTTCTGAAGAGGTGTTCTTCTACGCTGGCAAAACCTCTGCGTAAGCTTTTCTGTCTATCCTACTTTTCAGGGCTCTTTCCGAGTAGATGGAAAACAGCATTTGTCCAACCCGTCCCCAAAAAAGGTGAATCTTCCTCCCCGTCCAACTACCGACCCATTGCACTTACGTCCCTTCTTTCCAAGGTCATGGAAACGCTGATAAATCGTCAGCTTATGAAATATCTCGATTCACGAAAACTCCTTAATGACCGGCAGTATGGTTTTCGTAGCAACAGGTCCACTGGTGATTTGATGGCATATCTCACCGAGAAGTGGAACCAATCTCTCCATCACTTCGGCGAAACCAAGATGGTTGCGCTTGATATTTCAAAAGCATTTGACAGAGTTTGGCATCAGGCTCTTTTGTCGAAAATGCGTGCATATGGCATCGATGAGTCTCTTCTTCAATGGATTAGAAATTACCTTTCGGGGCGTTCAATACAAGTTGTTTTGGACGGCTTCAAGTCTGCAATTCACCAAATAAATGCTGGTGTTCCCCAAGGCTCTGTTTTGTCTCCGACTCTCTTTCTCATTTTTATAAATGATCTCTTGTCTGCAACTTCTAATCCAATCCATTCCTTCTCTGATGACAGTACCCTCAGTTTTTCATATTCGTTTCCTAACTCACGTCCTTGCTCTTCGGCCGTAGAAGGGGAACGGCAACGTATGTTAAACACATTAAATTCCGACCTGGACAGCATAATTAAATGGGGTTCAACCAACCGAGTGGAATTTAATGCTTCCAAAACACAATGCTGTCTTCTGTCTCTCAAGCGAAACCAAAACCCTCAACCATTATCCATGGATGGTACTTGCATCATTGAAACCGAAAGACTTGCCATTCTCGGTATGTGTATTAATAACCATCTTCGATGGAATGATCACATATTCGAGGTCGCCAAAAATGCTGCAAAATGTCTAGGATTCCTTAAACGGTGCAAGAAATATTTTACCCCGTCTGATCTGGCCTCAATTTATAAGGCATTCATCCGCCCTAAGCTGGAATATAACGCCCATATCTGGTCTGGTGCACCCAAGACCGTTTTGCACATTCTTGATAGGGTACAAAATCGCGCGTTAAAACTTATAGGTGATAGAGACATTGTGAATTCCATTCATTCACTAGAACATCGGAGAAATGTCTCCTGTCTCTCCCTGTTTTATCGTTTCTTCCACAAAAAATGCTCCAGCGAAATAGCCAGTTGCATTCCTCCCCTTCAAAATTTCACCCGCAATACGCGACATGCTTCGAATGCACATCAGTTTACCCTGAAGCCATACTTCGGTCGTACTGTCAAATATAGGGATTCATTTATAAGCCGAACAACACGAATGTGGAACGATCTACCAGGCTCTGTATTTCCCCATCACTAAAACCTTCAAACATTCAAAGCCAACGTGCATAGGTACCTCCTCTGTTCCTCTTCCCCCTTTTCCCTGACGCCCGTGCCCTGAAACAATTAAAGGGTATTAATACTCCCTTTGGCGCGCGCAGATTATAAAAAAAAAAAAAAAAAGTACATAAAATTCTAACCAATGAGGTCCTATACAACAGGGCTAACCTAATAAGAGTGGATTATTTCGTTATCAAGCTGATTCGAAGGCACATTGCAAGAGCAATGAGCTCGACGAACAACCTGATCTCCGGGGCTTATTACCCCAATTACGAGTATCATGAGAGAGTGCGCTTTGTTCCCCCAGAGGCGTTCCTCTATTTTGATGAGAAAGGTCTGATCCAGGACAGATTGGCGGTTCCGCTAATCTTCCACGTTGCTCGGACAGCTGTGGATAGGCGACTCAACTACGCCAGAGACGTTGCACACGGCAGTGTGGAGTGTCTCCGGTTTAGTAGGGCGGTATCGGGTCGCGATATGAAGGACGTTGAACGTCAGTTCTCACAATTTTTGTGGCTAACTGAAAGAGAGGGAACTCCTTCGTCGTTCCCTCACAATCCGGGGCAGCCTGTTAAAAGGTGGCTGTTTGGTCTTGGCCGACTTACATAGTTTAAGGTATTTGTAGGTATTTTTAGGTAGAAAAAAAAAAAAATATATATATATAAACAGCACTTTGAAAAAATTAAAAAAAAAAACAGTGAACAGCACTTTGAAAAAAAAAAGTTTGTATTTAATTACATAATTAGTGTAAGATAGGATAAGATAGTTTAAGATTTATTTTAAGGTAGTTTTTAAGTTTTATTATAAGAACCAAATAAAAAAAAAGTACATACAC
Organism: Pocota personata; assembly: GCA_963082735.1. Lineage (NCBI taxonomy): Eukaryota > Metazoa > Arthropoda > Insecta > Diptera > Syrphidae > Pocota > Pocota personata. The sequence goes on from OY720430.1 coordinate 144,566,462, forward strand.
TAAGTTTTTTTTAGTATTTATCAATAATTAAACAAAAAGACAAATGAAACAATTAAGTACGGTACGTCGAAAGACATAGTTTTAAGTATTAGGTTTAACTTAGAGCGCCCGCAAAGGGCCAGTAAGTTAGAATAAGAATAGTTAAGTTAGTTAAGCTAGTTTTAAGCATTTTTTGTCTAGCATGTAAGTTATAATGAATTCATTAATAAAAAATGCATTAAAAATGAAAAAAAATGTTATGCCTTCACAGTAGAGTTGACTTAGCTTTCGAAAGTGATCGACTTTTTTTTTTCATTTATTTCATGCGAAATAAATAGATGATTCTTGACATCAGGATTCGAACCGTGAATCAACAGCGTGACAAGCGATGATGTTACCACTACACCACGGTCACCCACAGTTACAGTTCAAGGCTGATTTATTGCTGTAAAGAAAAGAAACTTTAGAATAGAATTATTTTTAGAGGGAAACTATTTCCCTCGATGTTGGACTGAGGCAAATGTTTTGGTGGCACATAGAGGTGTAGAGGCTTTTGTTTTGAATCTGTGAGAAGAGAAAAGAAGTTTAGAAAACAATTATTTAAATTGGAAAAAAGGATGTTACATAACTTAGAGTAGAGTTTAAAACTCTGTTTGAGTGTTTCGTGGTATGTGAAGGAAAAAAAAATTCTCGAAAAGAGGAGAAAGTGCTGGAAGGAGCTTGAAGATTTCTGAGTGTTGACTTCTGGGGTGAGATTGTTCAGATATAAGAATAAATGTAACCTACATCCTAGATTTTGTAGAGTGGTTGGGGTTATAATGACCATCAAGTGATGGACTTTATGATTTTACAATTTAATTCATTGCCAGAAAGAGCTCTGCTGGAGTGTTCCATTTTGCACTGCTAATGTAAAAGAAGGAAGGTCAGAAACGTAAATGTGTTCAAACATGTTCAAATGTGTTTTCTGGCCCTGCACCAAATCAATTCAAAATTATGTTCTGTAGTGACGATCCGATAGAATTTGTGGTAGGTATCGTGGCTGTTTGGAAAAGACAAAGCTGTGCTGTTAAAAATAGCTTCATTCAAAAGTTAAGTAGGTACATTATGAGTTGCAAAGCCGTTAGGGTTTTTCTCCAAAAAGCTGACCGAGACCCAGAAAAGGTATAGTTCATTTGTACGACCGCGAGCTCTTAGCTACAATATTTTCTTAGGTGTGAAGTACTTTCGTCATCTGGTCGAAGGGCGAGAGTTCAGCATACACACGGACCATAAACCACTTATCTTCGCATACATGCAAAAGCTGGACAAGTCATCGCCAAGGCAAATTCAGCAGCTCGATTTCATTGACCAATTCAGCACAGACATCGGGTTCATGAAGGGGACCGACAACAAAGTCGTTGACTCGTTGTTGCGAGCGCCAGAGTTTGCTACACACCAATTTGACCTGGATACCTGGACAATGGATACCATCCCATTCGAGCAATCTAGTGATGGCGAAATTCGAACTCTTACCGATGAAGGTAAATTTTATGCGCATTCGCTAATTGTAAAACTGCTTACTCTTCCAAGAATCAAATCTCAGGTCTATTGTGACACGTCTGTCAATCGAGCACGACCTATTATACCGAAATCTATGCGAAGAGCTGTAATGATCCGCTTGCACGGCTTGTCACACCCCGGGGGTCAAGGCGACTACAATGTTAATTTCAGAACGATACGTATGGCCCGATATGCGCAAAGAGATTTCTGAACTTGTCAAACAGTGCGTGTCCTGAAAGCAGAATAAAATCCAGAGGCACAAGAGCACCCGTTGCTACTTATACCTCGCTACTTGGCCGGTTCGAGCATATCAACATTGATATAGTTGGCCCTCTACCATCGTCACAAGGATACCGGTACTTATTGACGTGCATTGCGCGACTCCCTCGATGGCCGAATCCTATCCATTACCAGACATCACAGCAGAGACCGTAGCTAGAGCGTTAATTTCCGGATGGTTTTCGAGGTTCGATGTACCGCTTAGTATTTCAACGGACATGGAAAGACAGTTCGAAAGTAACGTCTTCAGGGAATTAACTCATCTATTCGGCATCAAACATCACAAGACAACCCCTTACCATACTCAAGCTAACGGGATGATCGAAAGGTGGCATCGCGCTCTCAAAACATCTATACGGTGGTACAAAATGGAGGGCTGGGTTGATGTTCTGCCTGCGTTCAACATTCAAGGTCGACATAAGTTCACCGCCGGCAGAGATGCTTTACGATACAACATTGAGGCTTCCAGGCGATTTTTTCCGAGAAAGAAAGTGTAAAGTTGAATCGGAATTCGTAAAAAATTTACGTCGATCCATGGCCAAGGTTGCCCCTGTTTCTGCTTCTGCTTACAAGCAGGAACAGGCGACACACGTTTTTGTACGCAATGACGCGGTCAGATCCTTCACTGCAACAACCTTATGAAGGTCCATTTGAGATTCTGGAGAGAGGGGACAAATATTTCAAAGTGAAGCTATCGAATCGGACGTCGAAGATCTCAATCGACCGCTTGAAGACAGCCTTCCTACATTGTGAACAGATGGAAGAACCTAACACGCCAATAACAATTTCCGTCGATAAAGGGAGACCGGAACCATGTCGAATCACACGTTCTGGTAGAAGACTCCAGATTCCTAAGCGATACAACTCGCGAACAATTTTTCGTTAGCCTGTTAACTAGAGGGGGAGTAGTGTGGCGATTCAGTACACTTCGTATAAATTTCCTATCCCATTTTGGTTTGGTAAATACATATCGGCAACATTAATATAAACTTTCGTTGACATATATGTACATACTCGCCTTTTTACCCATGGATATGAACATTTTTTTAGTCAGTCGAGTTCGCAATTGGTCGTCGAAACTGTCGCTCATGATCTACTTATTTTGGTAATAAAAACTGGATTAGTAATAAATAGTAATATCATAGTATCTTCTAAAGACTTTTTTCATTCACTTTTCCGCATTCACCCCACTACTATGATACTTACTGCTTATGGATGTATGATGACTACTTCCCTAGATTGAAATAGGTTCATTTGTACCAAGTTTTGATTGTGGTCTTTGAGTTCACATCAAGGAGATTTCAAGTGGTGCAAACCAGTTTGACATCTCCTAGAAAAAAATATATAAGCATTTGGAGACTTCGGCTTCATTTTGAGGACTGGTCTTTGCGTTATACGTTGGAAGGCATATTTTGTGTTCACAGTCAACGTCTAGCTCTCGTAGCATAAACATCTTGTTTATATCGGCTGCGCTCAGTTTAACGCACCTTCCTTGGTAATTAGTTGTCTCTCGCTCGCACCCGTTAGCTCCTGTCAATTTTCTTCCAAATTTTTTCCTCGTGCGTAGTTAGCCTCAACTCCCACTCTACATCTCTTCACCACCAAGATATGGGCCCGTCCCAAAAATGAGGACCGGAAATTGTTTCGACGTGCTGTAACCCACTCGACGATTGAACCCAGGACGAAGAAAAATAAGCTTATCAACAGTCATGATGAATTCCCTCAGCTTCCAATCAACCGAAACTTTAAGAACTCAAAGTTCGTTGTCATTTCGCCTAAAAACGCGGAGTAAAAGCCATAGTCAATGTACGTACTGACTATGGTAGGTTAGGTTAGGTAGGACTCCATAAGTAACTCAATTCCTCTAATGGCATAGTATACGCAACTTGCATCATAAATGTCACAGAAACTGAAATTGTCTCTGAAATGAAGTCGTAAGCTGTAACAGAAGTGTATAAGTTCACAAAAAAATTGATGGTAAACATCAGCCGGCGGGCTTAGTTTTGTTCACCTTTGATCTATTGTATGTCAATTGCCCCAAACTATAGAAATTGGATGGTATAAGGCCAAGGTCAATAAATATATCCCTTCCCCGATGAGATGCCGCAATTGTCAGTTGCTCGGTCACACACTCAAACGGTGCACAAAAACAAAGATATGCGATAATAGCAATCTCCCGCTTCATGACCCCGAAAAATGCACACACATTATGTGCGCAAACTGTTTCGATGAGCATTATCCTCATCAATATCCTGCCCAAAGTACATTCAAAATAAAGAAACTCTTGTTATAAAAACCAGGATCAAATGTAGCATGACTAAAGCCAAGCGCTTATAAATACAACCAGCAAAACGAAACACAAACCAATTCTATAACAGTCTCTTTTACTGAAAAAAAAAAAAAAACAATCTGTATCCAGAAATCCAGACAAACCAACAAATAGTTCCATTTTACCTGTCCAATTTACGATATCAAGCACTCCAGCACCCTCAAAACCACAGAAATCCGCCCACAACGTAAACAAAACAACTCAATCTACTTCTAAAACTTCAACAACTGAATTCACTATACCTATACGTTCTTTCTCTTCTTCAAATAAAGATATTTGGGTTATGATATAACAAAACAAATAATACAATATTATATAAACCCATTTGACTCAGATGACAGCATATAACCCCAACCAGTTACCCGCACCTTCTAGGTCGATTATGGCACTTGTGGTTAGCGGTGCAGATCCAACCACGCGCGGTTTGAACTGCGCTTTCCCGCGCAAGTGTGATCATCGACGTTTGTATCCCTAACCCTCCTCTCATACAAGATGACTCTCAAAATATTACAATGGAACATCAAAGGCTTTCTAAATAATTATGATGAGCTCAGATTACTCGTAAAAGATCATGAATCATCTATAATATGTCTTCATATACAAGCTATTTCCATAACTTTCCTAACAATACAACAACAAAACAAGGAATTGGTTAGCTATTAAAAGGGGATATTTGTCACAGACAAATCCCAATAAACTCCAACATCCTGACCATAGCTATACAAGTAAAACTTCCACCTAAAATAACAATTCTTTGTATTTACATTCTACCGGACTAATTGTTTACCAGAAGTGATCTCTATAATATTCTTGGTCAATTTGACACTCGAGTATTACTCACAGGAGACGTAAACTCCGTACTGTGGGGATCTCCTACTACAAACAACCGAGGCGCTCTTCTAGTGGATTTTATTATGAACTCCAATCTCATCCCACTAAATGACGGTTCTCCCACCCACCTATCTACCCACAATACATTCTCCTACATCGATATCTTCTCTTGCTCATCATTACTTTTCCCAAAAGTATACTGGCACATACTCGAAGAGTTGCATAATAGCGACCATTTTCCCATTATGACATCTACTGTCTTAGATCATAAACAAGTGTCTTCCCCAACTAATCCAAAATATAAAACCGATCTAGCAGATTGGGACAATTTCAAAAAGTATTATTTATTAATAGTTATCTGTCGTTAAAAATATCCAACTCTTCTGTCAATAGAGAAGCTGCTATACTAATTAAATTCATACGATACTCTGCCAACAACTGCACACCTCAAACTTCATGGTGGAGCCCAGTATTGGCCGAGTTAAAGTCTCATAAGACTGAGGCGTGGAAAAAATTCAAAAAGCAACCAAATACAGAAAATCTAATATCTTATAAAAAAGCTGACGCTTTTTTCGTAGACTACTAAAAATAAACAAAACAAAAAGCTTTCATTAATTCACTTCATCTATCAATCCAAACCACTCCACTACCAAAGTATGGCAAAAGATTCGCAGCCTGACATATGGCTAGCAATGCTGCTGCTCGATGCATATTTACCTTCACGGAATTGGAAAGCCGTCAAAACAGATAGAATTTCCTACCCAATGCTGAGACAACTACCAACGTCAGGTAAAATTAGACTTATGCAACTATAACCCCCTTCGGGTAGGGGTTAGAATATACCCGAGGTAGGCATGCCTGCCGTAAGAAGTGACTAAAATCCACAAAGCGGAGACGAAATCTTTGCAAAACTGGTAAAAAAAAAAAAAAAAAAATCCCCCTGGGAGGGACCATTTATTGCTTCTTCAGCAAAACTCTAGAAGGAGTTCACTCACGTCGAGAACTCCATCAAAAACGATAGCGCCGAAAAGCCTTTCGGCCGAAGATAGCGCTATACTCGTAATTGTAAATATTCCGAAAATACAAAAACAGAAATCTGGAATTGAAACCGGTATAGTTGAAAGTGAACCTAAAACAGATTCACAAGCGAGGACAAAAACAAAAACAAATGACTATTATAAAGAATGGCAAACTGAACTTAAAACAAGGAAATATCTTGAAGTAATAGTTGCAAGTTTGCAAACCAAATAAAAGAACTAAAAAGAAGGGTTACCTTGTTGGACTGCTCTAACAAATGTCCTGCCCAACCTGCTCAGCAAAATAGTGAAAAAGAATACCTCACAAGAGAAAAAGAATACCTCACAAGAGAAAAAGAATACCTCACAGATGAAGAGGAGCTCGCACTGGAAACAGACGGCCATCTAAAGAAAAACAAAAGGCCTACGAAAAAACGCAAGGCAGAAGAAAGTCCTGAGATGTCTGCAAGATGACACGATGCAAAACAAGCAAATTTACGAGGTAAGACAAATGATAAAAGGCTTTTGGTTTGAAAAAACAGCCATTACTACCACCAATAATGATCTCGGGAGTAGACAGATTTGGTGAGTTAAAAAGGATAATCGAACAAAAAACTAAAAAGGCTTGTGAATTCACATCATATAATAACAATAAATGGAGAATAAATGTCGATGACAGTGACACATATAGAGAAATCACTGACGAATTGACCAAAACGAAGTTCCAGTGGCACTCATATGAAAATAAAGCTACTAGACCAGTTAGGGTAGTAGCCAGAGGTCTTCACTTCTCGTGTGATGAACACGATATCGTCGAAGACTTGACTAATAAAAAATTTAGGATTTTGGAAGCCAAAAACTTAATTAAAAAAGAAACCATACAAGGTAATGATGGGCAACCAATGACAAGAAACAGAAAATTATCTCTTTTTATGCTTTCTTTTCATAATCAAGAAGAAGTCGAAAAGATATACAACATAAAATCAATAATTGGTATTGTTGTTAAGATCGAGCCAGTTCGAAAAAATTCAAAGTCAATACCCCAATGCAAACGAAGAGATTTTGCTTGCGTTAAATGTGAAGGAAAGCACCCGACAAAAAGTTGTCCCCTAAAGAAGGACGAGAAATGCATCAACTGTCATGGTGATCACCCAGCAAATTATAGAGGTTGTCTGATGGCAAAAGAATATCAAGAAAAGAAAAGCAAAGCTATTAAAAATAAGCAACAAAATCCATCCAATAATAAAAGTAAACAACAACTAAATGTTGAAAATATGAAACAAGACAAAGTGCCAATTGATACTAAAACAAACATACCAACTGTAGAGAGTAAATCGTATTCCCAGATTGTGAAAAATACACGTAAAGAAGAGGAAATATCAGTAAAGGAAATGCTTATTACTATTAACCAAAGATTGGATAATCAGGATAAAATAATTAAACTGCTAAGCAAAGAAGCAGAAAAAAAGCAACAAAATATTAATGATTAAAAATAATCTAAAAGTCGCAACGTGGAATGCAAATGGTTTACTCCAACACATTCCTGAATTTCAGGTGTTTTTATCTAACGAAGATATTGATGTTTGCCTGATTTCTGAAACTCATTTCAAAGTGGAACAAAGATTAGAATTCCTGGGTATCTTTGTTACCACTCTCCCCATCCAGCTGAAAGTGCCAGGGGAGGTAGTACTGTACTTGTGAAAAGTACCTTGGAGACTTATGAATTGCCAAAAATAGTAAAACCAACAATGCAAGTAGCGACAATAAACATAGAAACTAAAAGCAAGGAATTTAAAATAGCTGCGATATACGGCCCACCCAGTCACCCGCCTGCAGAGGAAGATCTAATTGACCTTTTTCAAATGCTAGGCAACTATTTCATCATCGGTGGTGATTTTAATGCTAAACATACATACTGGTGATCAAGACTAATAACAACAAAAGGCAGGAAGCTTTACAAATCAGGGTGAAATTTTAACTGTAAATTTATTTCGACTGGATCACCAACTAATTGGCCATCTGACCCAACGAAAATACCAGATGTTATTGACTTCTTTATAACGAAAGGTATTAATAGAAAAGAAGTTAAAGTTAACAGCAGTGATGATCTGTCATCGGATCGTACACCTGTAATCCTAACAGTCAACGGTTTATCAATAGAACAGATAATAAACAAACTACTAACAAACACAAGAACGAAATGGTGTAAATTCAGAGAACATCTCGAAGGTTTCATTAACCTCAGATCCCCAATTGTCACAACAAAACATATCGACATTGAAACAGAACAATTTATTGCCGATGTATAATAGGCAGCAGAAGATAATACACCGACTTATCAACAAAAAAAAAAACAGGCTTCGGTGAAATATCCGACGGAAATCAAGCAACTAATACTTGTACTTGAAAAGAGAAGAGCTCGTAGAAAATGGCAAACGACAAGATATCCCGGCGATAAAACCACATTTAATAGACTTAATAACAGACTTAAAAGAAGTATAACTGAATTCAAAAATGATTCTCTAGCTATGTAAATACCTTTGTAATCTCACGGCTGACAAAGTCAAGGAAGGCTGCTAAACGTTTAAAGAGACCTCAAGCGCAAGATCCCCCCGTTGAAAATACCTAATGGGAAATGGATCGGCGATCCAAAAGAAAAGGTTAAACTATTTTGCCAGCACCTTTCAAATGTTTTCAAACCTTTTCCACCTAGTGTAGCAAACGAAAAATCTTGATTTCTATAACAGAATAGATGAAAAGGAAATTCCTTATGTTTCGTTAAGAAAGATCAAGACATGTATTCGTAAACTATAATAAATATGTAATAGAAAATCACCGGGTTATGATCTTATAACTGCTCAAATCTTGAAAGAACTGCCCTCCACTGCATTGTCGAAACTCAAGCTTATAATTAATGCTTGATTTAAACAAAGGTATGTCCCACATCACTGGAATATAGCAGAAATTATTGTTATACCTAAACAAGGTAATCCTATATCAGAAGTTACCTCATATAGGCCAATCTCACTTTTACCGATATTATCGAAACTTTTCGAGAAACTCCTTTTTAAAGGACTAGACTAAATTATAGAACAAAGAAAGCTTATCCCCGCCCACCAATTCGGGTTTAAAAATAGTCACTCGACGATAGACCAAGTGCATCGTATAACTAATGTTATAGAAAAGGCACTGGAAGGAAAACAAATTTGTTCTGCAATATTCTTAGACGTTGCACAGGCTTTTGATAAAGTTTGGCATAAGGGTTTAGAGTGCAAACTTCATAGGGACCTACCTAGACAGTACTATGAGATACTTAAATCTTATATAGCAGATAGATTCGCTATGGTTCAGCGTACTCTGAATTTAAAGGAATACAAGCAGGTGTTCAACAGGGAAGTGTTCTAGGACCCACCCTATACTTATTATACACGAGTGATATACCGCATGCGAGTGATACCATGATAGCCACATTTGCAGACGACACTGCTCTTCTATCAACAGATAGATGTGTGGCTAAAGCAACAGAAAAGCTACAAAATTCAGTTAACGAGATATGTGATTGGACGCAGCGATGGCGAATTAAACTTAATGAGTCAAAGTCCACCCACATCAATTTTACAAATAAAAAAATAACGAATGTTCCCGTGGTTATTAATAACCATGAAGTACTCCTGTGGGCTTCATATTACTAGGTTTATATCGTAAGCAGGTAAGGCAATTACCTATATGCTTGGTAATATTATTACGCATTCCAGGCCAAAAGTAGCAAGAAGCAATTCTGGAGAAAGTTCGGTCGATTTCGCAATGACCTGCGGTTGCGTGGTAGTTATCCAAAATCGATTGCCTCTCTTGAAGTGGTATCACTAATTGGGCATTTTCAGCATCGGATTTGGGTGAATACCTATAGAGTATCCCATCATTCAGGATATATCCGAGATGTCTCTCATGTTATGTTCTCGTCGTTACTTTCAAATGGTCCATAATTGTTTTTAGTTGGTCATCTTGAAGTTGCGATTCACGGATCTCTTTAGGTCATCTTGATGGTATATCGATGTGAAAATTGCAAATTTTGCAGTTGTTCTCTCGGTGTTGTTGATTATTACAGGAAGGTCTAGATATATATTTGTTCTTCCTGGCGTGTACTCGATTTTAAAATTTTACGGTTGTAGTTGGAGTGCCCATCGAGCAAGTCTCCCTGTTGGTGACTTAAGACTCATTAGCTAACGTTTCACGCTCGTTGGTTAAATAGTTGTGTTCAGCAGCGGTTAAGAGACTAGAAGCATATTCAATAGGATGATCGTCTGATTTCTCCCCCTGGAGCAGAACAGCACAGATGGTATAATTACTGGTATCTATCTTAAGGCGAAAGGGTTAGACATCGCAAGCTTGTGGAGTATTGGTGCGCTTGTGAGTAAGGATTTTAGGGTGTTAAATGACATCTGCTTCTCCTTACCCCATTTCCACAAAGCCTTGTTTCTTCGTGAGATTGGTCAATGGTTTGTATACGTCAGCAACATTTTTTATGAAACACTGGTACCATGAACAAGTTTGCAGGAATGAAAGAACTTGTTTAGAATTTTTGGGCTCTGATCGATTTGAAATTTCAGCAGTTTTCTCCGGATCGACCTGTATACCTTGACAGAGCAACAGAAATTAGATTTATTCCGGTTCACCTTTCGTTTGAATAGTTTTAGGCATCCAAATATTTGATTTAAATTAGCAATGTGCTCCTCAAAACTTCCAGAGCATATTATGAGGTCATCAATGTACGTGAGAAGAAGTATACCTGAGAGTCCAGAAGCGTTTCGTAAGCCGAAAGGGATGCGCTTAAAACGAAACATACCAAATGGGGTGATGAATGCAGTCTTATCCGTGTCTTCTTTTAACCAGATTGTAAGTCGAGTGTTGTTTTGTATTGAGTTCTCTTCCTAGAATGAAGAAGGTAATCAATCCTTGGCAATGGGTATGGATCAGGTACTGTAATTCCGTTTAATTGTTTATAATAAATACAGAGTCGTATCCCTCTGTCTTTTTTAGGCACTAAGACAACAGGTGCGGCCCATGGAGATTCACATTATTCAACGATGTAATTTTCTAATATCTTTTCCAGTTCTGCTTTTAGCTGAGCTCTTCTAGTGGCTGAAAGTCGATACGCTGTCCTTGTGAATGGTGTAGGTTCGGATAGGACGTCGAACACACTTTCTTCATATGTTAGCAATTGATTCAAGCGATCGCTATCTACTGAACTTAGTTCAACAATCTTCACGAAGTGTAATATCTATAGCGAGCATCTCTGTGAGGAAGGGTTCTAGCTCGACTCCTTCTCCTGCTTTGCGCATTATAGCTGGAAAGAGGTTTTCTTTATCTCGTTTCCGTTCAGGTGTTACCTCATTGCTTCTTAGTGAGCTTTGGGAAATGTTCTGAATAGAATGTGGAGAATAGTGGTTAGTTACTCTAGTTCTCTTTCTTTTCAAAGCTCCAATATGTTCCTCTGGTAATGGTGTTGCAGCAATTGGAGAGATCGCTTACATGTTATCAAAGCACGTGAGAAAAGCAGAGCTCTTTTACAGTTTGTGATGAGTCGTGGGTACTTGTGTGAACTGTAAGTTTAGTGGCTCTAGTTTTTGGTGATGGATGAATAACTCACTTCCCGCTACCCTTGTTAAAGCTGCGGTGTCCAAATAGGCTACTCCTGTTTCTCCATGCCACGCAATTGTTATAATTGAAGGAAACTGTTGAAGGTCCATTTTGCAAATTCTTACAGTTTGGACAGGTTCAGCGAACAATCCCTGGAGCCTTGCATTTGTAACAATGAATTTTTGGTTCTAGAGCATTAGGTTGTGACTTCGCTTGATCTTATATTTCCTTTTTGCGGCATTCGTCTATTGTATGGCCAGCATGTTTTCAAAAGTTGCATCACTTCTTTGCAAAAGTTTCGACCTTCGGAGCACGTTGCGCAGTTCTTTTAGAAATCGAAAGCTCCATCGCTCTCTCCTTAACAACTCTTTGAAAGTTCTGACATCGTCTCGTTTATGGAGACTGAGTAATCCATATATCATATTAATCATCATAGACTCCTTTGGTACTGGATCAGAAAGTTGAGAAAACACGTTTAGTGCAGATGAAATCATCCGTTGAGTCTTTTGGCTTCTGTCTCTGCTCTATTATTTCCATGTAAATATGATAATCCAGTTTAGTGGGCGCATAGGCATTAGGTAGGATTCTAAGAATATCTTTCCATTTAGTTGCTTCATTTTTGACACCTTGACACCAATTAATAGCATTACCTTACAAAAGAAGCGGGAAACCTTTTATTGCATCATCGACTACTGGAGGTCCGAAAACTAAGAGATAGCCTCCCTATTCAAACGGTTGTGTGACCAAGTATAAAACCGTGCCGAAGATGGAAGGTTGGGGGTTAAAATATGAACCGCTAACGAGCTCTCACAGATGCGCTGGCGAGGTCTTTGGTCAGAAAATGCCTTACCCCGGCATGGCGGCTCTGACGGAGCGTACCTACATTCCGACCTTACACGTGGGAACAGAAATAATGAATGAAAAAGAAGAAGAAAAAGAAAAAGAAAAAGAAAAAGAAAAAACAAAACAAAACAAAATAAACATCAGTTCGGACGCTGACACGCTACCCGTGACTGAGCGGCAGCCACTATCGGCAGCCAACACGGATGAGGAGATCTCTATGGAGTTGGAGGACCGGCTTTTAGCAGATCCATCCGAGAGTACCCGGAAATCGGAGATAAAGAAGAAAGTCTCTCCAGATCAGATGAGAAGGCGGTTATTCCGTAGAGCGACGCACAACAAATCGATCCTGGAGGTAAAGGACCCATCTTCCCTCTCCGAGAATGAACAAAACTCCCTGGCCTGGGCTATTGATATAATAAAAGAGGACGCTCTGACAAGGCCTGCGCCTAAACAGACTGCTGGAAAAACCAAGGACAACCGTATGGTAGATGCCCCTAAGGCAGATATCAGAAGGAAGGGTGCAGCTAACACAAAAACCACCAGCAAGACCTCTGCCGGTAAGGCAGGTCCTAATGGTCAGCCAGAAATCTCGAGGGCCGCTGAATATTCTCGTAGGATGGCCAAGACCAAGAGGGAGGATTTTGTGTCAAAGAGGTTGAGATCGTCGGAGGACACTAAAAATCCCCCCAAAAGGTCGAAGGTTGATACGGAAATGCCCTTCAGAGGGGCGATTCGTAGTTCACTACAACTAGCTGTTGTGGACTTCGGAAAACCTAGTACTTCCAAGAACGCGGTCAAATGATTGCGAAGGCCTTAGCTGGAGCAGTCTTTGACCGCATTCGAAAGAATACTGGTAGAACTGCACCCACATTCGGGAGAGCGAAGTGGCATTGTGGAGTCATTCTGATAGACTGTAAAGACCAGTTATCGCTTGAATTCGCTAAAGCCATGGTTCGCGGTTTTAAGCCATTGGAGGGGGCTGCACTGCGAGTGGTACCTCCCGATGAAATCCGCACCATACCCAAGGGAAGGCTCTGTGTTCCTGAGTCGGGAGTGGACAAGGCAGAGATCCTCAGCTTCCTAAAAGACCAGAACCCTTCTACTGACAAGAAGAAGCTGGGAGGTCGTTGTGGAGGAAGAAGCGAAGAATGGGACCAATCATCATCCCCATGAATGAACCTCCGGCCTCACTTCTGGAAGACAGGCAGTTGAAGCTGTTCTATGGCGCGGGAGAGGTAACTCTAAAGCTCCTAAAGCAGACTCAACGGGCAGATAACGATGGGGCGACTGATGCTATGGAAGTTGAGATTGCGACAACCAATAAAGGTAGTGCAAATCAACCTTCATCACAGTACAGTCGCCTCAGACAATTTGAAGCTGCTCCTCATGCAGGAGCAGCTGGATCTGGCAATAATTCAGGAACTGTGGATTCATAACAATCACGTGATGGGATTAGGGTAAAGAGACTATAATATATTATAGAAGCGACGCTGGCGAGGTTAAGACTTGTATCGTGGCTAAAAACAGTCTTCAAATATTAGTGCAGTCTCATTTCAGCTCCGGCGACTTGACAGTGGTGAATTTGAGAGGAGTGAACGGGAATTGCCCGGTGGCGTCTGCGTACCTACCTTACGATGACGACATCAACTTCCCCTCGGAAGTCCAGAGGTCGCTCATATCAACGCCTTAAAAAGGTAAGAAAAACTTAGTCTTGGGTTGTGATGCTAACGCTCACCACACTTTGTGGGCTAGCACAGATGTCAATGCCAGAGGCGAAACTTTGTTTAACTATATTCTAGAATATAATCTTATTATATGTAATAGAGGCAATGACCCCACCTTTGGACCGTCTACTAGAAAGGAAGTCTTGGATATTACGTTTATTTCAGAACAGAGCTCTGTTGAAGTTGTTGACTGGAGAGTCTCCGACAAGGCGTCACTATCTGATCATTGTTGGATACTCTTCAAACTACAACTATCTACTTGTGGGAAAGGGACTTTTAGAAATCCGCGTAGGGCTAACTGGTCAAAATTCAAGAGAGAACTAAGGAAATCGGTGAATCACCGAGGACCTCAACTCTATAGAAGCAGTTGACAATGCAGTCGATGCACTTACCGACTCTCTAACGCAATCTTCCGAGAAATCCTGCCCCATTAGTAGGCATAGGGGTCCACCATGGTAGAGCAATAAAATAGCGGAACTCATTCGCATTTGAAGAGTATGATGGAACCTCGCAAAAGAGGGGGTCGTTAAGTGTCCATTTATAAAGAAAGCGTAAAGTTCCTCAAGAAAAAGATTAGGTTCGCAAAGAAGAACTCCTGGAGGTCATTTTGTGCATCTATAGAATCAACAAACGAAGCGTCCCGCATACGGAAAATTCTGGCCAAGACACCAACGTCGGCATCCGATATTAGGAAAGGTGATGGTACCTGGGCAGAGTACAAGAGGAAACGCTGGATATAAATACACTTATTTTCCCGGATATACATCAATCTCCGAAGATGATCTATCCACTCGAGAGACGACACCGGGAATAAGCGCGGAAGAGGTGAGGAATATAATAGATCATGACAAGGCACCAGGAATGGATAACATTCGACCTGTGATGATATAAGAGTCAGTGGATATTGTTATTCCATGGCTCAAGAGCAATTTCACAGGATGCCTTAAGCTAGGATATGTTCCTAAAGCATGGAGGGAGGTGCGTGTCGTATTTATTCTCAAAGCGGGGAAAGCGAGCCACGCAAACGCAAAAGACCTGAGACCTATCAGTCTGTCGTCTTTTATGCTAAAAACACTGGAACGTTGAATAGATGTATACATAATAAACGTGATCGGCGATAATTACCTATCTAAATCACAGCACGCATACATCTGCGGCAGATTGGTAGATACTGCGCTACACAAGGTCGTATCAAGCATAGAAAGAACCCTCCACTTTAAAGAGTTCACTCTCGGGGCGTTTCTAGACATTGAAGGGGCTTTTAACAACGTAAACACTGACGCGATCCTGGACAGGCGCCTCTGCAATTGGATTGCACAGATGTTTGAATCAAGGGTTATATTTTCAATGCTAGGAGATGTAACCATACGGAGAAGGGTCTGCAGAGGAACCCTCCAAGGCGGAGTTCTATCTCCTTTAATATGGCTCCTCGTAGTAGATGAGATCTTGGTAATACTGAAGGAAAACGGCTGTAACGCGACGGCCTATGCCGACGATGTGGTCATCCTGGTTTCGGGAAAATTCTCTCTAGTCCCAAGCGAAAGACTCAATCTCTCACTACAACAATTGAATAAGACGGAGGTAGTTCTTTTCACTAAGAAGAGATCAATTCCTACCTTCAGACCCCCAAACATCAGTGGTATTGAACTAAGTATTTCAAGTTCGGCTCGATACCTGGGCGTAATTCTAGATTCCAAACTGAACTGGAAGGATAACACTGCCGAACGCATCAAAAAAGCTAGCATAGCTTTCTATTCTTGCAAAAAGGCATTCAACAACACGTGGGGCTTCAAACCAGCTGTGGTGTACTGGATATACATAGCTGTCGTAAAATCCATTCTCACATATGGTACACTAGTTTGGTGGATGGTTCTTGAGAAGCAATATCAGCTTTCAATCCTCACCAAAATCCAGTGGGCAGTATGTATCGGAGTCATGGGTTCAATAAGAACAACACCAACAGCGGCAATGGAAACCATGCTCAGTTTCATTCCACTTGATATATACTGTAGCAGTCTGGCTGCTAAAACTGCTGTAAGACTGAGAGAAGACCGACTGTGGTCATCGATTTACGGCCATGCCTCCATTTTATCCCGATAGGGGACTACCATCAGATCGGCGGAAACTGATTTCATGACCCCTACGCTAGCATTTGAAAGTATATTCAATATAAGAATTCCTAACATAATGCACTGGAGGAACCTAAGAACCATAAAGATAAAGGAACTAGCGTTCTATACCGACGGTTCTAAGATGGACGTTGACACGGGAGCCGGAGTTTATTGTGAGGCCCTAGGAATAAACAACTCCTGTAGAATAAGCGACGACTGTAGTGTCTTTCAGGCCGAAATCACAGCCATTATACAGGCTGCGGAAATTATACGCGAGAGTAATATCGTTGGCAAAACGATAACTGTCTATATAGACAGCCAGGCAGCCATTAAGGCTATGGACTCTGCTGTAATTGGATCAAAGCTTGTGAGGACCTGTCTTAAATGGAATATCCACAGCCAATGCAATGACCCTCTCCTGGGCATATGGATATCGAATGCAAATGGACATCGAAGGCATATGGATATCGAAAGCATATGGATATCGAAGGAAATAAAAGGCTGATGAGCTTGCTAGGAAAGGGTCGGCGCTGCACTTATCGCGGGCCCTCCCTTTTGTAGTAACCGCAATTAGTTCCCTACGGAAGAAAATAGAAGATAAAACCACCGATCGGGCAAACAGACGATGGATTCATCTGGAAACATGCGCAATGGCCAGGGCGCTATGGCCGGCCTTTAGCAAAAAGAGATCAACTTCTCTGGTGAAACTTAGTCGTTATAATACACGGGTCGTTTCTAGAATAATTACTGGTCATTGTGCCACTGGAGTTCACGCGGAGCGACTCGGTGTGCTACATAACGACTACTGTAGAAGCTGCAGGGACGAAGAAGAAATTGAATCAGTTCGTCACCTGCTGTGTGATTTTCCTGCCCTATCCGTTACAAGTATGAGGACTATCGGAAGTTACTTTTTCTCGGAATTGGAGGACTTAGGTAATGTAGAGCTTACGGAGCTCCTGAGATTTATATCACTATCTGGGTGGTTCTAACAGCGGACTTTAAAACGTTTCCAGGGTTAAATGATTGGGCACAATGGACTCGAATTGTTGGTCTAAGTGAGCAGAGACTCTATTTGTCACAATGCACCCATCTACCTAACCTAACCTATTGGTGATCCGCTCAATGTCTTTGTAGACATTGATCGTTGCGATACAGCCTTCCACAATAGCAGGATCTCGTTCACCTCCAATACACTTACTGCAGTGGCTAAAGCTGCCTTTACTCGTAAAGTTCATGGTCATAGCTGCCAAGAGTTCTTTTAATTGGTCGGCGGTAAGAGCTATGCGGCGATGCGATTGCTTCTTCGTAAAGTAACCGTTATGGCCAATAATTTGTATTCGTTTGAGCTGAATAGGGCATCTACTTGGGTGATAATTGTAGTATAGCAGCTGGAGGACAACTCAAACTTTAATTTATTCAAAAAACTAATTTTATTGTGCCAATATTAAAAAAAATGTTTACAATTAATTCCTGAGCTAACAGAGTTTGTTCGGCTTTATGCTCCCATGAGTATGCAGTTAAAGACCGCAGTATTCGTAGAAGAATAAGAACTGGAAAAGTGGAAAACGCGCTGAGAGTTTTGTATCTTATACTGTAGGCGGTAGTATACCTTCGTACGCTCAACATACCAAACTCCCGATTGACTCAGATCGACGCGGTCCTTTTATACTACTCTGTAGGAGCCTTTGTAAACATTTTCATTACCACAGCTGTTGAAGCCTTTCTAAGTTCTTTTGCACAGTACTAACAAAATCTACTCTATGTTTCTTAAAGTTATTTTTGAACAATTTTAATGCAATTCAAAAAGAAAATTATTTTAGCAAGACATAAGAAAAAAAGGAAATGAATAAAAAAATTAATGAAATACTCGTAGTTGCGAGGTGTAACAATGTTAAATATTTAGCGTCAACAAAAAGTTGTACACATTTTAATACTTTTTTGTAAAATGACGAAAATGTTAATATTAAGCAAGATTAAATATGGACTAAGTATTTGTGGCAAGTGCATGAAATCTACAATCAACTTAATAAAACCAGTTTTCAGCATAAACGCGTTCCCTACAAGTCCAGTCTGAAACATACTGGTAGAGGCTAGACGCCTCTCAGTTGACGAATGGTCTGCGGAAATCAGAACCAAAACTGAATCAGGCAAAACTGATCTTTGTAACTGGTTCGATCATTGATGGCGATACCAGTAAAGCTATCAATTCAAGACGTACAAAATGATCCGCTCAACTAGCATTTTGGAAACCAGCTCTATATACCATTTAACCGCTTCCACAAATATGCACCGCCCCGACCTCCCTGGTTTTTTGATAGATCCTCCATCAACATGTCATTATGCTCCCTCCAGAAGGACAATACTAATAACTTGACCTTCCAAGCAATGTTTCGCGAGATCTCTGTGGACTTGGCATCGAAAGGATGGGAGTTCATCTTTACAAACTGTTCAAAGACTACAAATAATTCAGCCTTTGCGGTCACATCTAGAAAAGGATCTGTTCTCATACAAGGGCTTTTGCCCGAAGTATCTTCAATATTCACTCGAAAACTAAAATTGATGTAGGTCCCAGGGCATGCTGGAATCCAAGGGAATGAATTGTCAGACAAAGCTGCTAATTCTGTTTGCGTCACACCAACCTTCCACTTTGTTATTTACACCAAACATGATCTTACTATTAAATAAAAACTACACGTCCATCGCCAACAAAATTGGAAACGGTACGACCATCATTATGCTAAAATAAACACTGACAGAACTTACTTATAAAAAAAAAATTTAAAATATTAATATTCATATTCACAATCAAACATTTTACTTTTTTAATAAATAATAATAATAATATTTTATGTGATGTATTACGGCTTAATTTGAAGACGCAAAAACCTTTGTCACACAACACTTGCATTCTCAGCACTTTAAATATGCCCGAAAAACCTTCTTAGAGCCTCAATTAGAATATTGTTACCACTTTTTCGCATTACGGGATATACACCATTAGGGCCGGGCGTTTTATAGTTTTTAAAGAATGGAAACAAACAAACAAAGTTTCTTCCAAGTTTTGTGGTCCTAGAAGCAAAAAAATGCAGTCGCGACGTTTAGCTCAATAGTCTATTTTGCAGCCTTATGTTCCAAAATACTGAAAAAAATGTATAAAAATTATTATCGTTTAACGAATAAGTGCAAATTTTTGTTTTCCTTAAATTTCTAATTTTCTGATTAATTTACAAAAGTCATGCATTTTATTTCTGTATTATCTGTATTGAGATTGTGCCCTTTACGAAGCTACTGTTACTGTATATTCTAAGAACTTCTTGCATTTCCACCTGATAGGAAGTCCATATAATATCATTTCGAGGTTTGAGTGTTCTGCATAAACGTTTTCTTAACACTTTTCAGAGCTTTATAAGCGCATGCTTTCACCTCTGATAGTCATTCTCACAACATTCCAAAAAGTGGGCATCAGAATTCTCTCTATCTGTATGTCTATGCGAACTTTTTTTGTTTAACTTTTTAATGATTTTACTTAATTTTTAAATCTTAAATTTTAAATCTTTTTATTATATTATATTAATTATCTGCATTTATTTTATTACTTGCGACTCAGTCGTGCACTTTACTTAGTTCTCCTTTCGATATACCGTTTCGTTTTCGAAAAATATACAGTTGTTTCTCTCCTGAAAACCGATAAAAATAAACCTGTGTTGTTGTGCCATAGAATATTTGATCAAGTGGCTCTCATTGCTTACTTCAGTTTTATCCACCATAGCTTGTGTGATGAGACCTTCTTAAAAGATGCGTCTATCAGCTGCAAAGAATTAAATATTGTTGAGAAATAACAAAGAATACATTTATCCAAGGGTAGGTAGGAACGATATATATGTACATAGATATGGTTTTAGCCACTAAAGATAAACCATCTCCATTAAGAAAACCTTTGGCAGACGGTTTATCATCTTACAACTTCCCTCTGTTGTAAGACCGATAGCATCCTCTTCTGGTGACTCTGCCTCGAGGATGGTGAAATATCTTCATACATTCTTTTTCCATTTCATTCGCTCTACTAGCAAACATCTACGAGGGTGGGTTAATAAGTCCCTGAAAATTAACACAGATTATGTCGTCACCTTAAATTTAATTTTTTTTTTTTTTGTCAAAAATCATCATCCAAAGAACGCACCCAAATTTTCAGACAGATCAGTCAAATAGTTTTGTTGTGGCAGCCATTTAATTAGACGCCTACTAGTTAAAATGGAAAAAGTGAATTTCGAGTGCTCATTAAACACAATTTTTTGCGAGAAAAAACTATCACGCAAACGAAACAAAAGCTTGACAAATATTATGGGGACTCTTCACCATCGATTAGAACCAATCACCACTGGTTTACTCAATTTCGGTGCGGTCGTTCAAGCACAATTGACGCCGAACGTTCTAGTCGCCCAATTGAGGTCACAACACCAGAAATGGTCGACAAAATCCATGGTTTGATAATGGACGATCGGCGAGTGCAAGTGCGCGAGCTTGAAGAGGCCACAGGCTTATCACATGGCTCAGTGATTTCGATTTTACATAAATATTTGAACATGAAAAAACTTTCCGCAAGATGGGTGCCGCGTTTGCTCACAATCCACAACAAACGCATTCGTTTGACAACTTCAAAGGTGTGTTTGGCGATGTTCCAGAAAAATTCGGCTCAAGTTTTGCGCCGTTTCGCAACCGTGGATAAAACCTGGAATAACCCCAATTCACCAGAAACCAAGGAACAGTCGAAACAATGGACTTCTCCTGGTGAATCGAAGCCGAAGAAGGCCAAGGCGGGTTTGTCAGCAAATAAGGTCATGGCGACAGTTTTTTGAGATGCGCGCAGTATTATTCACATCGATTACCTTGAAAAGCGTAAAACGATCACCGGCGCATATTACGCAGAGATGCTGAATCGATTCCAAGCCGATTTGTAACAAAAACGGCCGCATTTGGCGAAGAAAAAAGTTCTTTTTCACCAGGCAATGCACCGGCGCACAAGTCCGCAGTCGCAATGGCAAAATTGCATGAGTTAGGCTACGAACTCCTCCCTCATCCAGCAATTCCCCAGATTTAGCCCCCTGCGACTATTTCTTGTTTCGAAACATGAAGAAAAGGCTCGGAGATAAGAGATTTGGGTCGAATGAAGAGGTCATCGCTGAAACAAACGCTTATTTTGAGGGGCTCGAGAAGTCGTATTATTTGGAGGGCATCAACAAATTGGAGAAACATTGGATGACGTGTATAGAGCTAAAAAGAGACAATATTGAAAAATAAAATGTTTTTATACCGAAAAGAGTGTTCCTTATTTCATTTTCCAGGGACTTATTGACCCACCCTCGTATGTAGTTCAGACAACTTCCCGAGTAAAAAAAAAAGAATACTCTATATCTTTTTAACGGAAGACACATTATTATTTTAATAGGAAGCGCAGCGCTAACTAATCTAATTTTGTTCAGTAATACATGGTATTAGTGTAGATATTAGTTAATTCGATTTTTCTTTGGAATCCAAAATATGCTTACTTAACTTAGGTACTCAAATGTAAGTACTGCTATTGTATGCACCACATTAACATGGCACTGGGGGCGGATAACTAAGAATCCAGTTGACTGAAGCAGCATACTGACTAAGCCCGTGGTACCCAATAACGCAACTCTTCCTTATGAAATTACATCAGAGAACGTAGCCGATTATAGTGAAACCTAATTAGATAAGTAAGGATCTGGA
This sequence comes from Pocota personata, assembly GCA_963082735.1. Lineage (NCBI taxonomy): Eukaryota > Metazoa > Arthropoda > Insecta > Diptera > Syrphidae > Pocota > Pocota personata. The sequence continues at coordinate 144,588,501 of OY720430.1, forward strand.
ACGCCTTATCTACGGCACTTCAGGCATCATTTTGAGAAAGCTGCTAAGCACTTTAAATATTGTACTTATAAAAACTCCAGCGCTTTAGATTTTAAAAAAAGGCCTTGACTATGACTTCAAATCTGGTTCATTTGGGAGAGAGACGACAACATAAGTTAAACAAATTCCAAATCAATTCGCTTATCCAATCACAATCAATCCAATAAAATCTACAACGAGATCTACAACACATCAAGCAAAACCAGAAAGTATCCTAAAATTTACAACTGCCACGATTCCGACTACTGACAAATATCCGTACTTCACTACTGACCAACACACATACATCTGCTCTGTCTTCGTTTGGCACAATGGCAAACCACAGTGTTTCAGCACTCTCCCTTCATAGATATACATAAATCTACAACATAAATCGACAACGTCTTCTGTGTTAATTTTTTTTTATTCCATAAAAATCTCAATTTTACCCTATATATTTTAGTTTAAACTTCTCGATTCCATCCATTACTTTAGCGGTGAGCTTATCAATAGCCTCCCTCGCTTCACGATGATTCAAGTCTTCAATACTTCTACGGTTTACGTAGTGATTGGGAAGATCCACCTAAAAAAAACAGAGATGTACCCAAACACTTGGTCTTGTCTATCTCAGCTTACCTTATGCCTAGCAATGGACTTCAGGATCAACCATAGAACGTAAATAGTGAACCACAGTGTGAAGTACAGTGGAATGTACCATAGCTTACGACCAATGTAAAAGTAACTGTATTTCTTGACACGAGGTTGCTCTGGTGCTGGTGGTGGAGGTGGTGGGGGAGCCATGGTCGTTGTGGGTTCTGGTTCGGGATGATGTTCAATGATGTGATCATGGTGATGATCGTGATAATCATCGTAGATAACATCGGGATAATGATCATGAAAGTCATGGTGATGATCATTGAAATACGGACCATGAGAAAATTCGATATCGGGATGATGATGATGGTGATAATCATGATCATGATCGTGCTCTTCCAAATAACCCGGCGGTGGTGTGGGATACTCTTTGTCGTCTGCATAACCGCCGATATCATGAGGATAGTCATGATGATCATGATCTGGTGGTGGTGGCCCATCCATCATATCGTCATCGTCAGCTGGTGGCGCTGGTGGTGCCGGTGGTGCCGGTGGTGCCGGTGGTGCCGGTGGACCCGTATTCATCATTCCCTTATCATCCATTGGAGGTGGAGGACCTTGATCAGTATGTGTATCAATAAGAACCTGTAATGGTTTTTGAGGTGCGTCATAGTGATATCCATCATCTGCTGGTGCTTTGGGAGGGTCATAATGATATCCGCCTCCAGCCATATCTTTGGCCCCGTCACCTGCTGAAGGTTTACTATCCTGCAGTAAATCAGGATTCACAGGACCGACAAATTTACCAGTGTCAAGTGGGACTGCTGATGGTGGCAAGTAACTGGTGACGGTATCTGATGGAGATGCTAGTTTTATATCCGATGGTGAAGGGTACCTAGAGTTCACGTTAGGTGGAAAAGTATACAGATCTTTGGTTGGGACGAATGATGACACTTTGTTTGAGAACTGTCCAATCGGGCGGGAGATTGAGGGCTTGCGATTGCGGTTTTGATTTTGTTTAAAGGAACTTGATGCAACACCTTCGCTGGGAGTGAATCGGTCCGAAAATTGTCCTAAAATGAGGAAAAACGAAACACAAGTTATAAAAAGTTGATGACATAGTCACATAAAAATGATGGCAAGGACATATAAAAGAGAAGCAGACAATCTTTGGAACCTATACCCGACCGATACAAGCCCGCAACCCCCCGCCAGAATTCCAACCGTTGCCAACCGTTCTCTTAAAGACTGCAAGTATAAAACAGTTTGTTTTCAGTTTTTAAAAATTTACTTTATTCCATTTATGCATCAGTCTATCTAGTTCTCTTTAAATCTCTCGATACCAGCCATCACCGTTAAGGTTAACTTATCAAGTATCTCTCTAACTTCGCGTTGGTCTATATCAGCAAAGCTTCTGACTCTGTCCTTATATTGATCGGGAAGCATAGACTGAAAAAGACACAGATGTATACAACCGAACCTATTCAGCGATGTCCTATTTTAAAAAAGCTTACCACGTGGTGACTTATGGCTTTATAGATTAACCATAAAATGTAAAAACTGAAATATACCGAAAAGTATAGCGGTTGATACCAAATTGCTTTGGCAATGTAGAAGTAACTGTATTTTTGGGCACGTCCCTCTGCTGCTCGAGCCTCTGCAAATGCTCCTAGCAACTGACTGAGCACTGATGATTCTGGTAAATTTAGAGCGCGACCGTAATTCATGACTTGGTTATCTTGATATCTGTCGACTTCGTTGTCTGTACTAACGAATTTATCGTTGTCTTGATATTTGGTGGATAATAGAGTCGCGATCGGTAGGGAGTTGCTGGAGTAAGTTTTCGTTGGTAAGAGATCTTTAGATACATATGATTGCGCTGGTTTCGGGTATGGTCCGGTAGGGTAGGACTGGGAGGGCTTGGACACAACAGCATCGATGGGAATGGGGCGGTCGGGGTATCGGTCTAAACATAAAATTATAAAAAATTGGATTTTTTTTTAATATTGAACTCGACAATAAATTTTGATTCCAGTGAAAAAAGGAAAGATTAGTGCTTAAAATAAGTTGTTAGTAGAAGGGAATAGATTGAGGTGCTCTCCGATGCTTTCGTTGATCTTAATTGAAAATAAAACAAATATATTATTATTACTTACGAAATAGTCCAGGTAGAAAGGTATTCCGAAATTTAGAAATAACCTTTGCGAAAAATGTGGCACAACTCTATGGATATTCAAAGGTAATCAAAGGAAAATAAATTGCTATCGGAAAATCCAAAGAAAAGGTGGAAATATTTTAACCCACTGCTAAGGTTCAAACAGACCTCTAAAAAGACCACAACAACGAAATTGGAAAAAAAGATAGACGTAGCGGAGACGTGGGGTTGCTCCGGCAGACCATTTTAATGCCAGATGGCACCAACGTCAACTACATAAAATGGGCTGTCTCAATGCAAAGCAATTTATGTGTCTCCAAGAGTGAATTGAATAATCCCAGTCTCGAATAGACTTTTTAAATTTAATTTTCAGGTCAAATTCTAAATTAAGATATCTAATTTTTAGAATGGCGCGAAGTCAATATAGTCCTTATCTCCTAGCTTGGCAGAAGACCTCCTTACCAATAAGTCTCGACTTCTTTTTAGTCTAAGCTTGCCTGTTGTTAATAAAATCAAACTAACTTGCATTATCCGATCATCCAAGAAAAATCAATTGCCGAACATATTTTGTGCCACTGTTTCTTTAACAGGCGCTTAAAATTTTGCAAAAGGGTTTTCCTCCGGACTCGAAAACAAGTGAAAATCTTTAAGAACAATTCTCCGGTTCCTACATAATCGACATCTTATGCAAAACTTAAGGGAAAACTTTCAGAAACTGATGTTGCAAAAGTTTATAGATGTCTAAAATAATAAGCCCATTCACGTACACACGTATTAAGAAGCTCCAAGAAGTCGAAATGCATTCTTGTTATTCAGAAATGAGAAAAAAAGATAAATACCAATTCAAATTTGTAATTGAACCTTTGTTAGTTCAATTTCCAAGTAATATTTACCTAATTTTAAAATTTTGCATATAAGATTGATATATTAATTCCACTTCATCCGATTTCAATGATTTTTTAAGCCCACTCTGTCCGTTGAAGATGGGTTTTCAAGTAAGGTCAAAATTTATCAATCCGTTTGGTGGTACTTGAATAGTCATGTTAAAAGGAGGAACAGACACGGCTATACAAATTATTAGTCAAAAAGCCTGAAAAGTTTTCAACAAAAATACCATTTACAATGAACATTTCTATTTTCCTCGAATCGTTACTCCGTATACCACAGAGATAGCACAGACATGAAGAAATGAGAAATTCACTTTTTTATGTCATTATAGTAGTATCAAAATTGTTTAAAAGCTTGCGACCGAACATTCCCATCAAACCAGTATTTGCTTGCTCGTTATAGTAGCAAGTACAAATTGGAACCTTCAATTCTGCCCAAACGCTTGAACAAGATGTGTATGAGGCGAAATTATAATTTTTATTCTAGAATGATAGAAATATTAAATATTTGTTGGAGAATCTTCTTGAATTGGAGAAGAAAAAATAGGGACCGAACCTTCGACAGACTTGGTTTTAGAAATTAATGCTCTATCAACTGTGTTATCCATGTACGTCTTCTCTATGATCAATTCTTCAACATCACTATTTTGCTACCATGCATTTGTCCCTTTTGTAGCTGATAAAGAACAGTAGTTCGCATCTAAGTGGATTTCATTGCCCAAGCAAGCACATAGGACGTATCCTCTATGAGCCGATTGACTCGGGAAATGGAAACGCTGACTTGAGAACTGCGTAAGGATACTTGAAAGGGATGAGGTCAATGTCAACAGGTTGAATAGGGAGAAATATTTTTGGCTCGACTGGATTGAAGCCAACGAGTAGATTAAGTTGCGTGTGATTTCTGACCCGCCCATGAAATGGCCAAATGAATGGTATTCTTACCATTTGCTGGGCGTTTGTTTTGACGATCGGGAAATCATATTCTTCGATAAGGTTTCCCACATTTTTCTTTGATGCGAAATTAAATAATAAGGTGTTATAAAAAATAAATAAAAATAAAACAAAAACGCTAGACGTAAGCTCTTATAAGAATCATAGCATAAGTTTTGAGTACCTATCATTCAGGTCATTTACTAAAAAAACATAGTTGAATAGTTGTAAGTTTATTTGGGCAATATAATACTTTAATGTATGAGTGGAGAAATAAACGATAAAAAAAAGCAAGCACATAGGCTGATATTATTATATATAATGAATTAACGCCTACGTATGCGAAGATCAAGTAAAGCTTTTGACCTCCCAACGATAACACCCCCGTGGTCGAGATGGTTATTGGGGTGTACCAACGACAAGAACATATTTTTTGATCGACTGATCTGTGATCGAGTCCCATCGGGGAAAAGGAATATTTTGCTAATTTTATATTTACGATTTAGTAAAATAATGATGTTGAAGAATTATAATGGAAGGAGACGTACGCGTATAGCTCAGTTGGTAGAGCATTGGTGGCTAAAAGCAAGTCTATCTCATGTTCGGCCATATGCTTTCTTCTTTATGCAATTCTTCAACAAATATTTCTCTCCGTCATTTGAGCAAAAACTTAACTGAAAGAGCTTATACAAAATATTCCTTCCCCCGACTGGACTCGATCACAGATCAGATAGTGAAAAAATGTGTTTGGGTCATTGGCACAGTCCTGTTATAGTGCGCAGAAGTATGAACGTTATCAAAGACGGCTGAAAACACTCTTGGTTGTTTTGAAACAAAAAACATTCGAGTGATATTTGGTCCTATTTGTTTCCACGGGGAATGGAGACAAAGATGTAACAACTAACTATACCGGCTACGGCCCGCAAAGATTTCGAATCCACCAAGGAGACACGACGCGGTGGTGCATTAGAAGTCGTACACAACTTCGTGTGTAAAACTGGAACCGGTTGGCACACGATCGAGCTAGCTGGAGACGCTTGTTGGTTAAGGCCCACATCCACCCCGGATTGTAGGGGCATATAAAGTAAAGTTACTTGCGGTTCACAGTATGTTCGGTAAGGAACTTCGCGAGTAAAACATATTGAACTGTCGAATTTTAGTTATTTTTGAAATTTGGCTCTGGATTACTCAGAGTAAATATATAAGTAAACAAAAAAACGTTCCATTAAAAGAAAACTGTTTTCAAATGTAAAGGAACTTGTTCAATAACAGTCTTTATAAAAGCTATTTGCGTACTTGAAAACACACGCAAACTAAATGTTAAATTAAAATTGGATAATACGAGTATTTAACGGATGAGCTAATGCAGCTATATTTTAGCTGTATCGAGTAGAAAATAGCAAGGGAGGAAAATCAATTACTTTCTCTCGAGAAGCATATTGTTGGAGGAAATTAGTAGCATAGGGTCTTGCATATGCAACCGGGATATGCGAGAAACTTGACCTAAGGAATTATAAGAAGGTTGTTGTGAATGATAAGGATATTTATCATTGGCAAGAGACTCTTCATACTACTACAGAAATTTCGAAGCGCGCCACACAGCGATATAGGTATCTCTTGAGAGATTATGATTTACTGCGAAGTCAATTGTAAAAGAAATGACGCCTTTGTACAAATTTAGGGCCTGTTTCATAAAAACAATATTTTGCAATTGGTAACTTAATTACAGACCGATTTAGTCATCAAGAATATTGAGCAAATTTTCAGAAACCAAACTCTCGTCAACTCTTACATTTTCAAGAAATACGCTCCTCAATGTGATGAAGAAGCTTTGGACTTTAACTTTTAACTTTTCTAGCACAGTTTCAATAGCATATTTTTTAACCTCTCTACACAAACCTTTAACTTTTCCACTGCTCGCCGAAGGGCAATCCACATTTTAGATTGAAAAGTTACTTAACTTTCCACAAACTGTCAGCAAACACCTTCTAAATGAAAACTTAAGGCTGTGTCCATCCCATAAAGAAAGAAATCACTAGACCAATTCATTACAAGTCTCTGCTTAAAAATAATAAAAAAATGGGTCCATCCATTCAGTAAGCCTCACACAACTATACGTCTGCTGGACACAACAACGACTGATTATTACCTTTTCCGCTTAGTTTATCAATTTCAGCACGGCTGGGTATCCTCGACGCTTGATAGCTTGGATAAACAACACGTTGTGCAGTAGTACTGGGCCTGGATACCGGTCGTGAGCGCAATGGATATGGGTCTGCTGATGGCCTGTTGTAACCTTTACTGTTCGGTGTTAATAGCTGGGAAAAGGGATAAGCTGGACGATAGTCAACAGCACGTCCGGTCGCCGACGGTGGTAATGTAGCCTCACTATCCTCTGATTCGTCAGCATGATTGTCCGGGATGACAAAACTTTGGGGGTAATAATTTGCTGCTACGGCTGGTTCTGGTGGTGGTAACGGTGCTGATGTTTCTGATGAACTGCGCTCAGGTGTAAATTGTTCGTCTGCGGTAGATAATAAAGATTCAACGGCCTCTGTCACCGAGTGGGGTGCTGATGTTTGCGTTGTTGAGATGACATTTTCGCTCGAGTTGAAACTGCAAATTATAGAGAAAAAAAAATTGTTTATAAAGCAGTGTAGAATAAAGAATGAGTGCAGAGAAGATGAGGGATAAATGAATTGTCTTGCAACTTTATAGGTGCAATGAGTGAGATGGGTTGTTGAATCTTTAAGCAATCTATTGCTTTTAGGCCTTTGTTATCATCTTTGTAAAAGCTGAGGGAGTTCAGGTAGAATTCGGTATAAGTGGGTTACGAGTGTAGGAATATTCAAATAGTTCCATTTGAGGAAGAACGGCACCAATGTCCACGTAACGTGAATAGCCTCTTAGGATCCATTGCGCAAAATTGAACAACGAACCGTATTCAATTCTAGTCTTTTATTCCTGTAGCGTTGTTAGGAACCTCTTTCTTCGAAAGTTTGAAGTTTGAAGGACCAATAAGCATGTGCAAAGAAGAACACAGATAGTGTGTTTTTTTTGTGGTAAAGAATTGAGTTCCATTTATGAGGATGAAAAATAAACTTAGAAGGTTGTCTTGAAAAGTGAGTTTCCTTGAGATATAGTCTAGCTTTAGGAATATCGTACTAAAATTAAGTTTTTAATGTATATTACGAGTAACTCCGCAGCTTTAGGAGTTGATGTCCTACGATTCAGTGAATAAGACTTAGGCATAACTGCCAGAAATAGAAACGTAAAACCTTAGTTTAGAACTTTCTTTTATTTACACTTTGCACTTTTAGTGTCCATGTGCACTGAACGTGTTACCCAGTCGTTCTATAATAAGTTAAGTCCTTATAAGAGGCATTCTATAGTAACTCGCGTTGCATTCAGAGCTCTAATTGACATTTTCATTCGTTTTGGTTATTGCAATATTTATACTATATTATAGATCCTTGTTTATTGAGGAATGGGTTGTGTCTGCTAGTGCAGTCATTCTTTATTAGAGTATCATTGAAGCGGAGTTGAACTTGTAGTTTCTGCTTTCACTACAGCTAAAATGACATCACTATCATTCAAAAAGTTGCTCGGTTTTATATTGCAGGAATTGTCACACTGACAGCCGATCTAAAATACAAACTTTAACTTTAGGTCTATATCTCCTGTTAGTTTTCAATAAAATTGTAAAATTAACTAAAAGTTGAAATAGCAATATATGTATGCTCCACTTTTCATGGAATGATTCATAAAGGAAACAAAATCTTGGACCTAGTGAAAATTAAAGATGAAACAAATGGATTTCGAAAGTTTCCTCCTTCAATCCATATTGTATTATCGCCATAACTTCCGGGCTCAAAATTTCACTGTTTAGAATGTCAATAACATCAGCTTAGAGCAAGCTTATAAAATGAACTCATTGGATGTTCCACCAATATCTAGAAATTTCGTAACTACTTACGTCTTTGGAAAAATAAGATCCATATTCAAAGCCTTATAAACTTTTGGTCCACCCTCGTGTCCTGAACCCGACGTTGCCACTTGTGAATAACTCTCCGATCCATAACATCGCAGAGTTACCAGCAGCAAACTTAAAACACAAACTCTCGGTATCATAATTGTAATAAAACAAGAGCTCTGTCTCTCAAAGTAACTCCGAATAATTTCACTTTTTTGTTTTTATTATAATTCACATTCAGTGTTATCGAATAAAGATAAACAAGAATATCCTTTTGCTTTTCTTATACTATTCTACGTTTTGTGTTATTTTGTTATCGACCCAAACTTGTCATTGTGGCTTGTACCACCTTACTAAATCTATACGACAATAATAAATAACTTCTCGATGGACATTTACAGCACTTTTTCTTCAAGTTCCGCCGTTACGAAGCAATACAATTTTTTGTTTTCCCCAGAACTAAATATCCCCACCAGCGGCACAAAAATTTACGGCGATGTTGGTGTGTATGGCACATAAATAAACACGCTTCTGGCCCAGATTTTATAACTAAATCAATGCTAAATAGTTATCGATTGTGGTCCAATAGCCAATAGATACAGTAGGATGAAGTGAGAGATAATGTTTTTCAAGGAAAATAATTAGCAACCCTTCGCATACCTACGTCTATCTTTCTATCTTCGGATGCCATTCTTATTTTCTCTGTGGTGCAGAACCATTGGCTTGACCTACCAATTACCGATATATATGTATACACGTACAAATACATAAAGAAGGTGTTAATTTTGGGTGAATGGAATCTGGATGCAGATCTACTTCTTCGTCGTGTCTGATGGCTGACCCATGGTACAACCACTCATCCCCTCCAGAATTGTACTGTAGCTCGTAGCTCTAGAATCCAATGGAATGAGATCGAAATTAATTATTTATCAACATTATTTGATTATCGATTTGGCAGATATTGGTTCGGTGGTTGGGCGAGAGATGAAAGGTAATCAAATTCGTTGATACGGTTCTCCCTCTTCCATATCTGCTTCTTCCTGACCAGAATTGGGTCAGTAGAAAATTCTTTAAGTAGCACGCGAAGAGTTAATTTATTTTTGATGGCCATTTTATTTGATTAACCAATTAGAACCGAGAGGTGGATAATAATAAGATACTTTTGAGTTGTTGGGTGAAATTCTTGGGGTGAATGTGTTTTACTTTTTTTTTTTAATTTTTTTTTCTTGTTGAGTTTGAAAAGTACCGACTTTTGTACTTTTACTTGTGGCGTAATGATGGTTGCCTTTTTTTTTGAAGGTTGTTACAACTCAAGCAGAAAGAGAAGTTGGTACTGGGATGAGATTGGTTTATTAATAGGATTGCTGTTGAATGAAGTGTGAGAATTAGATGTAATGACTGTAAGATCAGTTAAATCACTTTACGCATAATTGGAAATACGACACTTCTGCAACTGTGAGATCATTTGAATTGATGAATGAAATTACATCATCCAGAGTAGTGTAGGCATTATCGTATAAATTCGTAATTGATAGTTAGTAACTGAATGATTTCAACTATCGAGTGATTTCATTCCACTCATTCGGAAAGCTCAAAATGAATTGAAAAAACTCGTGCCTACTAGATCAGTGGTGGTTCGTAAAGTACTTAGCTTAGATCAACAGAATAAAAGAAATTGAATGAAAGACAAATTTAATGAGTTATATTTTCATTTCATTATTTTAAACATTAGAAAAGCTGGCTAAACATCAATTTAATATTTAAAATAAAAATATTTGATTATGTTTTCATTATAATAATAATACATTTTTGGCGCTAACAGCACAATGCAGGGCCTGGCCTAACTTCTCGCAGCCACTCCTGCTGTGCACCTCACGAATGGTTGGGACCAACAGTTTTATGCGGTTTCCGAAGGGCAATTTCTGCGATTGAGAGAAGCTTTTCATGACAGTTTTACTCTCGGATATTTGTCAGGCATTCGCGAGAGGTGACACCGTGAGAAAACTTTTTTTTTATTGTTTTTTATTTTTGTGTTTTCTTGGATTCAAAACTTGAACTTCTCGCTCATTACTCCTTGAATCATCTACTCCTTTTCATGAAGCCATTAATTCAGATCGTTCAGATCGTAGAAGTATTATTAAGAGCAATGTAGGGGAAGTGAACTACTCGTATAGTCTCCACATATTCCTCTTATTTGCAGCTTCTACAGAAATCATCGCTTGCTCTTGTGAGCGTGTTTGCGAATGACGCAGTGTCCGGTTGAGACTTTTGTGAATTTGGGGATGTTATATATCCGGTGTCTTAGCAGAAACTTTGATCTGTTAAGATCCAGGGTTAACCAAATTAGAATACCAGTGTTGTCCACCTGTGATTCACTTTTTTCACTGCGTGTGTCAGCTACTTGACAGATGACATTGATGCATTGACATTCCCTATACACCTGCTTTTTGTACCGAGTGAACATTGTCCAGCTAATTCATCAGCCACGCAGTTTACTGGAATATCACAATGACCAGGTAAGCAGGGAATGATATTTAGCAATAAAGAAATGAAACTGATAAACAAGAAACAAATTCAAGTTAATAAAATAAAATAGGTTTTACATTGACATATCTCAATGTCAATGTAAAACCTATTTTATTTTCACTAGGTCTAGAAAGTTACTTTAAGTGTTTGTCTATCAAGGCTTTAAAAAAAATAGTGCCGAAAAATTTTCAATTGTTTTGTATCAGGAACCTATTAGAAACTTTTGCATTAGAAACAAACATTTGTTTACGTTTAAAATAAGTGCTTCCTTTGATTTGTCTGTTGCTTTCCCGGGATTATGAGTTATGCATTTTACTACTGGATTCCGTTAGAAATCCTACTAGGTACCGAATAGTTATAACTTTAACCGGCCACGGCGGGCTGCTGGCAATACACTGTCGCCTCGACTCTACTTTTTTCATAAGCTCGCACACCGGTACTTTACTTATTAGCGGACTTGCGAAAATTGTCTATTCCTCGGATATAGTTATCAAAATTGTTACACAGTGGACGTCAAGTATAAGGAATTATATAATGCACAGTCATTCGTTATATCGATCGTCTTTTTTTTTTTTGCTAAATAATACTAGAATATAAAAAACAAGTGATTTTTACAATGAAATTTATGTATTTATTTATAAGAAAATAAAAATTAATTAATAAGTTTTTGGTAAACAGAACAATTATGACTTGGAAAAGAAGTTTGCCTTTTAGTTCCCTCCAAGCTTTTTTGGACCGCCTCCTCTAGCATTTCTCTTAATAAAAGTGTTTTTGAGTAGTCGATATTGTTTTGAACTGACCACTGCATGCATTTATTGAAGCAATTCATTGCTTCTGAATGTTTAATTTTTTCATCAGTGCACACCTCAGGAAGGTTATTTTCGTCCTCACTTCCACTTAAAATTATATCACATTCGTCTCCTTCTTCCCAAGCAATACTGTTCCATTAAACAAGATCATCTACCTCCAGAAAAACTTTGTTAGCTAGACTGAGTGTTTGTCTCAAACATAAAACTTCATCCTGATTCATTAATACTGAAAACGGAATTTCATCTTCTTCATCAAAATCTTCAAAATTTTTGTAAGCAAACTGTTTTTAAAGTGCAACTTAAGTAGCCAAATAGCATTCTGATCCATCGGTTCGGAGTAACGTTCGGTGGCATAAACATTACCCTTATGTTTCCTTCATCAGTTTTCTTTATAAGTTCGTTGGCAGGTGGATGATTTGGTGCATTATCCAGGATAAGCAATGCTTTTTTTGGTAAGTTCTGAGTATCCAAAAATTCCTCGACCTGAAAGGAACACACATTTTTATTTTTATAGAAAACTTAATCAGTTATGTTGCTTTTGGCTGACAAACCTGTGGTACGAAGCTATGGAAAAACCAGTCTTTAAAAATCTGGATGGTCATCTATGCACTGCTAGAGTGGGAGTAATCCACCGGTATCACCTTGTTCCGAAACGCCCGAGGTTTTTGTGCCTTTCCAATGATCAACGGTCTTATTTTTTTTGTGCCCGAAGCATTTGCACACGCCAAAAATGTCTTTCTTTTGACAACTTTCGCCCTGGTGCACTGTTTTTGCCTGAATGGACATACGTTTTATCACGCAAAATTTTCCAATAAAGTCGCGTTTCATCAGCATTGGATATTGCTTCCTCAGATAACTGATTCTCGCTTATTACGGCTGCTAATTGTTTTTTGAACGGCTCAACCAGCTCCACTTATTTCTCACCTGATTGCTTAAGAAGTCGGATTCCAAACATTTTTTTAAACTTTGAAAGCCAACCGTCACTGGCACAAAATGATCCTTCACAAAATTTCCTGTAAAATTCTTGAGCTTCTAATTTTAGAACTATCGCGCTCATTGGAATGTTGTTATTGCGTTTCTTGAGAAACCACTTAAAAAATGCTTGTTCCATTTTTTTTTTAATTCACCGGTCCTCGTAGAAAGTCTCGATTTGGAACCATTTTTAGAAATAACCAATGTCTTTACAATTTTTTTTTCATTATTCTTGATAGTACAAATCGAAGACTTTGGTAATCCATATTTTAAGGAAATCTCCCTTAATGAAACTCCTTTTTTACACTCGTTTATAATTTTCACTTTGTCGCCCAAGGAAAAACGATTACGCTTAGCGGACATTTTACTTTATTTTTTAACAAACAGCAAACACAACCGACCACTAGAAATGCTTCGCGAAATGAAAGGCGTAAAAATAAAACGTAAAAACCCAAAGAACTGAAACAGTTAATTTTCCTTTAAAATTACATTTATGTATGTATATGTTAGCATAACTGATCATTACCAGGAATTAACAAAAAAAAAAAAAAAAAATAGATACACTCAACAGATGTTACTGCATAGCAGAAGTAAGGATACATACAACAAATGACAATATCCGACAAAAGTAAACTTGCGCCTACAGGAATTTGCAAGGCATTCGTTATATAGAGCGTAAAATTTGTAAACCATTCGTTATAAAGAACCATTAATGGGAAACAAAATTTGATTCATTATATTGGAAATTCGTTATATCGAGCATTCGTTATACTGGACGTCCACTGTATTTGTTTTATTTTATTTTTATTTTTTAACGCATTTTACGAAAAAATCAATTTTTTTGCTTCTTGTCGATTTTTTCAAAATTTTAAATCTAAACAATTTTCCAATGAATAGCAAAAACGTACCAAACAGCCGTGCCCTTCTATAGTTCCTATCATTAATATGGAGAGTTATACACACGAAATCATTTCTAAGTTTGCTTCGGTAAACTAGGCATAAGGATGACGTACTGCAATGTATTGACTTTTGCAGATTTTCTGAGTCTCTTCGTTAATTTTCAGATTGGAGGTTTAAAATTGGAGAGACCATAAGCTTATCGGGATAGAGGGATCAACGCAACGAGCTACAGTTAAATTTTGTCGTGTTGTCAATTTGTACTGCTTCATACGATACGACTTTAATTATTTTTGACCAAGCATCACTTTCCTTTCGGCCACCAAAAGTGGTACCTGTTCTGTCATTTTATACCTGTGGGTGTATCTTAAATAAGGATTCCGAAATGGGTATGTATGACAGTAATTGATGCTTTAAGGATCTACATGATGTATAAATTTAATTTATTCTTCGGCGTACCATAATGGAGAAAATTGTGTTGTAATTTAGTAGTATTTGTACGTGAAACGAAGTACTTGCTTATTTCTTAACTAAATTTAACACCTTAAATAAGCTTCAAAAGCTAAGAGTGAACATAAATTTTATAGGCCTAGACAAGCCGAAGATTATGTAACCTAAATCATGACAATCCAACATATTTTTTACAAGTTATCCATAAAATATTGGCAAAGTCCAAAAAAATACTACATGGCTGACTAGTTCCTCAAAATAATGGGTGGATTTTCTCAATTAGCAGCTCCAATAGATATTAAATCATTTCCAAAAGATATCATTTTGTTACTTCAAATTTCTAGGTTTGACTGAAATTTGCGCTAATTTGACTGGACTAAAACTGTCATGATAAAGTTTATCAATTATGACCTTCGGAAAACGCAATAAACTTTATGTTCCTTTCATTCGTGTGAACAAAATACAACCCGCACAACACAAGTGGCTGCGAGAAGCTACTCTAGGCTGTGTATGGGCTTTTAGCGCCAAAATATTTATTTATTTTTAACAATAAAATTTACTAAAGGGATACACAGAAAGTCTACCGCAAGCCTATTTTTTAGATTGATCCAATTTGTCCTACCCTCAGGTTTCACTCAATAACCCATTAATTATTTTAAAGCATATTCGCACTTTTCCAACTCGAAAACCCTCGATTACAATTTTTATAATTAATTGAACAATTTTTTTTTTGAATACTAAACAATAAACTGAAGTATCCTCGTCGAATTGAGTATCCACTGACGCTGTATATTGTCAATTGAGAGACATCACAGCATACACAGGAGTACTTCTCATTTTAATATAAAAATTGAAAGGATGCTCCTCACCAGTATTTGCAACTTTTGTGCTCTCATAAAGTAGCATCCTCTCTAGCTCCAACATATAACTAAGTGCACTTAAACAAAAATATTTTTTAAATTTTTAAATGAACGTGGAGGTGGAGGATTTTGAGATAAAAATACATGTGTACTGTATGCACAACTCCCGCAGGACCCGGGGAACAGGGAGACTCTTCTGTAGAACTGTTGTAGGTGTATTGCTGTGTGTATTACTGTTGATGTGGGTTTTGCGGTAAAACTTTTACATTAGTAATAAATGTCAACCGCGAAAATTGCTGAATTGCTGAGCACATCGGTGATGGGGTGTAGGGGGACAAGTTCGCCCATGTGGCCACATCCTCTTAAGGACTCCACCAGGAAGTGGTTCCATGGAATGTATGTAGTTTAAACTTGTGTTTGCATATGCAGTAGGGAGGAGGATAATTTATGCAACTTCAAATAAAATTATGGACTATTTATTCAATTTATTCAATTGGGCATAAGGTTTTTCTTTTGCGCAGTGTTTTTATTTTGTTATTATTTTTGTTGTTATTTAAATAATTTATGTTCATTTGTTCACACAATTTTCCTATTTGCATGTAGCTACAGTATGCGATATGTGGTTTGTGTTTTTAGTTATGCGGCTAAATAAATAAATGTTATACAAATTGAATGTGTAGTCGTAACGAAAAAAGTTGTAATTGTAGTGCTAGGGGAAAGAGTTTAATAGATTTGAGTTTGAATATTGATGCGTCTTGTATATTAAGTTTGGAAACTTCGGCTTAGGCACGTTCAGTGTTGAAGCGACTCAAATGTTATCCAACAAATGAAACGTAAAACTGACTAAGTAATCAGTCAACTTCACAAATGTCAAAATGGGACAAAAAAACGTCTCTATTAGCTGGTATTTACCATTAGAAAAATTATAAATAAATCATAGAACGAAATTCTGCAGGAAAATAAAGTCCGCAAAGAAATCTACATACTCGTACAAATAATTTTCGTAAAAAGCTGATTTTGACAGAAAATTGAGAATATTCTGCACCGAAATAAAAAGCAACAATGTTTCGTTGTTAGTCAATAATTGACTGAATATAATAGAATCAAATACAAAAATTATTGAATCAAATATGCTATTATTTTAACTCAAATACGAAGCTGTGCTAACCAGAAAATTTATAAAGATCACAAAACTTGTTTTGTTTGACGGAATGATTGTAATTTAATTTTATTTCATATTGCTTCCCCAAGTGCGCACACAAATCATCAAATAATTAAAAAAAACTTGATCGAAATCCATTCATTGCCTAAACCGTTCTCTGTCTGATAACAAACAACTCCATAGACAGAAAAACATGAAAAAAAAACCAATCCTGTCTCTCTCCCTGTTCTGAGGACACACAACCCACCCGAAACCATCCAATGGTGCACCGCTGTTGGCAGTCATACCCGCAGTTTGAAAATTAATTAATTAACAAATCGAGCTTATTATGCTTATTTCTTAGTGTCAGAATAACGTAAAACGATTTTATATAGCTTCAAATATTTGTTGAATAATATCATAATCGACAAAATAAATTACATTCAAATCGGAGGAGTCTTATACATGTTTTAATCCTACGACTTTATAATCTTTTCCACGCGTCTTAATTTCTTAGCGTTTATACAATAGTTGGTGTTGTTTAGCTCCTTCTATGAGATATTCAATAATGAAAGCAAACGGTATGGAAATCGGTTTAGCTTTTTTTTTTGAGTTATCGCGTTACAACGCATAAAATAAAAAAACCAACTACTTAATTTTATAAAAATAGGGATGATAATGGGTGGATAGTATGTTGGCTTTTTAAGTGGGTGATTATAGGTTCGAGTCAGTATATAGTGACGAGCTATACAGGACTAGGTTTACTTTCTGCATCCCTGTCAAAGTGTTCCGTCTGTGTAGGATGAGGATGAAGAATGCACGTTGCGCCATAAAAGTCGGTAACAATATGACTGATGCTTTTGATGTTAGAAAAGGACTACGATAAGGTGATTCGCTGTCATATGATTTTTCTAACATCACACTTGAAAGGATTGTACAAAATTATCAAGCTAACATCAGGTGTTTTTTTTTTTTGTGATTGCGCCAAAGGGTGTGTAATCTTCATAGATATCAGTAGTCTGGGGTATTGGCATGCACGATTAGCAAATCTTAATTATCGAGGCAAGGAATATGCCTACGTACTAAACCACACCCTGCACACTTGGAGCCACTTTCCCCGTGGGACTGCCGCTGGGCATTACTTTACGGTGTTGGTTAGCCTTTTAGGCTATGTTCTCTTCTACGCCTTTTGTATTCTTAGACGATTGGCGCTCTATGTGCCTAAGTTCGCTGAGTATGTGTACCGCCACGTTACTTACGATGGTCCAGTTTCCGTCATTCTGAAGCACGCAATTTACAATATTCTCGGAAGTGGGCCACTCCCCAAATTGGTGCCGAAGGACGATCCAGATGGACAGTTTGGGATAGTTCATGTCCGCGTTTGAAGAGGTATTCTCTGAAACAGCCATGTCCCGTCAGAAATTTAGTCAGATAAATGTTCGTTTTGCCGTACTTTCGTTTTATCCATACATCGATCGAACTAAGACGGTGGACGGATTTACCTCCACGCACGTACGACTTAACTTTCGCGGCACTTGACCATAATTCTGCTGCGTACATAGGTATATATAGAACTACCAGCTCCTGCACGTAGAAGTCTTTTATTCTGTTTTGGGCCTCCGATATTACTCATTAGCCTTGAAAGTGGTTATATGTCCAGATTCCACGCTATTGGATTTACAGAGCAAGCAATTCGGTCTGTATTTGCAGTACTTCAATTTGTGTCCATTTTCTCCACATTTAATGCACAGAGCTGATCGGTCGCGAAGTGTCCAAACTTGACACATCTGAAGCAGCGTTTCAGCACAATTTTTTCACGTATTCGACAATAATCCCATCAGTATTTTTCCGATTCTTAACAGCTTGTTGGCGATTTCCACTGGTAGGCTCATGTTGGCTGTTTGCGTTCCACCATAAGTTTACACTTTTAATCATAGTGGTTTCAAATTTGAATTGTAGTTGATCTGTTAGGGCGGCACAGATTTCCTTCTTGTACGTCGCTTCATCGATATCCCTGCAGTCTAGCAAGAAATCTTGCGTTATGGACCAAACGCTGCCATTTTCTCCCAACGCTTCCTTGATTTGGTCTTTATAGGCTGCTATTGTCGAACTCGTAGATTTGCTCAGCGAGAGTAGGAGTCATCACTTATTCGGCTTACATTCGTCCCTTCTTATTTAAATGAAGTATCAGTCTTCAACTTCCGAAGCATGTCAGCATACGATAGATCTCCCGTCTTCTTAATTATTATCGCATCCGGTCGCGATTGTTTTCTAACATACGTGGTCCGCATTTTCTTGATAATCTTAAACCATTCTTGCGCGGACTTGTCTTCTGGATTGGGCTTAGGTTTCGTCATACTCAACTTGCTCATTTCTTTTCGCTGATCTGAGATTGAAATTTTCTTAGACGAATCTAAACTGATGTCACCACTTGATATCTTCGGCGAGTTCATCCGCGGCTTTTTCTGAATATGGGCCTTTGTTGGTTGCTCCTCGGGCCGGATATCTGTTCCGTCATCATCCCTATTTCTTTCTTGCAGGTCGTACGGACGTGGGGTTCTTGTCGGTCTCTTGTGCTTCTTTACCTGTCACTTTCCTACTGTATTTGTTTCGATCGGGACTATAGCCGTTTGTGTGGATGTTATCACTTGGCTTTGCTACGCATTATGGCTGAGGAACTTTAGATGTTCTCGGCGATCGGATATCTCCCTTCGAAGATCAGAGACCTCGGATTCCGTGGAAAATGGACTTAATGAGCGTACCTATTTTCTTAATTTCTCCATGGACTTTATGCTTGTCTCTGTAAAAATTTAGCATTTTAGGGTTCTCATGTTATCAACCTGTCGCGTCGTGAGCAGTGTCAGTTACCTTTATCGCGTCCATATTTCTTGTGGACGACGTCGAATCCGAATGCGAACGCGTATCTCTAAGAGAAGCCCCATTAATTGAAGAACGCGCGAACTGAGTGCTGACTGCAGCATCCTCGAAAGTACCTGAAAGGGATTTTCTTCGTATTCGTGTTATCTTCAGTGATGTTTTTTTTTACAGAGAAAGGAAAAGATTCAAATGAACCCGTTTTAGCTCCACCTAAGAAGCAAATAGTGAACAAGAGGTGTGTTTACCTATCAATCGAGAACAGTTTGCCAAATCTGGACCGATCCCTAAAAAGATCAACCAAGAACGGGCGAGCAATCTCATTGATAGGCAGACGATCACGAAAGCTAGTACGAGCAAACGAGCACTGACGACCAAACCTAAGATGATCCCTAAAAAGGTCGTCAACGAACAGGTCGACAAAAGCGCTACGGTCTCGACTCCAAGCACCTCAGGATTATCTTTCTTACTTGAAAACACCCCAACTGAATTGAAGGTAGCTATCGTTGACCTAAAGGACCCCGATGGCAAGATTACCCTAGATAATTGGTTACAGGTGGAAAACAAGATCCTTAAAGTTATGATGGCAAACATTGGAAACAGTGATTCTCTTAATTTTAAGTTCGATGGAGCCGGATGGCTTAAAGGTGTCAAGATCGTTGGTTACGGATTTTATTTTATTTTTTTTATAATTTGCGCGCGTCAAAGAGGATATGAATACTCGTATACTATTACAGGATACGGAGTTGTGAAGAAGAGAGAGAGAGAGAAAGAGAGAGAAAGAAAGATTTTAGTCCAGTGGTTTGAAACTCAGATGGTATTAAGTTTCTGTTAATTCAAAGGGTAGCGTCCAGATAACTGGGGAGCTTGTTTGTTCTGCTTTTCTCGTTGCTCATGATTCACAGTCCTCCTGATGTCATCATCACGATCAATTTGCATTTCCACCCATATGATCACTCTACTGCCAGTGTTATGCCTTCGCAGTAGAGTTGACTTAGCTTTCGCAATTGATCGACTTTTTTATTTATTTCATGCGAAATAAATAGATGATTCTTGACATCAGGATTTGAACCATGAACCAACAGCATGACAAGCGATTGTGTTACCACTACACCACGGCCACCCTCAAATTTGATAAATGAACTGTGGGAGGGTGCAAAACTAAAGATTTTATCCACAACCGCGCTGCCTATACGCCATAAGGTTAAACTATGGATTCTACATCCTGCTCAGCATGAAAACGAATCCATCCTTAAGCTTCTGGCGGTACAAAATAGAGACCTCCCCATTAAAGACTGGAACGTGATCCACTCAAGGCCTAAAAGAAACAATTAAGATAAGGAGGGCAAAGACCTTTTGTTGGCAGTAGACAAAAGCTCAGTGGAAATGCTGAGAAATAGATCTGGCGTGGTCAAGTTCGGTCTGGAAGAGATCTGGATCAAGATATTGAATGAAGACTACAAGAACGAGTCAGAAACTGTCGGTAGTGCAGATTAATCAGCACCACTCCAAAGCAGCCACTGACGACCTCTTCCTCCTTATCAACGAAGAAAGCGTGGACGTGGCTTTAATCCAAGAGCCTTATATTTTAAATAATCAGGTACAAGGTTTAAAGTCCAAACATTACCATCTGTTTCACTCCACAAACGAAGGTAGAATTAGAGCCTGCATCTTAGCTAAAAAATCAATTAATATGTTTCTTTTACCTAAATTCAGCAACGAAGAAATAACAGTAGTGAACGCAGAAAACAGGGAAAAAGTTTTCTTCTCATTTCTGCGTACATGCCGTACGAAGAAGATGATCCACCACCGAGAACGGTTCGTGAACTGATAGAATATGCCCAATCAAGGAACAAATATCTGGTAATGGGATGCGACGCAAATGCACACCATATACAATGGGGCGGTAAAGACATCAATAAAAGGGGTGTCTATTTTCGAATATTTCCACCAATTTGTACTATGTAAAAAGGGTATTCATCCATAACATTAGAGAAGAGATTCTGGACCTCACCCTGAAGAGTTATAATGAGCAGGTTATGATAGAAAATTGGAGAGTATCTAAAAACTCTTTCTCAGACCAATTTAGAATTTTCTTCACAATAGACATCTACCCTCTCAAGCAAAGATCTTTTAGAAACCCAACAAAGACAAACTGGGCCGAATACACTAAATGAACCAGCCAATGGATACCTCATCCCAGGGATGAAACCCTTCCAAAAGGCGTATCTATCGATTCTGCTGTCCAGCTCATAACTGAGCAAATGAATAAAGCCTTTAATAAATCCTGTCCTATCTCTCAGAGTCGTAGACCCATTAAGGCCACTTGGTGGTCTAACGAACTTAAAAACGGTAGAACAGATGTCAGAAGATTACATAATAAAACAAGAACAAGTAAATCAGAGGCAGACTGGGCCACATACAGGTCCGTACTTAATCTTTACACACGTGATATTAGAGGAGCAAAAACAGAGTCCTGGCACAACTATTGTGAATTTATTGAAAACACTATCGAGGCTGCCACACTACGCAAAGTTTTATCCAAAGACCCGTCAGTCGTAGGATATCTCAAGCGCAGTGACAACTCCTGGACGGAGTCAAGAGAAGAATCGTTAGAACTGTTAATGGAAATACACTTCCCAGGGTGCAGCGATCTCGTTCAAAACACTACTACCCCTCAGTTCGTTCCAAACTCAAAAACAAATGATGACGATGATATCATTACAGAGCAAAAGATAGAATGGGTGGTTAAATCCTTTAAACCCTATAAATCCGCAGGCCCGGACAACATCACTCCAGCCATGCTCCAACATGCTCTAACAAGAATCACACACTGGCTTAAAGTAATTTACCGCAGGTAAAAGTGGTCTTTATTCCTAAGGTAGACCAACCTATAACTCCGCATAAGTTTACCCTAAAGCCAAACTTCGGTCGTACTGTCAAATATAGGGATCCATTTATAAGCCGAACAACACGAATGTGGAATGATCTACCAGGCTCTGTATTTCCCCATCACTACAACCTTAGCCAACGTGCATAGGCTCCTCCTCTGTTCCTCTTCCCCCTTTTCCCTGACGCCCGTGCCCTGAAATAGTTTAAGGGTATTCATATCCCCTTCGGCGCGCGCAGATTATAAAAAAAAAGAAAAAAGATTCCAGACCAATTAGCCTCACAACGTTTCTCTTGAAAACACTGGAGAGATTAATTGATCCGAGAAGCCTTCTCAATGAGCACAATTTATGTAGCACTCAACACACCTACATAAGTCGCAAGTCGGTAGAAACTGCACTACATGATATTGTCTCATACATTGAGAGAAACCTTCACTAGTTCACCTTAGTTGAACTAGGAGTAACAGAGATAATCAGCTGGATTGACGAAATGTTTAAGAGCAAAATAATCAACTCCGAATTAGGTAAGAGCATCGTAAGGAAAACAGTTACAAGAGGAACCCCGCAAGAAGGAGTTGCTCTGGCTCCCAGCAGTTAACAAAATTCTGAAGATCTTCAAAACCAAAGGAGTAAACACAGTTGCAGACGACATAGTAATCATGATCAGTGGGAAATACTTACCTACAATCAGTAACTTCATGGAATCTGCACTAAAAGAATTGTCCTCCTGGGCAGAACAAAACGGTCTAAGTTTTTTAAGGAAAATAGATGAATTTGATCCCTCTAAACTGAATGGAATTCCTCTGAATCTCTCCACAACAGATAAATATCTCTATTGTCTGACCCGTCCTTACCTACGGAATTATTGTATGGTGGAATGCAACAGACAAAAACAGCGACCTTAAAATACTCACAAAGGTTCAAAAATTAGCATGCATAAACATAACAGGAGCACAGAGATCAACATCACAAGCGGGTTTAGAGATGATGCTAAATATCCCTCCCCTGGATGAGTACATACGATGCACAGCTGCCAAAAGTGCGATTCGTCTCAAACAATCGGGAGCATAGAAGCAAAGCTCCTATGGACACGAATCTATACTCAACGGGTATAACCGATCTCGACAGAACAACAGATTATATCATACCCTACATAGATTTCGACAAGAGCTACTCCACTTCTATTCCTGAAAGACAAGAGTGGGACTCCAACATATTAATTAATGTACATACATGACATTCAGCTCTACACCGACGGGTCTGAAACGGATATCGGAACTGGTTCCGGAGTTTTTTGCGAGTCACTTAAAATCAACCACTCGTACAAAATCCCGGATGATTGCAGTATCTTTCAGGTTGAGGTCTTCGCCATTGATAAGGCTGCACACCATAGTAAAAAACTAAATCCCTCAAAGATTACAATTTCCGTGGATAGTCAAGCGGCAATCAAAGCACTAGACTGCGTGGAAGTCAGATCGAAAACAGTTTCCAGATGCCGTAATACGTTGAACAGAATATGCAACACCCGTGACGTAACTCTCTGCTGGGTTTCTAGACATAGCAATATAAAAGGAAACGAGACAGCAGATGAACTAGCTAAAAAGGGATCAGCATTGATCAGCATTGGATTTTCAACATACTCGGATATCAGTAGAAAGTCCAATAGGTGAACTAAAAAAGGAAAATAGACCTAAAAGCAAGAGAACTGATTAACTCTGCATGGTCTGCCAAAAGCGACTGTGTCATATTTTGCAGCTTATGGCCTACAGTGGATGAAAACAGAACAAAAAGCCTACTGGCGATGAATAATAAAGAAATTTGAATCTTGATAGGCGTGCTAACAGGACACTGTGCGATAGGGGAAATGGCTGCCAAACTAGGCATCAAAAAGGGAAACACAATGGGCCGTATGGCCCTCGTGATAAGCACTTAGGTGCAATTCACTCCAACCTAACCTAATAACCTAAGGTGGCGCACACCAGTAAAAAGGGTCCCCAACCAATTTCGTGTTTCAAAACTGTAGGCGACTAGCACAAAATCGAGTTACTGTAAGAAAGTTATCAAGTAAGTAAGTAAGCAAGCATTGTTATAGAGGTGATTCCTTCATAATGCTCGCCCTTTACCTGCACTATTTATACGATCAAATTCCCTTGAACGACAACTTTTTGTAGAATTAAATCTATGATATTTGCACGACTTCGGGATTAATTGAGTGAAAAGGGCATCCTTTGTCCAAGATTTCGTTTACGCTACTGGGTAAATGCTCTAAGTACCTAAGTATCTTCCATGAGGAAGTTGGTATCATTTGCTTCCATAGAAGAACACATATCCAATGTCATTTCTCAAAAATCAATTTATTTGACTGTGGAATTCCAAATGCACACTGTGAAAAGCTCAGCCAATTAGTATCCATTCCCAGATTAGAATCTCTAATCGTTTTCGTTTAATCTCATGTAATCCCAGAGATTTTTAATCAATTTCCCTGAATAATCTCCAACAGATCTAACATAGCTCATGCGATAACGCCAACGCCGAAGCAAAACCATCAGATGTTCCATGCTATGGAAATCGATGAACTCTATCTCCCACATCGAGAAATCTGTGACTTGACCACTTAATTATCTGCACAAATCGAGTTAATCCATGAGTATACAAACATACTTCCACACTAGTATCTCTTCGGGGGAAAAAAGCACCACCCTTCAAGGAGATGACTTCGCATTGTCTCCGGGTTGAGAATTGAGTTCCTGTATATTTAAATAAACCGATGAGGACCGCATCGCACCACACTGAAACGCAATTAAATATTGCCTTCGCCATTGATTCCACACAGTAGGTGGGAAGCTCGATCACGTAAAGGATGACCTACGTGATACAACCGTGTCGTCGGTCAGTGCCGTTCGTCCATGTGTATAATGTTAAATTACTGGGATTTTCTTTGAGTCGGACGTTTTTCCCTCCACCAACACACTCGAAAGGGAATCCAGAATTTATTTATAATTTCAATTTAATTGTTGCTTTCATTCGATTGGATTACATTATGTTATGTAACATCAACAATATGTGTCGGAGGGTAAAAACACAAGTTAATTAGTGAGCTGTGGTACGGGACTGTTTGGTAAACACACAACAATTAATCAGTTGGATATCCTTTCTGACCGGATACTGGTAGATGAAGCACTACCGTTCCGGGTGAATACATGGTGAGTGAATTAATTATTAATAATTATGCGGTGCAGAGATTTAATTATCAGTTGCGAAAAAAATATTAATTATTTAAGCCTGGGATTTAATTGGTGTTCAGTGTGTAAAACTTAAGAGGCAAAAGGTTTGATTCTGCACAGAATTTATTGGTGTGTTGACAAAAAAGATTTGTTTGTCCGTGCCTTTAGGGAGTAAAGCATTGGAAAGGGCATTTACGACAGAGGATTTAACTTAATATTTATGTGTTATACCAACAGGTTTGGAAAGGACTATTGCTCACATGTAAAGAATGAATATTATTTGTGGAGAATTGCATAAAGAAGAAAACACTTGATCCAAGGACAGGGAATGATCCTGCATATGGTTTTAACCACCAATGCTCTGACTACTGAGCTTTTCCTGAATGCTTTCCTCCTCGGCGAATTTTCCAACATCACAATTTGCCGTCATATGCCCTCTTTGCTATTTGGGTTGTAGCTTATTACGAGCGGTAATTCATAGACAATGGAGTGAAAATCGGACTTTGTTATTATATGGCTGTAGAATGGACAAGTATGACTTTCGACATCGCCAGACCAACACCGCCATAGCCGAGGTGGCTACGACGCTGTACCAATTATTCTTCCATTCGAGTTCGTGGGTTCGAATCTCTGGCACATAAATTTTTTGTTGATAATTATTTTTTATCAATTCATAACATCATATCTATTGCGAAATCGTTCGAAATGTTATCAAAAATAATAGCTCTTTACATTTGAAATTCACTCATTTGAGAATGGTTGGTATGGCTGATTTGTTGATACAAATTTTTATTCATGTGTGCCGGAGATTCGAACCCACCACCACGGGGGTGAGAATAATTAGTACAGAGTCTTAGCCGTCTCAGCTACGATGGTCTAGCGATGTCAAAAGTCATACTCGTTGCATTCTGTAGACAAGCAAGGGGTTTAATTTCATGCGAGTAGAATTGAGTAAGATGCCGGTCAAAATCTGGTTTTCCTCGTTATGCATAGTGTACTAATAATGTCGGCATATCTATGTAGAACTCAGAGCGGAAAATTACTTCCCCTGCATTGAGTCATTGAGTGAACTGTGTTCTTTCGTTCTCCCCAAAATCGTTTTTGCTACTACTCAGGTAGCCATCCGTTAAGTTTAAGACCTCATACTTGTTGCGTGCAATATGGTCGCTAATAGTGTATGGTAAAATTAGTCAAAAAGTTTCTTGTGAAGTTTAGAGAAATCAGAAACTGATCGGGTTGTGGCCGGAACTCACTGTGATCGTTCTCTTCGAGAAAGCTCATGGCATCTCAAACGTTATTTCGGGATGCAGTTGATTGAAAAAGGTCGTTGACCTTCTGGAAATGTTAATATGGAGAAAAAGGGGTATGTGTCTTAAATAAATATTCTACGTAATATGTAAATTACATATTATTATTAGGGTCTAATTGTACGAAACATATGATACTGACAAATGAAAGGCTCCACTCGTCTACAAACAAAACATACTGCTTCAGTGTTGATGGCACGGAGCGGAAGCGCTTTTTTCTGACATCAAAGAGGAAACTTTTAAAAGAATACAGCAGCACGATCATCCTAATTTAACTCTCAGCTTATAATGTTTGGAATTGTTGTATGCCAATCTTTTTGGCAAAGGAAGGATTCTATCGTATGCTTCCTGTCAGAATACATATTTGAAATTTTACGGTACATGCATGTGCGAATAGCTAATGGCTTAAAGCATATTTTGGGTAGTTAGTTTATTAGCTTCCCGCCAAATCGTAGGGCCTCAACTTCCTGAAGAGCAGACAATTGTTTGTTGTGAGTACAAGCTCTATTGTAAAAATGCATAGAGAATAGTTTTAGATGAAAGAGGAACAGCTAACAGAAGAACTGCTAAACTTTCGTTGATACAATCGTTATATTCTTTATTTATTCATTGACACACAATGAATAGATATGATCACATATTAAATCGATTCCACATATTAAATCGATACTCCAGGAAGTTTCAAACTACAATATTAGGAGAAAAGTGAAAGGAACTTTTCAAGATCTATGCAACCTACTTTTTGCAGCTTCTTCCACTTAACCTCCCCTACTCTCGATAAGATCATTTCTATTTGTGAAAACATTTGTCCCAACAACAAAAACAAAAAAAAAAAAAAAAAAAAAAAAAATATTCAAAAACAAATTAGAACGAAAGCATTTTCACTCACGATTCGACCCGATTCGTGTGTGAAAGAACGAACGTTTCAAGTCCAAATGCGATAGTCCACGCATGAAATTTCCAAATCAAATTATGATCTTTGCGTTGACAGCTATGCTATGTCACTAATTACACACCCATACTAATTGATTAAGATAGCGTTTGACAGTTTATACTTAAAATTAACATAGAACAACAATCGAACAAACTGAACTATCTATGCCCAACCACTGCGGCGCTGCTTACGATGTCATGCGGCTTGGGGCTGTGAAATATCGGATGAAACGGCGGTGTGGCGTATACGCGCTACTGTGGTAACTAGTAATTTAAATTACATGCCAACATTTTAATTGTTTCTCCTTTTTGTTTATTCATTACAAGCACCAAATGTGTGCACAATCCTCCGCGTTATATTTGTTTATATGCTCATAATCCGGCGCGGCGTTTCTGGAATTTTCTGTGACAGCTACGGGCTGTTCAGTAAGTGGTGGTGGTATGACAATTCGTTCCGAGTGCCTAATTAATAACACTATTACGAACGATTACGAACATTAAATCGATTGAGGATAAATAAATTATTGACAATTTACTGTTAATTGTGTGACATTAAAACAAAGAACTCTCGGCAACAACACGGTGCACAAGCCAATACACACAAATACACACACTCGGTAATTTGGTGAAAATCTTTTGATTGCGGTTTTCTGTATGTGTAATATGCTAGAAGATTGGCGATATGTGGGTGTTAATTAATGGGCTGCGGGTGTAGTAAATGGTTTATTTATTAAGATACCTATTTGACAGCGCACAATGATTAGTGTTTGGATGGTAACGAATTTTGGTCCTTTGAGCAGGATACATTTGGATTTCATACCGCAAATTTCTTAAAATCTCGGACCATGAGATAAAAATCTTCGTAGTAATTTTTAGATTGACCTGTTTAATATACTTAGTACTGCCATAAATTCTGTTAAAAACTCCCAGCGCCAACTGTATGAAGATAATATTAGGAATACTACAGTTTACTTTTTTAGAACACATACTACAAAATTCAATAAATACCACTCATGGTTAAAATCATGACAGAAAATCATATTGCTGTCATAGCGTTGTATAAGTGCGGAAAAAATGTTAACCAAATTTTTAAATTACTAAAATCGCTAGGGAAAATGTTTGTGTACCGTGCTATAAATCGATTTGTTAAATCGTCTCAATTAGAAGACAGACCAAGTAGTAGATTCCCGCGCGTTGCTCGTACGAGCGACAACAGAAAATTATGTAACATGAGCCGGATATATCCACTGGATCCATGGCAAGTCTTATTCACGATGATCTCAACATGAAAGCCTTTAGTCGGTCAACTGGACATCTATTGACTCTTAATTTAAAGCAAAATTAGGCTTGAAAGATGCAAGTGACCCTTGCATTGGCACGCGGACAACTGCCACGAAAATATCCTTATTACGGACGAAAAAATTTTCAGGTTTTTAATAAACAAAATGATAAAATTTATGCAACGATATCTAAAGAATTACAAAATACAGTTCCTAGGGTTCAGCGTCGCCATCATCCTGCTTCGGTAATGGTTCCATTAACTCGACCAAGGAGTTACTACTTTCCATTTTTGTGAAAGAGGAGTCAAAACTAAGGGCAAAGGTGTACCAAGAAGATGTTCTAGAAGACGTCGTTAAAGGCTTGACGAATACCCTTTTTAATGGAGCAAGATTGGTTTTCGAACAAGACTCCAGAATATAAAGGGTAAAAAACTCAGAAGTGGCTTAGAATCAATATTCCCGCTTTTATTGCATCCGAGGCCTTCAGGAAGCCCAGATTTGAATCCTTTGGATTATTGTTAGTGGTCAGTGTTGGAGTGTATGGCCTGCAAGAGACCCCACCGCAATTTGGAGAGCCTCAAAAGTGCTTTAACCATAGCAGCGTTGTCCATACCCCTGAAAACCGTGCGTGCCGTTATAGAATACTGACCACACCGTTTGAGGGAATGCGTTAAAGCAAAAGGCGGTCACTTTGAATAAAGCGTCTTTTTTAAATTTAAATTTAAAATGTTTTGTTGTTTAATTTTTATAACGTTTTGCACTTGTAACAGAACTTATGGCAGGACTAGGTATATAGTTTACATAAAAGTTTTAAATTCTTGAAGCAGGTTTTTTTAGAATATTCCGCAAGATTGATACATTTAGATTTGGATGACAAGTTAATAAACTACAACAGATTGAGAAAGGAGACCGAATTGGCTTTCTGGAAACATAACAGTTTCGCTCATCTTGTGGTATAGTTGGTCTAACAACACACTTTTCAAGTTACTTTTATTCCAAGCAACGACATTGTTAGGCACTTGGCCCACTGTTGGTATACTGTCCATATTATATAGGGTATTGGTAGGAGTTTTACTTTATTACTGAATTGTCAGTTTTCTCAATTTTTCTATTTGGATCCTACATAGTATAGTGAACTTTCTGTGAAAGCCCTTGCCAAGCTTGATAAAGTGCTGAAGACAAAAGTCCCACTAACCAGATCACGGGTGCAGTATGACCGGTTGTAGTAGACATCCGAAGGGGTTATATTGAACACCACCGATATTGTGGTTTTGTCTTTTCGATCTTGGCAAAGCTTGAAAGATATAATTTCTATTCAAGAGCCTTCCAAAAGACGGTCGTGCTATATATGTTTGTGTGAGTCTCACAACCGCCGTGTACCGTTAGTCAGACCAATGAAGTGTATCGTTTCGAAGGCAACAACTTGCATATTACGAAGGCTTATAGAGAAAATAATGTTCAAATTAGTCATAGTCTAACATATCCGTAAAAATCCATACTTGCTCATTGACCAATAGTGGCAGAAGTTTGATGTGCGCTAGTAGTATAGCAAAGTCTCAAACTACTTTAGACACACTGGCTAGATGGAGTTGGAATATAATTACTATAACAGTGAAGTGTTTTTTAGTTGGTGGAATGCGATGAATGAAATGGGAACAATTTTGAACAAGTGAAGTGCGAGCTAGGCGCACAAGTGAATGTCTCTCTAAGATTTATTCGAATTTCGCCGAAGTAACTGGATGTGCAGATTCTTCTTAATAACATTAAAGCGAAAATCAGTTTCTAAATAAAACGCTCAAGGTCTTTCTTGGGTTTTGCAATTAAAAAAGCAAATAAACTTGATTTTGAACTCAGTCTAAATCCATCATCTACGTCACTATTCTATTCCCCGTTCGGGTAGGGGCTAGAATATACCCGAGGTAGGCATGCCTGTCGTCCACCCTTTGTATACCGGGGATAAAATGTATACAAAATATGCAATGAGTAAAACAAATAGATACAATACCCCAGGTTCACTGGAAAATCCGCCTTCTTCGGAGGTAGGCTCTATGGATTCTGGGGAGAGCCAATTGTTGCATATAATAAACCCCTTTGTAAAAAAATTCAAGGGTAACTCGGTCTCCACTATCAAGACCGAATGTCTCAGGAAAAAGAAGTCCGCCGGAAGCGCAAGCGCAATAGAAACGGGACTCAGTGAAATGTAAAAGCTTTGAGGAGGAAAACAATGAACTCTGTGTTAAGCTAAATAGAATGGATCTACTCTACCAAGAGCTTAAGAGAGAGGTAGATTCACTAAAAGAAGAAAACAAGGCTCTAAAGAACTCACTTTCGCAAAAGGAACGCGAAGTTACCCCACCCCGTGCAGCTAGTCCCAAATATCACAACGAAGAAGAAGAGCTAGCGCGTGAACAAAAACGGAGAGCTACGAAAACAAGATAAAGAAAATGAGTCGGCTATCGAGCAATATCAAAAAAACTAAAGTGGTACACTTACGAAAATAAGTTAGAAAGACTACTGCGTGGTATAGCAAGAGATCTTCATCCCTCGTGCACCAAAGACGACATTATAAATGACCTTAAAGTAAAAGGTTTGAAAATTATTGACGCAGTTAATATCTTAAAAAAAGATAAAGCAGGAAACGGAACAACGCCATGAAATCTTAGTCAAGCATAGACTTCCGCTCTTTATGCTGTCTTTCGATAGGAAATATAGACGACTTTTACAATGTTAGAACTATCTTTAATATATAGAATACAAGATCTATACCTCAATGCGAACGCTGTCAAAGTTTCAATCACACACAGTCATATTGCCAAAAATAACCGAAATGTGTAAAATGTGCCCGTAACCACCTATCAGAAAGGTGTGACCTAAATAAGCAGGCCCCGGTGACCTGCATAAACTGCAAAGGCAAGCACCCAGTAAACTATCGAGGCTGCGAAGTGGCAAAGGAGCTCCAAAAAAGGCGAGATAAATTGAAAAATAATTTACGCCAGAGCGTAAACCCGTTTAAAGAGAGACGTGAAACCGCTAAGGAAAAAGATTACGAACGAAATTAAATTCGCAAAAGTAAAGACGAAAGGGGAAGTAAAGTCCTTCTGTCGAAAATTAAGAAGAAGCCAGAATTTTCAGGAGCGCAAACATATGCTCAAGCCGAATCACAAGTACACAAATTTGACAAATGAGCAAGCTTGAGTTAAAGCCTCGCAATAAAAGAACTCCCACATGAATATGGAACGGTTACTTAAAATTTTAACGTGGAACGCAAACGGCCTCCAACAAAAAATCACAGAACTAGAGGTATACTTGCGGAACGACAACATTGACATATGCTTGATCTCTGAAACCCACCATACAAAGGAATCTCAAGTTAAAATAAGAGGATTTCGTGAGTATCACGCATACCATCCTTCCGAAAGAGGCAGGGAGGGATCCTCCTTATTCATCAAAGATTGCATTAAGCACACAACGACTGCACTCGATGCAATGCAAGCAACTTCAGTTCGTGTTAAAAACAAGTATATTTCAACATCGCGTTCATGTATTGTCCCCACCGATGCCCGTTTAAAAGCAACGACCTTGTAGGTCTCTTCATCTCGCTTGGAACGAACTTCATTATTGGTGGTGATTTTAATGCAAAACACACCTTTTGGGGTTTGAAATACAATTCAACGAAAGGCAGACTTCTGTACGAAGTCGGTATGCAATTTGGGGTTGATTTCTATTCGACAGGGAAACCGACATATTGGCCCTCCGATGCAGCAAAAACACCTGACTAACAGACTTTTTCGTAACAAAAGGAGTGTCTGTTAATTTTGCGAGAGTAGATGAAAGCTTTTATCTCTCCTCAGATCACTCATCGGTAATTTTGACAGTAAGTGACCGGCTAATGAAAGTAGAAGGTGTGCCTAGATTAATTAATTAACAACAAAACAAACTGGGACGGCTTTAGATTGCAAAAAAAATATTATCTTAAATGCGTCGCTAAAAACACTACTCGAGATAGAAGTAGAACTTGGTAAATTTATTGAAGCTATTCA
This sequence comes from Pocota personata, assembly GCA_963082735.1. Taxonomy (NCBI): domain Eukaryota; kingdom Metazoa; phylum Arthropoda; class Insecta; order Diptera; family Syrphidae; genus Pocota; species Pocota personata. Next base: position 144,621,262 of record OY720430.1, read on the forward strand.
GAATGCCGCATGGAAAAACACTCCCTTAATGAGAAAAGTAACCAAAAGCAGCGTAGCTAATTATCCGCCGGAAATAAAAGAATTTATTTGTGAAAAGAGGAGAAAAACGCAAAATATTACAACAAACCCGCGCCCCCCAACATAAAACATATTCAAATTACTTATGTAATAAACTTAGAAAAGCGATTCAAGATATAAAAAACTGCGGGACCTCTGCTTATATTGAAGGCTTAACAGCAGAAAAATGCACAAATTACTCCCTCTGGAAAGCCATGAAAACTGTCAAAAAACCTCAAATGCAATCGCCACCAATCAGAAAAAGCAATGGCGAATGGGTAAAGGGTGACAAAGAAAAGGCGGATCTTTTTGCCGAACAGCTAGAAGAAACATTTAAGCCATTTGAAGGACAAACATTGATAGATGATCTTAGACGTATGGCAATGACACCTGATACAAATAACCTTATAATAAAAAGTGTATCGTTGACCGAACTTTCCCAGACGATAAAAAAACTTGAAAAATAATAAGAAATTGCCAAACTTTTATATCCAGATCCGTGGAAAGTGGCAGAAGTGATAATGATTCTGAAACCGAAAAAACCTCCAAATGACAAAAAATCGTACAGATCGATATCGCTCCTACCAATAATATCAAAGGTATTTGAAAGACTCTTATTGAAACGCATCCAACCGGTCATTGAAGAAAGACGCCTTATACCTGACCACCAATTCGGGTTCAGAATCAAGCATTCCACAATTGACAAGGTTTATAGAATAACCGATGAAATTGAAAAAGCTCTGGAGGGGAAACAGATTTGCTCTAGCGCTTTTCTTGACGTCTCTCAAGCCTTCGACAAGTTTTAGCACGATGGCTTGAAGTACAAGCTAAGACGGGTTCTTCCGCAACACTTATTTAAGATCTTAGAATCCTACTTTGAAAACAGATTATTTCGTGTTAAACACGGAATTGAATATTCCAAGTTCAAGGAAATCGTCGCTGGAGTTCCGTAAGGAAGTGTCTTTGATCCTGTTTTATTTTTGCTGTACACTCGGGATATACCCCAAACTGAAGGCACCTTAGTAGCTACGTTCGAGGACGATACGGCTATTTTACCAACGGAAAGTTCAATCGAGTTAGCAATTGGAAAACTCCAACGAGCTTTGGATAAAATTTGCGACTGGACAAAACTTTGGCGCATTGTTCTTAACGAGACCAAATCGACACATGTTAACTTCACATACAAGAAAATAAACAAACTACCCGTTTTCATTAACTCGGTACAAATACCATATGCAAATGAAGCTAAATATCTGGGGATGACACTAGATGCGAAACTTAAGTGGAAACCGCACGTTAAAAAAAACGCGGTTAGCTTGAAAAGACATTTCAATCTAAGTATGTATAACAAACTGCTTTTATATAAGCAAGTGCTAAAGCCTATATGGACGTACGGTATACAAATCTGGGGTTGTACCAAAGCAAGCTATAGGGAATTTATACAGTCATTCCAAAATAAAGTGATAAGAGCAATCGTGAATGCTCACTGGTATGTATATTAGAAATAATGATATACAAAGAGACTTAGGGATCGCAATCGTGGACGATGAAATAACAAACTTCGCTAGTAAGCTCCATATTCGCCTCCATGGTCATTGCAACCACGCCATACTCCAAACATTGGACGTGAGTATGGCACCGTCTTCAAAAAACGAAACCATTCAATTTAGCGCAATTAGGAGTAATCCCATTTAATGGCGGTATCATCAGGTGCTTTTGCCGAAATCTACTTACCTCACGCAAATAAGCCTAAACTACTTGATACGGAAAACTTAGTTGTAGTAAATAAGAAAAAGGGACGGGTGAGTTTACTCAGTAAAAATCTGACACTATTATGAGTACACTAGTGTGTTATGAAAATTGATAGATGAAAAACAAAAAAAAACTTTACTTGAAATAAATTGCACGACTGGGTCGCATGTACTTGCTTATACTTATATTTGAAATTTAAATAATTTGGCTAACATGTTTTTTTTTTTCCAGAAAACTAGTAAAGATTAAAAGTTGTATTGTACCTTGCCATCTGTTGGCGTATGTCTGCTGTAACTCAAAGATTGAATTTAGACAAAATTGTTGGAGCTGTTTTCGAGAAAATCGATTTTTTTTCGAAATCGACCGTTAGTAAATTACTTCTTAGAGTTAGAATGGAAATTCCGAATCCGCCTACAATTGTGACCCTACAGACTCTAGATATGAAGTTTCAACAAATCAGTCAAGCCATCCAGAGCACATACATACAGACAGACAGAATTGAAAGACCAATTTTTTGAGTTTCCCTGTTACAGTAATGTCAAGTATGATGAAAATCTCGAGATCGAAAATTTTCAGGAAACCAATACTTGCGCTTAAAAATGCGCAAGTAAAAATTCCCTATCAACCATTTGTAAGATTCTCTTTATCAATTTGAAATCAGTTGCCATGATTATTTGGAATCTAAGCACTGAGTTAAGAATTAAGATCATTACCCAGTTTGCCAGGAAGCTAGTGTGCACTATCCGGAATGCAGACATCAACACCAAAGGGTAACATGCCACAAAATCGAGATTTAAACTGCAGCATTGTATTGTTTATACAGTGCCGATCGAAAAATGTTGGTCAAACTTTTTTTTCGAATTTTGTCAACTACATATTTTTTAATGAGGATTTGTTTTCTTATGCGGTTTCAATCGTTTCATGATACATTTAGAGTGTTCAAATTTTTCACACGCGGTCACGGGAGCAAAAAGTTGTTAGACCGAAAAATGGGTTTTTTAGGTACCTGCCTCATTTTTAGGGATTAAAGAAAAATGCTTTATTGGTGCAGTGTTTTTGTTTTTTTTATTGCTTCTCAGAAACATTCTCTATCTAATTAGTACTTTGGGCCTCCTCTTGCTTTTATTACAGCTGCACATCGGCGAGACATTGACTCAGGTAGGTTTTTCCATGTGGAAGCAGGTATGGTGTTCAAGGTCCGGATAAGGAAATTTTTTAGGTTTTCAATTGACTCTGGACGCTTCTTCGCAATCTTAAGTTTAATTATTGACCAAATATTCTCAATTGGATTGAGATCTGGACTGTAGGGAGGCCAACTTAATACATCGACATTATTTTCTTCGAAGTACTTTCTAACCTAAGAAATACAAAAAAAAAATGCAAATATTATTTTTAGTCATAAAAGTTCTAGCTTATTTAAAAGCTTGATATTAGTCCTTCATATTAAAAAAAACAAGTTCATATTTACAATTTCGCTGTATGGCAAGGAGCATTATCCTGTTGAAAAATGAATCTGCAAGTGTCACCTAAAAGCTCCAGCGCAGAGGGCTCTAATACATTTTCCAGAATCCGTAGGTAAACTTCTACAGTGACTTTCGATTCTAGGAAGACCATTCTACCTTTTTCATCTCCAGAGAAGCAACCCCAGACCATCACACCTTCAGTTTTGGGGGCATCCGTAAGATGCATTCAGAGCTCAGACTTTCCTTTGGTTCTCTTCGCGCAAGAATCCTCCCATCTCCAACATGTCTTGAGTCCAATTAAGTTGCTCTTGAGCCCAGAGCAATCGTTTTTCGCTGACTCTTTTTGGAAAATCCGGCTTCAGTACTGGCTTGAGTGCTCTAAGTACAGTTTTCACGAGCCTTATCCTCACTGAGCTTGACGAAATTATTTTTCCTGTAGATCATTTTTAAGATCCACCGAAGTCTTGAACCGATACCGACGGCTGTACAGCACCAAAAAACGATTTTCCACTGGGTCTCACCATATTTTTTTAAATTCCATGCCACAGTTTGTTGAGCAACATTTAATCTTCTAGAAATTTCACGTGTTGTCAAATTGAGACGTGACAGACACAAAATATTAGCTTTGCACTCCGAACTGATTTTTCACATTTTTTTTCACTAAATTACCTCGGTTTGTTTCGGACTGCTTTCACGAGCTAAATGCACCTCTTATTCATAATAACACCGACTTTTATGCACTATTTGAACGACATTTTGCTACCTAGTGCAAAAAACCCCGTAGTTCTCATAAATTCCAAGAACTGTGCCCGAAAAAGGTAATAAAATGTTTGACCAACTTTTTTCGAACGGCACTGTATTTTCAATATCAACTTGAAAGCGAATGCAAATAATCACATAACCAGCAACCAACGTCGACGAGCGAGGACGACCAGAGGAATAAAAACACAAACAAAAAAAAACTTGATTACCCAGTAATCAGAAATTCAACTCTTTTGGGAGAAATGAAATCTCTACTCAGTTTCAAAACACAGTTTACCCCAGTTTGTTTCATAATTGCAAGAGATTGAATGAAAGCCAGTAGGGGGACATAGAACGTTGAAGCTCTTTGCAATCCCTTGTGCGTCAAATGAAGGCGATATGGTGAAGGGGCGGACAGTGAACATCGACAGGCGGGTTCCCAACGTAGGACTTATATACAACCAAACGCCACACATCCGAAAGAACAAATTCTGTGTATTCTAAATAGTTTGACGATGTCAAAGATGAGACTGCCATTAACAGGCCAATAGTATATGCCGCAAGAGCGGAAATGTTATAAAATAAATACTTCACATTTCATACATACGAGTACATAGTTAATCAGTTTAATTCAGTTCAAGATACGAATTATTATAAGAGCCAACTAATGTAATATTGAATGTTGAAACACGATACTACAGGGTGTTCTACGTTAAAGTATTCTAATTTTGTTTTGAATAACTTTGTTAAAAAATAAAATACATTAATTTTTCTCACACACATCTGTTTTTGAGGGTCAGGAATTATGTATGGTATATAATAGCGGATATGTATCCGTCTCTATTAGCCTTACAAATGCGAACTCTTTCACTGACATGTTTCATAATATTTTCACACATGTAGCCCTCAAAACATAAATAGACAGTGGTGCATCAAGTGTCGCGGTAGCGCAGAGCTAGTGTTAGCGTCCAGTGACTTGAGTTGTTCGGGTTCAATTCCCGCCGGAACAAAAGTTCTTTTTTTTTTTTTTTTTTTTATTTTATTTTATTTTATTTTAAAGTAAAAAAATTAACATAAACAATAACAAGTGCGGTAATGAGAAAAAAGAACGGTTCCTGCTTCCCATAGCGGGAGTAGTGGACACAAAAACATCGGCCGATGACACTGAAAGCCACTTGGCAATTATCGAAAGTGGAACCACGGTAAAGAGGAGGAGGAAGCAGAGGCTGACTCCCTACGAAGGCAAGCGCCTCTCCCTATCAGCTTCGACTGAAAAGCTGCCGGGAGAAGTGAGGGTGGGGGCGCCGTCAACAACAACAGCAGCAGCAAAAGAGCGTACATTCATCTCGGACGGTGGAGAAAATTGCTACAGAGGTGGTAGCAATAGCTTCGCCACGTTAGCTGCCTCCGAGTCCGAGGATGAGGACGAAGAGATGGAGGCCATCAATGATAGCATACGGCAGCTCCAGCAGAGGGTGCTGACCATAAAGGCTAAACAAACAGCCAGAAGAGCAGAAGATAGCCAGTCACAAAAAAAAATTCAACAACAAAAACAGCTGCCTGATATGCAGCAGCAACAACAACTGCCCGCAAATCGACAGCAACAAAACCAGCTGCCAGCAAAGCAGCAACAACAACATCAACAGCTGCCAACAAAGCAGCCACAACAAAAACAGTTGCCAGCTAAGCAGCAGCGGCAACAACAACAACAAAAACAGAATCAGCAGCAACAACAACATCAACAGAAAGACCAGCAACAACAACAACATCAGCAGCAGAAGAGTGCAAAGGAGAAGGTGCCACCAATCAACACCTTCAAGATGGAATTAAAAGACACCATTGAGCTATGTAAGTCGGCCATAGGCAATCATTTTTTTATTAAACGTATTAATGAAGATAGGCATACTATCCACTGTAATACAGTGGACCAGTACAAAAAAATAAAAGGTTTATTAAAGGAAACGACGACGGAGTTCTTCTCCTTCACCCCGAAGGGGGAAAAGTTGCAAACTATGCTACTGAGGGGGGTAGATCCGTCTATCGAACCGGGAGAGCTCCTTAGGATGCTGAAAGAGAAAGAGTGCGACGGTCTTGAGTTCGTGGGAGTCAAGCCGTTCACCACAGCAAAGGCCAAAAGGGAGAAGCGGAAATTACCGTTCTTCCTTGTTCAGATAACTCCCAACAGCAAATTGGTCTAAGGAGTATTAATGTCCTAGACTACCAGGTTGTTAAATGGGAAAAAGTAAAGAGGAGCGATAACATTTTACAATGTGTTCGCTGCCAAAGGTTCGGGCACGCCGCGTCGAACTGCGAAATGCAGCCTCGATGCGTAAAGTGTGGAAAGAACCACAAAGCAGAGGAATGTTCCCTGGGTAAGGATGGGGCGGCAGATAAAGGCCAACTCTCTTGTGCACTATGTGGGAACTCGGGACACACCGCAAACTATCGGGGTTGTTCTAAGTTCCAGTACATGAAAAAAGTAAACCTGGCTCGTCAGCAGAGAATCGAAGTCAAGCATCCACCTGTTTCTAGTCAAACACCAGCCGTTACTCCCCAATGGACCTACGCCCAAATGGCGTCAGGCCGGAGAAACACGGTACAACAACAACCGAAGGTTGCCGCACAGGCCCCAGTGCCTAAAGCACCTGAGGCTCAGCCTGATTTGCTGACTATTTTGCTCTCTATTCAAGGGCAAATGAACCAGCTTCAGCGACAGTTACAAGAGCAGGCGAAACGGGTGGACCAGATCTACGCATTTCTGCCGGGCCTAGCGCACCTCCAGTCGTAATGGATACGATGGCGGAGAAACCCTTAAAGATCCTTGCGGTGAATGTGAATTCACTGATAAGGATCGAGCGAAGAACCGTACTTTTTAAGTTGTTAGAAGATCAAAGCCCTGATGTGCTTTTGGTTAGCGAAACTAAGCTATCCCAGAAACACAAACTGAGCCATAATAAATACAATATTATAAGAAGAGACCGACCCGACTCTACTCAAGGAGGAGGTGTTGCGATCTTCATTCACAAAGACTTACGACATAAGGCCGTGTACAGCGGTGAAGTGCGGAGATTCCAGGAGCTGGAAGCATGTATCGTGTGCATTGCTCTCCGTAGTGGAAAGAGGATGTACATGGTCGCGGTCTACGCATCTGGTTCTACTCAAACTACGTCATTTATTACAGAGCTCGAGACACTTTTTCGATGTCTAAGGCTGGAGTCGGAGGAGAATTATTTCCTCATTGCCGGAGATTTAAACGCCAAACACAGCGATTGGGGAAATAACATACCAAATTCTAGGGGGAACCTACTATTCAATTGGTATAGACTCGATTTGATAGCTACAGATAGCCCGTCGTATCCTAGAAGCGGCTCCTATCTGGATTTTATGCTGTTCGATGTACGGTTGAAACTGACCAACACGAACCAACAAACGAGAAACTGCCTACACACTTTTGTGTATGACAGTGACCATTGCGGACTCAGTGCCGAAATTACAATTCCCAACGAAATTGCGGAATTGGACGAGTTTGTTCAAACGTACCCCTACAACTACAGTAGGATGCGTTGGACACGCTTCTCCAGAGCTATGACAAGAGCACTCTCCTTGAATTCGCTCTACCCACCGTCCAATAGGAACCTGTCAAACGAGGAGATCGACAGGTACCTAAGACAAATGGACGAGACAATCAAACGAACGATGGACAGTACGATACCTCGTTATCAACACACTGACAACGCAGACATGTTCCGCAATGCAACAATCGACGCACTACACCAACAAAAAAGTAGACTTCTGTCAAGACTCAAAACCTTGTACAGACAGTTTACGGACAGACAAAACTCGGAGGTTAGGACACTGAAGTCGTTGATTAAAAATCTCCAACAGTTAATTAGAGAAAATTACAGACTCTCTGTAAATCTGCATTGGAACAACAAAATTCGGGCTGTAAAATCCAACAACCCGAGTATGTTCCCGCAAATAAATAAAATTTTTCGGAGGAATAATCAAAACGACCTTCCGTGTCTTAAGATCCCTCGAACGACGAACAACGAACAAATACTAATAACAGCAGGCATAGATCCCGGGAACGCTGTCGATGATGACAATTTTTTCATGATCGAAGATCCCCAGGAGAAAGTAGAGGCTATAGGAGCGACTTTCCAGGAAGTGTACAAGGTGAATGATAGCATTTGCCCGAACCACGACCTGGAAAGTCGAGTCCTTGTGCACAACGTCTACCTTCGAAATGATATAGAGCACTGGCGATCAGAGAACATAGGTTTTACCGAGTTCAATGACGATAACATGGCAAATAATGTCGTCGCCAATGAAATGGTTCACTACCCATACGTATCGAAGGTAGAACTCCAAACGATCTTCGCATCATTGAGAAAGAAGAAATCAGTGGGAATTGACGGACTGTCGAACATTGTGCTTCGACATCTCCCTCTAGAAGCGGTGGACATTTACACCACTCTGTTTAACAATGCGCTGAATAATGCACATTATCCAGCGCATTGGAAAACAGCAGTGATACAACCCATCCCCAAAAGGGGAAAGGACTCCTCCAATCCGGCAAATCTCCGGTCGATAAGTCTCCTTCCGAACATCAGCAAGGTATTCGAGAAAGTGATCAATAGGGCCCTGCTTAAGTGGACTGAGAACAGTAATATAATTCCGGATAACCAATTCGGTTTTAAGGCGGGGCATGATACAATACATGCCGCGTCTAAACTGGTATCTGACATCCAATGGAACAAAAGTAAGAAACAATGCACGGGTGCCTGCCTGGTTGACTTGGAGAAGGCGTTCGATACCGTATGGCTAGAAGGACTCTTCTACAAGTTGAACAGGCTGGGCATAAGTAAACCACTGCTGTACATGCTCTGTAATATGCTCACCAGTAGACAGTTCATTGTGAAAAATGGCAATGTGACTTCTGCTGGGACGTTCGAAATCAAAAACGGTCTACAACAAGGTGCGGTTAATTCGCCGATCCTCTTTAACATTTACACGAGTGATCTCGTAGGATCTCTTCCCCATGCTATTGCGTATGCAGACGACTTGATCGCGTATAGGTCAGGACCAACGATCGAGGTCATTGCAATACTCTTGCAGCGTGATTTCGATAAGATCAGGATATACTGCGACGACTGGAAGCTGAAGATCAACTTCCAGAAGACAGAGACTATTCTGTTTAGAACGTCGTTATCTGGGGCCTCCAGGGATACCAGAAAGAATTGGCGAAAGTTCTCAATCGTGGGACAGCACGGGCAGACACTAGCGAGTCGAAGTGTGGTTAGATACCTTGGGATCTGGCTAGATCAATATCTATATTTTAACAAAAATGTAGATGCTGCTCTGGTCAGAGCCAGAGGTGCTTTTGCTCTTACAAAGAGACTGTTTTATAGCAGCCAACTCGATGCAAGGGTGAAGGTAATCTGCTACATGGCCCTTATTCGGCCCATGCTCGTATATGGATGTCCCGTGTGGTTCAACGTGGGAGCAAGCTGGATGGAAAGGATTCGGGTGTTTGAGAGGGCTTGCCTTAGGGCTTGTCTTCAGTTGTACAGAACACCAGAGTCCCAGTACATAAAATTCTATTCTAATAAGGTCCTGTATAATAGGGCGAACATAAACAGAGTGGATAATTTCCTGATCAATATGATTCGAAGGCACACTGTAAGAGCAATGTCCTCGGTGAATAACCTGATCTCCGGGGCATACTACCCCAATGATTTGTATTACGAGAGTGTGCGTCTTAACGGCTTCATCCCCCCAGAGGCGTTCCTATTTTTAGATAAACAAGGTCTGATACAGGATAGGGTAGCGGTGCCGCTAATCTACCATTTTGCCCGAAATGCTGCGGACAGGCGACTTAACTACGACCGACACGTCGCACATAGCACCACGGAGCGTCTCCGGTTTAGTAGAGCGGTATCAAGTCGTGATATGGCAGATGCAGTAAGACAGCACCAGAAATTCTGGTGGCTCGGGGACGGAGAGGGAACTCCCTCGTCGTTTCCTTTTGATTCGGGGTAGGCTCACAAGGGGCAAAGTCGGTGTAGCTTTTTATAGCCTGGCCGGCTTACATAGTTCTAAGATCGGTTTAAGTTTTAAGCATTAAAAAAAAAAAAAATAAAAAAAAAAAAAAAAAAAAAAAAAAAAAAAAAAAAAAAAAAAACTTATACATGTGTATATATGTATGTATACTATATGTATTATGAAGGTATACAGTATATTTATATATATGTATATATATATGTATATCAAAAAAAATCGCGTGTTTAATCACGTACCTTAGAATAAGTAGCTTTTAGGTAGTTTGTAAGTTTTATATATAGTAAAAAAAATTCAGTTCATATACTAAGTTTTTGCTTAAAAATGTTTTCTTAGTTTCCCAATATTTGTAAGTATAGATTTAATAAATAGTTTAAGTTATGTTACGTCGAAAGACATATTTTAAGCATTAGGTTTAGCTTAGAGCGCCCGCATAGGGCCATTAAGTTAGTATATAACATAGTTAAGTTAGTTAAGCTAGTTTTAAGCGTTTTTTGTGTCTAGCTGTTAAGAGTTCTTAAATTCCGAAAATAAAAATGCACTAAAAACGAAACGAAAACACATGTAGCCCGATATTCCACTTATTCCACCACGAATATTTTGTTTGAGTTTCTGCAGTCTTTGTGGTTTATTCACCCTGATCTTTCGATATCCCCATCAAAATAAGTCTGGAGCTGATAAATCTGCCACTCGACATAACCATTCCTAGATATAATGCGGTCTGAAAACAGATGATAGAGTAATTGCATTGCTGCATTGGTTGTTTGCGATGTCGAGCAGTCCTGTTGAAACCACATGTTGAGCATGCCCAAAGCATCCGATTCATGTGCCGGTATCGTTCTCCAGTAACAGTAACTCCATATCCACCTTCGAAAAAGTACGGTCTAATGACTCCTCTAGACCAAATAGCGCTTAGTCACCTTTTCAGGGTGTAAAGGCGACTTTTTCATTTGCCCAGAACAGACTGTCTTGTTTATTACCATAACAATTTAAATGAAAATGCGCTTCATTATTGATTACAGGGTTATCATTAACAAAATGTATAGGTAACATTTTATTGGCATATGCCCGCCCGGCGGCGTGAACGGTCTTGTGGAAGAAGCTGTTGTGTCAACTGAATCTTACACATATGGGAACAAATGCACATTTTTATGAAGAATTCCCCACAGAACATTTGGACAAACAACAAGTTCCTGAGAACGGTAACCTATACCAAAATGGCAATGACTTTGTATAAATACATACATAGAGGTTTTTCTCTATTTTTTTGTCCAAAGAGAGATTATTGTGATTTTGCAATTAGTATTATAAATACAAATACATCGGCTCTGTGAGATGTACTTAACTTTTGATCAACTTTTGGGATCAAATACCTAATTCAAATGAATAAACAAAAAGAATATAACAAGAACGATGAACAACAACTACAAACACCTAATTAGACAAGATGAAATTCAGATCCCTGATATCCTTGACTAGCTATAACGCACAATACGAACACTCTGTTGATGTAAACTATTGTCAGGGAAGGCAAGGTGCTTGTAGATGCCTGTTGATTTTGCTTTTGAATAACACGAGCTTAAAAGCTTTTAGAAATATATCTCCTGGGAGTAAAACCCAAAGTTTACTAGTTCTGTAACAAAAGGAAATGAAAATCTATGGTGGATCGACATAGACAGAAGCAATAGGTCCCGACATAGACAGAAGCAATAGGTCTCGAAACGCAAGACAAACTTTTGCACCAATACGAACTAAAAGAAGCGACATCGAAGCAAACTGCAACTATTCCAGAAGATAAGTAAATCAGTAACTACAGGACTCCTGAAAAGGAAAGAGTCACAGAAAACACAAACAAGTTTCGGTTACGATCCAACTTCTCGCGAACATCATCTAAGAATAAGCAAACCAACTTCTAAGAATAAAATTGTCGTCAGAAGCTTCATGATAGAAAAATCGGTCTTTCGGATATGATTTCATGTCTTGTGCCATAAGACATGAACTCCATTCTAGGTCCTGTATGAGTTGTTTGAGGAAAATATTTTTGTTGTTTACAGTTCTTAGAAAGATCAACGAAGGTCAAGTCCAAACCTGCCTTATATCAATCTTCAAAGCCGTTTGACGACGTTTATCGACTAGTGCTCTAGAACGGCTGATTAGCATTAGCAGGTGTTAGCATTACAGTTCTCTGTAATATCCTTATGTCCCGCAATCAGCAAAGATAAAGATGAAGACCTACTGTCATAACAACTTGGATGTCCAAGAAGATTTTAATAAGTATCTTGGGCAAATATTATATTTTGCAAGGCTTCCTTAATCGTCATTATTTTCGAGATGTTTATGACGACCAACAATAGACGGCTCTTGCGGCTTTCATTGAATGGTTTGGTTGCTAGTATGCTAGCTAGTCTTCGCATACTTCTTGGGAGACTAGATTTCTACTTCCGAAAAGTGCACCTGCAGCGATTTCTATCGGCGTCCCTAGAGAAGGTTTTTGACTTTTACACATTTTATTCTATGGTATGATTTTTGGATCAAAGAAATCTAAGAACCGTGCGATGGTCTCTGCAGACTAATTTCGAGGGGGAAGAGTTCCCTGACCTCGAAGCATAACGATGCACCACTCCTAAGGTTTCCGATTTTGATTGAAGTTGAGTATAACTTCCCGCTCCAAGTGGTTTTTGATATTGAATCAGATCAAGCTATCATGGTCTTTGTTGCCATAACTTCAGGACCGTTTATATAACCACAGGGGCACTGGCATCTACCGATTTTTTTAATCGGACTTTAGACTTCGAATTAATAACATAACTCTGTCCAACAAGTGACGAAGAACAATGGTATATCTGCACAGAGATCTTCTGTTTGCAGATAAGTATATTTCGAAGGGCGACAGGTATCCGAATAGCCAGGTTGCTAGATGATGGTAGGTTGATTATTGTCTGGGGAAAATAATAACTCTTTGATCTGATTTTGCCTGTATATCGTCACAAGACTAATAAATGCGGTCTTACTATCTATAAGCTGGTATTACTGCAAAGGTGGGTGTAGTTTAGTACTTTCATTTCAAAGAAGTGACTTGAGGCTATTAGGTGATCTCCTTCTTGTCAATTCCATTGTATGACATCTACACACATTGGTAGAGAAGGCAGCGTCAGCAGTACAGTGGTGGCGATTAAACCAGTAACCACTAGAAACCATCAGGATGATATGTTTTCCCATACATTTTATCCCCTTATCTGAAACTACACACTGTTCCTCCAACAATGCGCCAAAACTACAACCCCTCACTGGAGTTCTCCAAACAGAACCACAAGTGAGCCATGATGCAAGGAAAGTGGAAATGGAGTGTGGAATAGGGGTGGAATGAGGAAGCGTCGAAGCGAGTGATAAAGTGGGGGTGGAAGAAAAATGTAGACCAAACGAAAGGGAGTTGAAGTGCGCTGGTTGAAGATGAAATTTCAACTGCTGCTCTGCGGTGTGTTGAATGTTGTATGTGGTCGTAGTGGTTGGTTTGTGGTCGTATGTGAGTCAGAGCAATAGTTCTGTTTTTTTTTTTTAATGAAGGCTCTTGGTTTCAATGTTTATGGAATTGGCCACAATCGCTCAATTCGAAACGAAACGAAGTGGAGAGCGATGTATCTGGAATGTTTTTTTTTCTCTATACTATTTTAATGTTTTTCTCTGTATTCTGTGACAAGGCGCGTGTGAGAGTGCATAAAGTATCGTTCACATAACTGAACTGGTTGAAAAATTAAATGAACAACTTTTGCCGAGTGAATTAAATAATCGAATGAACCTTGGGCGGAAAAAGACATATTTGTGTTAAGAAATTAAATTATGAGAAACCGAGGTAATAAGACAGGCAGGATTTTATTTAGGTACGGCAGGCTGTAGTTTTAAAACACCATTTTAATACGAAGGTGTGATAGAAGGTAGCATAAGATACGGTGGAGCCAGATTTGTTCCTGACAATAATTTTGGTCTTAATTAATAATAACAATAAATCTTATAAATATATAGCAAGGCTGTGTAGACGATTAGCAGCATAGAGCTACAAAGGCATTTCTCTGTCGTCACCTTGTAGATGGCTTGAGTACCTTTGATGTAACGAAATACACCCGAATTCTTTTCTCCTTCTTCAAGCTATTTAATGAACTTCGCCAATGAGCTACCAACTTGAAGGCCCACGACCCACCCAGTGATGAACATTATCTTTCCTAGCTTAATGTAGAAAACGGAAATACAATCAATATCAACCCATTCCGAACTTAAGACGATTAGTTACAAATCGCGCGTGTCCCCAGTTTTAGTTTTTTACCGCTATCTTCAGCGGTTAACTAAAAGTCCTGTGGTGAAGGAAATTGGTGAAGTAAAAAAAAAAAAAAACATCAGTGCAAAGCCAATGGGGACATACTTTGCATGGGGTAATCAGAATACCATGATAGAAACCCTCATGTGGTTTGCCTCCGGCCTGGGAAAGCTCAAAACTTATGCCCAGCCTTGGTAAAGTTCAAAATATGTTTTCTGATGGGTGCATCGAGGAACTCCAGTGTAAAATAATAAAACTTCATCTTTTCGTTCCAAGGTTTCTTCAAACGTGAGAAACTTTGATTTGTGCTTTTTCGTGGGAATGAATAAATTTCTGCTACACATGCTTGCGTAGGCATATCGCATTACACCTCCCTTTTTGGGAAGAATGAATTTATTTCTAATAGCATTTATTCTTAAATCTATTTTAAAATCTTGTATATATATATTTTTTTTTAACATTAAACATTTGTTTAGTTGCTTTTATATACATATTCTTATTATTATTATTATTATTATTTTTTTTTAAACATTCCAATAAATTGTTGTTTTCATTAAGCAATATATATGTATATTTATTTTGTATTGTAACGTCTTAGTCGGTCTTTGTGCACAATTGTGGTCTTGTCGTTGTCGTCTTTTTTTTTTTTATTCCTATTTTCTATGTTTACTACCTCAAAAGGTCCCCTATAAGTGTTATCTAATTTATGTCCTACTTGTTTTATTAAGACTAAACCTCCTATTGCTATGTCTAGGCTATTGCTATATCTATCGTATAAGACTTTTTCCTTCTCCTTTTTTCTTTTTATCATTTCTACGGTTCTTTTATGAGCCGCTTGTAATCGAAATTTGACTTCTTTCTCATATGCTTCTACATTATAAATGTGAATTTGAGAGAAAGTCGTAGTTACTTGGTGATTTACCAAATACTAATTCAAATGGACAATAGCTACGTACGATTGATGGCGTGGTATTGTAACAATACGTAAAGTATATCAGCCACTCATCCCAGCCTGTTTTTTCTACTGAAATATATGATCGAACGTATTCATTAAATGTCCTGTGGTTTCTTTCCACAGTTCCTAATGTTTGATGATGATATGCTGTTGATGTAACATTTTCCACTTTCAAAAGTTTACAGAGATCTGTAAATATTTGGTTTTAATATTCGGTGCCCATATCAGTGATTATTTTCTTCATGGGACCGTAAACTAGTATGAAATTGTCAAAGATTGTGCATTTATGACCTAAGTACGTCACTTTGAGACTGAAAAATGAGCACTTGTCAGGATGTAATTTTAGATTGCATTTTCGGCGCGTTTTGAATACATCTGTCAATTTTTTTAACATATGAGCTTCTGACCCGCCCAATACAACTAAATCTAAATGCTTGTGTTGGTGCTAAACCAGAGAAAGCAATTGTCATCATTCTTTGAAATGAGTTTGGTGCTATCTTTAGGCCATAGGGCAGACGTTTGAATCGATATGAACCCTTGTCAGTTGAAAATGATGTAATGTCCCTGGAGTTTTCATTTAATTCGATTTGATGAAAGCCTGACGTTAAGTCCAGGCAAGAGAAATACTTAGTTTTACCTAACTGGTCAAGAATATCGTCTATTCTTGGCAACGGAAATTTTTCTGCAATTAGTTTTTTGTTTATACTCCTATAATCCACCACTAATCTCCATCGGTTTTGACTACTGCCTGGTAAAGATTTCTTAGGTACTAATAGTATTGGACTGCTATACTCTGACGCTGATGGCTCGATTATATTGTCTCGTATCAATTTATCAACTTGTTTGGTAATCTCACTTTTATGGGTGTGCGGTATTCTATAGTTTTTAATGTATGTTGGCTCATCGGTTTTTAAACCAAGTTTTTGTTTATAAAAATTATTAACGGTTATTTTGTATGTTTCGAGTGCGAATATATCAATATACTCCGAGCAAAGTTTGTGTAAATCAGACTTTATGAAGTCTGGAAAATTTTTAGGCAATTTTTGTAATTTTAGGTGTTTGGATTGACGGTCTTTTATTAATACTCTTTCATAGTCGTTTAGACTTTCTGTTTTCAAAGTAACATTGTGTATTAGTACATTTTCATTTGTTGTGTTTATAAGGCGGACAAATGCTCTGTTGCTAGTTGTAATTGTATTTGCTACATATATTCCGTCTTGCAGTTGTTGTTGTGGAATAAGTACTTCCTTTTCTTGACATTGGATGTTGACCTGTCGGATAACTTCAGATCTTGCTGGTATTACTATAGCATCACTCTTTGGTGAGGATGACATCGGTATTGCAATGTCATGAAAATCATTTGGCCTTAGTACCAGCCAGTCTGGATCATCTTCATAGTTGAGTAGACAATGGTATTTCTTTACAAAATCAAGACCGATTATGCCATCGGATGGGATTGGAAAATCATCACTAACAACATGAAATTTATGAGGTATTAGCAGATTTTTAAATTTCAAGTCAGCGTAGACTTTTCCTAATGTATTTGTTATATCTTGACCTATGCCGTGTAGGCTTGTTGTTTGGTTCGTGTTTAATGTATTAAAATTTTGAATTTGCCGTTTCTTTACTATAGAAATGTCCACGCCAGTGTCGACTATAAATGATATTATGCCATTATTTAATGACGTCTTTAATGCTACGAATGATGTTAAGTTTAGTCCTATATTATAGATTTTACTGTTTGTTTTCACCTTTCCTAATGAGTACTTGGGGGCGGTTCGTTTTCCGCCCTCTGTTGTGTTATTCTTACGTTTCTAATGCCATTATAAGCATTGTTGCTGTTATGTCCTGACTGGTTATAGTAATTGCTATTGATGCGGTTATTATAATTTCCGCGTCTACGTCCACGACCTTGGCCGCGTCCGTGACCACGCCCGTGGAAGCTGTTATTGCTTTGATTATTATATTGATAATTATATCTACTGCGATTATCTCTAAAGTGCAGTATTGCATTTGACTGGCCATAAGCCTCTGTACAGCAATTCACGAATTTAGCCACTGCCTCGTTCATGTTGCTAAATTGGCCGGACTCCATGATAAGTTTTATCCCATCATTGCTTGAGTTCTTGATCATGGCTTTTATGGCAGCCTTGGTGGAGTATGTTTCAGCCAATTGAGGTAATAGTCCGTCCGAAATGTAAGCGGTTTGTAATTTTCTAGTGAGTTCTTCAACCTCTTTTATGTATGTATTTGCTGGTTTGGAGCTTTGCCAGACGTTTATCAACTTAGCGGTGATGACGTCGACCGATTCTCCCTTTACTGTGGATTTTAATTTTTGAACTACCTGCGCTATGGTTCTTTCTGATCCAGAGATCAGATTTATGGCAGTTCTTTTTAGCTTTGTTTTTATTAGATTAATGGCAACGATTTTTTATTTTAAAAATATTCTGACAATAAAGCGTTCAAGCATTGTAAAATTTATTTTAATTATTTTAAAAATATTCTGACAATAAAGCACTGTAAAAATTATTTTAATTATTTTAAAAATATTCTGACAATAAAGCGTTCAAGCACTGTAAAATTTATTTTAACTATTTTAGAATTATTCTGACTTTTTTTTTTTGAATGGTTGGCAGGAGATCGCCATGTAATAATAAAACTTCATCCTTTCGTTCCAAGGTCTGTTTATTAATGATCTATACTTATCTATTCGTATGCGGTTGTGCCGCTAACTTTCAATTCAATTATGCGATATGCTCACACAAGCACCTGTGCTGACATGCGCGACGTATCGGCTGAACATTGATAATTTGCATATAGTGCAAATTCTTCAAACGTTAGAAACTTTGATTTGTGCTTTTTCGTGGGAATGAATAAATTTCTGCTACACATGCTTGCGTAGGCATATCGCATTACACTAGATATCAATCTGAAATTGGTGGCATCTTGCTCTGGCATTTCAGACATTGAACAAACATAATCTTTGTTGGATATTTGCTCTTTCGGATGGTAGAGAAGGTACAACCATGAGCAGTACCAAGATGTGGATATTCGAAACTTCGAAGATTGAGCGTTCCTTTTCAGGGTTCTGGCGCTTATAAGGTAAACAAGTAAGAACGGAACCCTCACAGTGAGAGTCAGTTGCCTTTTCATCTGTCCGTCTCTCTGTGCTACATAATGTCATAATTTTTGAATCGTTTGACGTAGAATTTGGACCAGAGATGAGTTTCTTTCGCCAGTAAACTTTCTGTTGAATTCGTTTATATTTGAGATTTTATTAAATATGACATAGAAACTTAAAATAGATCATCGCTTCAGAAAATTTTGAAGAATTCAAATTAGTGTGTCTCTCAAATAATGTGAAAGTTTCGTACGACCTAGTCGTGCACTTTATTTGTTTTGTGAGTATAACTTCGCTATTTTTTGTTTGTTAAGTTTCGAGAAAAACTAAAAACTAAACTGCAAAAAGGGTATTCCCCCAATCCTTATCGTCATCCTATCGGCAAATTGTTCCACTACATTGAGAAAGAATCGAATTATTGCCGGTAGACTTTTCCTTTGTAGTTAATTGAAGGGAAAAATATACGCCAACGCTTCGCAGACAATTAAAGAATTCCAGCTGCATTCGTGCGATTTCAACTGCTCTACACGTCCTATGTAGCTACTTTAAGCTGATTGCTTACAGATTAAGCTGTACAGTCCATACAGTTCGTGTTTTTCCCTTCGTCATCAACGAAGATAAGACCATAGATCTGCGAAGACTTTGACTTATGAAGACTCCAAAGGTGCTTTCATCCGACTCTGATAAAATCGAAGCTACTGCAGCAAAGGGCCAAACTGTCATGAAAATAAAAAATATAACCATTTTATAAATTCTCGTTAGAGTTTTGGTATTCAGTTACCCTTTTAGCCAAGAAAAAAATGGACTAACATTCTAAACACGGCGTGGTAGGTTCATACCTCTTTGGACTCTCAAGCGCTGCCTTAAAGCCATTAACAGGTGGTGGATATCAATTCTGAATCTTATTCTTTGGTTAATCTATCGGTTTTCCGAGCTAATCAATTCATCGACAACAGGATTTGGGTGATCATACATATGTGACGTTGGACAGAATTTTATCGATGATAGGTACAACTCTTTAATTATTGCAAGAGTTCGGCGACTGGTGTTTCCCATGGGTTTTCCTCTTTAACTTTGAACATAAATTCTAGGATTCGTTCCTGTTATAACATCTTTACATTTTCTAGATCTCTCCTTTTCTTGCGATCGAGCGACTTCAGTTCATTTTTCAGCGCCGTACTATAGATTTCCATTTTTTCTGTGTTTGTCCTCTTGCTATCGGCGTGGAAACAGATGTCGACTAAAACTTTACGTTAGAAGTGTCGAAACTGATGTGATAGGTTTTCACTTGTTTTCAGTTTTACTTAACATTATTCTTACTGCTCTTTCGCACTTGCAGTAGCTGCCGTTGGACTTTTCGAAAGGTCAAGGTGGACACGGTCGTTGAATGTTCTAGCCATGTCTAAGCCTTTAGGGTTGTGTGATGCTTATGAAGTTACGGAAAGTGTGCCTTTGCTGCAAAAATGTAATGCGTTCAGTTCATAATGGCATTATGAAAAGTTCTAACGTAGTATACTAAAAGAATATCGAAAAATCATTGAAATTGTTGGGGATATGTTGTTCAGAGGACATATGTATCTTGAGATTTGGTAAACTTGAGATATGCACTCACCAGCGTCGATCAGACGCTGTTCGTTTCCAGAGGTGATATCGTGTTTGCTGAATTTCCGTCTCTGATTTTGACCCTGGAATATGGTATTGGTAGTAGTATCAAATTGGAGAAACTGCTACTAATATCACTCCAACAACGGCAATAAAAAAATCTTTGTAGTTAATAATAACAAAAAAGTACTAAATTTCACAGGTTAATTCAAATTGGGTGGTCATTCATTTTGAGACAATAAACTTCGATAATCAAGCCACAATAAATCCGTTGTATTCCCATTTCATTCTGAAATAATTATGCTCCTAACAAAGTAAACTTCACACTCTTACTGTCACATTAACAAACAAATATATGACTTTTCTTTTAATTAATTAACTCGTTTCTACAGTTCTCTTAACTAACAAAAAAAGTTGAACCATATCAATTGACCCACTAAAGCACCACATGCCACCTCTCGTCACACATTCTAATCATTCGTACCATTCATCTGTCAACCGTCTTTGATAGAGTCATCAACATTTCATCGATGGGACAAAAAACCCCTACCGCTTGTCCAAAATGCTTTAGAAATTAGCGGTCCATTAATAATCAACCAATAAAAAAAATTCATTGAATACAGTTAGGATGGCCAACAGAGAGCGTAACAGAATCTATGCTCGGAGGGAACAAGCTTCCATGTTTGAGCAAATCATTTAGAAAGTGGACGGCACAAGACGAACTGAGCTCGTCATGATTTTTGAATTAGCTCTCCTGAGGATTGTATGAGTGTTAGAACCTTCGGAATTTAGGCCAACGCGACTAAAGGGGAGCAAACTTTTCCTGAAATAATATCGGTAGAGCTTGCGTCAAGTCAAGTGCCTGTATGTCAAGAAACGTTTGCTCCTGTAACGCTTCCACGGTGTCATTATACATCTTTACCCCTCCTTAAGTTGACAAACAAAATTTGCATATCTTTCTTAGAAATCGCACGACTGTGTATGCGAAAACAGGAAAAGGATTATCCGGATATACAAACGGGATAATGATGTCAGACGTTTTGTCTGACTAAAGTGTTCTACTTTATGGCTCTTTGGTTGTGTAGAATATTCTTCCATTGGAGGTGGTGTGGTGGGTTATTTTTGGTACCACTCAAATTCACAAATGGAGTGGAAAGAGGCTTGGATCTACCAATGATGAAGGGAATGTCGACAGATTAAAATTTAAAATCATTATAAGCTTTTCATTTAGAGAGTGTGGGAGAGGCACACTTTCTCTCTCTCTCTCTCTTTCGTAATCATATTTGACTTTCTGTTTTGTTTCCATTTAAAGTTGAAAATTATCACAATGCACAGATTGGGTAGAGAGGTTTGCAAGGCTTACAGGGCACAAAGTATGTGGTGTGAGACTAATGGCAACTTGTAGGTTTTAGACTGTTTCGGTGATTTAATTGATTTTGGTTTTGCTATTTGAATCCTTTTTCGTGTGGGAAGTAAGACTGATATTATTTAAATTTGCGGTGGGAAGTGACGTGGAGACTTGTGTGGGAATTAGAGGAATGCGACGAATAAAACGTATTTATTATAAATTTGAAACTCATTGAAGTTGTTTAAACCTTTTTTGATTGTAGTCAGTTTCGGTGGAAATTTTTGATTTGAATTTGATTTAATTAAAGTGGGATGGAATAAATGACTTTGGTACTTGAGATCAGTGGTGGCTCGTCAATGGGAGCGCAAGAGTACATGAACCGCTAATCCTGTTCCAACAAATTCTGAGTAAACATTTACTTGCTAATTTTATTTTGCAAAATTTATGCACAATGTTGCATAACAGAAATTGTAAGAGAATGAAACAAAGTTGTAAAACATCCTTTAAATAATTGCGTGGAAGGAGCGGAGTGGCACGTATTTATCGAAGCATAATATTAACATAGAGTGCATGTGTGAGTAGACGAAATTGCTGCGATTCTTAAGTTTAGGTACATACACGATTTTGCTTTTAGTATGCGCTTGACAGAGAAGCTTGTGAGAATACCTTGGTTATTACAGTTAATCCAAATTTTAGACTTAGAAATTCTTCACAAAGTGGACTCGGATTTTTAAAAATTTTCGAAAATTGGACGAAATATTCCAAAACACCTGGCTTTACCCTGAAGTTAATTCAAATTGTATCAAGTACAAATATTTCGAAAACGGTGAGTTTTAGCGAAGAAAATAATATGGTCCAAATTTTAGATATTAAAATTCCTTACAAAGTGGGATTTTTCAAAATTTTCAAAAATCCTATGGATTTTTTCTAAATATTGTTCTTTATCCCGAACTTAATGGGAATAGACTTTGAGTGCAAATAACGCGATAGGGTTACTTCTACGAAGAAATTTACAAAGATCTAAATTTTAGGTTTTAAATTTTCCGCAATATGGGTGCGACATACTCGTATTTCAAAATTTTCAAAAACTGTACTGAATTTTCAAAAATATCAGATCGTACCTCGAATTTAGTGGAAATCGTTTTTGAGCGCAAATATCTTGAAACAAATGTTTGACTCTGACTCGAAATTAATAGAAATAGATTTCAAATACGAAAATATCCTATCCTATACGGTACCTACTCGTATACATATCAATTTTGATACATAGTTTGTAACATAGAGAAATAATACCGGTAGACCCTCAAAAGTATATATGGCATATTTGTGACTAGCATCAAAACTTAAGTCGATCTAGCCATGTTCGTCCGTCCGTTCATCCGTATGCCACCACTTGTTAGGCCTTCAATTTTGAACTAGGGAGATGAAATTTTCATAATACCTTCTCACGTCTTGAACTGTCTACATTTGTATAATGTAGACAGTTTTAAAATCCGCCCTCATATACACCCATTTTATAAAAAAAATTCCTTTTATAAATATTTTTACGAGAAAATGCTAAATATCGCCTTAACAAAATATACGGACGTTCACATTCTCTACAATTCGTCCATACATTTAGCCCACTTTTAGGTGACGTTATCTGCAAGAAAAACTTTCTTCTAAGAAAAGTCTTAGCTGCAAACTATGTTGTAAAATATCTTAAAAATCAAGAGAATATCATCTGAGTAGAAAGATTTCATTGCATTGCAACCAAAATGTTCACAACGCCACGCTCACTTTATTAGGGATGGATTGTAACTTTTCTGTATTACGCCTAAGCTAATGGGATATATTTAAGTATGAATATCTTTAAAAAAGTGAGTTCTACAGAACAATATATTACGGTCGATTTTTGAAAACTTTCGAAAATTGTACGGAATCTTCGAAAATGCCCGACTTTACCCCGAAATTAATCCAAATGAATTTGAAAGTATGTTCATAGAATAGGTATACACTATGTATAAATGAAAAGATAAAAGTAAAAGAAAAACGTTTGCAGTAATGAACCATGGAATATGTATATCCCATAGAGTATATCATTTTGATACATAGTTAATAACGACAGGGTCCAAAAAGTACAAATATTTGTGATCAACACCACGATCTAGACATGTCCGTCCGTCTGTACGTCCATCCATCCGTCCATCCGTCTGTACGTCCATCCATCCGTCCGTAGGTCACGTGCCGTAGGTGTCTGTGCCTTAAAATTTGAGCTATGAAGATGATGGTAACTAATGTAATGTAAACAGTACACGCCCTCGTTTAAAAGTGCACTTTTTCAACATTTTAACTAGAAACTGAAAAATATTTCCTTAACAAAATATATAGACGGTCGTTTCCTTAAAAAAAAACTTGTTTTTCTTTTTAAAGCTACCTACGGTGATGAATAAGCATTATTTTCAAGATTTCATTAGAGTCCATGAACTTCGATAACTAAAAGTTACAGCCACGTGCACTGTCTTATAAGAAGAAGCCATAAAATTATTTTACTGATAACATCTCTTAAAAGTCGTAGAACCATACTCTGAATAGAAGGATGCGCATATCATTGAATTTAAATTATTATAAAAATTTGAGAACGTTATGTAATTTGGGTGTCATACGATTCGTTTCAGACGGATTGTAACTTCCCTTGAAGTTTTTTTTTTGAGTTTACAGTGCTGAATGCCCTTCCAATTTTAGTTCCCGAGATGTAACCTGACTTGTTTAAGTTTTTTTCAGCTCTTTTCGGATGACGTGTCATCCAATCCCGAAGAAGAGTTTTGGTCGTTGCACATCTTTAGCGACCGAGTTATTTTTACTGCTTGACTGATTAACCGCACGGTACACGAATAAAAAGTTACGGACTGAGCAAATGAAAGATAAATTGTAAAAGGAGATACAGTCGTGTAGGCTCAGTTATATGAGAATCGACCTGCGTGAGGCATGAACTCCGGGATTTTTTCACAGCTTGCTATCATTGTTCCCACTTCGTATAGTACCAAAGTGTATCAGAAAAATAAGTCGATCTGGCCATGTCCGCCTGTCTACCCGTTTGTCCGTCCAAATTTAAAGAAAATCCGTCCAGCCGTTTAGGCTGTAGACGTGCGTACAGGCAGATAGATATCACGAAACGAATACTTGCCCTTATAAGTCCAAGTAAAAATAAAAAACCATATAAAATTTCTTCAATTTGTACGGCTCTAACTTGTTAATGGTTTTCTAAATCGCAAAAATGCTCAGAATATATTATTTTATGCTATAATATTATATTTTCGAAAATGATCAAACCTCCGTTGTTGCAATAGTTTTGCAGTTATATAGGCAGAGTGACAACTAATGTCACCTCCAAGTCGGAATTTTAATTTCAATAGAGTACAAAATGATAAAAAATTAAATATGCCTTGAGTTTATCGTAAATAATAAATACTTTCAATTTATTCATGTCCTATTTCTGTTCTCTCTGGATCATAAATTCAAGCTAAAAAAACAAAATAAGAGGGACAATTTTTTGTCTCAGGTTGTCTTTTTTGGCGACTGGTCGAAAATGTCGACGGTAGTGACACCAGCCCCTCGCATTATCTGTTCCAGTACAAGATTGAATAAATCACATGACTAAACATCTCCTTGTGCTCAGTAGAACTGTGAAAATTTATTCGATTGTCAGTCTGGTAGATCTCACTAGTATAAAACAATCAGTGTGGCGCAGAGAGGCTATAGACGCTGGATAAGATGTTGTATGTAGATGGAGTATATTATAGAGCTGATATTCTAGTCACTCGCATGCTCATTGAAAGAATTTGATGGTTATTAATGTCTTTTGATAAAGACTATTTACTCGCTCCTATAGTATTGTTTTCGTAAAAATGTTCGATCTCTATCCACAAAGTGAGTTTCACAATTCTGTCTGTCTGTGTACCTCGGGCTGTAGTCCAAATTGCTGGACGGAATTTCTTCAAACTTCATATCTGACGTCAGTGGGGTAATGCCCATTGGCGAATTTGAATTCTCGTTCTAGACTCGAAATAATGGTACTTTACTTAAGGCCAAATGCGACTCAGTCCTGCTTTTTTTTTTTTTTTTTTTTTTTCATTAAAATAAAACACATGAATGGTAGATGCATTGTTTACGATCTTTGATGATCAAAATCAATACAGGTCTGCTGTAGGGTAATTTCCGATGATTCTCTTTCCTTGTGCGTGAATTGGCGTTGCACGACAAATTTGGATCTGGCTCCGATTTTTGGTTAGGCAGACTCAAGGAAACGTAGCCATGTGTCTACGAGTACTTTTGACTCTAGAACTTCGGATTAGTAGTGAAACTTAATGCTGCGAGCCAGGCTTTGAATATTTGTTTGGCTGGTTTTACGTAAAACCTTTAGCCTCTAGAGTGATTTAACATAATTTAAAGAAAATATGTGTTAAAAAAAAAATTAAATTTGTTGGGTCAAGTGTAATGAAGTAAAATAAACTCTATATATAATAAAGTTTTAGAAGGAAACTTGGTCAATGAAAAAAAAAAAAAAAAAGAGTTAATGTAAATATATGATATGAAATTCATTTGCCAAAACAATGTACTTCTGACTCAAATAACTTTAAGTTTTTAAGCCACCCACGCAATTGAGTACTTTGACTGCTAAGGAGAAAAATGAATTTGGCTTGTGATCGTCGAAAATAAAATCGTCAAATATGCGATTTGCTCAGTTTGTGGGATGAATATATCAGACAATTCTGATAAAAAAATCGACCACTCACTGCTATATACATGTATGTATTTACCTGAGTACATATTCTGCACCACTTAGAACTGTGTCCTTTAAAGTTATAAAAGTTATGGAGTGAATGGAAAGAGTATAGAGGAGTTAAAGATTGAATATGGAATGAAAGGGAGAGAATTGACGATACGTCTCTGGAAATATTGAGGAGGGCAAGTCATTCCACATTCGTGTTGTGTGGTTAAAAAACGATCTTCCGAATTTCACTCGAAAGAAGGCTCTAAGATATAAGGGTGTGCGGAAGATGCCGCACGTGCATTGCGATTGAACTGATGGACTGGAGGAACACAACTATAGTACTGGTACGGGAGCGCTAAGCATCCAACATTTTAGTGGTATTCGAGCGAGGAAATTTGATTGCAAATAAACTGATAACTTCACACGGTCGAGTGAACTCACACAGGTGGTGGGAGCTCCGGCCCAAACATGCGAGTTATATTCAAGTCTCGGATGAATGTAAGATTTATAGATTGTAGCCAAGTCTGTGGGAGTGATAAATCGTTTACATTTTTTGAGAAATCTGAGGCAACATAGCTACAGTTTTCTTGTAGGTTTTAACGGGTTTGGCAACGTGAGGCCGAGTGTTGTCATGCTGTAGAATCACTTTTTCGTGCCTCTGCTCGTATTGTGGCCGTGCTCGGCTCAATCGCATCAATTGAAGTCGATACCGTTCCCCAGTGATGGTTTCGTTGGGTTTCAACAGTTTATAATAAATGACACTGACCTGGTCCCACCAAATACACAGCATAATCTTCGCAGCGTGAATATTCGGCCGAGCCGATGACATAGAAGCATGACCGGGCAGTCCTCATGATTTTCTTTTCTTTGGGTTGCTGTAATGAACCCATTTTCCATCACCCGTCACGATGCGATGAAGAAAACCTTTCCTTTTTTGCCGCTGGGGCAGTTGTTTACAGGCGAAAAAACGACGCTCAACGTCCCTTGGCTTCAAATCATAAGGAACCCAAGGACCTTGTTTTTGACGGGTAACTCCTAATACTGAAGCAAGCTGTTCTTGCATTTGGCACGGATCCTCATCGAGCAATGCCTTCAATTCAGCGGCTTCGAAGGATTTTGGCCTTCCTTCACGCGGACGGTCGTCAACATCGAAATCACCGTCTTTGAAGCGACGGAACCAATTACGGCACATTGTTTCACTTAGAGCAGCATCTCCGTAACCATATGTCTAAGCTCGGTTCATGACGTTTTGGATATGTCAAAATCGACCAGCACTTACTGTTGGAGCTTAGTTGCGCACCTAATATTTTATAAGACTTTTGACTGAAATAGTTATGCCAACTAAGTATTTCATTTTTATTAATATTCGGTTTAAGATTTGGATAAATTGTCTTGGAATTTGCTTCATTTTCGGAGATGAGCACGTAGATGCTGACCATAACTTCTTTCTTAATGTGAATGGGCTGTTCAAGATGATCTCAAGAACTGGTAAATGCAATTATGGTGTTTGGTGAACGCAATTATAGTGTTTTTCGTAGGGCTGGCGCTCAGGTATATTCTTTTGTACTGAACTTTATCCAATTACATGTGTTATATACAGTAGTATTATTTACTACTGTGTTTTGGATACATCTAAATGCATGGACATCTGTGTTATTAAAGGCATCCGTGATATCAAGGAAATAACCTACTGCCTTGTCATTATTTTTCAATTTTTGATTCTTGACGTCAATGATGAAGCCGCACAGCACATCAAACTCATTAAAAGTAAGGTAGCTGTAGAGGTTTGAGTTTCTGTCAACTACACCGCTAACAATAAAGGATGCATGGTCTACAAAACCCTCAAAATTCAACGTTTCCCCCCTCCACGCCAAAGAGAAAATACAAATGCAGACATTCAGGCCGAAGCTTCATCAAGCGGAAACGAAAGACAAGCGACACTGATAACTACCACAAGTTATGCTGACGCTGTTGCACAAAATTTGCCACCAAAACAAAACTCGCAGTCACAACTACCGTCAATAACCAAACAAAATAAACAATCTCCCCCACAAAAACCCGCAGAATCTCTGCTACCTGAAAGCCACCTAACTGCAAAAAAGAACATCAATTTCCCTGGCTATGAAATTTACAATACAAATCACCCAAACTGACCACATACAATCAACATCGGGACAACTAAAGGAAACATATGGATCCTTGGTAATATCCTCAATTTACTGCCCTCCAAAACACAAAATCACTACCTCCCAATACGACTACTACCTTCAATCCCTAGGAAGTCGATTCTTAGTGTCAGGTGACTTCAACGCTAAGCACACAGATTGGGGCTCAAGACTAATAACCAAAAAGGTAATAACCTACTGGCCGCAATCAACGCAAACAACTGTAAACACATTAGTACCGGAGAACCCACCTAATGGCCCACAGATAGGACCAAAAAGCCCGACCTCATTGACTTTGGCATCGTCAAAAATATCAACACGAACAGCATAAAAATTAAATCCTCATTCGATCTCTCATCGGACCATTCTCCTATAATAATAGAATACTTTATTTACCTTGAGAAGATAACAAAATCTGCTAAACTGTACAATTCTAAAACTGACTGGGACACTTTTCGTCAATATATATACACTAACTTATCCAGTAGCATCCCCCTTAAAACACAAAACGACATTGAAAGGGCCATAATATACTTTAATGATACAATAAACGAGGGGGCATACAGAGCAACGCCCACAATAAAAAAATGACTAACAACTCTTCATCAACTCATATCATTAAAAAACTAATACTTATGTAAAAGGTGGCAGATGACTCGAGCACCAAACGACAAAACCCAGTTAAACAAGATAATCAAAGAACTCAAACGAAAATTAAGAGAGGTCCAGGAAACTAACCTGACAAACTATTTAAAAAACCTTATCCCAATATCTGAGATAAATTATTCACTATGGAAGGCTTCAAGAAGACAAAACATCTCCCACCACTCAAGAAACAGGACAACACGTGGGCTAGAGATAATTTTGACAAAGCATCAATCCTCGCCAAGTACTTCGAGGCTACCTTCACCAACACGGACGGCGATAAAGATTCAGCAATACTCCACTATAACAGTATCTCAGAGAAGAAACACATTAACAGGATGACAGCAAAAGAAATTGAGACCTATCAGTCTACTCCCCCTAATTTCCAAAATATTTGAAAAACTTCTACAAAAGAGACTCCGACTAATATTGACACAATCTAATGCTATTCCCAGTCATCAATTGGGTTTTAGAAGACATCACTCAACTATTGAGCAAATACATAGGGTGGCAAATAAAATATCAACATCCATTGACGAAAAACAATTTTGTGTAGCGGTTTACCTGGACTTTGCGAAAGCATTTGACTCGGTCTGGTACAAAGGACGTTTATACAAACTTAGCAAAATCATTCCAAAAGACTACTTTTTGCTACTAAAAAGTTATCTAGAACATCGATGTTTTTATGTAAGGTGTGATGACAAATGCTCCCAAATTTACCCAATTAATGCAGGAGTACCTCAAGGAAGTATTCTGGGGCCCCTCATTTATCTTCTCTTTACAGCAGATATTCCGTCTCCCAACAGATAAACGACCATGGTTGCAATATTTGCCGACGACACAGTACTCCTGAACTCCGGAAGTCATCTCCAAACTACTACATGCCAATTACAAAAAACACTGGACAAAGCGACAGAGTGGTTCTCCAAATGGCATGTAAAGATTAATGAAGACAAGACGGTACAAGTTATTTACACCACCAGAACTAAATATACACCTTCACCATTAACTATTAACAACAAACAAGTATCCATTCAACCGGTAGCTAAATATCTGGGGATTCATCTAGAGAGCAAATTAACATGAAAGCAATACATCCAACAAAAACGCAACCAAATAACGAATAAATTCCGTCAACTCTATTGGCTATTACGACCTCAATCCAAGCTATCCATAAATTACAAACTACTCATTTACAAGAGTATATACGTATGGTATTTAAATCTGGGGAACCTCAAAAAAATCAAATCTAGATATCATACAAACACATCAAACTAAAATGCTAAGGACGATTACCAACGCAGAATGATATATTTGCAACCAAGATATCCATCGCGAAATGCAGATCAATAATGTCGACAATGAAATACAAAAAATCAGCACAAGACACAAAGGAAAAATTCTGGCACATTCCAACAGCGAAGTCAACACCCTACTCGTCCAAGAAACCTCAAGAAGAAGAAGGCTTAAACGTAAAAGACCCACCGACCTAATTTTCCAGTAGTAATATGTCCATATACATATGTGTGTTCATAAAATTGTTATCCGTTTTTAAAAGTATTACTTGTTTAAAAGTAAATTCACGTTATGCAAATTGTATGATATTATATGTAAATACATTGTATGCATGCATGTAAACAATTGTACGCACCACAAAATAAGACGACAACGACGAGCGAAAAGGGGCGCTCGGAGTGAATAAAACCCTCAATGCTTCGGGTGGATTAAATCCCACTTGTGCCAATCATTATTTTCTTTTCATTAAAAAACAAAGGTGACGTAATTTTAAGGACAGTTGTAATTATTCAAGGGACATAAAAAAAAAAAAATTAATAATATCACTACGCATGCATATGGCGAGACCGAGACGCAGAATGGTACTAAGCTATGATATATACAGGCAGGTTTAAGTCTGGGAGATCAGAATTTCCGCCCACCTGTATTTCGCTCAGTGCCAAAACAGCCGGTTTGTATTTAACATTGTGGACATTGCTTACACATACTCTATATTTCCTCAACACTAAAGTACACACACACCAAAAACACAACTCCGACGCAACTACTAAGCGAGACTGAGAAATGAGAAATTAAAATCCAACGTTAGTTTTCCCAAACAAAGGCCCGAACGATTTACTAATGATTTGGGTTAGAGCTGGGTGGATTAACAAGCATTTTTTTATGAAATCTATCTATGATATTTCAATTGGTGTGTGCGTGCGGAAGATTTGATAATGAAAATTTAACGACAAAACAAGCAATTAAAGTAATAGGTGCTGAAAGATTCATTCGGATTAGAAATACTCCATTTTACTTTATCACCATTAACAGCGTTTTTAAGGGCATTGATTAGAGGCTAGCTAATTAAGCAACAACTGCTCATCTAACTAACCCCATTCATGCTTGTAATCCATCCAACTAAATACCCATAAACGTCATTGAAATTGCTAAATATTAAACAAAAAATCAGTTAACGTCGTTTCAAATGGGTCAAATAACAAAACCCCAAACTGACTCATGAAAAGGAATGAATGAACTTTCATTCAAACCAACATTATTCGCACAACAACCCTTCCGACATTATTTACCCTCATTTTCGTTAATTTTATTATCACCCCCCTTTACAGTGGAACATGAAAACACTTTAAATATCTCACCCCCGCCCATCCAAAACCCATTGTTTTAGGTCGACCCGAATACAATACAAGTTTTTTTTTCCATCTACTACAATCCGCAATTCACCGAACGAAAAATAATTTTCTGAATTCTAATTAAAAAGTTTTTCAATTATCTTGAAAAATAGGCGCAGTCTTTGCCCTGCCCTGGTCTACAGTTTTCTGTAAAACCACAGAACCGCAGGAAACTTTAAACAGATTGATATCTAAATGACTTTGTGTTACTCTTACATTTTTTTTTTTTTTGAGAAATTAATTGCAGGTCGGCGACGGTTCGCGGTCCCATTTTGGCCAAGCAAATCAAAATAGCACACAAATAAAATAGAGGCACTTCTAAAAAGGTAGACAACCTCAAAACTAAATCCAATCAGAAGGTTGAGAATGTTTATTGAAGTCCTTATCCACGAACTCCCTCAGAGGAAGTTCTGTTTGTTTCTAAATGTTTGGCCAACTAACCGCACTGCACAACCTTATCAGAGAGAACTATTGAACTACATTCTTACATATAAGTTTGTATTTGCTAAAGCGACCATTCTCATCCTATGTGTGCAATTTGGGGGATAAACTATCTGATGTATATTATCTCTGCTTATCCGCAATGTTTGACAGAATCCCCAAAAGATTGAAAACATAAATCAACATTCACTACTACTGCTCTTTAAGAGTAGAGTCCATTCCACCCACAACCGCCTCATTCTATCTGCATGATAGGATAAATAAATAAATGAGGAAGGAATCAGTATCACACAAACAACCATGCATACAAACTGCATTCAACGAAGCCCAGAGCGTCGTTCTGGTATCTACGGTAATATCCTGGGTATTTTAATTTTGTTTATCCAATAAGTTATCATTCGCATCGTTGCAGCAAATAATTGCACCATTAAGAATGCTTTGCTCTGGATGATGATACCCAGTTGCATGTAGAAGGACTCATCTATGCACTTATGTTTACTTCGGATTTGGTGCACGAAAGAGATATCATATATTTTTGAAGAAGTATCGCAAGGACTGTAGGGAGAAATGAAACAATGAGATAAAGAATCTCTGTCTATTGCAATGATCTAAATAATCTAAATGGAATTAGATTTCATGGTAAATCTTGCCTATACTTAGGGGAAAATTCGTTTACCAATTCCAAACTATCATATAAATTGTAACTTCCTTAAGCTAGACATTCCTATTGAACTCACAGTTGTTACTCTGTATTGTTTATAGTTCCGCATAGATCCTTTTTAAACTCAGCTTTTCGAAATTAGTGCATATATTTATTCTTCGTTGTTCCCCTGACATGTATGCCTATCGAAAAGGAAGTTTTTCAATCTGAGCACTTCAAATGCGTTGTCGGGTTTCGTAGGAAGGCAATCTTTAAAATGTAGATATTTCATCTGTCTGTATTCTGTTGTGACAAAAGTAACATTACGCACTTTATACATTTCCACTTCTTTTTGCGTTTGTCAAGACTATACAAAAACTTAACTATCGATTTCCAAAAGGCCGAAGTACAATTTGGCCCACAACTTCCATCAATCAAAACAATCAGTATCGTCCTTCAAAATATTTTTTTTACAAAAAACTGTCAAATTTAGGGGGCAAATGGCAGTTCTCGTCGAATGAACCATCAACTCAGGGGATAATGGAGGTCTGTCTGGTATCTTAGGTTTTTTTTTTTCCCCCGAGGGTAAGTGAAAAATCTTTAAAAAGACGGTATGAGGACTGTAAAACGCATGCTCGTAGTAGTGTAGTGGGATTTTTACCCACTAAAAAATATTGACTTAACAAGCAGTTTTCATATAACGAGATTAAAACGCATAGCAGATATCTTTCCATCGAAAGCTCCTGCTTGTTCCGCAATTTTAACGCGGTTGTGATTTATCGAGTTAGGTCGAATGGCTTCGTTCTTTGTAGACAGCGCAATAAATTTTGCTCATCTAGAATTTGCAGAACTACATTATTCACGTATCCTTCTAATCGGTTTTTGTGTTTTTGTGCAAAGTTTTTATTTCGTCTTGCACAGTGACAATTCCGAGATTTCTATGGTTATCGTTGCTTCTTATGTACCACGAGTCACGAATGTATGTGTGTGCATTGCAGGCGTTGACTGTACAAAAGGCGAATCCAAGCTAAGCGAATCCAAGCCAAGCCACATTTGTAAACAACCCAATTATTAAAGAACGGTTTGTGCTTCCGATAAGAAAGCGTCGCTTTCTTACCCAAGCCAAGCCACAGTTTGTAAACAACCGAACGAACGTTTTTGCGTTTTGCGATAAGGAAGCGTCGTTTTGTTAAATGTATTTAGAATTAAGCAACCACTGTAAGTCAGACTACCGAGAATTAAACACGCGAAATAAAAACTTACTTTTTCTGTTCCTAAGCATTTTCTTTTGTTTTTATTTTTTCGAGTTCTCGACTACGTATATATTACTGGCGTAGTCGAAAAAAAAAGAAGTGAACCAAGAATAAAAAAAAAAATAATAATAAATAAATATTGAATTCGAGACGAGAAGTCTATAAAGTTTATAGTGAAATAGTATATATTGTACATATATACATAAGTACATAAGTATATGTTGGCTTAAAACTGTAATAATATAGAGGGCTGTAGTGAAATATAAAAAAAATTTAAATAAAAATTTAAAATCTAAAAAGAAAACAGCAAAATACTCACGTACTTATTTATTAACTATCAAAAAAACTATTTATTAATAAACTTCCTAGTAACTCAAAGCTAATACTTCAAGCTAGAAACCCATCCACTCTTAGAGAAGCAAAGGATATTTTTTTTATTGATACAGACAATTTTTATAACACTGTCCCTAATCCTAATTATAACAACCAACATACCCTCAATTCAAATTTCGTACCCAACAATAATTCACAAAGCTATCATAACCATATGCTATACCAAAGAAGAAATTTTCAAAATCCTAATGTTCGGCAATCGAATTCACAAAAATTTACAGATAATAGACCAGGAAATTATTCAGGAAACTCGCGAAGGTATTCAGGAAATTTCCGGCAAAATAATCCCCAAGCTTTTCAAAATTCTAATTCTCATAACCTAAACCAATCTCAACAAAATAACAGAATGAACAATCCTCAGCATAACTCTAGAAATTCAGGACGAACAAGAAATAGTAACCTTAGTCGCACAATGGAAGTTGATCATGTTCAAACCGATAACCAACTTACCTTTTCAAAATTTTCCATCAGCCACCTCAGAACACTTCCCTGTATAATTGTTAAAACCGATCCTTTACCAATTAAGTTATTCATAGATTCTGGAGCCAGCACTTCGCTAATCAAAAGCGGTCTTTTCCACAAGTCCTTCAAAACGGAACTAAAAAAACCGATGACACTGAAATCTGTCAGCGCAAATATTAGCGTTAACTCAAAAATAACAATCCCCTTGTTCAAAGAGTTTAACAGACCGTCCACTACGATTGAGATGCTGGAAACAGAATTGAAAAGTGACTTTGATGGTATAATTGGCTGTAACATATTAAAGCCGCTACAAGCGAAACTAGATTTTAATAGCTTACAGCTTATTACACAAGAAGCAACTTTACCGTTGATATTTAGCCATTCTAACATTAAGACTAATGATGAAATTCATTCATTATGTAAAAACATAATAGATATTAACTTCATCGAACCAGATGTAAATATTATAGTAAATAAGCTTAAAATTGATAACTTAAACAGAGAGGAAATTGAACATTTAACTGCTACTATCCGAAAATTTAAGAAGGCGTTTTATATGGAAGGTGAAGATCTATCGTGTGTTCTTGAATATAGTCACAAAATACCAACAAAGAACGATATTCCTATATTTGCTAAAACATATAGGTATCCCGAAGCACACAAGGAAGAGGTGGAAAAACAAATTTCTGAAATGTATTATTGTGAAATCAACGAGCCCCTACAATGCGCCAATTTGGGTCGTCCCTAAAAAGGTTGATAATACAGGTCATGAAAGTTGGCGCATTGTCGTTGACTATAGGAAGTTGAACGAAGTAACAACTGACTATAAATTTCCAATCCCCAACATTGAGGATATATTTTCAAAACTTGGTAATGCCCAATATTTTACAACCCTTGACCTTGCAAAAGGATTTCATCAAATCCCTATAACTACGGAAGATAGATATAAAACAGCATTTTCAACCGCAACCGGACATTACGAGTTCACAAGAATGCCATTCGGATTGAAAAATGCTCCAGCATCATTTCAGCGAATGATGAATGAAGTACTTTTCGACTATATAAATAAAATATGCATAGTATATTTAGACGACATACAAATATTTTCCACATCGCTTCAAGAGCATATCGACTCTCTTAGTAAAATATTTACAAGGCTTTTGCAATTCAACCTTAAGGTACAAATAAATAAATGCAATTTTTTCAAACGAGAGACCGAGTATCTAGGACATGTTATTTCCACCGATCCCAATAAAGTGGAAGTAATCAAAAAAATTCAATTACCTCACTCAACCAAACAGATAAAATCTTTTCTAGGTATCACTGGATTTTATCGAAAATTCATTAGGGACTACTCCAAAATAGCCCTACCAATAACAAAATGTCTTAAGAAGGGTTCTAAGATAAATGTTAAAGACAGGCAGTACATTGAGTCCTTTAACAAGCTTAAAGCACTTATATGCACTTGTCCAGTCCTTGTTTACCCAGACTTTTCAAAAATATTCACCTTAACAACAAATGCAAGCAATGCGGCTTTAGGGGCGGTTCTTTCCCAAAACCAACATCCTGTAGCTTTTGCTTCTCGGACTTTAAATCGTCACGAGACTAACTACAGCACAGTGGAAAAGGAGCTTCTTTCGATTGTGTGGGCTACCAAGTATTTCAGACCATACTTGTTCGGACGCAAGTTCAAAGTTCAAACGGACCACCGCCCTCTAGTACGGTTGAATTCATTGAAAGAACCCAATTCTAAGCTGCAGCGCTGGAAAATAAAATTAAACGAATATGATTTCGATATAGAATACATCAAAGGTAAGGAGAATAATGTCGCTGACTTTTTGAGCCGTTTAGAAACTAATTTTGTGGAAAAAGAACAAGAAGATATTAAATCGGACTTAGCGACGATTCATACCGGTATCGAAAACCTCAAGGACCACATTTTTATTACTGAAAATCCAATTAATATCTATAAAAACCAACTAATACTAGAGAAAGGGAATTATAAAACATATACTAATACGTTTTTGTTTAGGAAAAAGAGAAGATCCACCATTTGCATACCAAAATATGACGAAGAATTCATTTTAAACATTTTGAAAGGAGGTAGATTAAAGGAGTAGTTGGAATTTTTTGTGCACATGATGATATGTTTGTGGAGTTCCAAAGAACAGTGGTCAAGTATTTTTCAAATACACCAAACATGAAGATTCTTCGGTGCACAAAGTTCTTTAAAAATGTTACAAGCAAAGAAACAGTACTAGAACTAATTGAAAAAACGCATCTAGAGAATAATCATAGGGGGATTGAAGAAACTTATTTAGAATTAAAGGACGCATGCTACTTTCCAAACCTGAGACTCGAAATTTATAAATATATCAACAACTGTATCTTCTGCAATGTGTGCAAATATGATAGAAATCCAATAAAACCTACGTTAATGATTTCTGAAACACCAAATAATCCGAACGAAATAGATATATGTTTTTTTAACAAAAATAGCATGTTTTTGACATGTATCGACAAGTTAACTAAGCACGTTTCCATCCATTCCTTGACAGACAGAAATTCGATGACTATTGTTGAGAATTTAGAACACAGATTCGCAAACTTAGGAAAACCACTTAAGATTGTAGCCGATAACGAGTTCAATACTGCATACATAAAAAATTATCTAAATAAAGAGAAAGTATTATACCACTTTACCTCCCCCAATACACATACAGGTAATTCGGTAATAGAACGTTTTCACTTAACCCTTAACGAACATATGCGACTTTTCAAACTTAATAAAGAAAATAAAGACACTGATGACAGACTATTGGCATATAAAGCGGTTGAATTATAATAATAACACCATACATTCTGTAACGAAATACAAGCCAAACGATCTATTACACAACTCATTAACCGGGACAGAATGGAACGTCCTAAGACAAAGCGTACATGAAATTAAAGAAAAACAAATAAGTAAAATGAACAGGAATAGCAAAGGAAATTTCGATTATCAAGAGAGGGAGCTAGTTAAGAACTTAGGTTTTCATAATATAAAGCACTTACCCAGATATATTATAAAAGATGTAAAAATAAAAGGTAAAACTTATTTTAAAGATAAAGATGGTATTATGCGAGATAGACAAATAATTAAACGACGTTACAAATATCAAAATTCAATTAAGAACATAGAATTCGACAGAAAATATACAGGAAGGAACTACACACTTAGAAAAAAAAAAACAAGAACAGAGATATTAACATAACATAATATTTATATGAACCCTCAATATTGATCAAATCTTTCCTTATGAACGAAAATCGTTTCTCATTATCTATTATTATTATTAGTATTAGTATTATTATTATTTTTTTTTAATACGAATTATTATTGAGTTTGCACAGATAAATATCTAAATATTTAAATATCCATCATTTAGTTCGCTTTTCCATACATACATTGTTACATGAAACACATGTCATAATAGTTACTAAGCGAATTCATTATATTTTTAATTCAATTATACTAGTACTTAACCCAATTGATAAACTACACTATACTCTAATAAAGCAAACGATGATAATGTAAAATCTTATATTCCCATATTCTATTGCAACTAATATTGTGTTTATATATAGCTATAGTTATTCAAAGTATTTAATTTAAGCAAATGTTAAAACAAGAAATGTTACGTGTACGACGCAGTCTATGTATAAAAAGCAGAAATTGCAGTGTACACACACACATGACACGGTATTTATCATCAAGTATGGACCTCATGTAAAGACATTTTGTCCATACTACGGCGGGAGAAGTCGTAGTCAGACTACCGAGAATTAAACACGCGAAATAAGAACTTACTTTTTCTGTTCCTAAGCACTTTCTATTGTTTTTATTTTTTCGAGTTCTCGACCACGTATATATTACTCACGTTGGGCTGACAATTCATCTTAGCACTTCATTTTCAAAAGTTTGTAAAATATTGTTTTTTTTTTATGGTACAACCCCAAAGTTATATACCATACTCGTATGTCCACAACGGTTTAGGCACTTCCTTTTATTAGAGCAGTTTGTTATCTACGTTTAGCTTGGAATATTTTCCAAGTAACCAGTACATTTCTCTGTTTATTTTCGAGTTCTTGCATTTCTTTTTCACGTGCGGCTTCCACTTCAATTTTGCGTCAAGTGTTATCCCGAGGTATTTAGCCTCATTTGAAAAAGAATTCGAACGTAATTGACAAAGATAGGTAAATTATTTTTTTTTCATAGGTAAAATGAATTAGATTTGGTTTCGTTGAGCACGATTCTCAAGTCTGTGCCAATTCATTTACCCTATTTAATGCTTCTTGCAACTTTTTGTGGTTTCTATACCCCGTAGTTTCCCCCGTCGCCAGAATGGCTGCCATCTTTCCCCGCTGTTAGATTTTCAAGGTACTTTCCTATTGCATGATTTTTAAAATTTGTTATCGTTTTTTTTTTTTTAATAAGTTACACAAACGATTTGCATGTGCTTTATGTTGTGGGAAATGAGTTTGTTTCCCTTTCTTTCGCACTTAATTTTGTTGCTTATTTGTCAGTGCTGGAGTATTATTCCAGGCGGCACACTGCAAGATTTCACTAGTTCGTAGGGCGTCTTAAGTGATACACTCAGATCTACATTTTCTTCAATATCTTTCTTAAAGTCTTCCCAATTAGTTTCACCGTTAGTTAATCTGACTGTTACCTCTTTTCAAATCAGGGTTTCACTCATCGTTAGATGATTCTCTGGATAATGATCAGAGGACAGATCATAGCTTTCTTCAACTTTTATACAATTGCGAGGCATTCCTTTTACGACGAAGAAGTCAATCAGGTCGGGTATTTTGTTGGTATGAGTTGACCACGAAGTAGGTTTACCCGTCGAGTGAAAGTCACAGCTATATTGTATATTATTTATTGCGTTCATCTGACCCTTTTAAAAAAGGTACTAGGGTAGTTAGATCTCCAACATCAAGATCTACCATGAAAAAGTGCGGAACTAGAAGTCCGGCGACATCGATAGTGTCGGCGCACGAACAACGGACTTCAGCGAAAATTCAAAGCCTAACGGACGAAAATATGGAACTCCGGACCAGGCTAAGTAAAATGGAACTTCTCTGCGAAGAACTAAGAAAGGAATTAAATGTACTTAAAGCAGAAAATAAAGCATTTAATGATACATCGAAACCTCGTAATGAGTCTGCTGCGAGTTCAATCGTCCCCGATAACACGGATTATAAAACGGATGATGAAGAACTAAGTCGGGAAACCAATTGGATTCTAAAAAAACGGCCTGTCAAAAAACGAAAAGCTGGCTCTTCGCCCGAAATGTTAACGAGGCAAGAAAACACGCAAAATAAACGAGAAGGTAAAGAACAGCCTGACAAAATAATCACGCGTGCCGAAGAAAATCCACGAAATAAGGTACGACCACCGCCACCAATATACGTGATCGGAATTGCAGACTATAATAAACTGCATTCTTTTCTCAAACCTTTGTTGCTATCCGATTTTGAAGTAACATCGCTCAACAACAACAAATGGAAAGTAAACGTAAAGGACTCAGACAGTTACCGCTCAGTATCTAATAAACTGAATACTGAAAAAATCCAGTGGTATACGTATGAAAATAAATCTGAAAGACCGATACGAGTCGTAGCTAGAGGACTTCATGCCTCATGCCGAAAGGAAGACGTTGTTCACGATTTGAAGAACAAAAACTTTAAAATCGTCGATGCGGTAAACTTAATTAAACGGGAAAAGCAAAAATTGGAAGGCGAGGAAACGATGGTTAAGCGCGAGCTTCCTCTTTTTATGCTAACCTTTGATAAGGCTGAGAGTTTAGAAAAGATATACGAAATAAGAACAATTCTGAATGTCGTAGTCAAAATCGAACCCATGCGCAAGAATACAAGGTTGATACCTCAGTGCAAACGATGCCAAGGATTCAACCATACGCAAACATATTGCCGAAAAGAACCGCGATGTGTCAAATGCGCCGGTAAACATCTTAGTCAAGAGTGTGGTGTAAACAAAAAAACCCCTGCAGCGTGTATTAACTGCAATGGTAAGCATCCGGCTAATTACAGAGGCTGTGAAGTAGCCAAAGAATTACAAAAAAGAAGAGATCGACTTATGAAGCCGGAAAACCCACCCTCAAAACCGGTAAATAAGGAAAAGTCGAAAACTGCTGCAAGAAAGGTGACTAGAGACAACCGAGCCGACCCTGGCGCGCTTACGTACGCTCAAGCTGCGACATCAAACACCGATCAAATTCCACACCGCGTTAAGGTAAAAGCGCCTAAAGAAAAGCCATCAGATTCTGACATGCAGACGCGTGCTCAAGCATCAACATCAATAAAAACGAACACTGATAATTCGGAAAACCCCGTATCTCACGTCTTTTCTATTATCCTTGCGAGGCTTGAGGAGCAAACAAAAACAAACACGCTAATTGTCGACAGGTTGGAGAAGCTTGAATATAAGCTTAACAACAGGAGCATTTCAAAACGAACATGACGAAACTTCTTAAAATTGTTGCATGGAACGCCAATGGTCTCATACAAAGACTAGAAGATCTAGAAATATTTCTACGGGAAAATGACATTGACATATGTTTGATCTGTGAAACTCACCTGACGAAACTATCGCGTGTAAACATTACTGGATACAGTA
This sequence comes from Pocota personata, assembly GCA_963082735.1. Lineage (NCBI taxonomy): Eukaryota > Metazoa > Arthropoda > Insecta > Diptera > Syrphidae > Pocota > Pocota personata. Next base: position 144,662,794 of record OY720430.1, read on the forward strand.
CCTATCACGCTTATCACCCGTCGGAAAGAGCCAGAGGCGGATCGTCTTTAATCATAAAAGATTGCATCGAACACTCTGAAGAGATTATGATAGAGCTTGAAACAATGCAAGTGAGCACTGTACGCGTGAAAAATGGACATTACTCTTTCAATGTCTCGTCTATTTATTGTCCACTGCGTTGCAGGCTTGAAAAAAATGATTTTACAAATATTTTCAACTCTCTTGGACCGAATTTTATTATTGGCGGTGATTTTAATGCAAAACACACCTTCTGGGGTTCAAGATGTGTCTCACAAAAAGGCAGAGCACTTTACAACGCCTGCATGCAACACAGATGCGACTTTCACTCGACTGGTAAACCAACATATTGGCCGACTGATAACAACAAAATACCCGATCTGATCGATTTCTTTGTTGTAAAAGGAATACCAGACAAATGTATTAAAATTGATGAAAGTTTTGATCTCTCTTCCGATCATTCCCCTATCATTCTAACGATAAGCGAACGCCTAATTAAAAAAGATGTACCTGCTAGACTAACTTGCAGAAAAACTGATTGGGAAGGCTTTAAAAAAGACGTTGAAGAACATACCGAACTGAGAGTATCACTTAGGACGTTTTCTGAACTCGAAATCGAAATTGATCGTTTTGTTGAAGTTCTGCAGCGCGCCGCGTGGAAAAATACTCCCTATCAAAGGAAAACGCCAATCTATCATGCACAAAAATATCAACCGGAAATAAAAGAAAAGGTAAGGGAGAAGAGAAAAGCGCGTAAAAAATGGCAACAAACTCGTGCTCCGCAACATAAATCGCATTTGAATCGCTTGTGTAACTTGCTAAAAAAGGCCATTATTGATTTTAAAAACCGGACAATACAAACCAGCATTGAAAGCTTAACAGCGGACAAAGATTCCAATTATTCGCTCTGGAAAGCTATAAAAGGCATTAAAAAACCGAAAATACAAGCGGCCCCAATCAAGAAAAATGACAACGAATGGGCCAAGAATGATAAAGACAAAGCAGAAGTCTTTGCCGCCCATTTAGAAGAAACATTTAAACCATTTGATGGGCAAGCGCTTGCTGAAAATGATAATGCGTCGGATATAGCATTTCACAATTACACAGTAAGAAATGCAAGGCTGACCGAACTTCAACAAGAAATAAAGAAACTGAAACCGAATAAAGCTCCTGGATATGACCTAATCACAGGAGAGCTTCTTAAATCGTTACCTAGAAAAGCGTTAGTTAAGTTTCTTTACATTATAAACGCAGCGATAAGATTAGAATATGTTCCGAGTCAATGGAAAGTCGCGGAAGTAATAATGATTCTGAAGCCAGGAAAACCACCGAATGATAAAAAATCGTATAGACCTATTTCGCTGCTGCCGATTATGTCTAAAGTTTTCGAAAGAATAGTACTTAAGCGATTACAGCCGGTTATAGAAGAAGGATCTCTTATTCCCAATCACCAGTTTGGGTTTAGAACCAAGCACTCAACAATAGACCAAGTGCATAGAATAACTGATTTAATTGAAAAAGCTTACGAAGAAAAAAAGATTTGCTCGAGCATATTCCTTGATGTTTCTCAAGCTTTTGACAAGGTCTGGCATGAAGGCTTGAAATATAAATTACGACAAGTTCTGCCGGAACACTTATATAATATTCTAGAAAAATACTTGACGAATCGACTTTTCCGAGTCAAACACGGAAACGAATATTCGGAATTTAAAGAAATAAGGGCTGGAGTGCCGCAGGGAAGTGTCCTTGGACCGCTTTTGTACCTATTATATACTCGCGATATACCGCAAGAAGAAGGCACCGTCTTAGCTACATTTGCCGACGACACTGCCATCCTGGCAACGGGTAAAACGATCGAAGAATCGACTGAAAAATTGCAAGAAGCATTGAATAAAGTAAATGAATGGACAAAGATTTGGCGACTAGCTTTAAACGAAAACAAATCTGTTCATGTCAATTTTACTTATAAGAAAATAAATAATTTGCCCATCTTTTCAAACTCGGTTCAAATTCCGTTTGCAAACGAGGCTAAGTATCTTGGAATGACACTTGATGCTAAGCTGAAGTGGAAATCGCACGTGAAGAAAAAACGTAAAGAACTTGAAACCAAATACAGAGAAATGTACTGGTTACTTGGAAAACATTCCAAGCTTAATGTAGAGAACAAACTGCTTTTATACAAGCAAGTGCTAAAGCCGATATGGACATATGGAATACAACTTTGGGGTTGTACCAAAATAAGTAATGTCAATATTTTACAAACTTTTGAAAATAAAGTGCTAAGATCAATAGTTAATGCACCGTGGTTTATTAGAAATAGCGATATCCATAGAGATTTAGGAATTGCGACAGTCGAATATGAAATCAAAAACTTCGCGCGTAAGCATAAAGACAGATTACAAGGACACGTTAACAATGAAGTCCTTCGAATTCTAGATGAGAGGAATCTACTGCGTCGTCTACAAAGGACTAAACCTTTCGATTTAACGCGATAGCAAGAAACCGCGCCTAATTTGCGGAACAAGCAGGAACTTTCAATGGAAAGGGACCTGCCAAACGATCTCAATACGTGAAAGAAAAACTGCTGGATAAGTCAAAACTTAGTTGTAGTATGTAATCAAAGAAATTTATCACGAAGGGAGGTTTTTTTAGTGAGTAAAAATCTCACACTACTATGAGCACGCGCTACCGATCCTCATAGTGTCTTCATGAAGATTTTTTACCTACCCTCGGAAAAAAAAAAAAAAAAAAAATATTGTATAGCCACATTGTAAAGCATTCTATCTTTTTGTGAGGTACATCTAGAGCCCCAGAATGTGTGTTTTAAGTTAAAGTCACCAACGATTATAAAACGTTTATGAAATGAATTTCCAAGCAAAAATCGATTAAGACAATAGACGAGATATTAAAATAATAGTGTCTATTTCTTACGCGTACAGTGCATACTTGCATTGTATTAAGCTCTATTTTCAGTTCTGGCAAATGTTCGATACTTTCTTTTATATATAATGATGATCCGCTCCTTGCCCTTTCCGACGGACGACAGGCGTATACTTTAATCTTTGCATGCGATTGTTTCGTCATATGTGTTTCAGAAATTAAACATACATCAATATCGTTTTCACATATTGATATTTCGAACTCAACGAATCTTTGCAAAAACCCATTGGCGTTCCAAGTAACTATTTTAAGCATCTTTTTCATGTTCTTTAACTAATTTCTCGGAAATAAGTTTGTTGGCTCTAGCTTGCTCCTCAAGTTTGGCAAGAATAAAAGGAAAGACTGATTGCTCACCATCCAATTGCTGTTTTTCCCGTTTCACTATGTTAACAGCATTAATGATTTTTAAGTTTCGGTTTTTCAGGTCATTCAATATATTTTATTTTAAGCACGAAGCATGAAGACCTCTAGCTACTACTGTCTATCGGTCTTTCCGATTTATTTTCATAAGTATACCATTGAATTTTGTATCTTAAGTGATCAAACGAGTTGGGTTTTGACCTTTGTATCTTAAGTGATCGAACGAATTGGATCAAAAATTTGACAGAAATTATGATCGAGCAATATACCCGTGAATACAACTGCCTCACATTGTAAGAAATGTAACTAAATCAACTTCTTAAATGAAGACTTGTGGAAATTCTTGCAGTGAGAAAGAACAAATTTAGTTAACTTCAATGCGAAGAAAATTAATGAGCAAATTACCCAACCTAATTTAACTATGCATCCTCTTGGCGTCTCAGTCAACTCTGGTGTAACATGGTATAATATGCCTATGCTTATACTATAGATACTACCATGGCAGATGTTCCGAAGACTTTAATGAAATAATTCTTATAATTGAGTCATTTGAGCATTCTAGTAGACAAGCAGCTGGGGCCCATCATTTCTATGTCCGTCTGTTAACAGCGAGTACATTCCATTATCAAATTTTAATTTGTTACAAAACTAGTAAACTTTAGAATTCACTCCCCCCAAAAGTAAATATGTACTCGTATATTTGAGATCAGTATGGAAAGTTAAGTCTTAAGGAAGATCAAATTTGGTATATAAGTTTTTTATAATTCGATGCAATACAAGTGTACAAACTTTTAAAATCCGTTCACAAATACGCCCTTTAAAAAAAATGTCCTCAAAAATATCGCCTTGACAAAATACGAGATATAAACGTTCACATTCTCTACAATTCGTCCATACGTTGAATAATGCCACTCCTACTTTCTGCGAGCGTTTTCCTCAAAAAACCTGATATTGCTTTTTAAAACTACTTACGGTGATGGATAAGCTTTACTTCAAAGATTTCATTAGAATCCATGAACTTTATTAACAACTTCGGTCTTACAAGAAGAAACCATCAAATTTACCCATGGGGTATATTAATTTTGATATATTATTTATATCATAGAGAAATAATAGCGGTAGACCCCCAAAATTATATATTTGTGGTCACTTGTTGGGTCTTCAATTTTGAGCCAGGAAGTCGAAATTTGGTTATAACCTTTTTAGGATCCGAAGCAGTACAAGTGTAAACATTTTCAGGATCCACCCATAGACATGTCGACTTTTTGTAAAAAAAAAAATGCCCTTTTATAAATATTGTGACTAGAAACTGAAAAATATCGCTTTAACGAAATATATAACTAAAAATAGAACAATTTATCCATACATTATATAATGCCATACCCACTTTTGGAGGGGCTTTTCTTTAAAAAAAAGTATTAAGTATTAAGTCTTTTTGTGAATATTTCACCATAATCCTTGACCTTCGGTTACAAATGGCTGCCCAGTTTCTTCTAAGAAAAAGTCTTAGCCACAAATTATGTGGTAAAAATCGAGAGAATACCGTCTGAGTAGAAACATTTCATTGCATTTGAACCAAAAATTTCCAAAAGTTTCCAAAAGCCATACCCACTTTATTAGGAATGGGTTAGAATATGAGGGATAGGACATCATACAATCCGCTCCAGACAGATTGCAGCTTTTTCTGTATTATATTATATATTCTTAGACTCCATACGTCTTAAACTCCTCGCACCATTTTGGGCTACAAATTGATTTCGAAAATTTTAGCAGTAAGGCTGAAACGTAAAACACATTATCAAATTTACCAATTGTTCGACTATTATCAATCCGTACTATTTTAATAAATCGACTCTTCCGAAAGTCATTACGATCAATGGGTTAATGTTCTACATATTTGATGAAAGCAATGCAAGAAGGTGCCAGAAAGATTTCACCTTATTGAAATACCTTCGAGCAAACGTTTTATCCATAAGCGAATATCTCTTTTTCCTCCCACTGCTCGGTTTCCACAAACAAAAAGCATATTTTCACCTCTCCAAGAATAAATTAATTTACCAAACAAATTCTCCACACATCTGTCTGAGAGTGTATTCCTGGAGCTATCATGTGCCCTTTTGTCCGCCCACACTCCAGCACAAACAGTTTATCCCTCGGATGTTCAATTAAAATTCAATCTGCATTCCCAGACATTCCTGGCGGTTTTCAAATCACACACACATGCAGACGGAGTAAAACCCATTCACAGAGTATCCAACGTCCAGTGACTGAGTGGTCATAGGTGGATGGAGTTACTGATGGATGGAATCACAGTTTCAAGTTACAACGACAGCAAAAAACCGGGACAGGAATACCATGAATTAAAATCGAAATCATTTACTATACACAGGGTGAGGATGGAAGCACAAAAAAGTTCTTCTACAGACCAGATCTAGAGTGACTTCAGAGTGGATGCTCACATAGATGGACTGAATTGCCCTGTTACGTCTCTATCGAATACTGGAAAAAAAATATTTTGTCTTCTCTTTGGAAAATTCAAATCGATTTGTCCTTTCGAGAAGAGATAGTATCATCATCGTAGTCTTTTGGTTTAGTTGCAGTGCGGAACAGACAGTGGCAGATTGGTAAACATGTTCAGAAGGATACGAGTACAATAAAGTTTGAGGGCTATGTTGTTGCACTATTCGCTATGTGTAATTCAATCTCTAGTAGCGTTTTATAAGCGTATAGCACAGTTTTTTCGGTGACACAGTACAGAGGTACAAGTACTTGTCGATTTCACCATTCATTGGAAATCCTAAGAGGCTACAAAATTTAGAGCGGCTGCCTTCCCCATATTGCTTATTTTTTGCTAAATCTACTTAACTTAAGGCTTATTCGATTCAGAGACTTTATAGTCCACAAAGCTAATGAAAAGGGTACTGAGTATAAGACTAAACTTTGGCTAAAACGTTTTCTGAATTAAAAGTTAGATCGATACCGGACTGCGAAGCTTTTGAAGCCCGGGCTATACTTATACAAAAATGTGAAGCAGCTAAAAATAAACAGCTTTGACTCACCTTTGGTGAGAATTAGCTTAGCCACTGAAACTGAATTCCATTTTCGATTGAAAATGTTCTGATTCCAGGTTGCATTCTAATTGTAACTTTAGAAGAGGTGCTTCTAGATTCGAAGTTCAGTGGGTCCAGGACTACCTATGAGATATGAAAAATGAATCATTAATGTATAATGCTAGGCAAAAACAATTCCATTTCTAGGGAAGTCAATTTCTTCTATAATATGCTAAGCTTTTTGCATAATCATTTATGTCATAAAGGGTAGTCTAATTAAGCCCACATTAGGCTCTAAAATTCAGAAGAATCAAATCAGTCTACCTTAAGTTTGAAGTTAACACTATCTGTTATTGACCTAACAGACTACTTAGGAAAACGATTTTGGTTTTATTCCAATAGTATAAAACGGAACACTAATGAATTCAACACAATGTTTACATAAATGTATGTCCGCGTGTCTGTCACATTATTATAACTTTTGTACCGGGAGATTAAATTGGCTGCAAAAGTAATATGTAGTAGTATTTTTTTTTTGCAAAAAAAAAAAAAAAAAATCGTATGAAGTTTGTTGAACCAAAAAGTCGCTAAAGGGATTTTCCGCTTTTGATGATTTTCAGGTTACAAGCAAAATTTCATTAAAATCTGTTCAGACGTTTCTTTGGTTAGCTGACTAACAAAAATACATAAATACATGGTGCTTTTTAAATAAGAGTTATAAATATGGATCTGACTTTTAATATTACGGAGTTATAGCAATTTTGATGTTTAACCATTTTATTAAATTTATTCTATTTTCTCGAAATCCACACAAATTGTAACAATTGTACTTATTATAATCGAACACTACATACCCAGTGCATTAAATTCTAAAACATTTTAAAAACATTTTGCCTACAGATTAATTGGAAATTAAAGATAAACTCGATTCTAAATAAATGTAGAAGATTGGTGTCAACAAATAATTACCTATACTAAAAGTACTCCCTTTTTAGTGGGCGGAAAGCAACATTTTCATTAGTAACTCCTTTTCCTTCACCTTTAGAAAAAAATATAAAAAGATAAAATCTAATCTAGATTCAATTTTCAGGCTATGTGCCTCCACACATGCCAATTTGGAATTGCCGTAAAAATTGGTCCCTTGAAATTGCTGTGTCTAGTACTACAACAGTCTGCAGAAAGTATTTTGCTTTCTCAAAGCTATTTACGATAATGATTAAGTCTTACAACAACAGTCTGCAGAACTGATCTTTTGCAAATTCTCAGCACCGACTGTGACTCTAATACTAGATTTCCTTCTTTGTCGCTAAAAGCTTCTGTACAGGCTTTGCAGACTTGGCATGCTCTTTTTACCTTCTGGTAACACACTCGAACATTATTCCTGCTATAACACCTCCTCCATTGACTTGATCCTGCGCTTTTCATATTATTTATTTTTCTTTCTTATAAACTGGTGTTTTTCCCTTCTCTTCTGCTTGTACCAGTAGATGTCGTAAGATCCGCTACGTAAGAAAGTAACAACAATTCGAATCCTTGTGCTCCTTACAACATGTTTGGTCAACAACAAAATGTTGCTCCACCTATCAATGGATGATAGTGTTCTACGTGTGAAGTTTCATAGTATGTATTATACATATATACGTACATGTCTCTGCCCAAAGTGAACGGAGACTAGTGATCTAAAAACTGATTGAATTTTATTCAAATTGGATAAGTCATTTTTTAGCTAGGCCAGTGTAAAGGAAAATCAGGTATTTTGTTGTGGTTTCAACCCACTTTTTTAAGTTTCTAGGTCCAGCGCTTTCAGAGATACGAGTGTGATGATGAGTGAGTCAGTCAGTGGGTTTTGGGTTTTACATTATTTAAAATAGTTATAATAATACCAGACTTTCATTCAACCACATTCATTTTTACATCACAATCCCTCCTTAGCACATATTCAAATTCAACTACTCCGTTACATTTAAAGATCTCCTGTAAATGAAACAAGGAAAAAAAAAAGAAAACTTACCGCAACAATACTCGTACGTATGTATCTAAATCGTTTTACATTTTCAAAGTTTTTCGCCTTAAGCTGTGAACATGATGCATCTACTGCTGGCAAAGTTATCTATATGAAAGGATATTGGAAAAAAAATACTCCCTAGTTTTGACTGGCGACATGATGAAGGAAAAATTAATTTTCCTAATCTAGATGATATCTATCTAACTTTGGCTTTTTTTCAAACAATCTTTGACTCAACTTTTCCCTTTAGGTACATTAGGAATGGTTTCCACAAAAACGAATACGACGATTACCTTACACATAGTTTGGTTTGAAAATCAAAGGTATATGTTATGAAACAATTTTTTTCCATTTTTCTTCATTTTGCCTTCGAGGATGGCCAGTCAAAGGAAACAAAAAAGGACTCAAGGCAACTTCAGCGAAAATTGTACCCAATGAATCGGATTGAATAATTGCCTCTTGCTTGCATTTTAGAGCCAAATCACCACTCATTGCATTGTAATGCTTGGTACTGGCTTACCAGGTCGTGATTGGATTATTCGACGAAACAATGTGGTAGCTTAGGCACGCGTGTGCTGGCGCTAATTATCGCCTGCAGCTGACCTAATGCCAATGTGCTTATAAAAAAAATGTTATAGGGTTTCTCTTTTGTTTGACTACATGGTTGGTCGATCGGGTGGTAGTGGAGAAAGTACAACGGATTGTTTCTGCTGGTGGAGTTTTGGATTCTAGTGCAAAAGAGTTTCGCGGAAGTGATTACAGGGCAGCAGGGAGATTATTCGTTTTTGTGAACACGTGATGTTTGATGAGCAAGTTACTGGGAGCTGTGCAAGACTGACAATGTAATTCTATAGACAGTAGCTTTCAAAAACTCTGACTCTTGGATTGATATTGGTGTCAAAACAGGTGTGAAAAACAAGACCATTGAGGAAAAAGAGCGAAAATGTGATAAAAGATTGCTTAAAAAGCTACAATTTTAAATTCAAATGCATCATAAGGACCTTCCAACTCATCAGAATATTATGCTATTGGAGTAAGTTTAAGCATATAAAAGGCATAATAATTGAAATCAAAATTAGCGCCAAACTAACCTCATTAAATGAGCAAGCGATTACTTCTCGAAATACCTCCGGCACAAAACAATACCTACCGAAAAACGACTTAATACAGCTAGCGTAAATACCAAGGCTATCAAATCTATTACAGGGATCAGTATTGAAACTTTGAAGCAAATATTTGACGAAAAAAACAGTGACCTCGCCAACAATTTTGCCGCTTGTCACCGAGATATGTAGATGGCTAACCATGAAGAAATACTCGCAAAACTCACCCAACTTGAAGATTGAAATAAACTGCTGGAAATCTAAGTACAATAGAAAAACTAGAGCAGAAAAACACGGAGACGAATGTTGTAGTACACGTTCCTTCCGAAAACAACACCGATATGACGGAGAAGGCAAAATCTGTACGCACTGGTCTTCTTAACAAAAACACGAATGTAGACATCGAGTTCGCATAGTGTTCCTGGTTGAGACCCATGCAATGCGATCGTCATTGCCAAAATGAAAAAAAAGACTCCGTTTGGAATGTGCTGCATGGAGCAGTACGAGCAAAACTGAAAGGAACACAGATTCGTATTCAGAAGGATGTCCCATATAATGTGCGGCGGAGGCGAGCAAAACTGGCTCAAGTGATGGGAGTACTGCAGGAAGGAAACCCAGAAAAACATTCTTCTTAGAGACGATAAGCTTTATGAGGAGAAAATATTTGCCTGGGATTGGGCTGAAGTGAAGACGGCATTCAAGTTTTGCAACGTATTTCTTCAGGTGTAATTGATTTTGTGAATAAATTACTGAATAATAATAGTATTTGCAAAACATCAATGTCAAATGCAGTCAGAGTAACTACGAATTTGGCTATAGTAAGGAATGTGGTTGTCGAATTCAAGAGGATTGAAGAATTTAACGTCGTGCGGCATGAATAACACTGTTTTACACTTAGTGCCCACTTACCTAAATTATTGCCACTGGGAGCGTGATTATGAGTAACTCAAGGACCTACCAAATTGGAATACAAACTATTTCTGATCTAAAGATTATCTTGAAAGGTTCAGGTACTCTAATCGTAGAAAATGCGTAAGAAATTAAATTTGAACAGAGAACTCGGGCAAATGTATAGGGATAACATCGCTCCCCATATGGAATTATAAGAAATTATTGAAATTTATTAAAACTGTTCAATGGATTTCACACTAGCGACAGTGGAGTTCAACCGAAAACTTCAAACTTCGGATATTCCAAATAACTTCAGGAAATCGATAATATTTTCTCTTCACCAAAAGGGGAATACAATGATCCTGAGAATTACAGGAATATCTCCTTTTTAAAAACGTCAATGAAGCTATTTGGCGTCCTACTTTTCAACCAGCTAACAAACTGGGTCTAGAATAAGAAAGATCTAGACGAATTCTAAGCTGGGTTTAGAGAAAACTGCTCAACTGTGGATTAAATATTTACACTTGTTAATATTGTGGAGGTATGGAAATATATCAGGAGAAGCAAACGATGTTATTTACATATTGCATTGATCGTGATGCGCTATCCTATAATAGACTGTACACAATCGGAATATCCAGCAAAATTATTAATACGTTGAGAGCTTGGTACGACAACAAAAAGCAGGGATATATTCTAAATACTCTTATTTAAACTATTCATCAATGGCATCACAAATAGTATTGCAGGCGGAATTAAAATTAACCGAATAAATAATCCTGTACTAATGTATGCTGATGACATTGTATTTCTTGCCGACACAGTGAACAGTATGCAACTATTGATAAATAGACTCGTAAACTATTGCAAAACCTGGAATCTGTGTGTCAAAATGGAGAAGACGAAAATTATAATGTTTCGGAGAGGAGGATGAGATATTCGCGAAATGAAATGTGGAACTCTCAAGGTGAATACATATAAGCTGTAAGGGAATATAAATATCTGGGATTTCTGAAGCCAACCTAAATATGAATAGACACATTGAAATCAAAATATCTGAAACCAAACGCGCCATTTGTTTAGTTTGGGGAACCTGCATCAACATTTAGAGACAAATTTTATAGTTTAACGGGGGGAAAAAAAACGACATCATTTGTATGAAACTTACGTCAACGAAGCCCAATCTTCGTATCACAGGGCATACTACAGCAAATGCAGATACAACTTACACAACACTATAGGTGCATATATTACTTTTTAAACGCCAATTACACTGAGCACAATTTTTAAAATAAGAGGAAAATGCATACCTTATTTTCTACTCTATTTTCAAGAAAATACGAAGAATTTACTTTGGAACCAGTGAGTGAATACAAACTTTTTTTTTTAAATGTACGCGCCAAAGGGGATATGAATACCCTTACACTATTTTAGGACACGGGCATTTTTTTTTTTTTTTTTGTTGGAAGGGGGAAGAGACAGAGAGGAAGAAAGATTGATGTAGTGCTTTGGAATTCAGGTGGTATTAAGTTTCAGTAAACTCCAAGGGAGACCGTCCAGATAACTGGGGAGCATTTTTGTTTTGCTTTTATTGTCTTTTATGCTTATGATTAACATCTTTTTTTTCCATCCCCCTGATGTCATTATCACGATCAAGTTGCATTTTCAGTCATATGTCCACCCTACTGCCAGCGTTATACCTTCGTTCATGTACTAAGTTTTTGTAATTTTATTAAACAATTTTTCTTAGTAATTGTTAATAGTAAAATAATTAAATAAATAAACAATTGAAGTAAGTTACGCCGAAAGACATAGTTTTAAGTAAGTTAGAATAAGTTAAGATAGTTAAGTTAGTTAAGCTGGTTTTAAGCGCTTTTTGTCTAGCATATAAGTTTAATGAATTGATAATAATAAAAATGCATTGAAGAGTTGACACAAGCTTTCGCAATTGACCGACTTTTTTTATTTATTTCATAACAGATGATTCATGACGTCAATATTTGAACCGTGAACCTATAGCGTGACAAGCGATGATGTTACCACTACACTATTGGCACCCATGCGACAAACCTCAGATAGCCAGACTGGTTCAGGAAACCTACTCTCTGCTCTCTGGACTGACGAAGGACAACCTTATCACACTCTTCTCGATTTCATTTCACTGTGCATATAGTGAAAATTAAACGGATAAGATGCTGGCTAAAATTGGTACACCTGGTAGTCACTTAATTATCCCTGAACCATTCTGTGGTGTCAGCAAATGTCACTATAAATTTTAAATAAAAAATTAAGCCATAAGAAATCTTACTACTCCGGGTCAAACATGTATCAGAAACCTTTTCCCCAAATTTTTCGAGAAAAAATCGAACCTTCTATTGAATCTTTACAGAAATAAGTTGAGTGTTTTGCTAGAATGATCAGTGGACACTGTGCTTTGCACCACAGGAATGGGATGAACATTCTAAGGGACTATGTAGAAAAATAATAAAAGTTGTTCATTTGCTTACATTTTGTAATTTGGAAAGACCAAGGCATACTCTATTCACGCAACGTAAGTATGTACATATTTGTATACCACAGCCACATGTAAGTGCAGAATAGCTGTCCATTTTAGGTAACTGGCTTTCAAATATGACTATGGCACTATTTACAAAAAATAAGTATATATACGTATGTCAAAACCAGTTCTTTTACGAAAAATATTATTACCTTCGAAATTTTAGGATTTGAATTCAAGATTGATGCCGAATTTTATAAAAGTTTTGAAAACAAAAGGTACACAATCTTCCAAAACATCCGACTGCCCCTGTCAGAGTCCAACTGTAAAGAAGTTTTAGAAACTTCATTTTTACGAAATGTGGAGTCTTAATAGGTACCAATATGTCACGACTCGAACCTGTCCGCTATATTGGATGGTGTCTGGTTGTACCCATTAGAAAGACAGCTGTAAGTGATTAGTGCTAGCGACGCGATCTTTTCGTTAGTTTACTCTGACTTCCTCTATTATGGCTGAGTATGTGGAGAATAGTAGCCTCCACTAATAGCTTGTATTTACCCTTTTTTTTCCAATTTTTTCAAACTCTTAAGCCTTACAAAAGATTAGGTTCCATCATTTCGAACTACGCACCACGTTTAGTCGTTGCCAAAATCCATAATTAGATGTCTTTTCAGTGCCATGGCTTCGAGTTTTTTTTAAGCCGATTTCAATTTACACTTTGTTATGGGCTTTCGATCTACACACTCGCATGAGTGTTTTTATTCCGATTTATGGCGACAGTGATACTCTCAGACATCAAGACATGTAATTAAAAAAAAAGGTAATCCGCTTAGCTTAGACTTGACTGATTACATCCTACAATTCTAAAGGTAATACTTCAACCGCCAATTATGCAACATTAACACATTTTTCAATATTTTAACATTTCGTGACGTGCAACTGATTTCAAGAAGCTTTTCAAATTGTTATTTTATGTAACCACCTCCTCTATTCTTACTACCAAAAATGTAATTCAATCCAATAGTCCAAACAGATATCAAACACCGACTTGGTAAGAAAAGCGTAAACAAATAAAGCGCACGACTGGGTTGCACGTACGTGCACCTTCATATATGTTGTTTATTTGCAAAAACTCACATTCAATTTTTTTTTTTAAATCCGTTAAAATATTTTTTTTATTTTGCATATATTAAATAATGTTTTGATATTAATTTCGAACAAAATCGATTGAGTGATAACCGAGAAATAGCCAATTTTTAAGAACCAGTTAATAAGTAAAGCACCGTTGTATGTATTTTTGTTGCGAAAACCTGGTACGCCATCTGTTGGCATATGTCCACTGTAACTCGAATATCAAATTTGATCAAAATCGTTACAACCGTTTTCGAGGAAATAATTTTTTTTTTTCAAAATCGGGCATTTGTAAAGTACCGTTAATTTTGGGGTTAGAATAAAAGTTCCGATTTCACCTCGAATTGTTAACCCATCGATCCCAAATATGAAGTTTGAATCAAATCCGTCCAGACGTAGGCTGCAGTCGGACTTACATACAGACAAACAGAATTGAGGGACCCACATTCGTGAGTTTTTCTATCAAAGTAATATCAAGTTTGATCAAAATCTCGAGATCGAAAATTTTCAGGAAACCAATACTTGCCCTTATACATAAGTAGGTGCAAGTAAAAAGTGTACGAACCCTAAAACAAATATTAACACTCTATGTACTTTCGCTGGAAAAAGTGTTTAGAATACTTCAGAAGACGCTTCATCTTTCTGGTTCTTCGATAAACAACACGCAGTACGATACCCAAACGAATTTAGCAGCAATCAGAAGCCGTGTAAATTTAGGGCGTATACTGACGCAGTCCAGTGAAAAGGCAGATATTTTTAAATTAAATTTATATTTAATTATTTCTTTTGTATTTCGATTATTAAAGATAATTTCTTAGGTTTCGATGGAATTTTACTGCTCGCTTTTTATCTGGGTCAAATCTAATTGTCTAAATTGATGATATATTTAATTAAATCAAGTCTAAACGGGAAAATACCAGCATAATGAAATTAAAACATAACTATACCACGAACAGGAACGCATTTAATTCATTGTTTCGAATGAAATAGAATGTAGATCAATTCGCTGTAGTAATTTTACTGATGGCAGTATATCTACCGTTATCCATAGACTCACACTTAAATGTAGACCACGACAAAAGAACACCAAAGGCTCTAATTGATATTGCACGATCTTCCCCTACCTCCGTCGATACACAGATACGAGCCATTTCTCTCGATCGACCAACAAGTGTCGTTGGCCAAGTTCATGATGGGTTCTTAGCGTGTTGATGACAAGAAACATAGCATCAGTCAGCGATTGTAGCTCACTTTGATAAAAAGTTTAAAAATCTTACGATGGTGTGGTAGTAGCCAGACCTTTCGATCCGATTCATAAACAAATCGAATTTGATCTGAATAAGTTCGTAATAACAAAAAAGTTCCAAAAAGTGATTGTGTGATAAGTACCTGAAGTGAAGTGTGCAAAAAAGGGAAATCTATAAAAACAGAAATCGAAAGGAATCAATTATCCTCGCAGGATCAATCAGTAAAAGAAAATCAAGTTTAAAGATAGTTTCAAAAGTGATCGCTTTAAGCCAAAGTTTAATCAATCAATTCAGCGGTTTCAATTCTGCAAAAATGACACAAAAGAAAAATCATCATCACCACTTTCACCATCCAAGGACATCCATCCTCTTGTTGACACTTCTTGGATTCTGCTCAATAACAATGTTAAGCTTTGTAGAATCATCGCAATCCTCTGAGTTGTTATCGATAAGCAGTAGAAGTTCCTTACAATCTGAAGAGTCCTTGTCAAAGGAAGGCGGACCCCTGTTGACGTTTTTGTTAAGACCCGTAGAACAACTGAATTCGGATAACAATGCTGCTATTCACAAAGAAGCCAAACTCTACTCGTATCTCCATCATAAGGATAATGATGGCGATAACAATGACAGCAATGTTTCATCCGAAACCGATAGCGAAGAGCGACTTCGCAGAGAAGTGAATATAACACCACCATCGCCAAGGGGTAACAAAGTCATTGCCACTAATTGGGGTACTTATGAGGAACAGGCGCCGGTTGTTGTGCATTCGGAAAGCCGTACAATTGATAGTGAAGCGACGACAGACGATGATTCTCCCACGTTCAGTGATGTATACCAATCACGAGAACAGGATGATTCAAGTGAATATGGTGGCCCTGTTGGCGAGGGTTCCATATCATACGAGGACTATGAAGCTGGACGTTTTGAAGGCAGACAATTCTATCCAAGTCGTGGTGGTGGTGGATATGACAGTGGTGAGGAGCAGGAACATCCAGATGGTTACTATCGCCAAAAGTACTATGCAACAACAGCAAAACCATTGAATGAGCAGCAAGAACCATTGCGAGGAGAAGATTCACAGGAGGAACCGGAAAATAAGTGAGTCAGTATTTCGTTTTTGAGTGGATTTTTCTTTCCACGCAAAAATTATAAACTTTTATGCCCATAACTACAGAATAGAAAAATCATGCATCTTTACGGCTAACTCTCCATGTTATGAATTGAAAGTCTTAGATATTTTTCTCAGATTTTTGGAAGAAATGTGATCAGGCATTTTGAGACAACTTTTTACATAAGACCACATTTTATTCGACGCCACACATTTTTTAATGAACTCTAAAGTGAAAATTAAGTGAAGGCTATACTCGTAGACAATGCACAGAAGTCGCAGTGTGCATAACGACCTCGATGAATGAAGTTTATTTGGAGGGAAATGTTCTAATCGATAGACCCAGTAATCTTATCTATTGTTATCTATTCAAACCACTGTCCTCGATGTGATTCTTACCAAAGTGGAAAGGGCTTTAAGTCGAAATTTTAAAAGAATTTTAATTTTAAATTTTAAAATCTTCAGACTGGGATGGATAGTTTGCAAATAGAGTTTTTACTTAAACAATTACAAAGTAATCGATTACTTAGTGAGCAATATTTAGTGCTTCCACTGTAATTGTTAGCAATTGCATTATGGATTACATGCAATTTTGATTACATGTAATTTCGATTATACTATGGATATGTGATTGGTATCTAATAACTTTGATAATTATTGTTTTAGTGATTCATTTACTATAATAGGAATTCTCCGATTTTGTTTTAGTAACATTTGTTTAGCAAGTTGAATTATAAGGGACGCGATTAGTTGTACTTCTTTAAGATGTGTTGGTAAAAATGGAGGAAAACTCAACACAAACATACACATACATATGTACGAGTATATGCTGGGTGTAAAGTTTTTTGGGGATGTGAATTACGGACCTTTGATTCCATTATATCAGGAACTGATACTGTCTCTATTATAGTTTTTTATTTGAAAATATTTAGGAGAGTTATTGGTGTACCTTCAACTTTATTCGTTTTTCCTAATACTCCACTGGTGGTCAGTCCAGTCACGACAGAGAGCCTTTTTTTTAATGAAATAATTTTAAAATTTTAAAATTGAAACGTTCGGTGCTTGAACCGACAACCTTCGGATTTACACGTGAACTTATCAAAAGGAATTTGGTTCATCAAAATTGTTTACAAATGCAAAGTCCCAAAAAGGTTTCGTAGTAATGCTCTGATTCAAAAATCTCTTAAAATGTATCTTTTTCAATGTATGAACTGACGTTCCATTCATTCCATACTCTTGTTTCTATTGAAATTGCTATTTTTGTATAAAAAAAAATAATTTAAACATTTGTGGGAAATACACAAGGGAATGTCAATTATTAGATTTCCCACTAGGTAACTGTTATTAAATACATGATTTAATTTGCTTATTATACTTAGCGTGTCAATATAATAAACTTTATAATGTCATCTATATCCTGAATCACTGTCTTCGTTCCAAGATTGTTAAAAAACAATAAAAGCGTCAATGAGCTGTATATGACAAACACAACTCAAAACTAATCCGAATAAACCTTATTATCCGCCAAAGCAAAGTCATCATCATATCATTGCTCCCTTCAACGGCTCCGTTTTGTTTTAATAGAAAAACTTTCTCAGTATACCGCCTCTGTTTCTATCTAAGCCTTGTCGTTTTTCAGAGGGAGCTATTCACACTGCTCCTTTTTCAAAACTGCCGATTACTACCACGATACAATCTTTCACTCTCTCTCTGTACCATCTCAGTGCTTTCAGTTTATTATCCATTTAATTACGAGCAATCTACTCACAAATTAAGTGGAAATAAACTTGAGATGGTATTCATATGGAACCATGAACACACATTCCACTCTCAATCATCAATGTGCACCTAACCAGATAAGGAGTAGACACCTCCTGCTGCTACTGTCAACCATCAACGTACGTACATCACCAGCTTATCATCAACCATTATAATTATCTCCGAATTCTAAAGGGTTAGTGAAATCCACCGAGGACTAAGCACTTTTTTTTTACTCCTTTATCCTCGTCATCAGAGTACCTACTCACGTTTTTTCTCACTGTACACACACAAACAGACAAAACGCACTTGAGTCATAAATTGAGGCAAATAAATCCTCATGTTTTGATGTTTAGAAGCATTAGAAGCGCTCTCATCTCTATTCATTGAGGGCTGGTGTGCCACACCCTAGCACATTGCCTCCTCGTCAATTCACTGAGCATCTACTCCAAAGAGTATATTAACGCTTTGTGAATAGGTTAGGTGGAGAGTGAGGTTTTGCACTGAATATCCATAAACACTTCTTATCCTTATTTGAAATCCAAAAATGACGACTATAGTGGGGATAAAGAGGAGGATAGGGAACTCCTTCTATTAACTAGTAACAAGCAAGGGATGTTAATAAAGGCGGGTATAGTGAATAAGGAAGGGAGAAAAGATTAAATAGTATCCACTTTAGTAAGTAGAGAAGCTGGGGCAATGCATATGAATTAGCCATAAAAACTAGGTGAAACACACTATAGAAAAAAGATAGAGATCCTGACATTCAACTTTCTGAGTTTCATTTAATTGAAAATGATTATTCGAAAAGATGAAAATCAACAAGAGGGATAATTTAATTCGTTTCAACTTGCTACTTCTCAGTACTGTGCTGTGGCCCAGAAGTTCTACCAGATCCCTGTCAGCAGAATCCAATTAGACTATAGTCAAGACAGAGCAATAAATACAGGGCACGACTGGGTCTTTCAGATTAAAAATTTTGTTAAAATCGATAAGCCGAAAATTGGATTCATAGTAAAATAAAAAGCAAAATAATTTGTCAGAGCATAATTTGTCATAAATTCAAAAAATTCCATATGTCCAAAATAATTTAAATATCGATTTCAAATAAAATCGTGTGAGTCATATCCAAGAAACAGTCAATTTCCTCAAATCCGGTAATAAAAGTACAGATATCTATTTTCTTAGCGAGCACCCAGTATTATTGCAAACATCCACATTACTTCAGATATGAGTTCTTATCGAAATTGTAAAAGCCGTTTTCGAGCAAATTTAACTTTTCCAAAATTGATCTTTAGAAAAGAACCGTTCATTTTGAGGCTATGGGATCAATTATTTTTAGAGGATTACAGTTAACAACATTATTTGCAGAGCGAGATGAACGGTTGCAAACTATATATGTACCTAGGTACCAGAAACACTGGTAGGAAGACACCTTTTAATCCGTATTTGGTTAGTACTCGTATTTCCTTATGAATCACTGTCAACCAAAACTTATCGATTCACGTAAGGGTATCAGTTAATAATAATATCTATATAACCTAAACTCGCTCTGAAGACATTTGCTGTGTTTTCCGAACTGGATCAGAGTAAGTTTGTAATATTTCATTGAAAAGGTTAATTCACCAGTCGAAGATGCCACAAAAAATATGTGAAAAACCTATCTTCATTCAAATAAATTCATCAGCCCAAGTTTGGATCAGATGACTATTTCATAAGTTCTAAATAAAAAGTCTAACTACTTCAGGAATAAGCTGAGAATCCTCACTGGAATTGTTTGGGGCCACTACAGATTGCAAACAAAAAAAAAAAAAAAACACTGGATAAATCTGACGAAACCTAAAGCATCCCTTCCAATAGGATAACAGCTGGTACAAAAAAAAAAAAAAAACGTCTTGGGACTCTTCTATTAGATTGCAGTGAAATTCTTAGAAAAACCGTTGGCCGATGATAAATTTAATCTAATTAAATCTGTATGGTCTATGGCTCTTTTGGTTTTGATCTATTGAAAATATTTGTACTGGTTCGTGTCTTGGCTTACATCACTTATGATAAACCAAGACTCTTCTATCCACACATAGAATCTAGTTACAAAAATCTAGACTTGAGTGCTACCCTTAGTGCAGACTATCAAGAAAGGACTTAACGCCCAAGTGACAAAGATCGCATGACAAACTCTACCGCGAAATCACCTAGAGACATGTGATGGCGATCGTTAACATAACGACGTAGATTGCAGCTTTTTTCTTTGACGTGAAAGGCAAAATTTGAGCTGGGAAACAAACTTCGTCAAAATCTTGGGAGATCATAGTGGTAGCTCTTACTGAGCTCTATAAGTATACTTCCAGCAGGAATAATATAAAAAAAAGTAATAAATGTTGCATATCCGATGTTTGAACATGGGCCCAGCTGCTATAAAAATAAATCACTTTTGCCAAAGGTTTAAAAAGCAGATGATATCAACTTTATTTTTATCAACTATTTTCCCAAATTTGTTCGCTGAGTGTAGTATCCCTTCGGCAGTAAGTGCTCAATGCACTGAAACGTTTACCTTCAAGCATCCTTAAATTATTCAACTGTAAGTAGTTGGAAAACGATTATATCCCCAACACATTACGATTATTGTTAACACTAGCGTATATGTAAATGTATTTTTGGAGTCAATCAAAAGCGATATCCCGTCCCAAAATGTATGCCTCGAAAATTATTACTACACGACGCCCTAGATATGTATGTACATTCCAGCATTCTGAATATAACAGAAACTACATATGCCTAATCCTTATATATTTACTTCAGAAATGTTATAATTGGCATTTCACATCCGACGCGAGAGATATCGTATGTCGGATAAAAGCTGAGATGATAGTGCTAAACACTCCACATCTTCCTTCAAAGTTTACACTATTCACGTGAACTCTTAAGAAGATGTGATGCATTTGCATCCGTACCGTTGTAGTAGTCTACTCCCTTCCCTGTGCGAAAAAAAAAAACAATTTGGAGATACAGATGGAAAAGATGATGATGAGGAGGAAGAGAGTTTGCTGAGAAGGCGTACTAGTGGAAAATCAATTTCGAGTGAGATGTGCTTTGTGCGATTGATGTGCGACACAATTCGAATCGAATTTCAACAACACATGTAGGTACACACGAATCCTTAATGCTTTGTTTGTTCCGATTAGGAGAAGGAGATGAAAACTGGTTAAATGTGTGCCGAACTGAGAAATGCCGAGCTTGGAATTCCTTTTAATTGGCATGTAATTTGAAGATTATTGGTAATAGAGTGCGAAAGGCAGACAGAAGCAAGAGGATTGGCAGGCTTTGTTGCACTTTGATAATTAAGTGTATACAAAGTCAATTCAGTTGAGATTTTGACATTACGTATGAAAGAGATTTAACCATTGAAGGAGAAGAACAGCAAAGCCAAATTGTATCAGCCTTAGGGCTATTGTTTCAAATGAAATTGATTTTATTTGTGAAAGAAAACGTATTTCCACACCTCCCATTGGTCTATAAATCAAACGCACATCCCTTGTCAATTCTATTTCTATAATAAAACTTTTATTATTAACTTACAATGAAACAGTAATCGCACCGAAAAGTTCGAAAAGAAAAACTTTCATGTTTACGTTATTGGTAGCGTTCGCTGGTAAACAAATTCTAAATAATAATAATACCGTTACACTCAATTCCCTATTATCCTTCGATTATGATGAAAGTCCTTACCAAACTACCAAGAGATTAACATACCTAAAAGAAGTATACAGAAAAAAAAAGAAAAAACGAAAACCTTCAGGATAAGGAGGGCTTTTGTACTAAGTGTCATGCAATGGTGGGCGGGAGATGCTTGAATCCACACGCGAAGAATGCCAGTATTAAACCATTCACCCTGGCAAGTAAGTGTGTACGTGGTATTTAAAAGAATCTTTCATCTTGAACCAATCCACCAGCCACCTGCCCACCCAACCACCTACATACATGAAGTGTGTAAAAGGCAAAAATGCCATACAATACCGCATCCTCTTGTAATCGTCGGCATCAATTGAGTTGGAAATACTCATACGTGTGGGTATGTGGCGGACTGGAGGAGACTCCCTCGTGCATCCTGAAACCATGAGCAAACATTTTTTTTTCGCCGTGAGTTGTTTTTTGAATTTTCCCCCCATTTGATAACAAAAGGCTCACCGACGAAAAAAAAATCATTCGTAATATTCCACCTTTTTTGGTGTGTGCCTTGTGCCACCCCTATAGGTGATCAGATCGAACGCAGTGGTTAGTAGTAGGTGTAGAAGAATACCCACCCACTACAGAGCTCATTGTAAATGGAGAATATAATAATTTTATTGGCGTATAACAGTCTTGGTGCTCCTTTCTTTACGTTGATCCTGTTATGCTTAAGTGAAACGAAAGGTGGATTATAGAGGTTTGAGTTTATTTTCCTTTGTTGTTATATTTTGCGGGCTCGTTCACTTTATATCTACTTATATCCTTTGCAAGGTTATGGTTCGGATCGGAAGGTTTTTTTTTCAATTTTTTTACTTGCGGCTTATTGAAATTCAATGGATGCGTAACGTTTTATCCTGGCATATCCTTGCGTCCATTAATAAATAAAAAAAAGAAAACGGCAAACAATTTATAGACGAGAAGATTATGTGTCTGTTGAGCTGGGTGAGCGAATGGAGTGTGTGTAAATGACATAGGTGCGCGCCTCTGACAGGATAAACACCTTAAGGCAATTGATTTCTTGCTTTCAGTCGTGAGGTGAATTGTTTTTCGTCCTGAGAACTTTAAGAAAAAAAATGTAATTCTGATACACGGATATACGATTAAGGAGTGCTCTTACAAAAAAAAAAAAAAAAAAAACACAACGTAGACTGGATCAAAAATTCATGTTGTTCTCATTCGCTTTTAATTTTTCCCGAGGAAAAATGAAGAGAATGTGTCTTTTTGAAGAATTTATAGCCGGTAGAGATACGGGGTTGGAGATAGGGATAAGTTATTTGACGTTTGAGCAATTTATTTACTGCCTATATAATGTTCATCAGATTTAAGAATCCTTTAACGTGATTGAGTTATGAATATGACGGTAAGATAAAGGACACTTTAAAAGTGCAGGGCTAAAGTCAGGGTTCAAAGTGAACCTAGGTGAAATACAAGAAAAAAGAAATGAAACAAATTGTTATTATTTGGGGAAGAAGATTATAGATCCTCTAAAAAGAACCTTAGGTCCTGATAACCTCATAACAAAAATTAGATATAAGAGGTCTAGCTTTGAGGACTGCAGGCGACTTTTCTAGAGTTAACTAAAGACTTTTTTGTATTAGAATATGTAGAAGAAGTCTCTTTGACGTTCAGGTTTCAAAAATAATATATGATTATCTCATGTTCCCTTTTTAATCATTGCGACGTACTCAAGTACGTCTGAACCGATATTCATACCGTTTGATTTGTTTATAACGAAATTTCACAGAGAAGGGTTATGGGTATCAACTCTTTATTTTGCAAAACCTCATCAATTATGACGAATTCATTAAAGTTATAGGTACGGTCAAAACGCTAACTGTCAACAGATGTGCACCAGTAGACAGGTTTTTGCGATTGTGATGCGTTTAGAACAGATTTCTTTTCCTCTTTTCAGTCCGTTTATCTGAGGTTTTGTTTTATGTAGAGGAATTAGAATCGACAATTCTCGATGAAAAATATTTTTTTTTCTTAGCAGTGAATTGATTTTGATGATTTTCGAATTTCTAAAATGGGATTTCCCCAGTGACGCTAATATTGGAGATAAAGGGTCTTTCATTAAGTGCTTCCAATCTTTAAATTTAAATAAAACAAAGTGTGTGTGAGATATCATCGAAATTTTATTTTTTTTTGAAAGGCCTATCGATGCCATTATGTATGGAGTATAACATCGTTCAAATGTCCGCCGCGACTTCTCTGGGTGGCGCGCATCCGAAATGTCCAATTTTCCATGATTCTGGCGCATAAATCAGGCTGAATTTGACCGATGGTATGGGTTATGTTGGCTTTGAGGGCCGCTGTGGTTTGTGGCTTATTCGCATAGACCTGCGACTTCAGAAAACCCCACAAGAAAAAGTCTAACGGGGTCAAATCGCACGATCTCGGTGGCCAGTTCACATCACCTTCCACGTGAGATGACCATGCCCTCGAATAGCCTGTGCAGAATTTCCAATGTAGCGCCGTCCTGTTGAAACCATCGTCCTATATCGCTCGCCGTTGACGGTGATTGCCTGGCCAACTTCGTTCTCAAAGAAATATGGACCGATGACGCCGCCAGCCCAAAACCCATACCAAACAGTGACTTTTTTGGAATGCATTGGACGCTCTTGGATCTCATGTGGATTGGTATCGTCCCAAATTCGACAATTTTGTTTGTTGACGTACCCATTCATCCCGAAATGAGCCTCATCGCTGAAGATGATTTTTCGATGAAAATTAGGGTCAGTTTCCAACTGCTCTAGAGCCCATTCAGCGAACACACGTCGTTGAATTTTGTACGGGTGCAGGCCCAAGTCACGAAGCAAAATTCGTCAAGTTGTGGTCTGCGAAAGGCCGAGTTCTTGTGAGCGACTCGAAATCGACTGAATAGGATTCTCCTGCACACTCTCACTGACAGCGCCGATGTTTTCGGCAGATCTTGCGTTTCGTCGACGTACGGGTGTTGGTTGATCGTTTACTGAACCAGTGGACTCAAATTTATCCTCCACACAGCGAATAGTCCTTTCGGAAGGACGATTATGGCGACCCTAAAATGGGCGAAGCGCGCGGAACGTTGCCCGAACAGAACATAAATTTTGATAAAACAATTTTATTATTTGCACGTGTTGTTGAACGCTATATCCGTCCATGGTGATTTGGCAAAACAGACTGAATAAATGACAGCCAATTTGACATATTTAGCTTCAACAATATGACCGCTATCAACTGTCAAAGTTCGGAAGTCCCTATTGGAAGACCCTGTATTTCGTGGCAAGTGAAATGGAATGTATTATTCATTTTGCGCAATATGCAAGTATCAGCTAATGGAAATATCGGTTACGAATTAAGAAAATAAGCACTCGTCTAGCAAAGCAGGTCTCCCAATAATTCTGTTTCCTAGTTGTTTTAAAATTTGAATCATCTTGAAATTTTTCCCAACACTGTGCAAAGTATTCATTTATTTCTATTGGGAAAGTTAAATTTATTGATTCTGTTTTATTAAATTTAATGGTGTGGAGGACATAACTGAATGCTAGGTATTTAATATCAGCCCATATTTTTTTGGGGGTGGAATTTTGGTTGATCTCCGAAGTGAATTTATTAAAACAAGCAATTTTTTCAATCTTTACAGCTTTACGGAACTGGGCATTCGCTTTACGGTAATATATTAAGTTTGAGACATTTAGTGACTTTTTGAATGTTTTCCATGCAGCTTCCTTTTTTTTGGCGAAGGCTGCTTAGATTTTGATTCCAACAAGGAACTGTTTTATTGTGTACTTTGTGTGTTGATTGGGGAATAGACAAATTTGCTTCAGAGCGAATAGATTTGAGAACACAAGCAGCTTCTCTGTTAATGATGATGGAAGTTGGTCTGAGTGATACTTGTTTCGAGACCTGGAACAAGTTCCATTTGGCTAAGTTTGTCAGGAATTTGGGTTGGGTTTTTGGGAGTTTAAGGCTGTTATCTGAAGATATTGTGGTAAGAATTGGGAAGTGGTCGCTACCGTATAAGTCATCGGAGACCTTCCAGGTTGAATTTGGCGTGAGGTCTGGCGATGTAAGAGTAAGATCGACGTGAGAAAATGTTCCGTGTGTGGAAAGTGAGTGGGACGTCCGTCATTTCAAATTGCGAGCCCACTGTTTGTTATTAAGTTTTAAACTAATTTGCCACGTCTATTTATATTTGGAGATCTACAAGAGGGACTTCAAAAATTAAAATCGCCTGTTAAAACAATAGGAGTTGAGATGTTGTTCAAAATATTAAAATTTTTGGTCTGGTGGGATGTAAATTGAAAGAATAGTTAATTTAAATTTCAATTCGATTTCAACAGCGATTGCAAATATGTTGGAATTTATGATGATGAATCTATGAGGAATCGCTTTGTGTACAAGAAGACAGGTACCTTGTTTTGAAATTGTGTTGCAGGCTAAATTGTAGAAGAAAAATGAATACTTTTTTGGTGGAAAGGGTTGTAGATTGTATTTAATGTGTGTTTCTTGGAGCGAGATTATAAAGGGTGGTTAAATTTTAAGGGCCGATGTTAAATGTGAACCACACCTAAACGTCAATTTTTTTTCTGCATTTCATTTGACATTTCTCAATTTCAGACTAACTCAATTTGAACCATGGAAAGATACACAATCGAGCAACGCGTTAAAGTTATTCAGGCTTATTATGAAAATGGGCGTTTAAATCAAAATGCATATCGTGCATTTCGTGATTCTTTCGGTCAATTTAATCGTCCAAATGTGCGTACAATCGGAAAAATCGTGCAAAAATTTGTGCAAACCGGGTCTGTAGGAGATGTGAAAACACCAGTGCATGCTCGTACAGCTCGTACTGCAGAAAATATTCTTGCTGTTCGCGTGTGGCTGAAGAGCCGTCCACCTCAACTCGTCGTCGTGCCCAACAATTGCACCTCTCACGCTCGTCGTTGATGAACATTATGCATAAAGACTTGCATTTACGCGCTTACAAGGTGCAATTGACTCAAGAACTAAAGTCTCTTGACCATTCCAAACGTCATCAATGGTCACAATGGTGGCAAGAAATGGCAACAGTGGATGATCAATTTTCGAAGAAAATCGTCTTCAGTGATGAGGCACATTTTCACCTCAGTGGATTCGTCAATAAGCAGAATTGCCGCATTTGGGCGAATGATAATCCAAGAGTGATTGTCGAAAAACCAATGCACCCACAAAGAGTGACTGTTTGGTGCGGTTTATGGGCTGGCGGCATCATCGGGCCGTATTTTTTCCAAAATGAGGCCGGTCAGGCAGTTACTGTGAATGGTGTTCGCTATCGTGAGATGATAGCGAACTTTTTATATCCCGAATTGGAAGATATGGATGTGGACGATATGTGGTTTCAACAGGATGGTGCCACTTGCCACACAGCTAACGAAACAATAGCTCTTTTGCGCGACAAATTCAATGGCCGTGTTATCTCACGTGGTGGCGATGTCAATTGGCCGCCAAGATCATGTGATTTGACACCGTTGGACTTCTTTCTTTGGGGTTATTTGAAAGAAAAGGTGTACATCGATAAGCCAGCAACAATTCAAGAGCTAAAGGATGAGATAATTCGGCACATTAACGGCATAGAACCTCAATTATGCCTCAGCGTCATCGAAAATTTGGACCATCGGATGGAGGAGTGCCGCCGAGGTCGCGGCGGCCATTTGGCCGATATTTTGTTCCATACATAATTGAACCATACCAATATTATCATAATAAAAAGAAATGACAGTAATTTCCTAAATAATTTGTGTTTTATTCAAAATCAACATCGGCCCTTAAAACTTAACTACCCTTTATATAGGTTTAAATCTATTATTAGCAATTGGAGTGCATGATAGTTATTGAAGTAACCGTTCATGTTCCATTGCAGAATTTTGAGATCATTATTGGAGGTGGAGTCTGTCTTGTTGTCTGTACAATTTAATGTTCATGCAGAAGGCAGCTTCCCACCTGATGATATAATATTCCCGCGCCCCGCTCGGTGATATTAATTTACTATTAGTACTAAATAAGCAATTAAAATAATAAATTGGTAAGAAAACATAAGAGCACGAAAAATAATTCATTACCACGCTAGCTAGGTCTATACGGTTGAAAGGTCAGCCGATCATTTAAGTAAATAGAACCGGATGGTATAATACCTGCTAAAATTGAGTAGGCTATGTTCCAAACCTTGGTATGTTGATCAATCAAAAATCTCCTGCTCTAAGATTTGTCAGCAGAGACAAACGCAAAGAGTTCTGTTATCTCCTACTTTTTGGAACCTGCTGGTCAATGAGTTGCTTTTAGAAAAATAGTTGCAATAAAGCATTTGACTTTTCTAAGAATGAATATTCAAAATGCCCTAACCAAACTCTACGTATATAGGTAAGGTATAGGCTAATAAATGACGGTTGGGATGAACATACATACGCGAGCAGGGAAGGCCTTCTCTTTAATGATTTCTACAGAAGCTGAAAAGAATAGAAAGAAAAGGGGACAACTATTTATCTTTTGTTGTGCATGTTCATCCTCCTCTCTTAGAAAAAAGTTTTATTTCGGAGTTCTTTCCATCGCCTCAAACAGTTTTCTGGAGATAGGATCTAGTGATATTACAATGGATCTGCTTCTGATCTAATATCTTATTTGAAGTATTTTTTTAAGAACAGGTGGCATGAGATACTTTCCAGAACAGCTCAATGACGATCAAAATTAATTTTACTCTCAGAGTAGCTATGTTTAAGTAGAAACTTGTTCGCCCTTAAGTGGAAGTTTGCTGGTTTAATTTAATTCAAGACCATACCCAAGAAATAATTTCTAGTTGCGTAGTAAACAATGCGGTCAAGGTACACTTTTACACTACACACTAAAGTAAGTAAAATATATAAAATATGTAAATATTTTGGGCCCCATACAGGGCCTAGCCTAGCTCCTCGCAGCCATTCTTGGTATGCGTGTTATTATTTAAAATTAAAAATCATAACCGAATACAAAAACTATGTGTAATATTCTCACCGATTATCATTTTTATATGATTAATCATATAAAAAAAAAAAAATATATCGAAGTTCGAAACCACATCAATAATTTTTACTTTTCAGCATTGGTTTTTATCAGCCATTAGGAACTCGAAAAAGCGGTTCGGGCAATTCTGGTTCCCGCGATCAGCTACGTCCGCTGATAACCTTTTTTTTTAAAAAAAAAAAAAAGTTTATCCGGAACTTTGAAATAATCACTCTACAGGCCTGGAGCCATTAACATAGGCACCTCGAAGAGATCAAAATTAGAAAATTGGCTACCTCCTATCTGAGAATAAAGGCGGGTTTACACATGTAAACTCGCGAAGAAAATTTTATTAACAAAAAATAAATCTAGCTCGCCATTTAAGCTTTTAAACATTTTATTTTTTTGTTGAGATTTTTTTTTGTTTTTTTTTTAGCACCAACATTTTAGATTCGATTTTTACAGCTACTCAATTTACTGACACGTTGACTAGTTGAAAGGATTTCGCCTTTTACAACCATGCACGATAAATTCGAAATGGCGCTCCGGTAAATCTATGTATGCCACACGAATGTATGTGTGCCAGGAAATCATTGGATGCCTAAACCCGTCTTAAGGCAAATTTTCGTGACATGAAAATTGTAGCAATAGGGGATAGGCGAAGCGCAAATTAGATTTCTCCGCCGAGCAACCGCTGAAACTATCGATCTCGAAGGATATCTAAATTCGTTAACGTAATTTTTCTTGTTCTAAAGTTATACTCGTACACAGATATTTATAATTTAAGCAGACATTCTGTTTAATCTGTTCCTTTCTAGTTTGAATCTAATCAAAATTAGGAACTACATATATATATGTATATGAAAATGAAAAATCTTTTATGTAGGTAATATTATGTGACAATGAAGACCTTTATGCATTGATAACATACTCGTAAAAATATACATTTGTTTAGAATTCATACAAGGCATTCGAATTTTTGAAAATGTTCCTTTTATGTTCGGATTCCCAGAGTAAAATTTGCGAATTTCATTCCCAGTAGCATTAGGTACCTCAACTACTCTCTTTCTCTCTACAGTTGACAATGAGTCTGCATTTCATACATCTGAGAATTAATTAATTTTACGATGACATACAAAATAATAAATGGCATACATTCCTTGCTCCTGCTGGAATATACACTAGTAGAAATTGAATTATAAACACTACGATTTCATTTTACAAATTCATTTATTTAATTGTTCAATATTGTTCTGATGTCAATCAATCGCTATTTATACACTTATATTATATTATATTATATTAATTAACTACAAAAATAACCAAATATTCGAACAAGAAAATCACTAAAATGTAAATATAAAGATTCTTGCGAATAATCACGTGGGCACTTATTCCGTCATATAGCGGCAAATCTCATTTTGACTTCTGAAATTTGAAGGTATGTACGAGTATATATCGAATTAGTTTTGGTCTAGGAGATAAAAAACATGTATGCACCTATTGAGCCATCTAGTGACTAAACCTAGATATTTTTTTATCAGAGACCACCCTGCTAGTTGGAGGAATACACCTGTTTTTGTTTCTAAGTTTTCGTGGCAATGACCAGCAGTAATGTAATAAATCATAGTTATACTGAGGATTTATAAGTGTTTATAATAGAATGTCCACTAGTACGATTATGTCAAAGGTATTTCTCACTCTCAAGAACTCTTCTGCAATGCAATGCGGTTTAGAAATAGTGATACATTCTCTCTCTACAGCGTCATACTGTAGTGACAATAAATATACGATTTCAATTTTAGTCAACTTAAAATTTCCAAGAATGAATTCCATTTTAGAATTCTGTATAGAATCAAATATTTCACCACATTTTCTTGGAAGACACTAATTGGGTTAAATGAAGAGACGTATGAAATTCCTATAATTCCCCTAAAATATTCTTAAAATTTCTTTAAATAACCACAAAGAAACCTTCAATCATTAATGAAAAAAGAGTAATATATTTAACATCTATATTTGTATCTGTTCAGGACATATTTTCCGATTGGAAAGTTTGTAATGCAAATTTTCCTTGAACGAAAAGGGAACATTGAATTTTCATTTGAATAATACAACTGTAAGATCATGTTTCCCAGGAAAAAGTTGAAATACAAAAAAAAAAAAAAAATTGTATAACAGGCTTTCAACCTTCATTATAATCTGGGTCTGGAAACTGAAAGGTTGAGGTTAGACTTTTGATAAATGGGGATTATCTAGGTTAAGCACTTCTTGCTTTGAACGTGTGGAATTTATCCAATGGTGTTTCACTGCATGTGTTCTTCAGACTGCCGACCACATTCGGAGGATTCCTCAATTAAAATTCATATGAAGTTTTACCTTTTTTGAAGAGCGAAAATGTTTAAGAGAGAGAGATAGCTGCCCCGATTTTCTGATAAGGGATAATTAGAATTGGGTTTGACGGGAGTACAAATGAGACTTTGAGGGGCGTGAACTAGGTCAAGTGATTTATTTAATTATTTTGAGAGCACACTATTCGAATGGAATCCGAGGAGTATTTGCTAATTTTTCAACGTACATATTTTGTGGTTACAAGATGAACCCTAGTTATATAGTACTTAGGAGGGATTTTAATAAACATTTTAATGATTTGAATATAACTCGACCATTGTGGAAACTTAGAGATTTGTCATTCTCTTCAATTTAAGGATTCTTAATTAATTTTAGTCATAAATCTGTTGACTGTTCAAGTCTAAACTGCGTTTATTGGGCTATTACTAAAAAAAAAAATTCATGCAATTTCTGTGTGAAAAACTTGGTCGTATTTCTTAACCTGGAAGAAAAAAGTAAAAAATAAACTAATTTAAAACTTGCTACTTTCCTATATATTCTGGATTTTACAAGAAAACAACCGAATTAATTAATACATTTATGTATTTTTAACCATTATAAAAGGTGAACACGTACAAGACAAGAACTTAAATTTTCTACTAATTGACTAACTTAAACAAATTGTACGGAATTTCATAAAACGTTTGACTTAAACTTGTAGTTAATGGCATTGTTCAAACGTTTATTTGAATTACATAATAAATCAATCATCACAAATAACAAACAAAATTTGAAGAAATAATGATGCACAAAAAAAAAATGACAGCGAGGTACTCGAATGTTAAAAAATTACTAAAACTGAAGTTATGTGTGCTATATTTTTATATATGGATATATGTATAATACATAAATAAATAAAGTGCTGTTCGTTTGCAAATCAATTTACCTATTTTTTTTTTAAATGGCTTAAAAAAAAACTTATTTATTGCTTAGATGTTGATTTTCAATTCAAATCGTTTAAGCCGTATCCGAGAGGTGACACATTTTCAAAAATTCGATAAGTAAAGTACTGTTATACAATTTTTTTTCCAAAAACTTGGTACGTTATATGGCTAACTTTTTTCAAATATAAAATTTAAACAAAATCGTTAATTTTTGGGATATAATAAAAATTTCGATTTCACCTCGAATTGTGACCCCATAAATCCCATATATGAAATTTGAAGTAAATCCATCCAACCGTTTAGGCTGTTGCTCAGCGCACATACATACACACATACAGACGGACAGATATATTCAGCAACATTCAAGCACATGCATCTCTTATGGAACCCGAAAAGAAAGCGCCACAAGAAGCAGCGTGGGTGGTCAGCAACAACTGGGATACTGTCAACCTAAAATTGCGCAACATGAAGGATGCTATAGAGGGACTAACGGACTGGGTTAAAGACAGGAACAACGTCCACCATGATAAGGCAAATCAGGACAGCATTTGCAAATCTAGAGGAAGAAACCAAGGCGAGCTTTACGAAAAAATAGGGCATCGTAACTAGAAGGAAAATCGCAGGCTACGGAAATGGAGATACCTATGAAGTAACCTCCTAACGCAAGTCATCAAAAGGAATCTACAGCTACGTTTGCAGTGAAGGTATCCAATCGGATCTATATCCGCTCGACTAAAAGAAGAAGTGCAACATCGGACGATACCCCAGGACAGACATCAAATAAAAAAAGGCCCCCCAAGGAGGCTAGAAGAAAATCAGGAACAGACTCTCATATACTCGCAGTGGTCAAAGATTTCAGAAGGAAAGACAAGAACCAAGCACATACAGGAGAGCACAGGGCAAAAAGCCTGAAAAGACAGACACCTGTTCCACCAACAAGAGGAGATAAGACGTATGCGGATATCTTGCGATAAATGAAAAGCGATGTAAACCTTAAGGTGCTCAGAGAGTAGGTAGGACGTATCAGACATACGCAAAACGGCTAGCTGCTGCTGGAGTTTAAAGAAAAGACAGGCGCGAAGAGCTATCAATACAAGGAGCTTATAGAAAAAGCTCATGGTAAACAACCGGAAATTAAATCTTTAACACACAAAATAACCGTGGAATGCAACCTTGACGAAATAACGGCGAAGATTGTAACCCCTTTGACGGAACAGTTGGAGAAAACAGAATTGAAGGTATAGGATTAGGAGTATAAGAAAGGCGTATGGAGGCGTTAAGACAGCGCTTCTAAATAAACCAGTAGAAGTGGCCAACAAATTGTGAAAAGCCGGCAAAGTTAAAATTGGATGGATGATATGTAAGCTAAGAGAGCTATTCAACTAAGAAAATGTTTTAGATGTCTTTAGTTTGCACACCTATCCAAAGGCTGTAATAATCCAGACAGATCAAGACTGGGTATAAGAAACGGAGAAGAAGGTCACGTAGCAAAAAAATGAGACAGTGAACCCAAATGCATGATATGTAAAGATTTAAGGAACCATATTGCAGGAAGCCGGAGATGTCCGGAATACCGGAGAGCAGCGAATAAGGCCCGATGATGAAACTGATCCAAATTAACGTAAACCACTATGAAGCAGCCCCGGATCTCCTGGCAAGAACTATCAAAGAGCAGAGAGCCAGTAGTAAAGATAGCACTGTATGGGTCGCCGACAATACAAATAAGGCGTGTGGTAAACATCCCTCTCAGGCCACACTCAAAATACGAGGAGACACTAAACAAAATTGTAATCGAAGCAAGCAGATTATCATTGCCGGAGATTTTAATGCATGGGCTACAGAATGGGACAGCAGATCTACAAATGTCAGAGGTCAAACCAAAAAGGTTCTTCACGTCTATGTCTCGAAAATGGCACCTCCCCTCAATGGAAGAAGCAGAGGATAGTTTTATTACCAAAAGCAGGACAAACCTGTAGAACCTATCGCCCAATCTGTACTTGATACAATGGGAGAGAGAACGCCTTATATGCAGTAGATTACTCCTGGTCACTGAATCAGAAGATGATCTCTCGGACCAATAATATGGATTCCGTATAGCTCGATCCACAACATGCTATTGGCAAGGTGCTATTAATGGACAAGCAATCGATAGAGGGTTCCATCTGGAGATGAGAACGTAAAACATATTGTGGAGTGATTACACTTGATGCATCAAATTGGAGCTATATAATGGATGCATTGATAAATACGAATTTCCGCTAGCGTTCCACAGGGCATTTCCGATGGAGTACAAGTCATAGGTTCCGTTCACGACAGAGCGATAGTGGTTACTGCATAACACTTAGACGAACTAGAGTTAAATGCAAACAAGACACACACCTGTCAAACAATGGCTAGAATCATATATTTTAGCATTGGTAGAACACAAGATGGAGTCACTGCTTATTAGTAGACACAGAATAAGAGATGCCATCAAAGACAAGGTGGCTGTAAATTCAGACAGAGATGGCCGTGCAAACTAGAAAACCCGCCCCGCGAAATAATACCTAGCGGTGATCCCTTGTGGCGACGTCTGAGCTAGTGGCAAGGTTCCACTTCCGCATGCACCTATATGCTATTTATACGCAAATCACTTAGATTTAAAATTTTATCAAAATCGTTAAAAAAAAATGTTTAAAAATAAAAAAATAATATTCTTGGTATGCCATAATCTTGTAGATGTCAAATATTGCTTTAATCTTCATTTGGGAAAAAATCAATTGAATTATAGTCGAGAAATATGAAATGTTTTAAAAACACATAAAGCAAAAACATGGTACGCTTTGTTGGTGTACCTAAATTGTAACTCAAATACTAAATTTGAACAAAATCGTTAGAGTCGTTTTCCAGAAAATCAATTTTTCAAAAATCGGCCATTTGTAAAGTACCGCGGTAATTTTGAGGTTAGAAAGAAAATTCCAATTTCGCCTGGAATTTTAAATCCCAGATGTGAAGAAAACCCGTCCAGCCGTTTAGGATGCAGTCGACATACAGAATTGCCATACCCACTTTTTTGAGACTTTCCATTACATTATAATAATAACAAGATTGATAGAAATTAAATAGTATTTTTTTTTTGGAAGGAAAGTATCTCATTTGTACATATATGGTTATTATCAACCAATTTACATAATGATTTTTCTTATAAAATGCTGTTTCTTAAATCAATATCTTAAACTAAAGCCCTAAAGTAACTTTACGTACCATACAAATTGATGAACATATAATATAAAAAGAAAATTAAACAAACTAAAACACTGAAGTAGCTACTCTAGTTCTAGACTTACTTATATGACTACTATGTAATTACAATATCCTACCTATAAATACAAATCAGAAGTATTTCTCTGGATTAACCTGAACTTTGCCATCCCCTTCAGAGATAGAAATGTTACATATGTGCATGTATCTCCAAATAGCATCAGACACACTTAAGTCTAGCCACGGTTCATACATTACCGACTTGTCCGTTGATCTGCGATACTATCCTGAATCTAACCTAGGCTGTCAAGATAAATGGTGTTTTTTATGCTCCAGAAAGATGATTTTTTTTTGACTAGTTATGAAATGAAACAGAATTTTTAAATTTTATTTTTATTGACCGATTATTTGATTAATAGGAATTTTGTATGGAATATTATACCGGCTGCCTCTGGTAGCAGCGCAGATGCGTGCTCTTTTCAATCATATTTTGCATAACATTTTAGCACATTTCAGGTGTTATTTCACCAATTTCTTGAATAATGTTGTCCTTCAGCAATACTATTGCGGTTAGCTTTTTGCTATAGACCTATCCCATCAAGTACCCTCAAAGGAAGAAATCAAAAGTGGTCAAACCAGGGGATCTGTTTGACATTATACGGTCGGGAAAAATGTCTCGCAAAATATCCAACATATCATTAACTGTGTATGATGTGGCACCGTTCTGTTGGAAACACATGTGTTGTAGGACCAATCAATCCAATTCGTGCACGAAGAAGTTTTGCAACATGTCATGATAGCGGTCACTAGTAATTGTTACAGCATTGCCTCTAATGTCTTAAAAAAATTGTGGCGCACCATACAGTAACTCTACGAGGGTGTAAACGTCGTTGGTGTATCAATTGAGAATTTTTAGTGGCTTAATAGCGGATATTTTGTTTATTACCAAAGCCAGATAACTCGAGATTAGCTTCGTCAGTCATGATGATTTTTCACAAGAATTGGGGACTTCAATGTGGAGTTGCAAAACCTTTTTACTCCACTGTCGCTGTCGCGTATGGTCATTTTCCATTAGTTGTTGAATCAATTGAATTTTATATGGGTACAAATGCTAATCTTTTTTTGATTATTTTAAACAAATTTGCCAGAGATATTTAAAAATTAATGTGTCCGGCGTCAAACGGAGGTACCGGTTCATCAATATTGTCTCTCACTGCAGCAATAAATTGCACTGTACATACGCTACGAACTCGGCCGGACTTCACTTTACCTTCTAGTGTGTACTACGCTTCAAAGTTATTCATTATACGCTGAATGGCTGACTTGCTAGGCACATGATTTACGAGGGGCGGCTGATAAGTTCGCGTCCTAAGGCATTAAGTGAAAGAAGAGATCTGAATAATATAATTTATTTCTCAATATAATCTCCCTCGAGTGAAATGCATTTCTCACATCGGGCCCCGAAAAAATATTCTTTTTCTTTGCCTTTAAAATGACGCCCGCCTTGATCACATTCTCATCTGCAAATTTCCGGCATCGCAACTCCTTTTTCAAATTGGAAAAAAGAAGAAAGTCGCTCGGGGCCAAGTCTGAGCTAAAAGTATAGGGTGGGTGTTCTATCGTTAAAAAACCTGTGTCTTTTAAGCCCTGTCTCGAAACCCGCGCTGTGTAAACAGGCGCGTTATCCTGTAAAACAACATTCGGTGCCTGAGTTTTCCACGCGACTTCCGTACGACCGTTTTACGTGCCTGAGTCAATAAATTTGCGTAATATCGACCATTCAACGTAGTCTCCTTCGACAAGTAATCAATCAGCAAAACACCTTCGCTGACCCACAAAAATAGACGCCATAAGCTTCGAAGCCGACTTTTTCACCTTGAATTTCTTCGGCGCCCTCCCCTCTTTTGCAATCCAATGCATAGACTATTGTTTGGACTCCGGATCGTATTGACGAACCTAAGTCTTATCTACAGTTACGATTCGGTAGCAAGTTTCGTCGAGTTTGTCCCCGGCTAACTCCACAAAACCTTTACAGCACTCCAGTCGTCGTTGCTTGTCGAAAGGCGTGAGCATTTTCTGTACCCAGCGCTCACAAATTTGTTTCATATTTAAATAATCCTGCAAAATTTCTCCAATTCGTTCTTTGCTGATGTGCAACTCGTCCGCTATCTGCCACAATTCTATTTATTATTCTTCGGTCGGACAGAACTCATTTTTCAAATTTTCCGACGTTTTCTTCAGTGTCCTCAGGACGTCCTGGGCGGAGGTCGTCTTCACAGCTCTCTCGCTCATGTTGAAATAAGTCAGCCCATTTTTTTAATATGGAATATGAAGAGTCTTCGAAAATTTCTTTAGGCGATTTTCCTTTTTTCACGAGGTACTTTATCACGGCGTGGTGCTCACAATTGCGAGAATTTACGATTTCGGCTGACATGGTTATGTGTACCCTACCACAGATAAGAACAAAATGAGATTATTATTGAAAGTGATTTTTATACCACTAAAAAGTGCCGCAGTTAGTGCTATCACTAATGAGAAGATGACTCGTTGTTGAGTATCTCAGGCCGCGAACTTATCAGCCGCCCCTCGTATTAATGTTGTTGTAAAAAAATGTAAGAGATGAGTGATAACGGTCTAATATGGAAAGAAGATGGTTGCTTTCTGTAGCAACACAGTTTTCGGCGTCTGATGAGAAGATCAGGTCGAGTTGCCTACCCAAGTTGTTAGTTACGTCACTTAACTGATAAAGGCCAGAATCAGAGTCAATGAATAGGACCTCCTTCTCTGAAGAGGGATTTGTAGCGACAAAGTGGGACTCGTCGTCAGAGCCCATTGAATGTCAGGAAAATTAAAATCCCCCAAGATTATGACAACGTCGCAGGGGTCTACATCATTAAACAGAGAATCAATCGCGTCTATGGAAAACTGATAGGATTGATGGGCTGGGTTTTACAACTACCTTATAATTTACATCGGACGCTAGTTTAGTCATGGCATGCACTGTCGATTGGCGCCTTCTAAAGCCAAATTGGTTTAACGGAATCAACTATTTCAGCTCGCAGATATACAAAATTGCATTGCTTATTAAGATTTCGAAGATTTTTTCAACGTTCGAAAGAAGACTAATCGGTCTGTAGTTTGTCGGCGGCGATGAATACCTATTCTTTTCTCTATCGGGAAAACCTTTGCAATCTTCCAGCAGTCCGGAAACTTAAAATTATTCAACAAGTTGTTGTATACTATACAGTATTTTAAAGTAATGTTTCAAATGACATCTAATCCCGAAAAATTTTTGTTATTTAATTTTTAAAACAGATCTTTAAATATTACAAACAAAATTGTTCGCATGCTTTTTAAGAGCATCCGATTTTAAAGAATTGGCAAATTGTAATAAACTATACCAAAATTACGTTCTCAAAATAGTGAAATTCTTTCCGGAATAATGAAGGAGTTGGCCGAAGTTTCCGAAATAGAACCTTTTCGAAATGGGAACTTATAAGGTGAGATTTTAAACATTATCATTTATTATAAAGTCGTTATTAGATCTAACAGTTCCAGGATTACCTACTACTGCATTTGTCAAAAGTACAAGGCTAACATTATTGTCAGGTACTTTAAGTGCAGGAATTGATACTTTGCCCTTCGGTCTAAATATAAGATTAACTTGCGGAAATATGGTTTTGAACCGTAAACTGTTTTCTTTTCCAAAAATCATGAATGAGTTTCGAAACTGTTGTTTCAATAGTTCTATCATGTTTTCTAGAACAGCCTTCAATCTTATAAGCTAAAGTTATATTTTAAAGTTTCGAACACTATCATTCTTATACACATTTCCCGCCTCACCTCCGTTTCCACATCACCTATCATTTGAGGTACGACCTCCAATGCGTTTTTTTTTAAAGAGGTTTCGCCATTAGGCCTAATAATCTAAATGTATTTATGTAACATATATTAATGAATGTATTGAATTACATGCAAAAAATAATTTACTTAAAACAAATTCATTCATTTACTTAAAAAAAAAAACAAAATTCGTGAATTAAATTTAAGTGAGTTCCACGTGTTTCTCACTCTAAGGGTGCTTTTTTAATGTGAGTTCACTGTACCTCTCACAAAAAAAGAAAACAAGAAAAAATTTATATATTTCATATTCATATTTGATATTAAATACATACCATACAAATAATAAATACATAAATAAATTATTCCACATGTTACGCTCATATTCAGGGTGTCTCCTCATCCCAGTCCTTTAATCTTCCTCCCTCATCCAAAAACCGGAATTACTATTTAAGAAAAGTATTTGATTTAGTTTTTCTCCCTTAAGGCGGTTTCTTATGTCATTCACCTGTCTTTGAAAAGACTCTCTCTGAAGGAACAGACGTTGCAACAATACAAAAATATTTTTGGGAGAGTTGGAAAAGTTCTGGGTGTACTTTTGAGAGTTCCAAAAAGTCAGTAGGTCGTTTATAGCATTTGCTTTATATCCAAAATCTTCTTAAATCTGGGATCCAGGAAAGTTGCTTTGGCACAGATTTTGTCCGCTTCCAATTGACCAAGCCGTCTTCTTATGACATCAAGTAGAGTTGATTTAAGGTGAATTCCGCAGGAATTTTTCTCATTTACATGGATGCACTCCTCCTGTCAGTTGTATTACTCGTATCATCGATATGGTGGAATATTTGTCCGCAGATAAGGTCATAGTTTCTACTGGGTTGAGTTCCCCCTGGGAAAAGATGAGAAAACGGAAGAGTAAAACTTAAGCTTAATTCCGATCAACTTATCGTCAATAAATCCTTTAATAAATAATAAATCCACACGTTTTGTTACTAAAATTTAACCAACTTGTGTGCTTCGCATATAATGTAGTAATTATTTAAGTCTTTTAAATTTAGAATTCGAAAAAGTCGCATTACAGCTCTCTCTTGAGCGCAAAACCATCTGCTTCAAGTTCTTTTAATAGTCTCATGGGCCTTTCACACTCCGTAAGAAGCATAATGTCTTTGCTCCTTACAAAGAACCCAGTACAACTAATTCTTATTAGAATTTTTCATCAGAAAACAATTTCCTGGGTTATGCCCTCTACCATATTTCATTCCATATGTCAATTAGCAGGGACATGCGTAAACCGCTGGCAGTTATGACATTGGATAGTATGGTAGTTTCTAGCTTAATTCGTTCTCACTTAACGACATGGTTAAATAGTATCTGATTTACCGAAGCGCATCTGGCTTGGTATCTGGAGAAAAATGAATAGCGATGAACTAAAGGGCCTTAGAGTCCTGTTCATAGACTTTTACTATAGGCATCTTGTCCTCTTGTTAATTGGTTTTGTTGCATCTTCAAGAGCTATTGTTGAAGTTAAAATATTAGAGTTAATATTAGCCTTGGTTTTATTTTTCATGTTTTTGTTAATCATCGCGTTTATTATTCTATTCATTGTTGATTCTTTTCCTTTCTTCGTTAATTCAACACCATTTGTAATTTTCGTTGTTGGTTATCCATTGGAACATACGTCTCATCCGCTTTCAATACATATTCCGCGTTCAGAATATCTTCATAACTGTTTTCGTGCAGGGGGCTACCTGAAGCTCATCGTTTTTTTTTTTGCAGCAGTAACTCTCAGGACCTCTGTCTTACTTTTACTTAAGAGCAATTTCAGCTCTGCAATTTATTTTTCAAGTTAAGCATTTCTCTGTTTTATTTTATTTAAGTCTAATCGACTAGTAGAAATCTCACTCAGTTTTTTTCTTCTTTCTAGAAACACGTGAACATACACTGTTAGTTAGAATAGTTAGAAAAGTAGATTAGGTTACATTAGGTTGGGGTGATATTATTGTGATACCCCTTGGGTTGTGATACCCCACCTAACACTGTTTCTAGTTAGCTGGTCCTTACTCGAACCAACGTGTGCTCCTTATGAATCTCGTCAAGTCCATCAACACAACATGTG
The DNA here is from genome assembly GCA_963082735.1 of Pocota personata. Lineage (NCBI taxonomy): Eukaryota > Metazoa > Arthropoda > Insecta > Diptera > Syrphidae > Pocota > Pocota personata. The sequence goes on from OY720430.1 coordinate 144,704,092, forward strand.
CCACTTCACCCAGTTTTCTGAAGAGTTCCATATGGAACGGTTGTGAAGATTAGGGCAATCGCAGAGTAGGTGTTTGGTGGTTTCTATTTCTTCATCATCTTGACAGCTGCTGCAGTAGCCCGGGGAGTTTATGCCCAGCCTTTTGGCCATAATGCCGATTGCACAATGTCCCCTCAGTAAATCTATCAAAATGAGGTTTTCCCCATAGCTAGTAAGCATTTGGTACTCCCCTCATTTAATTGTGGCCACAGGCTGCGGGATATAACACAATCCTCTCTTGATAACCAAGCATTGCTGGTTCGTTTCCTGGTCCTAAGGTTTATATATTCTCTTTCATTACATCAATAGTCTATTTGTGTGTGTATATGCTCTGTGCCTAGTGCTGATCCTTTTCTGGCTAGTTCATCTGCTATCTCATTTCCCTTCTACATCACTATGTCCGGGAACCCAGCAGAGATTGACCACATACATAGATATTACTAAGTTTGTTGAGGGTTTTAAGACATTTACATACTGTCCTAGATCTTGTCTCACTCTCTAGTGCCTTGATTGCTGCCTAACTGTCCACAAAAATTGTAATCCGAGATTAATTTTCTTTGTTAGTATTGTCAACGCTGCTATATCAATGGCAAAGATATCAGCTTGAAAGACACTGCATACATCTGGGAATTTGCATGAGTCTTTAATCTGTAATGGTTCGCAGAATACTTCTGCTCCGGTTTCTATTTCCATTTTAAACCCATTAGTGTAGATTTGGAAGTCCCGTTCATTCGACAATGTGCCGGGTTCCCATCTTGCTTTTTGGGAATAAGGGTGGAGTAGTAGTTACATATTCATTATAACTTTTTTGAAAATAATTCAGCGTCAAAAAAGTGAACATTCTAGTTCGGATAACTCTTGTCACTTTACCTTAAAGGAAATCATTTTAGAGTGCGAATATCTCGAAAACATTGCATAGGGGAGCAAAATACACGCAAAATGCTTAAGAGTGGAAGTTATCATTTGGAGGTAATGTTCGAAGTAAATTGTTGCTTTCAGGAAGAGTCCAATCAAAAAAATTGTGATGCCAAAAAATATACATAGATAATCACTACAAGCTTCAAATATTTGAAGCCAACGTGCACAGACTTCACCTCTGTTCCTCTTCCCCATTTTCCTAAACGCCCGTGCCGTGAAACAATTTAAGGGTAATCACACGCCCTTTGGCGTGGTAAATTATGTGTAGGTATATACAAAAAAAGAACACCACCCCACTTTATTAGGGATGGGTTTGAAGATGATGAATAGGATATCATACCATCCGTTCCAGACGGATTGTAACCTTCCTGTATGTTTAAATCAAATGTCATCTGGATTAATCCGGAAGCCATTGACACAGCATGAAAACGTTCATTATTGCTATTATCTGCCATAGTCGTGTACGAGGATCTGTCCACTTCGATGCATTTTGCCTATACAATGATATTCGAAACACATGGTCCACTTTGATCGGTAGCAAAACCAAGTCAAATTTTCTTGGAACTGAGAAAAATAATGTCACAAGCTACGTACAACTTATGTCATGGATGCTTGTTTGGATGAAATCCAAATTCTTGAAAAAAAAAAAAATATCTCAAGGCTGTATGTCAAGTTTCATATAACCTTTTTCACAATCCCATTATTATTAGCACAGCAATTCCCTTAGCTTACACAGTGATTCCATACACTCGAATGGCATGTGCTGTTTAACTGCTATCACAGTGACATTCATTGCATATGCAGTTACTCAGAGAGTAAAAAGGATAACCTCGCTACCACCACTGCTAATACAACTGACAGCACGATTCGAATTCAACGACACGATGTGATTTCGTCGTCGTTGTCCTGGTGTTGTGTAACCCTTGCAGTTACTTAAAACAACAATTATTCCGTATCGAGACCGAAACAGAACCCGGAGCCAAAAATGTGTGCGCGTCGAAGAAAGTTGTATCTTTCTGTAATCCTTCAACCATCTCCCCTAACACTCCTCGTGTCTGTGGTTTGAGAAGCAAACAATTTTCCACCAGCACATTTGTGCATGGAAGCGAAAAATTCCTCCGTCGAATTTTCAGCAGCTGCAGTAGCAGGAGTGAATGGAAAACCATCACCATTCACCACCCCGCCGCTGTGGAGTGAAAATGGCTTAAAACTCATTCACTTGGCAATTTTGCTTGATAATTTGATGATGCGATCATTGGCATCGTGCTGCTTCTGCTACTGCTGCTGTTGCTACATTCACCGGGATGATGATAATGACGGTGATGATGATAATAGAGGAAGATGCAAAGATTCCAAGCAAATGTTTTAGGGGTGCCGTGAGGGATTGCGCAGAGGAGCATTCCCTGTAATGTAGGCCATGCTCATTAGCAAGTACGCGTCGAAGGAACAGATTGACAGGGCGGTACGCGAATTTTCTTGGCAACAATCATCATAAGGAAAATGTAAATTCTCCTTTGGTTTTATGAATTTTCGTAATTTTCTCAGCTTTTCGCACAGCAAAGATGTCTGCTTGAGTTGTGCTACTCACAAGATGTGTGGATAAAGCGAGGACGGGGGAGGGTGAGCACATAGCAGGAGGTCCTTGTGGTGCGTGTGGTTTGTGTGCGCAAGGAAAAGTGTAAATTTCTCTACGTGTGTGTATTTTCATTTGTTCGACCACATGTTTGTTATGCTTGAGAAAATACAAGCCGAATGGAGTTTGAGTTAGCGGTATCTCCAACACGGTGACAAATGTACGTTACAAGGGAGCTACGAGATGAATGGATGTATGGTAGGTACTCCGGTACGCAGAGGAAAGAGGAAGGCGGAAGATGTCTATGCTGTGTGCTTCTAGAGTTGGATTGAAGTGCGGTTAAGCTTTTATATTTTTCGAGGGAAGTATCCTGGATAAATGTTTGTTACTTGGTTGAAGGAGGGAGAGGAGATAAATGGAAATTTATTATGCGGAAATGTTTACAACTTTGTAATTTTTAACAAAATTTATATGACTTCGTATTAAGATGGAGAGTTAGAAGATTGTATGACAGTACCGAAACGTTAAAGAAAATAAATCTTGTTGTTCGCGAATACTTAAAAACCAATTCATTCAAAAATGTGTCAGTTGTGACAAGTTTTCTTATTTGTTTCCCTCGTTTTCGAAGAATAGTAGGAAGCTATATGATCATTTCTGAAAGCCAAACAATTTTTGGGCTCTGATTTCAAAATTTCCAATTGATCTTTCCATTTCTGGCCCAAACAAACACTTTTTGTTCCGTGTCAGTCTGGCGAAGCATTTTGACCTTCTCACAGATAGAAGGTTGAATTCTAAAAGTTATAGGCCCATATTCATAGATGTTTGATAAGTTCTTATTATGTTATTGTTAAACTAATCCGGTGTTTATGTAATTCATAGACAATTTAAACTCATGTCTAAACGAAAAACTCGAGTCTAATATTAATCACGACAGAACGTATGTTTAAGTTGTATTTAACTCTGTTAAACGTCGGAAATTTGTGAACGAAAAAAAATTATATTAAAAATTTTGTGATGCGCGAGTGATTTGTGATTTGATTTTAGTTTTACAGTAATAAAAATCGTTTACCACGTAACGAACTAAATAAAATAAAGAAAAATGTTAGTCGATTACACCATTGATCAAGATTTTGGTATCTTGTTGGATATTTGCATATTTGCATATTTATTTCGATGTCTTTCCATGCTGTCTTTTTTTCTGAAATCATTTTAACGTCATTTCTTTTATCGTCCACAACTTTAAGATGCCTTCGGACCTATTCGCGCAGCATTTCTTTCCTTGTCTCCCTTACTCTTTTATGTTCCTTGATCATTGAATTCGCAGAACCTTATTCCACGGATTGGTTGCTCCCGAGTCCAACAATAAAATGATAAATATAAGTTGTGTATCAGATCAAGGAAAACTTGTCTGTCCATCTCCTTGTCTTTTAATATTAATAGAGTGTATAATTTTCTTATACGAGTATGAATAGCGATGGTAAATAGCTTGCATACTCGGAATATATTATCGCTATTCCTTCATTAGACTCAATTTAGCTCCAGCCACGCTCACTTGAAAAAAAAGATCTTCCAAACCTTTTTCGAGATACATAAATACTTTAAAAATATATACTTTTTTAATTTCGTCTTGAATTTATTTGATTATGTTAATATGAGTATGTTAATTCCTAAAGTTCAACGGCTCTAAATTGAAGTTTCATGGAAGTAGTTAAAACTTTAAACATTTTTCGGCTTCATTAGATAGATCAGTCTTTTTACCCCCAACCTCGTTCGTCAACAAGTGCTTCGAAAATCCGGTCGTGTCTTCTAATATGCATTTTGACTCATAATATGTTATTCCCATTGGACTCTTAAGAAAACTCAAATAAAATTCTAAGTGATATAGTCTAACTTTTTAAAATTCACTTTAGCAATGTAGTTAGTTTGGGATCCAATTGATCCGCAATCGGCTTTTATCTACAGTTTATCTACTCATGCGACGCTTTCGACAGAAAGGTTCATGACTGTAAATTCTTTTATGAATACCCATGAAGAGATTCAACAAGTTTGCTTAGTTACATAGTTGATCTTGAGATATCGAGGAATACTTCCAAAATGATACTTCAAATAAATCATAAATGGTGGTTCACTTATCGACCCGTTTGACTCTTTTTACTATATTAACTGTGTTCAGCTTTCTGCGCAAATTCCAGTACCGACATTTTCTAATTCACGTCCTTTTCTCCCTTTTTAGACCCCGTCGCCCCAATCGTCCACAACGTCAACATTATCGTCAACCACAACGCAAAGAAGAAGCAGAAGAATCGACTGGAGGTGGGATAATGGATCTAGTTCAAAAAGCAAAAACATTTTATGACATCTTCAGGGCAATGAACTCCGCCTGGAAAACTGTCGAAGACCATTATCGTAAAACCGGTGAAGGAGTTTTCCCCGAGGATCTAAAAAATATGAATGAATCCACACAAATGGCCTTCAATAGACTCTATACACAAGAATCACCAAACACAAACAAGAAACAACCAAATACAACAAGACCTAAGACTACCAAGACACCAATTTCAACTGCCGAAGAGGAAAAGCAGCAGGACGATACCACACAGGGAAGGGACGAATACCGTTCTCGTCGGGCATCGGTGCGTGAGATTGTCAACGATGAGGAAACACAATCCCACCTAACAACACCTTCTGCAGCGGAAAGCTCACCATCTATGGAGGACGCTGCCGTAACAGAAATAGATTTAGAATCATCCGAATCCGATTCGTCCTCTTCCACCGCTGTAGCGGAAGGACGTTACATTAAGGGTGATCCCCTAAAAGGTTACTATGATTTCGTAATCACCGAGGGTTCCTATAAATTCTGGGCCGCATTTCAGGTAAGATTTGGTTTTCAGCAACTCCATTCGCATATCTACCTAGCATTGCACTTGTAATCCGCTTGCATTTAAATGAATCCCTCTGAATGTAAAACAGACAACACAAACGCATCGAGATTGAGTGTACACAGTCCATCTTTCCACAAAACACGTAATCCGCTTGCACATTGATGGTGGTGGTGATGCATTGGCATGGCATTGGCATCTAATGAATAATTCCATGAAATATTGAAAAGCCAATTGGCTTGCCGGGGCTTTTCGGAGCTGGTGCTAGTAGTAGGATATCACTGTGTATTTCGGTGAACCAAAAAGTTAATGTCCAGAAATCATTCTAGATACCTTGATCCCGGAGCTGGGCACAGAGAGAAACTAATAAACAGACGTAGACATATTGGTAAACAGACGTTGTTGGGATAAAGTTTGGTAGTGTCCCGGAACTGGTTTGTAGACTGAATGGGTGAATGGGACTCATTGTGATTATTCCCGGGATGTTGCGGTTGGTTGGTAACGTTTTTTAAACAACTTTTGAGGATGGAATATTTGGGATTTCATCTGGTTATCTCTCTTATGGGAATAAATTGCTGGCGGTGAATAAATTGAAATGTATCCATTAATTTATTCAGTAAACAATAGAATCTAGTCATCGCTGCAGAAAAGTATGGATGCAGTTTAAGTAAATTGTAGGCAATTGCATAGGCATGATGATGGTGGAATATTTTGGAGCCATTATCGTAACTTTGTTTAAGAGATTTTTATTTTACATATGGGTGGATTGTTATTTGAAATAGATTCTGGCTGAATCCAATATTCGACAGTAGCTGGTTTAAATACAAACTTGAGTACCAAACGGGAAAGTTTTGCAAGTTTTTCAGTATTACCATTTTAGCATTTTTGAGCATATTTAAGTATAGTATTGTTCCTATATTTAACAGAAAACTAGAGAATACGAAAGGATGCTCGAAGCATTAATAATGCTTCCTAGTTGGTATTAAGAAGGTTGTAGAAACTTGAGCAAATAATAGAAAAAATACGTACTACAACGTATAGGCTAATGCTAGTAAATAATAGCGGATCTTAAAAATATTTCTGGTAGGTACTAGAGAAACTTAAGGACCATATCATAAATACTGGTACACGTTTAAATGCACTTGTCGTGAAACTAGTATTGGACACATCCATTATATAGCTATATTGACAGTTATTCAATGAGTGACATTTATACTAAGTTCACGCGCAAAAAAATTTATACAAAAATCGTTTGTGAATGTGAAGTGGGGAGATATTGAAAACCGTGTTGTGGTAATTGACCTTCACAAATGTAGTATGGAAAGAGGTGATATTTTTCATACTTGGCGACCGCTTGGAATCACCCAGAATTTTGTGTATCGAACTGTTAAATTGTTTGAGGACACTGGTGGATAAACTGAGCGTCAAAACTCCGGATGCCGTCCGGATGCTACATACTGGAAAGACCGAAAGATCTGCGCCACCGGTACGCGCAAAATGGTCAGGAAAATTTTGTTCATGGAGAAAAAATGTTTCCTAGTGAGGAATCGTTCAATAAAAAATGGCAGAGTCTATGCCCGGTCATCCAAAGAAGCATCAAAACTCATTCAGCGAGTTGAACGCGCCAGCTCATAAGGCAAAAACAAAGGGTGGCTCCAAAACAATGTGCTGGACTTCATAGCAGCAGACAATTGGCCATCAGGTATCTCAGACGTCAATCCTTTGTATTATAAGTTGTGTCTATTAGACGATGGATTATTCTACTTGACACTCAAATATTGAGTCCTTGAAGAGCGACCTTAATAGTGCAATGGACAATTTTCCAACGGAGTGGCTAGAGCGATTAAAGGCTTGCATAAATGCAAATGGCGGCAAATCAATTGAAGTTTTACAGAAAAGAAATCACAAAATCACTTGTTCGTTCTTATTTTATCAACGAAAATACGTGTACCATTATTTAGGTAGATTAGTGTTAGTGAATAGAAAATGGTCCCCGATGACGTAGTTCACTTTTCCATTGCATTAGTGTACATACGCCGTTTGTTTGTATTGACTGAAATTTGTCAAGCTAAATCGTCAATCAAACGGTACCCCGGGATGTCTCAACGCCAGGTACCCAGCATATAACAATTTTAAACTATTGAGCTACCTTGACAAGAGATCTTGGTAATCTTCTGTAATACCGCTCCCCATACCTTCCAGACCATCTCCTTTACATGATATCTTAACTTCATTTGAGAGTTCCTCGCTGTATGCTTAGAACTTCTCCCTTGGTAGAGCCTACCCAATATTCTAACAGCTACTTTGGCCTGTCTAGACTTCCCCACATTTAACGCCTGTTTTCGGTGACTCAATTCCCAATTTGAGCCTCTCGCAAGTGATATAGCGCGTGCAAAAGAGCCACTATCTTAGCTTGACACACTGAGGATTTTGTCTCCGAACTAAGAAGATATGCTGATTGAATTCCTCCGATACCTGCTCCGGCTTTGTCATCCATCATGAATCCATCCGTGAAGATCGTTAATTCTCTCGTCTTCTTAAGTGCATGTGATCCATTCTCAATTAGAGTTCTCTTGATCCTGAGCTGAGGTATTCAAATTTGTATCTATGTGGTCCAGTAAATTTGGATACTGGTGTTTACCCGTTTAAGGCATATATCCGGGCTATTCACCTACAATATCAGAGAGATCATTGAACCTTATATCAACATTCTCCTCATACCTATTCCATGAATACCCTTTTCATAACCATTTCATCAGCACAATCATCATCATCCACAGCGTACTTTTTCTGTAGCCAATATCCTGCCAAACAATACCCATTGAACAATAATTGGTACCCTGTATATCCTACTTGCATTTACTGCAACTACTAACCGTTAAAAAAAAACTCAGTATGCGGCATATCGCCGCAGCTATAGTACGAGTATGTATCTCCATGACCCCAATTAACAGGTATTCCCAGCTTTTTTTGTTCTCCGGCAACCAGCGCCTGCCCATCGAAACCCACTTCCACTTTTCAGTTTGAGATAAATACACCAAACAAAGGGCCATTACTCAAAGTATTAACTTACAATTAATACGTTTTCCCCCAAATTGGATTTGAGTTCAGGGAAGGAGTTCGAAAAAAAAAATTTCCCATCTGCTTCCTACCTGCTGCCAACCCCTATTAACTTTTTTTGTGGGAAAGTTTTAATTTTCCATGAACGCAGTGGGTATTTTTTTTCGATCAAAATTCAACGGAAATCAGTGAAAATGTCTGGTTCTCTCGCGCGTGATGCCAATATACTCCCCGCAATCATACATTCTGCACACATACCGAGTACGACCTGGTAGGATAAACACGCAAATGCATTGTAGGGGTATAAGGGATAAAAAAAATGTAATCAATTTTTTCCATAGCAGTGTTTTGGAAATTTTTAATAATTGTTTTTATTTTATTTCACTAAAAGGATACTCATGTTTCAAGCAGCCAACGTCCTGCGTCAGAATATTTTCTGTTATTCTGTTCCAGTCTTGCCTGCATTAAATTAATATTTCATTCAATTGGATTGTCATGTCAGGTGTGCAATAGCGAATTGCGTAGTAATGAAGAGCGTAAAGAGATATAGAATCGAGGATGAATGGGGATGACAAATTAAAAAAAAATTGATTGCATTTTAATTGGAATGGTCTTATAGTGGATTATCCACGAAACATAATAAGTAGTTCTAAGCGGGAAGTCACTCTTTCCAATAGTGAACAAAAAAAATTGTTTAAGTAGTCAAGTCATATGATCAAAGATTTGAATGCCATGGCGAAAACATCTGTCCTGAATAGATCATTTTCGCAAGTCCGCTAATAAGTAAGGTACTGTTATTCGAAAAATAAACTGAGTACGCAGTCTTACTTATTTTTATCAAAATCGTAAGAGCGGTTTTCGAGAAAATTGTATTTTTCCAAAATTGATCGTAATTAAAGTACCGTTGATTTTTAGGTTCGAATTGAAATTCCAATTCCGCCTCTGGGAATTAGTTCACAGACTCCAGGCATGAAGTTTGAATTAAATCCGTTTAGCCGTTTGATTTTTGGAGTTTCTCTATGGCCTAGACTGATTAAAATATCAAGATCGAATTTTTTCAGGAAAACAATACTTGCTCTTTATAGGAGCAAGTAAAAAAATATAGAGACGTATGAAAAGAAGGAAAATAAACCAAAAACAAATGAAGTCTGATTCTTCAGGGTCTTGATTTAATTATTACAATAAGTAAAAATTTAAAATTGATGGCATTAAGTTGAGAAAATGATATCGGTCAAATGACCACCTCTTGAAGAGATGCACATTTGTGCTCGTTTTACAGCATTTTGCATTGTTGCTCGCAAAACATCTGGCTCCAAATTGGTGATTTCTTCTTCAATGTTAGCTTTCAAGACTTGCAAGGTTTGTGGTTTGTTGTGGTAAACGCGAGATTTCAAAATGCCCCAAAGGATGAAGTCTGAAGTCTGGCGCCGTCAGATGGGTATTTTTGTTCCATTACTGGCAAGTTCGTCAGCCTTACAATTTCCTGGAATATCAATATGCCCCGGCACCCGAATTAGGTGAATATTAAACCGCTCCGCCATCTCTATAAGAGACGATTGGCAGTCAAGAGCTGTTATAGAATTTGTTGAGGACGATCCCAATGATTTGATTGCTGCCTGGCTGTCTGAAAAGATGCGGATATCAACGGTCGATATCACGTTTTTATTTAGCTAAGGCAAGACTTCCCTTATTGCCATTATCTCCGCCTGGAACACGCTAAAATGATTTGGGAGACCACCCACCCCATCGTTAGTTTTTGAACCTTCGGTATAAAAATGTAACAACTTATATTCCGTTAAACCACCTTCTTCCCAGAATGATCTGGAAGGAACGGTAACTTGGAAGTGAAGTCAAAATTTAACTTGGGTGTAGTCAATGTTTTCAGGGAAGATATTAAACTTGTTTAAGATGGAGGTGTGGCCATATACCTTTTTGAACAACTGTGAAGTAGCTTTAAGGCTGAGTTAACAGCAATAACATCACAACCCATAGACGCGCGGACAGTAGTTGTGTGTCAATACTGTCACATACTCGTAAATGGATATCAATCATTCGTTCTAGTATTTTTAGAAGGAATAATGATAGACTAATAGGTCTGAGGTCTTTTGGGATAGCGTGTAAAAATTTACCAGTTTTGGGTATGAAAACCACATTGACTTCTCTTCATATATGCGGAATATGGACCAGATCCAGACAACTTTGAAATATATTTCTTTAGAACTGGCAGGATAATGTCAGATGACATTTGTAGTTTAGCAGGTGTTATGCTATCTGATGCAGCGGATTTGTATGGTTTGAAGCTATTTAGCGCCTAAAGGAGATTGTCCTGCGCAATCAGACATAAGAGGTTGGTTTTTTGAGTATTTGACTTGTTAGGGTCAATATTGTTGACAGTTAGGGAATTACTTGGGAAGTGTGTATCAATTAGTAAATTTAACGTATTTACACTAGAAGTTGTCCAAGACCCATCTGTTTTTAATGAAAAGCTGGACATTGAGGAAGATTCTTCTATTTCGCCACAAAAGAGTCCTCAGGAATTACGTTTGACTTTCCTCAATTATTTTTTATATGTTCCTACTCTTTGTACTATCCCTAATCTTTGTACGAGTCCTAGTCAGATGCAGATCTTGTGCTTTTGCTTTTGTTGAAAAGTTTCCGGCAATTATTTTTAAGTGGTCCTAGACCACCAGTGTGGTTTTTCTTTCCCCTAACCTTAACCAAAGGACAAGAGGAAGACAACGCTTTATTGAGGGCCAAGGTAAGGTCCTTAACCATACAATCAACCTCTTGAGGATTGCTCGGGGACTTTAGAGTATCAGAGGTAACCAATTTCTTTGAAGTTTCCCTATATTTGAGCCAGTTAGTTTTACGGATAATTCTGTAAACAAATGGGCTTGGATGATAGTCGCCAAGACTTAATTGAAGGTATCAGTGGTCAGAAAAAGAGTGTTCATCAGATCGCGTCTTCAACATTTGATTAATTATATCGGAGACAAGGGTTATATCTTGAGCCCCCTGACGGTTTCTAGTAATAAATGTAGGTTCGATGTTACACAAAATTAGTTAGTTTTTAGAATATAGTTAAAAAGCAACTCACGCCTTTCGTTGATGTCAGAGCTACCCCAAGCAGATTGGTGAGCATTAGCACCACAGCCAACTATGAATCCAGTTTTACATCTTTTAGCGTCCGCCACCAGTCTTACCATATTGGGTCCAGGAAGAGGGTCTATGATATCATGGGCGAGATAAGCCGACGCTAGAAAGTAGGAGCCCTGGCTTGTTTCTAGCAACGCTACGGTTATATCCCGATCACTGTAATTAGGAAGTAAAATTACCTTAATGCTACTTTTTACGATCTAGGTTTACCTTAATCTTTGACATATAGGGAATAGTATCCGGGAGTCTTGGGTCCACAAACCAGGTTGTTAATAACCCAAGGTTCTTGGATCAAGACAATATCTTCTCTATCCTTCTCTATCTAGAGACGGAGAAGGCCGGCCGAGGCCGTTTTGGAGTGATGGAGGTTAATCTAAATTAACTGCAGCATTGTTGCTACAATCAGGCATAGAAACCTCCACCACAATGTTGTTCAAGCTCTCCGAGTCTTAGGACGAGCCAAGAACGTCATCCTCACTCAAAGGTGCTTTGTATGTAATATCGCCCATCTCCATGTCTGATAGCGAAACGTCATCCACTAAAGATGGTTGTATGTCGACTGAGAGTCATTATCTTCTTCCAAGGAACTGAATAAAATTGATGTATTAGGGTTTTTGTTACCTATGGGAGGTTCTGAGGGATGGAGGGGAAGTTTATCCACCTCGTCCTTTTTGTACGCCTTCGGTCTTTGCCAAAGGAGCAAGAGATTCCTTATTGATCGCAATGAGCGCGCATCTATAAAGGCCCCCCTGCTCCTCCAGCTTGACTACTTTCTAGTTGTGAGTAGGAAGCGACGGATTGCTGCTTTGGAGGATCCGGATAATATCCTCCGTATTGGAGGGTTCGGCTGGAACTCAGCTGCGAGTTCTAGCTCTACATAGTAGGGTTTAGTACTGAGAATTTTCTTAGCCCAATCGAATAGGGTTTTCACCCTATCATGCATTTCAGCTGAACTACGATTTTTGTACGTCTGTTTGCAGGTAGCGACGTGTCGTGAGCCCGAGGCACAATCCGATCCCGAAGAGTCCTTATTGGAAACAAAATCATCCTCTATCATTCTCTCGTTGATGTTAGTGGACTCTCTTGGACGTCCTCGGCCACAGCAGTGATACTCTCGGCCGAACGAGCAATACGGCGCACAGTGGTGCGAAAACATAATTTTCGCGAAAAAAATCACTTTAACTGCGGATCTCTTTCAAGATCTTAGTCGTTCCACTTTTATATAGTTTGTATGGTATTAGGGACATGTATATACTGTATTCGTCATGAACCAGGAATTCGAACATGTTTCTTAACAAATACTCGTACGAAACATTTCTTTACAAGGTGTATGTACACTTAAACGAATCTACCTAAGAAAAGATGTATAGTATACAGGTATTGTTTACCTGTATAAGATTTTGTACAAAAATAAACTTTCTGGTCATGTGCTCCACTACTTAAAAAACTGAAATTCAGATTAAATGTTAATTATATTAGGAAAGAATGTAATTTAATACGCTTGAGAATTAACCTTGATTAAGTCTTAGTTTGAAACTTTTTTACAAATTCATGAACAAATTTGGTCCCTTTTTGTATGTACAAAATGTCTGTTCGTTGGTAGAACTTCTTTACAAAAGTAAGAGTTTTTTAACATCTTGGGCATATTATACCAACTATATAAGCACGTACGTATAAGGTCCAAGCTTCTTGGCAATATTTTCAAAATTTGGCTGGATCTACAGCAGCACCACTGTTGATTGTATCGAGGATAATTCCGAGGCGGCAAATCAGCTCTTCATTCACACCACTAATATTAGCGGTAGTTTGTGGATCCTGAAAAAATCGACGCGATGCCATCCTTGTTTTACCACATCAATTTTCAAACCCTTTATTAACCTGAATTTATTCTGAATTTCTATGTGTCCTCCATAAGCGGTTTGGTGTCCTTTGTTGCTTTCCCTTGCTTAAAAGGCAACCTATAAGCAATTTTCAAGACAAACTCCATAAATTTGATACGTGTATGAAGAGGGGACAAACCAAGTTGAAGTGCTTCATCAGATTCGTGAGGGTTTCGCCTTGCATATGGGGCAAACTGATTGTGTCAGTTAATGAATGAGCAACTTTTCCGTCGATCATTGATAGAATCAATTCATGATGATTTCCAGCCGTAAGCCATTGAGCTAGTGCTGTTAGTTTTTAAGATTAATCTGTACATTTATATTTTGATTAATAAATAATAATAATAATAAATAATTCATGATGAATTCTGAAAGTTTTATCATGAAGGACACCAATTGATTCAGTTAACTGTGAAATCTCTTGCTTCACTCGTTCAATCTCTTCCCGGATGGTTACAGGCGTTTCTTTTTTGAATTCAAATTTCAAACGTTTGCATAATCTTATTGACGCTGGCCTTGGATTTGTTCAGTAAGTTAGATTAGAGTTGTTTTTACTAGTATCAACCAAAGGAACTACACATGTGAGGAACATATTTGCGTCTGTTATATCTTGATCTGTAAATGTTTGCTTGTACTCACTGTGTCCTGGAGAGCCATCGCAGCCCCATTTAGAAACTAAGGTAAGCTCGTGGCTGATAGAATTCAATTGAGTTTTAGTTTTAGTCATCAAAATTCTCTTCGTGCAATGATTGTAGGGGCATTTTGACCACACTTTCGGAGACTACCAAATTTTCAGGATAACACAGTACTTTAGCTTCCAGTACTCTTTGGTACGAAGGAAAAATGTTAAACCCTTCTTCTTTTGCCGACTTCCTCAAAATTTCATACTGGTGTTTTGAGAGAGAGGCATCCGCAATTAGTACCAAAGCTTTTTCAGCACTGAATCCACATGCGCAGTGTTTAGTAATTAAAACATTAAAATAAAACTGAACCATCAAAAACAAAAAAATATGTATAACTTCTTTAGACAACGGATTTTAAAATAACAGTTAAAAGTGATTTTTTCTGATTTTGTAGAACTGTAACTTGTTAACCATTTAACAAAATACAAAATTGCTCATAAGTTATTATTTTTAGTATAAAATTATCTCTTTAAAATGACTAATATCTGCTAACTCGAATCGCTCCATAGTTACAGTGCAATAAGCGAATGGTACCTTCGAGCCGGAATTTTAATTTTTACAAAAGGATAAACAGACCCTTTCCACCATAACTTACACAAATGCAAACATATACCGTGAGTCTGTCGCAAGTAGCACTATACTTGTATAAGTTTTATTTATTAACATGGAACTCACCAATCTTCTTTTGATTTCTGTCAAAAACTTATTATCTTATTTAAGTTATTATAAGCCAACAATTTCATTTATAGAGCATGATCCTAATTAGTGATTTGTGTATTGTTTTCTTTATATTTATTAAGAGTTGGACACCTTGATAGTGTTGACACTATCCTCTTTATGGCAATAACTTGTTTATTGTATTTATGAAGGAGCTATGCATTGTGCAAAATCTCATGTCGCGTAATAACTTTACAATAGATTTCAATCAAGAGGTCTTATTTTTAAACTTATTTATTATATATGTACATATGAGTATTTATGATCTTTAAATTATAACTCCCAAAACACTACCAGGTTAGAAATACGACTCATTAAATAAAAGTATTCACCTACCACAAAATTTTGGGGTTTCCGAAAAATGTTGAAAAAACACTTCTCAAATCAAATCGAAACCTCTACCCCCACACGTTCCACAATACACGCAGTATACACAACCGCATAATCCGTTGAATCGAGATTGCAAATTAAATAATTAAAATAAAATTGATGGATAAACAAGTTTCTGTGTGTCCGCAATGCAAATTCTTATATTTTCTTTAGGAAATTCCTTAAAAAGCTGCTTTGGAGTTATGCTGTAACAACAAGCGCGAACAAAAAATATATTTGATTTTATACTTAGGGACTAGGGATTAAGTTGGATCACTCTGTTCAATTTGAACAAATGAGGGTGTTTAAATTAGTAGTTTAACAAAAGATGACTTGGCAGGACTGCCGCATGAAAGAGACAGCGCAAAAGAGGGGGACAACACACGGCTCTGATGAAGAGGACATTGAGGCATTAAGATAGAATAGATTGGACGAAGAAGACGTACATTGTGAGCGGTAGCGCGCACTATTTTAAAATAAATCTTAAACGGTCAAATAAATTCTTGTTAAAGTAGTTAGCTTCACAGCAATTTATTCGGAAATTCTGATTTCTTATTCGCCATTCATTCGTAGACATATTTGCACATGTAATCATAGATGTAGTAACAGACGTAGACATAGAATTAATCATAGCCGTAGTCCTAGATGCAGATGATGTAATTTAGAGTGTAGCTACCAATGTAATCATGGGCGTATTCATAAACGTTATTGTAGCGAAAAAAGGCAGGCGCGGAAGATTATTATTATTGAAGCTTAATAAACCTTCTGAAATCAGCTTTAGTTTCACTTTTCTGGATTCCTTGAGTTTATTGCGGGGAATCTAAAGTTGCTACCATTGTCAAACTCCCCCTTATATTGTCAAGGAAAGAGAATAGGATCGTCGAGGTCTAATGGGATCTCGTTTTGTTCTATGCAAGGTGACTTGGGTGTAAACCAAATAGAGATATAAATGAATGACATTCTAAAAATGTTTCCGGCATATGTACTTGGTCATAAGGGATTGACTTATCGTCTACAGATCAACTTGAGAGTTAAACTCATCCCTAAGTTTACTGGGCGTGTTTTGCAGTCATTTGATGTCACATAAATCCTTTACATTTTCTAGCTTACATATGCTATATAATACCCATATGTTTTTTTCAATTTCTTCCCAGCATACCTACACAGGTCATTCCCTTTGTATCCCAAAGAATGCACATGTGCATCTTTCAACCCCACCTAATGCCCAATGGAATTTCTCACTGCAATCCAATTTCACTATTTCGAATCGATTCGATGGTACAAATTCATCAATTGTCCAATCATCCTGCTTCTTTGTTTTACGCCAGAAAAGGGCCTTTAAAATTGCAGCAGCAAAACTTTAGACTAACCGGTGCAGAGAACGACATCTATTTTGCTTTTTTATTACACTCATAAATTCCAGTCTCCTTAATATGGAATGTGCTGTGACATCCTTTATTTTAATGCCATAAATTCTACAATTTTCCATTTTTATTCATATATGTCCTTTATTTTTTTTTTTGGTACTGGGTCTCTTTGGATTGCTATAAAATGCACACTTGGACGACGATACCGCCAACGTTGCTGGAAACAACACAACACAACCTCCTTTCACATCCTTGCTACTACTCGACAACTGCTGTAGGTTGGAACGGCGCTTTTAATTATTTATTCAACATTTGCGGCAATTTATTACTCCAAAGTTAATCCCTTGGTAAGCGACTACGACTACATCGACTATCTCGGCGGTGGACGGTCCCTATCGGACGATTCCGATTTTGTTGATACCGATGCGCCAGCGGGAGATGCCAGTAAAACAGCAGCAGGAGCAGCAGGAGCAGCAGCGCCAGGAGATGCTACCAAAAGCCGACAGCAGCAGCAATCTAGTGCTGGTTGGTTCAATTGGCTACCACATGCGGGACACACGTTACGATTTATTCTCGAATCGATAGATAAAGGATATAATGAGGAATAAAATAAAAAAAATGTACCCCCCTCATATCCGTACAGATGCGAACAAATTTATTTAAATATTTTTATTTTTTATTAAATAGAGACCTACAAACAAAAATTTCCTACCAAGAGTGTGCAAAATTTGAGGCGAAATGTGCCTCGAGTTGTACGTGGGCACACTACATACGGATACCTACAATACGTTACAGCTCTTGGGAAGGGACATTTCACTTGTGCTACAGATATTTGCCTGTTCTGTGGACACCAACTGGAATGTCCTTTTTGAAGATGTATTTTTTTTAAGTTTAACACAAAATAAATGGGAGAACAGTATAAATAAATAAAAACACAATAAAATTAAACAGAATTGTTGTAATTGAAAAACCACAAGGGAAACAGATAGCAATGTAATAAAATTTATACAAATGAATTCACGAAAATGAAAAAGAAAATTTTTTTTTTAGTTGTGTTTGTTTTAATGGACGATATTTCCTTGGAGAACAATATATGAGGTAGCTGCAGTATAGGGTAGTAGACAACTGAGGTAAGGGAACTGTTAATACATACGAACACATGTTGTTGGTCACTTGACTTTTCATTTGTTTATTTAAAGTGTTTTTTGACAGTCTGCGCAGAAGCGAGGTAAGGCATTGGACCCCAATCCTATGACCTATGAAAAAACGAGCTATCCGATAAAGACGGTGAAATATTTAGTTGTTATTTGAGACAATTTTAAAGCCTCAATTTCTAATTCGGACTGGAGGCCACCTGTATTAAGAGTAATCGGAAAACTGCTGACTACTCAAAACATGGATTGAACGAGTAGCGCAACAGCCATGTCCGTAATCAAGTGGGCTCCTAATTCTTTCTTGTGCATTAAGGTTCCAATACAATTCAATAAAGTATTTGCTTGAACGAGAGTTCATGAGACGTACATAGATTGGACATTGTGGGAGTGAGTGAAGTAAGATTGTTAATTCGGTAACAATCGAAGACTCGTAACATTCTGCTACTCTACTCTGGAAGACCATCCGGAAATATGCGGAAATCCGGAGTGAAAGGCATATGTCTAATTACCTATCATCCAAACAATGGAGGGGTTTTAATGACCAGATTCCGGACTAGAGTACAACGAGACAACTTCTACATTCACTTACTATAAAATATTATTACGCATTTAAATATAAAACGTGTATAAAACACAAACCTCTAGTGTTTCGGACATCCAAGAGACAGCATAGCATGTGGATTACCGAAGGCACCTGGGTCGACGAACGAAAAGTTATGGGTCGCATTGCAACTACGACAGAAGCAAGGAGGGGCGATCTAGAGTCTCAATATGA
This sequence comes from Pocota personata, assembly GCA_963082735.1. NCBI lineage: Eukaryota > Metazoa > Arthropoda > Insecta > Diptera > Syrphidae > Pocota > Pocota personata. The sequence continues at coordinate 144,722,662 of OY720430.1, forward strand.
TATGAAGACGAGACAAGTGCAGCATAGCGTACGACAAGACTATCTGAATTTCTCCAACGCGCTTACAAAAGCAGAGGAAGCAGCAATCAGAAGTGATAGCGGGACCGTTTATGGAATAACCAAGAGGCTGACAGATGGTCGCTGTTCAAACTGTTCCCTACTGACATATTTCGGGTGAGGGCCAGCTTTTAATTAGAAAAAGGAAAAGATCAACAAGCTTCCTAAAAAGGAAAATTTAATATCGTGTGAGAACTGGAGAGGCATTTGTGTGTTTCCTGCCTATAGTCTAGGTAATACCAAAAATAGTGTTAGAGCAAATGAAGGAACTTTTTGAAGGCATATTTGATCAATATCTTGCGGATCATAATTCCAAGGGATGCTGATCGATTTCGAAAATCTTTTAACAGTCTCAACTTATAATGACTCTTAATGTAAGGTTCTGCATAGGGAAAAGCTGTCAATAGTATTCGAGATTTAAAAAAAAAATTTTGATAAGCTGGCAATATTACGATTAGTGATTGCTTTACTTTTTTTGTATAGCTTTTTATTAATTTTAAATCATTTATACTTACATGTTAGACAAAAATGCTTAAAACTAGCCTAACTAACTTAACTATTATATTTTATTCTAACTCACTGGTCCTATGCGGGCGCTCTAAGCTAAACTTAATCCTTAACTATGCCTCGACTTAATCTATTACTTATTACTACTTTATTTAAAGATAATAATTAATTATGACTAAGAAAAATTTGATTTAAAAAAAAAAAATTTAGTATCCGTACTATTTATTTTTTATCTTATATATAAAAATTAAATGCTGCCTTAAAAATAAATCTTAACTTAAGTATATGCATAATTATATATACACTTTTTTAAATAAAAGTGCTGTGTCTTAAAAAACGTAACTACCTATACTTAAACTACCTAAACCTAGACACCTAAAAAACTATGTAAGGCGGCGAAGGCAAAAATATAGCGGCCAACTTAGCAGTACTAGACCAATCCCGCATCAAAAGGGATGGACGAGTAACCACCAAAATTGTTGGTGCTGCTTGCTCACGTCTTTAACAAACCGCGCCCCGATACCGATCTACTAAATCGGAGACGCTCCTCAGTTCTTTGTGCGACGTCTCGGCTGTAGTTGAGCCATCTACCGACAGTTGTCCGGGCAACGTGGAAGTTTAGCGGCACCGCTGATCTATCCCACATCAGACCTGCCTGATCTGTTTTACTCCTGTCATATGGATGCAACACTTGGAGAGGAGCCAGTGCTATTAAAAGATAACGATCCTCAATCGTGGTCTATTAAGTGTTGGATGGAATCAAAGCCGATGACAGCTCTCTTGAGTGTGAAATCAATTCACAATAAAGAGGACATTGGATTGTCCCCGATATGACATGGTACAATGATTATGCAAACGGATAAACAACACTGTTTGATAAAAATAAAGAAAAAGAATACAGAATAACTAAGTAACCGTTGACAGACAACAAGGTTGAGATCATAACATAATATCATCCGTTGTTTGTCTTTCCAATATAAATAGACCCTAAGAATGTAATTAGTTTTTACACTTGTGCAATTACTAAGAATGTAATTAGTAATTACACGAAAAATAAATTGCTCTATTCAATATTGAAGTTTGTATTTTAATTTTTTTTTTTTTTTTTTATTCAACTGAGCACTATTTTCATAACCGGCGCAGTCGGTAGGATTTATGTTGGAAAAGATTAACGTAGAGAAAGTAGTGTTTTCTTGCAGATATAAAATCTAACTAAAACAAATCCAGTGATACAAAATTCGCATCACATATAAAGACCTGAAACGAATCATCATAATTCAATTCAGTGAAGAATCATTATCAAATCAGACTCATTCCTAACATAGAATCCGTCGATTAAATTTGAAATAATTAAAATCGAAGCACAATAGTGTGAAAGAAAAGTTTCCTGAGACTTATGTAAAACTCAGAACAGTGAAATATACTAATACGAGTAGTTTAAAAAGTGTAAGAACATCAGAAAAATGCCATTACACTCGTACAACTTAGCAGACACCTCACAGGGAGAATTGATTCGAAACTTGGAAAAAAACAAAAGCTTTTCGGGCGAAGATGCACACTTAAAATGTTTGTGACTGAAATCGAAACGAAAATAACACATATTCAACATCAATTGAGAGCACATTGTACATCTATCATTATACCAAGATTACGGGGAAGAGCAGCAGAAGTTTACTAGGCATCTCACCTACATGGAACTAAATAAAAACTGAGCTAATCAACGAGTTTATATCAAAGAAAACATGCATTCAACCTTACCAACAGGCAGTAGGTTTACGAATTTTCAATGATGAAGAAAAATAACTATGCTTGTAGACCTATGAAAAATACTAATATTACTACATTAACCACTGATAGATCAAAATATGCATCAATGTGAAAGAAACATTATATAAAAATAAATTCTGGAAAAATACAGTTTACTTACTGCCTTTTCGACGCACAGGTAAAGATTAATGACCTAACTTTGAAGAGGAATTAGAACTTAAAAAATAAGTTAAAAATAATAGGGGTATTTTCTTTAAAGAAGGAGACGTTCTCTCATGCACCAACAAAATATGATAGTACATGAAATTAACACTGGCCACATGGACCAGAATATTCGAAAATTTACCGTTACCATCAAATACACAAAGAGGAAATCAATAATCAAATCAGGGATATGCTGAAGCAAAAGGGATATTGAGCAAACTGGGTAGCACATAGAATTATTTTACAACCCTGGATCTGGCATTCTGGAATACGTAAGAATGCCATATGGACTAAAAAATGTTTCCTCTACTTTTCAGAGGTTAATTAGCGACATCTTGAGAGGAAATAAACTAAAGCTGTGTATTAAACTTAGATGATATACTTTTCTCCAGGAGCATGTCGAGTCTATTCAAAAGATTTGTAATGAATTCCATAAACATAATCTAAAAATACAGCCCGATATTACTTTCAAAAACAAACTGAATGATATAATTTTAATGGCGGTACTTCAAAGATTTATTCACAATTGAGTCTTTCACAAAACTTCCTAGAATACGAGGGTGGGTGAATAAGTCCCTAAAAAATTAAATAAGGAACACTCTTTTCAGTATAAAAATATTTTATTTTTCAACATAGTCTCCTTTTACCTCTATACACTTCATCCAACGTTTCTCCAATTTTTTGATGCCCGCCAAATAATACGATTTCTCAAGCCCCTCAAAATAAGCGCTTGTTTCAGCGATGACCTCTTCATTCGACCCGAATCTCTTACCTCCGAGCCATTTCTTCATGTTTGGAAACAAGAAATAATCGCAGGGGGCTAAATTTGGGGAATATGCTAGATGAGGGACGAGTTCGTAGCCTAACTCTTGTGCGCCGGTGCGTTGTCCTGGTGAAAAAGAACTTTTTTCTTCGCCAAATGCGGCCATTTTTGCTTCAAATCGGCTTGGAATCGATCCAGCAGCTCTGCGTAATATGTGCCGGTGATCGTTTTACCCTTTTCAAGGTAATCGATGTGAATAACACCGCGCGCATCTCAAAAAACTGTCGCCATGACTTTGTTTGCTGACAAATCCGCCTTGGCCTTCCTCGGCTTCGATTTACCAGGAGAAGTCCATTGTTTTGACTGTTCCTTTGTTCCTGGTGTGGTGAATCCAGGTTTCATCCACGGTTACGAAACGGCGAAAAAACGCAGCCGAATTTTTCTGGAACATCGCCAAACATACCTTTGAAGTTGTCAAACGAATGCGTCTGTTGTCGATTATGAGCAAACGCGGCACCCATCTTGCAGAAAGCTTTTTCATGTCCAAATATTTATGTAAAATCGAAATTACTGAGATATGTGATAAGCCTGTGGCCTCTTCAAGCTCGCGCACTTTCACTCGCCGATCGTCCATTATCAAACCATGGATTTTTTCGACCATTTCTGGTGTAGTGACCTCTATTGGGCGACCAGAACGTTCGGCGTCACTTGTGCTTGAACGACCGCACTGTAATTGAGTAAACCAGTGGTGAATGGTTCCAAACGATGGTGAAGAGTCCCCATAATACTTGTCAAGCTTTTGTTTGGTTGCGTGATAGTTTTTTCTCGCAAAAAATAGTGTTTAATGAGCACTCGAAATTCACTTTTTTCCATTTTAACGAAAATGCTAGTAGGCGTCTATATAAAATGGCTGCCACAACAAAACTATTTGATAGATCTGTCTGAAAAATTGGGTGCGTACTTTTGAAAGATGATTCTTGACAAAAAAAATTAAATTTAAGGTGACGACACAATTTATGTTAATTTTCAGGGACTTCGTATATAATATATAAAAATATTTGCGCGGGAAAATAATTGATTTTAGCGCCTTTTTCTAATGTCATTAGAAAATTACAGCTGACAGGTGCAACTGGGGATGCAATTGCACTTGTTGCAGTTTAACAGGGTGCATCAATTACCCTCACGTTTAATTTGGGTGGAATCTGACCTACTTGTTACGCAGACGTTCAGATCTTCTCAATATTTGCTCTGCATATTTGCCACTGGCTCGACTGCTGCTCGTGAGTTGATTGGTGATGAAACATCTCGGGGAATTTTAGCCTCTGGAGATGAAGAACGAGGTTCCACATTTGAATCCTAATCCACGGTTTGTGGGACGAGAAAACCTCTGAATCAATTTCCGTTTGCAGATTTCTGAAAGGTGAGTCACTGGGAATTGGAACACTGTCAGAATTGCAATATTGACTACTTGCCTGTTGTAAATCTATGGTGTCATCCGCAGGAACAGAGATCGTTTCGCCACACATCGCTGTTCGAGGTCTGATCTGGTTTTGATGATGCCGCTAGGTATCATTGCTAGTCTTAACCAGATACATCCCCAGTGGTTGAGATCCTCGGAGGACACTAAAAATCCGCCCAAAAGGTCGAAGGCTGATACGGAGATGCTTTTCAGCGGGGCGATTCGTAGTTCACTACAACTAGCTGTAGTGGACTTCGGAAAACCTAGTGGCCAGTACTCCCAAGAACGCGGTCAAATGATTGAGAAGGCCTTAGCTGGAGCAGTCTTTGACCGCATTCGAAAGAATACTGGTGGAACTGCACCCACATTCGGGAGAGCGAGCGGTATCGTGGAGTCATTCTGATAGACTGTAAAGACCAGTTATCGCTTGAATTCGCGAAAGCCACGGTTCGCGGTCTTAAACTATGGGAATGGGATGCACTGCGAGCGGTACCTCCCGATGAAATCCCCACCATACCCAAGGGAAGGCTCTGTGTTCCTGACTGGGGTGTGGACAAAACAGAGATCCTCAGCTTCCTAAAAGCCCAGAACCCTTCTACTGATATGAAGAGCTGGGCGGTCGTTGTGGAGGAAGAATCGAAGAATGGGACCAAGGGATTCATCATCCTAATGAATGAACCTCCGGCCTCACTTCTGGAAGATAAACAGTTAAAGCTGTTCTATGGAGCGGGAGAAGTAACTCTGAAACTCCTAAAGCGGACTCAACAGGCAGAGAACGATGGGGCGACTGACGCTATGGAAGTTGAAATTGCGACAAGCAATGAAGGTAGTGCAAATCAACCTCCGACAACCTGAGGCTGCTCCTAATGCAGGAGCAGCTGGATCTGGCCCTAATCCAGGAACCGTAGATTCTCAACAATCGAGTGATGGGATTAGGGTCAAAAGACTATAATACATATTATTAAAGTGACGTTGGCAAGGTTAGGACTTGTATCGTGGCTAAAAAGAGTCTTAAAATTTTAATACAGTCTCATTTCAGCACCAGCGACTTGACAGTGGTAAACTTGAGAGGGGTGAACGGGAACTGCACGGTGGCGTCTGCGTACCTACCTTACGATGACGGCATCAACTTCCCCTAGGAAGACCTGAGGTCGCTCATATTAGCGTCTCAAAAAGGTAAGAAAAACTTAGTCTTGGAATGTGATGCTAACGCTCACTACACTTTGTGGGGTAGCACAGATATCAATGCCAGAGGCGAAGTTTTGTTTAATTATATTCTAGAATCCAATCTTATTATATGTAATAGAGGCAATGACCCCACCTTTGTGACGCCTACTAGAAAGAAAGTCTTGGATATTACGTTTGTTTCAGAACAGAGCTCTGTTGAAGTTGTTGGAGACTGGAGAGTCTCCGACAAGGCGTCACTATCAGATCATTGTTGGATACTCTTCAAACCACAACTATCTACTTGTGGTAAAGGGACTTTTAGAAATCCGCGTAGGGCTGGTCAAAATTCAAAATTCCGCTTGCGGAAGATTCTGGCCAAGACACCAACGCCGGCATCCAATATTAGGAAAGGTGATGGTACCTGGGCAGAGTCACAAGAGGAGACGCTGGATATACTATTGAGTACGCATTTTCCCGGATGTACATCGATTTCCGAAGATGATCTACTCACTCCAGAGACGACACTGGGAATAAGCGCGGAAGACGTGATGAATATTATAGATGATGACAAGATAGCCTGGGCAATTAAATCATTTGCTCCATATAAGGCACCATGGAATGGATAACATTCGACCTGTGATGCTGCAAGAGTCAGTGGATATTGCTATTCCATGGCTCAAACGCATTTTCACAGGATGCCTTAAGCTAGGATATGTTCCTAAAGCATGGCGCGAGGTGCGCGTCGTATTTATTACCAAAGCGGGAAAAGCAAGCCACACAAACGCAAAAAATCTGTGACCTATCAGACTGTCGTCTTTTATGCTAAAAACACTGGAACGTTTAATAGAAGTATACATAAGAAACGTGATTGGCGATAATTACCTATCTAAATCACAACACGCATACATCTGCGCAGATCTGTAGATACTGCGCTACACAGGGTCGTATCAAGTATACAAAGATCCCTCCACTTTAAAGAGTTCACTCTCGAGGCGTTCCTAGGCATTGAAGGGGCTTTTAACAACGTAAACACTGACGCGATCCTGGACAGCCCACACAGAGTTCATTTAAACATGGGGCTCTGCAATTGGATTGCACAGATGCTTCAATCAAGGGTTATATTTTCAATGCTAGGAGATGTAACCATACGGAGAAGCGTCTGCAGAGGAACCCCCCAAGGCGGAGTTCTATCTCCTTTATTATGGCTCCTCGTAGTGGATAAGATCTTGGTGATACGGAAGGAAAACGGCTGTAATGCGACGGCCTATGCCGACGATGTGGTCATCCTGGTTTCGGGAAAATTCCCTCCAGTCCTAAGCGAAAGACTACAACTAGTGAATGATTGGGTCAGCAGTAAAGGGCTGAGAGTGAACCCCTCAAACACGGAGGTGGTTCTTTTCACTAAGAAGAGATCAATTCCTACCTTCAGACCCCCAAACGTCGGTGGTACTGAACTAAGTATCTCAAGTTCAGCTCGATACCTGGGCGTCATTTTAGATTCTAAACTGAACTGGAAGGATAACACTGCCGAACGCATCAAAAAAGTTAGCGTAGCTTTCTATTCTTGCAAAAAGGCAATAAGCAAAACGTGGGGCTTCAAACTAGCTGTGGTGTACTGGATATACACAGCGGTCGTAAGACACATTCTCACATATGGTTCACTAGTTTGGTGGATGGCTCTTGAGAAGCAATATCAGCTCTTAAACCTCACCAAAATCCAGTGGGCAGCGTGTATCGGAGTCATGGGTTCAATAAGAACAACACCTACAGCGGCAATGGAAACCATGCTCAGTTTCATTCCGCTCGATATATACTGTAGCAGTCTGGCAGCTAAAACTGCTGTAAGACTGAGAGAACGCCGAACTACCAGCAGATCGGCGGAAACTGATTTCATGACCCCTACGCTAGCATTTGAAAGGAGATTCAACATAAGAATTTCTGACAAAACGCACGGGAGGAACCTGAGAACCATGAAGGAAAAGGAACTGGCGTTCTATGGCGACGACTGCAGCGTCTTTCAGGCCGAAATCACAGCCATCATACAGGCTGCGGAAATTATATGCGAGAGTAATATCGTTGGCAAAACTATAACTGTCTATAGAGACAGCCAGGCAGCCATTAAGGCTCTGGACTCTGCTGTAATTAGATCAAGGCTTGTGAGAACCTGCAAATCGGTCTTAAATGGAATATCCACAGCCAATGCGGTAACCCTCTGCTGCTTTCCAGGGCATATGGATATCGAAGGAAATGAAAAGGCTGATGAGCTTGCTAGGAAAGGGTCGGCGCTGCTCTTATCGCGGGCCCTCCCTTTTGTAGTAACCCCAATCAGTTCTCTACGAAAGAAAATAGAAGACGAAACCATCGATAGAGCAAACAGACGATGGATTCATCTGGAAACATGCGCAATGGCCAGGGCGCTATGGCCGGCCTTTAGCAAGAAGAGATCAACTTCTCTGGTGAAACTTAGTCGTTATAATACACGGGTCGTTTCTAGAATAATTACTGGTCATTGTGCCATTAGAGTTCACGCGGAGCGACTCGGTTTGCTACATAACGACTACTGTAGAAGCTGCAGGGACGTAGAAGAAATTGAACCAGTTCGTCACCTGCTGTGTGATTGTCCTGCCCTATCCGTTACAAGAATGGGGACTCTCGGAAGTTACTTCTTCTCGGAATTGGAGGACTTAGGTAATATAGAGCTTATGGACCTACTGAGACTTATATCATTATCTGGGTGGTTCTAACAGCGGACATTTAACGTTTCCAGGATTAAACGATTGGGCACAATGGACCCGAATTTGTTGGTCTAAGTGAACAGTGACTCTCTTTGTCACAAGGCACCCATCTACCTAACCTAACCTAACCAGATACATGCGTCTTCCAAGGGTCTTCTTAATCACTCCAGAAATCTACTTCTTGTCACGTAGTTATTGTCGCACAAGCACAGGTTGATCAATAGAAAACCTCAGGTTCTCGGTGTTCCTTATCTCGCCTTGGTTTCGAAATTTCGGAAAAATAGCGGAGAGCAATGTTCGATGCTGCCTACCATGCTGACAAGAACGTTGCCAACGCATAATCGCCTTGCTTGTGGTCCATGATTTTGAGGAAGCTCGTTTTGAAAGTTCGAACCATCCTCCCTGCTACGCCATTCGACTCAGGGTTGCAAGGTGCCGAAATCATATGACGAATGAAGTGGTTTCGGCAAAACTGCTGGAACTCACCCGAAGTGAATTGAGGGCCATTATCAGACACTATCATTTTGGGTAATCCCTCCAGCGCGAATATTGATCGCAATGCTTGGACCGTAGCTTGGGATGTAGTAGAAGACATTCGAATCACGAATGGAAACTTCGATTTTGAGTCTACTATAATTAACCACATAGATTTTTGAAAAGGCCCGGCGAAATCAATGTGGATGCGCTCCCAAAAATCTTCCGAAGATATCCAGCAAGTGTACTCGCTGGGCGACCGATTAGCGTTTAGTTGGCATGCGGCACACTGAGACACTGCTTGCGAGATAACCTCATCGTTATTCGGCCACCAACAATGTCTTCGGATCATTTGCTTCCTCCGGGTGACTCCTCAATGGCCTTTATGTAGAACCTTTGGCTGCAACTTATTACTCTCAAACTTTCGCTGTAGAAGAGAAGAATGTTAGTACACACACTGAGGCAAAGTCTTCTACGAAAATATGGTAACAACATGTTTTCAGTCGGTGGTAAGCGATTCGGCCAACCATTCTGCACGTCAATAACTTTTTTTTATAGTGGAATCTTGCTGAGAGAACCTAGAAATAACTCCGGCATTGATGGAAAAATCTTCCACGATCGACGAATGTTCCTCATCTCATTTGTGGCAAGATTCCTCCGACTGGTCAAAATCGCTGTCAGGACCGATTGGCAAACGAGAAAGGCAATCCACGTTTCGGTGCTGCGTTGTTGGATGATAGCGTATCATGTAAGTGGGTTGGGGTCAAAATCCCGAAAACTGAAATCCCGAAAATCCAAAATCCTGAAAGGCCAAAATCCCGAAATCTAAATCCCGAAAAATTATATAAAATTAAAAATTTGTCAAATGTTAAAATATATATATATTATATCCACAATGCATAAACAGTAGAATATGTATGGGGGGCATGCTGCCCCCCTGCAACTCCCCTGCTTGGTGTCACTGTAGGATTTGGAGTGGGTGCGAGGTGTTCACTTTCATTTTCGGGAATTTGGCTTTTCGAGATTGTGGGTTTCGGGATTGTGGATTTTCGGAATTTTGGGTTTTCGGGATTTTGGTTTTCGGGATTATGTTTTTTGGGATTCTGTCCGACTTCCCATGTAAGTGAAACCTATTAGAATTATTGCCCATCTTTGAAGTCGTTGAATGGTCATATGGGGTAGGGCTAAAGATGGTTACCAGTGGCTGATGATCGGTTATCAGCTCGAACTGTCGTCCAAACAAGTATTGATGGAATTTGTTTACACCAAATATAATAGAGAGAGCTTCCTTCCCGATCTGACTATATTTTCTTTGCGCCTAATCTAATGTCTTTGATGCGAAAGCTATTGGCTTTTCCGATCCACCCGGGTAGATATGTGAGATAACTGCACCGATGCCATGCGATGAAGCATTTGTAGCCAAGGTAATTGGTAAGTTGTTCTGGAAATGAACCAATCTAGATGCCTTTAAAAATTTTGATTTGAACAGATCAAAAGAACGCTGCTGATCCTTCCCCCATACGAATTTCTCACTATTAGCGAGAAGCAAAGTTTTCGATAAACTGATTATAATAATTTAATTTACCAATGAATGCGTCGAGGTCTATTGCTTTAACCCGCGATTCAGATGGTCGTATACCAGTTTCGTAAGTGATATGGCCCAACTACTCGATCTCGGGTTTTGCGAATTTGCACTTATCAAGTCGACAGCGCAGGTTATGATGCTCCAGTCGTTCAAGAAAATTTTGGAGATTCCTTAAATGCTCGTCGATGGTACGTCCCGATAGAATGACGCCATCGAGATAGGAAATGCAGAATTCCAAATCAGCAGTCAGCTGTTCCATGTATCTCTGAAAAATTCCTGTAGAACTGGATGTCCCGACAGGTAAGCGCTGATATTCAAAAAGGCCGAACTCTTTATTGACGACGCACATTTTCTCGACTGTTCAGCCAAGGGAAACTGAAGGTACGCATCGGATAAATCAATCTTTGTAAAGTACCGTCCTCCTTGTAATTTGTGAAACACTTCCTGAATGCGGGGTACATGATGACGATCTATTTCAAGCTGTGGGTTGATGGTGATTTTAAAATCCCCACATATGCGCAAATTCCCGTTTGCCTTTTTAACGACAACGATGGGTGCTGCCCATTGGCTCGTTTACACAGGATGCAAGATATTCAACTGCCGCAATCTTTCAATCTCACGATGGATGTCTTCCTTCAGGGCGGTACTTAAAATACTTGGGTTGGCTGTTTGGTTTTAGCGTAAATTGAGCTACACAATGTTTACAGCAACCCAATGCAGGCATGAAAACAATCTCGTGCTTCTTGCACATAGACTTCTCTTCAGATATCAGCTGCTCTCTAGATACTGACATAATTTGCAGTGCGGCTTACTCCTTCGCAAAATGTATCTGAAAAACAACCGCTTGCAACCAATCCAAACCCATTATGTTTGCTCCTCGATGTACGTCGGAAATAATAAAAGGTAGAATGCATATTTTTGCTTTCCACTGAACTTTGACATTTATTGTTCCTTTTATAGGTACGCTCACAGTTTAGACTTTCTAGACTACGATATCCGTCAAGACCTACTCGCGAACAGGTGGCACCAGTGTCTAATTGAAAATTTAAAGGGCGCTGTTTAACGTAAAGCATGAGCAGATTATGTGTACCTAAAAGGCGAGCCGAAATTCGATTGACTGTCCTGTTTACGATTCATCGTCGTATTACGGGCATGTCTTTTTCCCCGAGTTTTAGATCGCTGGCGAGACTGTGCTGAGGAAGAAACATCGGCACGCCTTGCCGATCAAAATTTCACGCGCAATACGCGACATGCTTCGAACGCACATCAGTTCACCCTAAAGCCAAACTTCGGTCGTCAAATAGGGATTCGTTTATAAGCCAAACGACATGAATGTGGAATGATCTACCAGGCTCTGTATTTCCCCATCACTACAACCTTCAAACATTTAAAGCCAATGTGCACAGGCTTCTCATCTCTTCCTTTTCCCCATTTTCCTAAACGCCCGCGTCCTAAATAATATAAGGCTATTCATAATCCCTTTGGCGCGATTATAAAAAAAAAAAAAAAAAACAAACGCTACTAATATGACAGATATCACACACTAAGTCCATATTTTTGCACTGATTTCGGTTGTGTTGAGTGAAACAGACGGGGCACGATTTTCTAATATTAAAAATTTCATGCGACTTATTTGCAGATCTCGGGAAACTTTCTTGGCTCAGCTGATTTACCTCGGTAAATGTCGATGGGGTGGAAGTACTGCTTCCTTTATTCTTATATTCGATGCCAGCTGCGTCGACTCGTAGGCTATCGGTAATTCCTCGACTTCCTCCACAGTTGGGTCTTTTTTTGTGTTGCGGCATTTCTCACAGAATCATGAGGGTTGTAGAAGGCGATCTTGTCCCTGATCATGACTTCAGCAAAGGATGTGTTGCAATTTTGCTTCGAACAAACGAAAACACAGTCTCTAGCAAGACTTTTTAGGTCTGCGTTCCACTCAGCATATGATTGTCTCGGGAGCATTTACTTCAAGAACTTACACTTCGACGCAAGTACTCGTACATGCAGTTTTGATTGAAAATGTTTTGTTAATTTCGCAAATAGAACCTTGAAATTGTGTGTCCAAAAAGCTTCCGGAGAAGGTCATTTAGGTGATTTCCATACGTGTATAAAAAATGGGCCTTCCATAAGTTGTCGTTTTCTAAGGAATTCGTCGAGAAATGATGCTGCACTGGAAAAGGTAGCTTTTCCATGATTCCTTTGCTGGATCAAACGGGTGGAATTGGGGAATGGTAGTGGGTGCTGATGAGCGTCCTTATAAAATGCGCTCCATACATTCTGTGTTAGACTTGATCATTTTCTCTATCCATTCCTTTTGCTGATCTAGATTTGCTTGCATAGCTCACATTTGAGTCTTTCACAAAACTTCATACAATATATATAAAAATATTTGAGCAGGAAAATCATTGATTTTCGAGCCTTTCCTAATGTCATTAGAAAATGACAGCTGACAGGGGCAACTGGGGATACAATTGCACATGATGCAAATTAACAGGGTCTATCACTGAATATTTAGGGTACACTTTAACTAAAGAAGGTATACTAAACCAATAAACAAATAATTGACAAAACTGACCAAAAGTAGAGCAAGTCAAATTCACATAATCAAAAAATTTATTACAATACAATCAAAATTACCAACAAATTTCGAAATACCTTTTATCGCCAATAGGAGTGCGTCACAGAAACAATGCCTAATGAGATCATTGAAAAACAGAGCTAGGGAAACTACAGTAAAAACTCCTGTAAGAATGAAAGAAGAAGAGATAATGTATAAAATAAAGCCACACTAGAAAAAGAAGCAGAAAGAATTTATTCAGAATTACCAGAAATAGAATACAAACAAGTCCAAATTAAATCACTAGAAATGTATGACAATAACACAGTAGAGTTTATCAAATGGTCATACATGACTGAGAATATGAAAAACGAACAAAAAGCAATAGAAAGAATATCACAGTATCATATAAAAGAAACCTGTCACGCGGGTATAAATAAGAACTACCAAGGCTTGAAATTAGGTACATAAACACCTGCGACATTTGTGATAAAGCTAAAATAGACAGTCTTTTTCTTTTCCTTACGGTGAAGTTATGATCCGGAGTAGAAGGATCACAACCCTCCCACTTTACTGCATCCCTACGCCTGTGAGGTTTGCCGGTTATTTACTATTGTACTTTTTGTACATTGTCCAGCATTGTGAACCATATGTGAGCGGCGGACGTACAACTGCGGTGTAGAGACTTCCTTTCAATTTAGGGGACATTTTTCGATCACAGAAGATAGCGGAGTTTTCTCGCCACTTCATCCACCCTACGCTTACGTGATGATTGATGTTACCATCACAAGTTGCTTCGTTATTGATCATAGATCCCATATATGTGAACTTTTCGCACTTGGGAAGCAGTTTTCCATTCAAGTAAATGTCTGGAATAGGCCGGTGTGGATCAGAGAACGGGCAGCACAGATACTCTGTCTTTTTTGAACTAATACGGTACCCGTTTACCTCCAAAACATCCACTCATATAGCAAGTGCTCGTTGCAGCGACGTTTGATCTTCACTTATGATAGCTCCATCGTTAGCAAAGAATAACTGATGCACTAAGCTAAAATACACAGTAACCCTATAAGATCCAAATTTAGACCCCGGATCAAGGAAGACAATGGCTTTAACAGTTTCCTACTCAGAGAACTACAAAAAGAAAAGGAAATCGATGTAGATATCTCAAAACCATACGATCACATTGGGAACTCTGGTGTTGAAAGCTTATATCAAACCTTATCGGAAAAACTACGAACGAGTGGCGGCTGATAAGTTCGCGGCCTGAGGTACTCAACAACGAGTCATCTTCTCATTAAGATAGCACTCACTGCGGCACTATATCACCTCATTTCAATAATAATCTCATTTTGTAGGATAAACATCAGCATGTTCGCCGAAATCGGAAAGTTTCGCAATTTTGTGCACCGCGCGAGTAACGTCAACACTCCCACAATGTTAAGAATATAATATAATACATCTCAGAATTTCTACTGTCTCGTCATCTGATCCCGTCTGGACAGAACGTGACTATTGCAATGTTCTGCAGGTGTCTATAATGTAGTTGTTATTACTCATGCTGAGACATGAATATACAGAGATGAGCAAGAAAAATAAAGTTTAGTTATAAAACTCATGTCGTCGTTTTAATTTGGTATTTTTCAACATAAATCTGGCGCAGTCGGAAAAACAGAAAAATAATTCCTTTTATAATAAATCAAAAATTCATATTATTAGTATTCGTTCGAAGTTAAATCAAAGTTCTAATAAAACGTGCAGTTAATAAATATAAAGAAAGAATCGAAGAATTCATACCCACTACATCTTGAACCCCGGAAGATGTGTTTAGCAGTGGCGTAGCATCCATACAAGCCGATTCCTTCCGGCTTCCCTTTTCAAATATCAAAAAATTTTATTTTGCCACTTGCCAACAATCATATTCAATTATTTGTTCATCAAACCATTTTTCATTCATAAATCATAACTTACACACTCGAAGATGAAATGCTGTGACCACTTCGGTTGTTTATTCATTATTACTCATACACAAACTCGTATACATAGCCGAGACAAGTATGAACTCCGCTAGCGAGAGATAACTTCTTTTCAAAACAAAAGCGTGCAATGAATTTTTTTTGAAAAGCCGTTCATTTTCCGGCTTATCCATTCATTTCTTCACAGTACGAACTTTCAGCTCTATTCCTTTTTGGCATACAGTAGAAGTTTATTTGCGATTTCTTTGTCTAACATACATTCGCTTATGAGGAAAATAACCCGGGATTTCTCGGCTTTTGTGGATGAACATTGGTGGAGGAGAAAGGCTTTAGTTCGAGGGAGTTTTTTTTTTTTATTGTAGGCAACAAAATAAGCCGACGAAAATCGGGTTATTGGGTGATGTAGTGGTTCGAACGGTGTTTGAGGTTTCTCTTAAACTTGTTGGGTATAATTTTTTTGCATATTTGAAATGACAGTTGCAAATCGGTTGTGTAATTGTGAGTGATTTATTGAAAATTCGGATGCAAATTTTTGTGATTTTTATGACTGCTAATTATTAGAAAATTTTAAAAATTTAGCAATTACATATTGGTAGTTAAGTTAGTGTTTTAAATTATTAAATTATTATAAAATAGTGAGTGAGCTAAGTGAATAGTTATTAGCTATATACCAAGTAAGTAATTATAAATCTACTCAAGAGGTGCCCCATTGAACATTCTTATTATTCTTAGACAAGATGTCTCTAGTTAATTTTGAGTGTTGTTTAACTGATTTCCTTCTAAAAGAAACCCACGAGTTCAGTAAGCTTTCTTTTTTGCAAAAAAAAAAAGTTATATAACTAGGTCGCTCGACACCATCAATGAAAATTGATTATACGCGAAAGGATGGGTATCAGAAACATTTTCATGAGTCTTTTTACAAAAAGAATCCATGGCTGACTGGCAGTTGCAAATTAAATAGAATGTTTTGTTTTCCTTGTCTTCTTTTTTCTAATTCTCCTAGTGTTTGGAGTCACACAGTTACCTTTGATATAAACAATTTTATTAATTCTTCCAAAAAACATATTCAAACAGAAAGGCATATACGCAGCTGTTTGCATTTGCATGAATTTGGCGAATATCCCATAAAGACTTCTTTAGGGAATTCTTACGAGGCTCATAATAGAAAAGTTGATCGCAATCGCGATTTAATGAAGCGTTTCATAGACACTGTAGTTCTTCTAGGAAAACAAGAGCTGGCATTCCGTGGTCAGATAATCGCGGTAATTATATTGAAACCCTTTCATACTTGGCTAAGTACGACCATTTAATGGATTCGTATTTAGGGTGGCCGTGGTACAGTGGTAACATCAACACTTGTTACGCTCTTAGTTCACGGTTCAAATCCTGATGTCAACAATCATCAATTGCGAAAGCTAAGTCAACTCTACTGCGAAGGCATAGCACTAGCAGTAGAGCGGTTATATGGCTGAAAATGCAACTTGATCGTGATGATGACATCACAAAAAAATACTGTGAATCATGAGCAACGACAAAAGCAAAACAAACAAGCTCCCCAAGCAAAACAAACGCTACCATTAGAGTTTACAGAAACTTAATACCATCTAAGTTTCAAACCACTATACTAAATCTTTCTTTCTCTCTCTCTCCTTCACAAACGCCCGTGTCCTGTAATAGTATAAGAGTATTCGTATCCTCTTTGGCGCGCGAAAATTAAAAAACATTCAAAATGACTTGATATATAGTATCGCTGCAGTCATCAAATTCAAAATCATCAATAAAATCAGTTCAATAAAATGTGTATCTTTGATGGTCGATGAAACACCAGATGTGAGCCACAGAGAACAGCTTAGTATTGTAGTGCGTTATTTAGTAGAAAATAGAATACAAGAAAGATTTCTAGGTTTCTTTGACGTGAGTGTCGATAAAATTATAAATGTCTTAGATAGTTTTAACTGTAAAGAAAAGTTAATAGGTCAGTCCTACGATGGTGCGGCCGCAATGTCCGGTGGCCATGGTGGAGTCCAAATAAGAATCCGGAATATATGCCCAATGGCTATTTTTATTCCCTCTTATGCCCATGTTCTGAATCTAGTGTTATCTAAATCATTAGAAAGCATTCCTGAGTTGAAATTATTTTTTGGCTTTTTTAGTAGTATCGTTAGGTTTTTTAATAAATCATCTAAAAGAACCAATCTGCTAAAGACAATTGCTGATCGACGAATGCCCGGGGTATCAGAGACTCGATGGCAATATCATTCGCGTATAGTGAACGTCTTATTCAATTGCAGAGAAGATATTATAAAAACTTTTGAACAGATTGTATGTGAACCAGGAGAATGGGATAACGATACTCTAGTTATGTCCGAAAGTTTGTTGTACAAACTGCAGGACAAAAAATTCTGTTTTTCATTGCATGTTACTTCGGTCATATTTGCAAAAACAGATATTCTTTTTAGTTTAGTTCAAAATAAACAAACTGACGTAGAGCTTGCGAAGCAAGAGAAATACGAACAATTAACAGCATAACAACAATAGGAATAATTTCAATAACAATTTCCAAAACCAAAATAATTCAAGACAGTTCAGAAACATTCACTCAGGACAATATAGAAACCATCGACAAAATGAATCAATGGATGTTGATAATATAAGTAGAAAAGCTGAACAAAGCGCAGAAAATTATCATGTCAACGCCTCGGATACAACGCATTTCCAATAGTTGAATTAATTATTCATGGACATAAGATCGATTGTTTGGTAGATACAGATCAATTCTTGATCAGTCCATACTTTACTGTTACTGGACAAACATTCATAAATTTTGAAAAAATCACCAAAATTTCAGATGAATTCAATATCAATGCGACAATATCGTGAAAGTTGTTGGATCTTAGTAACAAGTTCGACGCGATTATAGGAACAAATGTTCTGATACCATTAATAGCTAGAATAGACTCTAAGAAGCAGGAAATCGAAATAAATCAAAATATAATTAAATTTAAAGGATTCGATTGTCCCTATGCTTATGAAGATATTAATACGCTAGAATGCATAGAATCTCAAGATAATCTATCAATAAATTAGATACATCAAAGTTATGTAAATGAAGAAGAACTTAAAAGTCTTCGCAACATTTTAAAAGATAATAAAGAATCATTCTTTTTTGAAGGGCAACAATTGACAAGTGTTAACGAAATAAAACACCAAATTATTACTACATCTATTCAAGAGCTAACCGATTTCCACCAAAACACGAAAGAAAAGTAGAAAAGCAGATTAGCGAGATGCTAAATCAAGGAATTATAAGGAAGAGCAATTACCCCTACAATAGCCCCATTTGGATAGTTCCAAAAAAAATAAATAACTCAGGCCAGCAAAAATGGCGACTGGTTATCGACTACAGGAAACTTAATGAGATCACAGTGAGCGATAAATTCCCAATTCCGAATATTGATGACATATTCGACAAATTGGATAGGGTTCAATATTTCACCATTTTAGATCTCGCAAAGGGCTTTTACCAATAGTTGATAAGAAAGATCAAGCGAATCCGCCTTTTCTACACCACAGGTTCACTACGAGTATATCAGAATGCCATTTGGCCTAAAGAATACACCGGCCACATTTCAGCGAATGCTGAACCAGGTGCTCAGAGGGATAATTAACAAAATATGTTTAGTATATCTCGATGATATACTCATATTAAGCACTAGTCTTGAGGAACATAGGGAAAATTTATACAAAATATTTGATACTCGTAGGCTTAAGGTACACAACTTAAAGATCCAAATCGATAAGTGCAATTTCTTCACGAAACAATCAGAGTATTTAAGCCATCTTCTAACAGATAAAGAGATAAAGCCCAATTCGAACAAAATAGAAGCCATAAAAAAACTTAAGCTACAGTCCACTCCAAAGCAAATTAAAAGTTTTTTAGGCTTAACTGGATACTATCGGAAATTTGTCCGAGATTATGCCAAAGTGGCTCAACCCATAACAAAGTACCTAAAGAAAGAACGAAAATTAATCTTTCTGACATTCAATACGTTAATGCTTTTGATAAATTGAAAGAAATGATTACCAACCCACCTGTATTACATTATCCTAATTTCAAGAAGAAATTTCAGTTGACGACTGATGCGAGCAAATATGCGATCGGTGCAGTTCTAAGTCAGGATAACCATCCTATAGCCCATCCAAGCAGGACGCTAAATAAGCACGAAATTATGTATAGCACAATAAAAAAGGAACTGTTAGCGATTATTTGGTCAACGCATTATTTTAGACCTTATCTGTATGGTTTGACGTTTATACCGATCACCAACCAATAAAATAGATGCATTCAAAAAAAGAGTGTAGAAACTTAAGTCCTAGACTTCAAAGATGGTTGCTAAGATTAGGTGAATATACGAGTACGTTCAAAATAAAGTACATCAAAGGGAAACAAAATAATGTAGCTGATTTTCTAAGTAGAATCAATGTCGATCGAAATGAAATCAATGAAATAAATATGGAGGAAAACATAATCGAAAAACGTCCTGAAATACATGAAATAAGTGATGTCGGGAGTGTAGATGTGGAAACAATACACAGCCAGGAAGAAAATCTGGATAATCATATTCCTATTGCGGAAACAATTAAATTTTAAATTTAAAACACAACTGATACTGTTAGAATCAAAAACCAAGGAAATAGAAACTATCAACAAAAACAGAAAAAATTATATGTCAAGACAAGATAGTGAAGAAAATAAATCAGGTAAATGATATTTTAAGACGATTTATAGAAAAAGGAACTGTAGGGATATACTTATATGGAATTAAATGATCACTTATACAATCAGGTACAATTGAAGTTAATAGAATTGTTCAGTAATGATGGAAATATAAAATTTAAGAGGTGCACTTATTTAGCAGAGGAAATGCAGGACGATGAAGAAACTATAAGATATATGAAGAACGTTCATGAAAAGTAGTCAAATCATAGAGGAATCAATGAGAATTATGAGTTTTTGAAAAACAAAGTATATTATCCAAAGTTAAAACGATTTATACAAAGACATATAAATAACTGTAACATATGTCAACTGTCGAAATATGACAGAAACCCAATCAAAATTAAATTTAAAATAACACAAACAACCGGTGATCAAAATGAAGTAGTACATGTAAGAGTAGATACTTGGACAATAAAAGGACAGAGATTCTTGACTAGTATAGATCGATTTTCTAAACATTCTGCGATATTTGACTTGAACGATAGGAATTTAATAACTATTAGGGATGCTTTAAAAAATAGACATTCTGTATTAGGAAAACCAAAAATGTATATTTGCGATAATGAATTTGATGGACTAATTTTAAAAGAATTTTTGAATAAGGAGCAGATTGAACTTCACCTGACTAAACCAAACTGCCACACTGGCAATGCCGACATCGAACGACTTCACAACACATTAAACGAACAAATTAGAATTATGGGAGTAAGCCCAGACTTTTATCAGATAAATATGAAGGATAAATGTTTTAAAGCAGTCGAATTTTACAATAACTCAATACACTCAATAACAAAAGAAAAACCTATTGACTAAAATCTTAAGTCAGATAATTAAACTGTAAGAGAAAGGTTAGAAATAGAGAAACATAAAAGAATAAATAAACTTAATATAGGAAGACAAACCGAACCAAGTAGGAAAGAAGAAAAGGTGTTGATAAAAAATTACAAAGCTCTTAGATACAAACACGAACCAAAGTATAAATACAATGACAATCACAATTTACACCCTATAAATATTAAGAGGAAATACAAATACTTTTCAGATCAAAATGACCCTAATGTTAGTGCTTTCGTTACTGATAACTGCTAAAGCCGAAATCCAGATGGAGAAGTTGGATGGACAAAGTGAGTACCTAACAATTAAATTTGAAGATACGCAAATCATAGAGAGCTTCGATACTATTGTACACACTATTAACCTAAAGGAAGTAAAGAACTTGATATACCAAATAGAATTAGATGTAGCAACAATATTTGAAAAAGATGATAGATTCAAAATATCAACTAACTTAACTTAATGACTTAAACCATACTTATTATACACTGATCCCACATAGAAACAGAAGAGTTTTGATTAACATAGGGGGTACCGTAATGAAGTGGCTTTACGGCACCATGGATAGTGAGGATAGAAAGAACATAGAAAAACATCTCAATATTATAGACACTAATAATCATAATTTAATTGAAAACTCTAATAAGCACGTACAGATCAATAACATTACTAACCAAAATATACAAAACCTAAAAAACTCAATAGTAGAAGACAGACAACGTATTTTAGTACTTAACGACATGAGCAAGCAATATAGGAGTTATGAGTACATTAAACACATTTATTTGAACCAACAATTCATCAGGATAAGAATATTAAAGGACGAACTAGACAAAATACAAAACAATATATTTAATATAAGAATGGGGCACATGACTAGCAATATACTTACGAACGAAAAGATAGATAAATATGACATAGATTTAGTAAAACTGAAAAATATAAATTTAGCACTAGGTAAATTTAAAGAGACATTGGCGTTTATAGTTAAAATTCCTAAGACAGTTAGAAATATAAACAAGTACTCGTACATTGTAACCGTATTAACGTATAACTCGTATGAGGAGTTAGATATAGATACACAAACCTTTGTTAAATTTAGAAACACATATTACCAATTAAAAAATGATATATACCTGAAAAATTTGAAAGAGTAGAAAATTGTATACGTAGTTTATTTGAAGAACAAAAACCCTGTAACAAAAGAAAAAATGTTAAAAATACCACAATTGACCTAGATACAGGAGTATATTTACTCAAAAACAATAAAAATGTACAATTAGATAATATTATTTGCCATCAGCTTACCAACTAAATATACCCAATGTAACATATCATATATAATCCCCATACTTGATTGTAACCAATTAAAATTAGAAATAAAAAATACAAAAAATTGTAACCCACAAAATCAAAAATATTTACATACCAAAGAAAATTATGTAAATCAACTCGATCTCTTTAAGTTATGTAAAGACACCTGTATAAACAAAATCAATAACAATGAGGAAATATACACGAATTACAAGAGAGTTTGATAGTGAAAAGAATTTTAATCTAAGCAGACTTTATAGTAGTTGTGATCCTAACATACAAAAGGAACAATATAAGAGTATATTAATACTCAATCAAAATTATACAATGTATATAAATGACATAGCCCCAGAGTGTTCCAATACTTACTTACTTAGGTCCTTTAAACCCTCGGGGTGAATCGTCAGCGTAGTCTAGGTGTTTAAGGTAAGATGTCATAGCCCAACGAATTCCATTGTTTATTTCCGTCAATGCTGCATGGAGTACATCGCTGATAACCACCAAGAACAATAGTGGTGACAGTATACATCCTTGACGTACTTCACTTTGGACACCAAAGTCCTCTGACACCTTACCGTTGTGTAAGACGTGACATTTACCGCCCTCGTATGTAACCTTGATAATAGCAATAAGTTTTTCCGGGATGCCTCTCCTGCGCAAGGCCAGCCAAATAGCATCTAGATTCAAGCTGTCGAAAGCCTTCTCGAAGTCGATAAATAACAGATGTAGCGGAAACCTGTACTCAACGCATTGTTCGATTATGATCCGTAAGGTGTTTATGTCGTCGATGCAGGAGGATCCAGCGCGAAAGCCTGCCTGTTCGACGACGAGAGTAGAGTCTAAATGCTCTTTAATTCGGTCCAGAATTATTTTTGCTATTATTTTAGCTACAGCTGGAAGAACACATATACCTCTCCAGTTCTCCCCTTTTTCACTCCTGTGGAAATTGTTCGTTATCCCAAGCTCTCTGTATTAGCGGATGCAGCAGATCTGCTGATGTGTTTGGCGCCGCTTGAAACAGTTCGGCAGGGATGCCATCAATACCCACCGCTTTGTTCTGAGTGTTCCAATGACCAACCAATAATTGTAATTGATCCTGTAAACTTAAGGTACGAAAAAGAGTTATCATTCAAAGGAATTGTAATCAGAAAATCAGAAAAGATAAACGAAATTAATTATCATAAACAAATACACCAACGCGGTACAATTACGTATATACTCGTACTAATAATATTGGCTATTTCAATGTAATATAAAACTAACCAAATTGAAACCATTAACAAAATGCTTATGGAAAGGCTTATCTTTAAGGAGGGAGGAATTATGTAATAAAAACCGATGACACCGATTGAGTGCGAAACCAATAAAAAATAAATCTCAATACGAGTGAAGAGGGCATTGAACTGGCCTCAATATTTAGGTACAAATATTCTGTTTGCAAACGGATAAACAATAATGTTTGAATAAAAAAAAGTATACAGATTAACTAAGTAATCGTTGGCAGACAACAAAGTTGAGTTCATCACGTTGTTTGTCTTTTCACGGACATAGTTAGATCGACTTAACTTCTGATGCTGTTCACAAAAGCATACAGGCATACATATATACATGTATGTATATATGTATATTTGAAGGGATCTATCATTATTGCTTCTGTATATATATCTACTCGTAGGTATATAGGTATATTTATGTTCTTGTTCCATGACAATATCATATTTGCAAGGTGCCCTGTAACAGTATAAAGGTATTCATATTCCTTTTGGCGAGCGCGAATTGTAAAAAAAGGTTAAACTAATCTAAAATACTTGCGTTGTTTTTCAAAATTTGAAAACGACATCTATTGTTGAGAAATGAAAACCACATAAATATGCGGGTATCATCTGAAACAACATACTATTGAGATTGCAAGAAAGTAATTTCGATTTTTTAGTGTGAAATAAAACTTTTTTTTTTATACAGAGAATAAATTTTCTATTTTGTTCGATGACATACTGCCATCTTTCTGGCAACTTTATAATTCCGTGCTCATAGAACTTCTGGACCTTATTAGCACAAAACTGGACCAAATGCGATTTAATTTCATCATCATTGCTGAAAGTTTTAGCATTCAAAGTGTTTTGCAAACTTCGAAAAAACGAAAATCTGATGGTACAAGGTCGGGGCTGTGGTGGATGTGACATCACTTCCCAACCACAGCTATCAATTACCAAAAGAAAAAAAATCATAATATTGATAAAAGGAAGTATTGTGGCAGCACTTACTCACCAATTCTTGACCGCCAGGTGACGCTGTCGTCGCTGAAAGGGATTGAATCAAAAACGATTCTTGGGCGACACAAGTCTGAATCATCGGTGGACTGGGAACAGGAATCAACATGAGGAGGATTGCGTCATCCGAACCCTTCCAGGACAGTACACATTTTTGTAGTAATTCATTATATCAATTGTAATAAATTGTTTGAGTTCAGTAACCGACTATTATTTGAAACGGTGACCCCGATTAAAAGGAACAAAAGCTCATCTGCGCAATTCGCTTCTCTGCAGCGTAACTATGACGAACCCATCACAACCCACAGCCGGAGCCCCGGCACAATCCTCCACAAACAACACGGGAAGCAATCCCGACGAGTCCTTAGTGGCAGCCCAACAAACCATGGCAGAAAATCAAATCGCTGCAGTGGGAAATCCCAAGATCCCACCTCTCTGGACAGCTGAACCTGAGTTGTGGTTCATCTACATCGAAGCTCGCTTTAGAAACTACAACATCACAGCCGACAATAGCAAATACAACATGGCGGTTGGCGCCATAGACAACGTGGATGTCCTCCGTCAAGTGTCTGACATCATTCGCAATCTGCCGGACACAAATAAGTATCTTTCTATTAAAACACAACTTATCGCTCGACTAACAGACTCCAAAAAAAAAACTCAACAGGTTACTGTCTGACTTGGAACTCGGAGATCAAAAACCGTCGCACCTGCTGAGAGAAATGCGGACTCTTGCACCGACGAGTATTTCAGAAGAATTCCTCCACACATTGTGGATGAAGAGACTACCAATCAGCATCAGAGGAGCACTCTCTGTAGTAGATGATGTGTCTCTCAGCAAACTGGCAGACATCGCCGATCGTGTTCTCGAAAACACGGCCCACATCCAGATACTGTCAACTTCAACCAAGCCCCACACAGACTGCAGCTCATCAACGGAATCAAGACTTCCAGCAATCGAGAACGACCTCGCACAACTCACAGCTGCTGTTAAAAAACTATCAACAAAGCTGGAAGCGCCACAGCAACAACGTCGAACCCGATCAACAACGATAACAGAAACGAGCTATGCTACTACCACAGGCGGTTTGGTGCAAACGCCCGCAAGTGCACACCACCATGCAGTTTCATTCCCAAACCAAAAAAACATTTAGAGCTGTCGCTAACACAGGCGAGTAGCGACAGTTCCAATGTCGCCAATAGCCATAACACCAACAATAACATCATCAAAGAGCCCCGGTTGTACATGCGAGACAAACACTCGCACACGCGCTTCCTGATCGATTCAGGATCAGTTGTATCTCTAATCCCTCGCTCGTGTATCAGCCATCGAACCAAAAAAGGTCTCTTGAAACTCTACGCAGCTAACCAAACCGGAAAATCCACCTACGGATAGCACAAACTCGAACTCGACTTTGGGATTCGACGTGCACTCAAGTGGTCTTTCATCATAGCTGATGTCCAATCCGCCATCATTGGCGCAAACTTTCTTACCCACTTCCAACTTTTGATCGATCGCAAACAGCGACAACTCATCGACTCAACAACACTGCTCACGTCATCCGGAGGTCTACTCACAAATGAGTTCGGCATCTCTACAGTAAGCACAAAAGAACCTTACAAACACATACTTAACGAGTTCATAGAAATCACCAAGAACACAACCAAGCACAAGGCCACAGTAGCACATCAAATACAAACCACCGGGAAACCGGTTGCTGAAAGACCACGACGCCTCGCAGGAGATAAACTGAAATGGGCCAAAGCTGAGTTTGAATTCCTTCTGGAGCAGGGTATCTGTCGCCCTCCGCAGACTAAATAGTCAAACCGTACCAGATCGCTACCCGATCGGACATCTGCATGACATTGCGGAGCGACTTCACGGAAAAACAATCTTCAGCACGCTTGACTTGACCAGAGCATTCTACCCAAATTCGTATGGCACCGAACGATATCCCCAAAACAGCGGTAACAATACCTTTTGGGCTGTTTGAGTTCTTGGTAATGCCTTTTGGGCTCAGGAATGCCTCACAAACATTCCAAAGCTTTATGGATGAACTTCTTCGCTGTCTCGACTTTACCTACTGCTACATTGACGACATACTCATCATGTTCGAAACTCCAGAACAGCATGAAAGGCACCTGAGGATCGTCCTGTCAAAATTACAGCAACACGGATTGTCAATCAACCTCGAGAAATGTATCTTTCAGAAGCCTGAAGTACAGTTTTGTGGCTACACAATTCACCCGACCGGAATGAAACCACCCTCCAAGCGCGTAACTGCCATCCTGGACTACAAAAGACCCGACACCATCGTAGAGCTTCGACGGTTCTTAGGAGCACTCAACTACTACCGTAGATGCCTTCCACATGCAGCGCACCAGCAAGCCATCCTCAACGAATTCTTGCGAAATTCTAAGAAGAATGATAAACGGAAAGGCCCTTGGAGCCAAGAGTCCATTAACGCCTTCGAGACTTGCGAACGCAGCATAGCTGAAGCAGCCCTATTAGCACACCCAGTGCCCAATGCTGAACTAGCCCTCACAACTGATGCCTCGGGCCAAGCAATGGGCGCAGTACTGGAACAAAAAATCAACAGGACGTGGCAACCACTTGGCTTCTTCTCACGCAAACTAAGCACAGCCGAAACCAAGTACAGCACGTACGACCGCGGGCTGCTTGCAATCTACAGCTCGATAAAGTTTTTCAACCATAGCCTCGATGGTCGCCCATTCGTGGTAAAGACAGACCACAAACCGCTGGACTATGCGTTTGCACTGAGAGCAGACAAAGCATCGCCGAGGTAATTTAGACAACGGGACTACATACCCCAGTTCACCACCGAGATTGTGTACGTTAAAGGCGTGAACAACGTAGTCGCAGATGCCCTCCCCAGGTTCAATCAAATCAACATGCCCAGCTACGTTGAAAACCGAGAACTGCAAGAACATCAACAAAAGGAGGGCGAGCTGGAAACACTGATTGCCGGCAATTCTTCCTTGAAGTTGCAAAAACTTTCGGATGAAAATGCGAACCAACTATACTGCGACGTATCAACGGGCCAAGTGAGACCATACATCCCAAAAACTCTCCGCAAGAAAGTTTTCGACTGTGTTCATGGACTGGCGCATCCCAGTGTACGATCATCCTGTCAACAAATTCGTCAAAAATACGTCTGGCCAGGAATGAAAAAAGACATATTGGCTTGGTCTCGATCCTGCATCCCCTGCCAACGAGCGAAAATTCATCGTCACAACAGAAGCACTCCAAACAAGATCAATATACCAGACAATCGGTTCGACCACATTCACCTAGACCTCATCATAGTTCCCAAAGTCCAAGAATACAGATACTGTCTGACAATGATTGATCGATTCTCTCGTTGGCCGGAGGCAGTACCGCTAAAGTACATGACAGCTGACATCGTCGCAACTGCAGTGTACACGCACTGAATATCTCGTTCGGCTGTCCCAAAACCATTTCTACGGACCAGGGAGCCCAATTTGAATCGGCACTTTTCAGAGCCCTCACTAATCTCATTGGTGCAAAACGCATTCGGACTACCTCGTACCATCCCGCCTCCAACGGCCTAATCGAGCGCTGGCACCACTCACTAAAAGCCGCATTGATGTGCCACAGAGACGTTCCATGGATCGAACTACTGCCAACAGTACTAATTGGTTTGCGCACCGCCTTCAAGGAGGAGCTCGGAGCGTCGGCAGCTGAGATGTTATACGGAGCACAACTCAGAATCCCAGGTGAGTTTTTTTTATTAATGTTGATGCACCTGCAGATCCACAATGTGGCAGCACTTACTCACCAATTTTTGACCACTAGGTGACGTGTGTCGTCGCTGAAATGGATTGAATCAAAAACGATTCTTAGGCGACACAAGTCTGAATCATCGGTGGACTGGGAACAGGAATCAGAACAGTACACATTTTTGTAGTAATTCATTATATCATTTGTAATAAATTTGTTTGAGTTCAGTAGCCGACTATTATTTGAAACTTGGACCAAGACGTCCACAGTATCAACAAACATAACGCCATCTATTTGTAAAAAACAAAATTACTTTCCTGCCAACCCAATACGTTAGGAGTAAATTTTCCATTAAAGCAACTTTCAACCTCTTTTTATTATTCTGATGCGAAAAAAAAATCAAAATGAGCGAATCACCGAACAGATGGACCTGTATCCTGGCTTCGAAATCGAAATCATTGAAAATAATTTTTCCAATTTAAGAATTTTTTTTTCGTCTGTTTCTGTGAAAATGGAAATGACAGTCATACAAATTGAAGGCCTGTCCATTTTTTCCGCGTGAGTTCCACAATTTGCCTTAGGTGATCTGAAAGTGGTTTAAGTGGCTTCAGGTGAGCGCATCGGCCTCATCTCTTTCTCTATACTTTCAATAGCGCTGTGCAATATTCCAACACCAATGGTATATTCCCACCCACTGAAACTGATTGACTATTAATCATTTCATGGAAAATGCATTGCATTGCATTGCAGAGGTTGACCGAGTTTTGGGGAGAGGAGCACGATGTATATCCAGATGAGATTCACGATATGATTTCCATTGAATTTATTGCTTTGGTAATCAGCTGAAGTGGATTGTGACAATTTATTAATTGATTTGGTTTTTTTTTTCTCTGCTATTATCCCATCATCATTCATAATCAGAAAAATTTATTAATTTTTGAGTGCATGTGGTCCTTAAAGTTTTTATAAAAAAATTAATGAAAATATTTTTTTTTTGTGAAACGTACGAATGAATGTGGTTGTGGTTTTCTGTATTTTCCTGCATGCCAGAGGTGGTTACTGGCTCGCGGTATAGAGGTAGACTTGGGTTTGCCAACTTTCAGCATAAATAAGTTTTATCGTCCAAGCACCTTAATACTAAAATAAAATATCAAAAAAAAAGCTATATATTTCAGTGATTACGAGCTCATATTTCAATTTAAATTATGGATAACTGATTGAATTCATGCCCATGCCGCGAGCATGTGGTCGTGGGAATAATCCTGACACTAGCATGAGGTTATGCTAACTCTGCGAGCATGAGCTTTAGTTCCAGATCATGTTGCCTTTCTGTAAGTACAGGGAATTTCATCAAAATCTCTTTAGATATTCTTGAGTTAGGCGGCGAATAAAGACGATTTAAATATCTTTGAAGCCCCAACTTCCAACCCCCACTCCATCCGATTTAGACAATTTTTTAACGAAACTAGTTGTGTTACTTAGAAGAAACTTTTAAGCCATTTGATGGATAAGCATTGATAGATGATGTTGGCGGTACGACAACCGAACTTTGCCAAGCAATAACAAATCTGAAAAATAGTAACGACCCTGGCTATTATTTAATAACCGGACAAATTCTCAAGGAATTGCCTAAAAATCACTAATTAAACTCTAATTAATAATCTATGCGAACTATTATACGTTTCAAATCAATGGAAAGTCGCAGTGGTTATAATGGTTCCGAAACCGGGAAAATCTCTAAAAGACAAAAAATCGTACAGATCGATATCGCTACTACTAATAATATCGAAGGAATTTGAGAAACTTCTATTGAAACGCATTCAACCGGTCATTGAAGAAAGACGAATAACACTTGACCACCAATTCTGGTTCAGAATCAAGCACTCCACAATTGACCAGGTTTATAGAATAACCGATGAAATTTAAAAAGCCCTAGAGGGGAAAAATTTTTGCTCTTGCGCTTTTCTTGACGTCTCTCAAGTCTTCGACAAGGTTTGACACGATAGCTGAAGTATAAGCTAAGACGGTTTCATCCGGAGCACCTACATAAGATCTTAGAATCTTAACTTAAAAACAGACACTCTCGTGTTAAACACGGAACCGAATATCTTGAGTTTAAGCAAATCGCCGTTGGAGTTCCGCAAAGAAGTGTCCTTGGTCCTATCTTATTCTTGTTGTACACTCGGGACATACCTCAAATTGAAGGCACCGTTGCAGTAGTTACGTTCGACGACGAAACGGGTATTCTGACAACGGAAAGTTCAATTGAGTCAGCAACTGAAAAACTCCAATGAGCTTTGGATAAAATCTGTGAGTGGACAATTTTGGCGCATTGTTCTTAACGAAACCAGCTAAATATCTGGGAATGATACACATTTTAAAAAGAAACGCGACGAGCTCGAAAATCGACTTCTCGATTCGAAAATCGATATTCTACGCGGTGTCTCAAAGAACGAAATTGTTTGATATAACGCAATAAGAAGTAGCCTACCTCACGCGAATATTTTTTGTTTGAAGATTAAACTACTTGATAAGGTACATAACTTAGTTGTAGTAAAGGAAAAGAAGGGAAGGGTGTTCTTAGTCAATTTCTATTGGCTAAAATCTGATACTACTATTACGAGTAGTACACGGTGTCTCATATTGTCTAAAAAGATTTTCACTTACCCACGAAAAAAAAAAAATTTGCATAGCATTAATTAGGAGCATTTGATTCTACACTCCGTGCCAAAAAAAAAACACACCCATGCATCGTTTCTACAACGTATTGCATTTCATTGAAATTTAAATATATCTATAATTTTTTTATGAGGCATTGTCCTTCCTAACACTAACTACCTATTTCTGACCACAAATGCGACAAAAGTGTAAGACCAGGTAGACACTAGCAGAAAAGGGTATAAAATAGGAATTTTTATGGTACTATACATCAATAAAAAAATGAAAGAAAACAATTTTTTTTTATATTTTTCCTCTTTTATTTTTATTAAAAGTAATTAAGGAAACGTTGAATAACACTAATTAGTCATTATTACGAGGAATCCTTGGCACTTTGTAGCACCGCCTTTAACCTTTATGACCGCTTGGACCCTTCGTGGCATAGTCATCAAGTTTTTGGATTTCCTCTGTTATTATATCATTAGTCCACACTTCCTCTATGACTGTTTTGAGCTCTTCAATTATTTTAGGTGCCTTGTTGCATACTTCCTGACCCATAATTGACCACAAGTTCTCTATTATATTAAGGTCAGGGCTATTTCCTGGTCAATTTAGGGATTCAAGGAAAATATTGCATTGGGTTATCTGTTGATAGAAAATAATATTTAAAAGTGATTTTGAGTTTAGGAGCGCTTTTTTAGGTCAAAATTTGTTTTTACTTATAGAATGAGCGCTTTGACAGGGAGCCGAATCATTCTGAAATATGGGATTTGAGGTGTAGCAGTAAAACTGCTCCATTGTAGAAACAATGACATCAGCAATGATTTCTTTGTATTACGCTACATTTACAGAACTGACCAAAAGCAAATTACCGCCAAGACCCCAATATGTCATGCATCCCGAAACCATAACATATGGTGAATGCTTAATGGTGGGAAGCAAACATTCGTCTAAATATTGCTCCATAGCTCTCCTTCGCACTGTTGCTTTCTGTCAGGTCCAAATCAAATTAAATTTGGATTCGTCAGAAAATATGACTTTTTTCCAGTCGTTGACGGTCCGTTCTTGGTGCTGTTTGGCCCGCATCAATATTTTTTTACTGCAGAGAGGCTTTTTGGCAGGTATACGGGCTTGAAGACCCACTTCATTTAGCCGCCGAACTTAATTTCTTCAAAAGCCGTCTCACAGTGCTTTCGCGGCATTCCACAACGTCTGCGATTCGCCTATTTGCAAAATGTTCGCCACGAAGAGCTTCGCACAAAACTATCGTAAAATTCCTTAACTGTTCACAAAACACTTTGTCGCAATTTAGAGCACTAATGCGTTATCGACTTGAGTGTTTTTTTCTTTTATACATTAGAAAAACTGCAATCATATACATATGTTTTAAAAATATAAGAGGAACGCATCCGTACTCGTAAGTCATAAAATCATCAAATTTTCATAGTGTTGAACACTAAACAAAAAAATATTTCATACGATATGATCAGAAAACCCTTGCTCTACCTACGAGTACGTATGTATATAAAATTACTTCTATTTTAGAAACCACCTTATATAGGTACATACAACATTCGCAAACAAGCCAGGAACACCTCCTCATAGATCGCCCTTCAGGGGCGTAACTATCTAGAAAGTCATGCTCTACCCGCATTAGAACCTCTTAAACAATTTGATTTGTGAAAATAATCCAGTTTGAACAATACACAGGCGGTTTCACGGAACTCTGTGTTTGCGCTTTTACACAACATAATTTACGCTACCCTTTGCCTGGAAAGAGGTTTTTCTGTCAATTGGCTAAAGATTTATTTTCATCCCCCTGTAGAACATTTATTTAAGAAGAAGAAGAATTAATATTTCTGAAAAGGACAGTTGAATTGAAATTTTTACTATAAAAATTCCATGATTTTTAAAATTTAAAAGTTCTGGAGACAAAAAATCACAAGAACAGATATTTTCAATTTGAAAAAATAACAGTTCTAGTGGAATATATGTTACCAATTCAAAAGAATTAATTTTTCACAGGAATAAACAAAAATGCACTGTTTTTTGCGATCTCTAGTCTATTTCAGAGTTAGTTTCATTTAAAATTTGAATAAGGAAAGGTATGAAGAAGAAAAGATAGCTGTCAAAAATTCAGATAGCTATTGAGCGGCAATACTTGGACAAAACTTAAACTTATACAAATTAAAAAAAAGTTTGGTGAAAGAATTTTTTTTTCTTAACTTTGGATTTTATTTGCAAAGAACTCTACGAGGCATACTATCAAGAAAATATGAATTTTTGTTCATAACGTGCACTTCAGCCCTTCGAAAGATGTTAAAATATGTACATACTCATATGTTCTCTTATTCCCTTCTAAAACTGACCACATATGCTCAGTCGGATTGAGATTTGTAGCCCGGTTCTGTAACTTAGATAGCTAATAAGTGACATCTTGTACACAAACTTCAATATACATAAATATGAAAACAGTTATCTTTTTGAAAGAAGGCTTTTTTCTTAATTTAGGATATTATTGCCAAGGACATGAGTTATGCTATTAGCCAAATTTGAACATTCTGTTCCATTTTCTCATACTGCACACTTCAGGCCTTCCATAGATGTAGCTTCCTTATTTTCTTTTAAAACTGACCACAAGTGCTCAATCGGACTGAGATTTGTAGTCCAGTTCTGCAACTCAAAGTAGGAAATAATTCACTTCTCACTTCGAATGAAATTCAAGAATTTTGCCTCTGTTACAGAACAGTTTCCAAGTTCGGAAAATATCTTGAGTTTCATTCGAAGTGAGAAGTGATTTATCTTTCACTTTGAGTTACTAAGCTACTGGTGATTGAGTTGACAAGTCCAATAATTTTGACAAGTCCAA
The DNA here is from genome assembly GCA_963082735.1 of Pocota personata. NCBI lineage: Eukaryota > Metazoa > Arthropoda > Insecta > Diptera > Syrphidae > Pocota > Pocota personata. Next base: position 144,756,404 of record OY720430.1, read on the forward strand.
TAATTTTCTGATTTGCAAATCAGTCCATTGTAGTTTGGAACTTATGATACAAAGCATGATTCGCTTCGTCGTTTTCAACTTGTTAACATCCTCTGTTGGATATATGTACAAGCCTCCTCTAATGCTCTCCAGTTCGTTCTTGATGCGGCTTCCCTTATCCAGTTACTTCCTGCTGCTCTTCTAGTGTCATATTCCCATCTCATTATCTTCCGCGATCTACACCCTCCAATCCAGCTCTCGGTTGCCATGCAGTAACGATTTTCACCCATATCTCATCTGCTGCAACATCTTATACTTCAGTTTGACGGCTTATCTCGTCATTTCAGATGTGGTCTCTTAAATACATTTTTTAAATGGATTTTTCCATTTATTATTTGCTGCTTCAGGGGTCATATTCGTAATTTTAGCTTTGTCGATGTTCAATTTTGAACCTAGTTTTCTTGATGCACTACTCAATCCGTTCAGTATCGTGCCGGGGAATAGTTGTTCGCCGAAGCCTATTACCAAATATTTTTCGATAGGATCTCCTTAGAGCTGTGTTCTTCACTTGCCGCGAATTAATCCCAAGAAAGTAATGTAGGTAATAATAACACATGTATATTGAATCTGTTGCAGTTCTTCTGGAGTTCGTTCTAAGTTCAAACAAAGAAACAATGCTTTTGTCAAGTGTGCAACTTGGGACAGCTCAGTTTCTACTCTTGTTTTAGGAGAGCTCTATATTTCTATACTCTACAGTGCGTTCCCCAGTTGCCAATATCATAAGTTGGTAGGTTGTTTGGTTGGTTGGTTATTCATGTGATCCAAAATAATTACATTGAAAAAGCTACAATTGTATGGAATTTTTCAAACCTGACAAGAGGCGTTTGAAATATTCTGCAAGTGGGATACTCCATTTCAAATAAGCAATTCATGTGTAAGGAACATTTTAAAAATAGACTTTCAAACGAGTTCTTAATTTAGCCAAAATATGAATATATATCTTTTTCTTAGTATTTTTTTTTTTTTTTTTTTTTTCAGTATACGATTGGTACTCTGGCTACACAGAGAGGGGCTTATAATTTTAGATCTCAATAAACTCTATAATTAAGCGCCCTCTATCCATGAACCGCAAAAGCTATTCATCCTTAGTTTATAAAGCCTCTTTTCGCAGCGATTTTGTTTCTACCTGTGGCAAACTCTTCTCACATCTTACCTACAAACATATCCTTCCAATGCAGTGAAACTCAAATACCAAACACAAATATTAAATAAACATTTTTTTTAAGTACAATCAAGCAACGTCGACAGTGGCATTTTAACGCACATTTAAACTGTCATGGCAAAAACGAACAAACGGACGATTGATGCCAACAAGCAGACATCCTTTGACTCCCTAAAACAGGCGAAAACAAGTATAGAACATGTCGAAACCTAACTATATATTTACTTACCGTTAATGTGGTTGACAAGGTGAACGAACATTTATGTGTTGTGTACGGAGTATAGATATGTGAGTGTTTGTTTTGCATACTTCCTGTTGGCATCCTTCTTCTCAGTGTTGATGGTACCGATGCTGCAATTGTTTGTTCGCTCTTTAACTTATGCCGTCGACTCTGCGCGCCGTGCCGCCGCTGACAATGACATTTCCTACTCTGATAAGTTTTGTTATTCGTCGGAATCTTCGACTTGCCTCCGGTCCTGGCCCACCCAACAAATGTATTTGTTAAAACCGCAAGAGGTTCTTCATTCATTCATTTGAGCAGAGTCTCAGGTGTATATGTGCATGATTGCCTGTTAAGGTGCATGGATGCGGTTGGATCGTCTCCCATTCCCATTTGAAAAACGGGAATATACCAAGGAACCTTCGTTCTCCTCCGCTTATATTTGCATTGCATTACGTGAGCGGGTTTTGGAAAACAGTTTGTGTTCCTGTCAAAGGTAAAAGTTATACTTGTCAACGGAGTAGCGGCGTGGTAGGATACGCGATACAAAATTGATGCAGACTTAGAAGGAAATTTGAAAGAAGAAGCTAACTTCGTTGAATTGACTGACAGGTAGGTGCAAGACGTGGTTTAATTTTCCATTTTGAGTCATGTTTCCATGTTTGCATTAAATATTTTATCCTGAACTCTATTTCTTTCTAGTTGGTTCGAAATCCATGTAAATTGCTTCTGGTTGGTGGTGTATCTGGTTAGTAGTAGATCGATGTTGTAATGGTTCTCATAAATATAAAATTAATGCGATTGATAGTAGTGGGGAGGTGTGAAAGTGCATGTGGAGGAGGGTTTAGAATTACGTATCTTGTGCATTTGAAGTAGATGTAGAAGCAGCACAATAAGGAGAGTCTACCGACACTGATTACCGACTAGTACAAAGCTAAGTATTTCAAATACAAACCCGAGCGCTATGAAATATTAGTAAAAATAATGCTAATATTAATAGTATCATCTAAATAATTAAAGGACCAGCAAAACATGCTAGCAAAAGAAAGAAAATAATTTGTTGACCTCCAGGAAATAAATAAAAACAAAGTCAATGGAAAAAAGTAAATGAATTGTAAAAATACAAAAGATAAACTAAAATAAAATGTTTTTCTAAGCAAAAATTAATTATTTGATCAGCAGAAAAAAACAAACCAAGAGACATGTTCAGCTGTATATATTTACACTGCTCTTATAGAGCTGTTCTATAGAACTTTTGGGTTTAACCACACCTCCCCCAGCGCTTCTAGAACTATTATACCGCTGATATGAAGCTAATTTCTTAAGTTTAAAAGTACCATTTTGCTCCATATGAGCAGTTTAAGTAGCTAAAGGCTTTAGAAAAATAAATCTTTAAACCATTTAATAGCTTTTGTAAAATTGTTTTTAGATACGTTTAGCTCTAAAACCAGTTCAATGTAGTTTCAAAAAGAGCTTGTAGTTTTAAGAAAGAAGTTCATCTCGCCCATTTGACATAGTGTTTAAAAAACTCAATAAATATTACGAGTATGCATAGTTGTTATACAAATGTGACTATAATTACGTAAATTATTTTTATATTTTATTGTTTTATTAAAATTAAATTAAAATTAAAGTTTTTCGCAACTTAATCGAGCTGTTATACGAGTATCGCTTTAAATCTACTGTTACACTACATAAGATCTACTCTCTGGGTTACGAAAAGTATCGCAAACTATGGCACTGACTGTGGCCAAAAATGATGGCAAACTACGACACTGACTGAAAGCATAAATTTTTTTTACTTCCAAAGCATACCTTCTAAAATTTAGCAAACCAGCTCTGATTAGCAACGAACAAAAGAATAATGCAATAGTGGCACCGTTGAAGTCGATTCATAAGGAAGTTGCTGTTGATCATAAGGAAATCTTTCCTTCTTTCTTCATTTCTTTGTATAGTGCTACAAGTTTTTTTAACATTACTTAATAAATCTAAAAACTGAATTACTCCAGAATAAGCGGACATTGTTCTCTAAAAAATATATCATCAGAATTAAAATTCAAAAAGAATTCTACAAGAATTAATACACGTGCCCGTGTCGTCGTCGCCAGAAGTTTCAAAGGACAGATGACCTGTTTACAATAATTCGTACACGAATGAAGACAGGGTTGAGTGCACAAAATGTGAAAAGTGGACGCTTCTGAGCGAAGTGGCAGACGATTTTGCAAAGTTAAGCTTTCCAAATATCATAAATTCATTTGATTCAGCTCTGACAACCAATTTTAACACTGAAGGGCTAAATGGTACTGCACCGACGCCAACGGGAAGTTACTCGCACAGATCGCACAATTTAAAGTCTGTTTTAAGCGGTACAACTGCATGGGAGCAGTTGAAGTTACTACAGAAAGGACAGGATATATTGAAGAGGCAACAAATTCTGGCGCAAAGACATTAGGAACTAATGCAACAACTTAGCGACGGTGAGCAACAGGGACAAAAACTTACGCCACCAAAATTCTTCGTCGATAAACAACAACAATTCTTCAGACGCATGAAACACATCAACCACCAGGAGTTCATACGACTAAGCAGGAGCACTACAAAATGCAGTGTCAAAGTAAGACCTCGCTATAAACAAACTACCGCAGCCTATGGATTGTCGGATAATGAGAACCTCATTAGACTTCAGCGGTGCCTAAAAGTTAAGGTGGTAGAAGCACAATTCACGATGTGACAATGTGTCGATAACATCATCTACACGCTACAGTTGTTATTTAGAAGACCAGAGCTGGTGATGGAAAAGCAAATTCAACGTCTACGTAAGATGCCAGGTCCAAAGTGCATAAGTTTTGCAACAACTGTCAAGAATCTGGAGGAACTCCTGGAGAAGATGCCACCCACAATGAGTATGAGCTAAGAGTAAGCGATATGCGAGTGACCCAAATAAACTGTGCACTATGGCTGAATGGCTGAACGAGGTCGGCATAGATGTGTGCAGCGTTACAACGATAACGAGTTGGATTGCCAAAGAACATCAGCCAACAAGAAGCGGTGTAAAAGCGTAATTCAACTTACAAACTGCCAACCTTACATGCACTTGGTATAGGTAGGTAGGTAAGAGTGGTAAGGTTCTGTTAGGAAGAACACAATTACTACTAGGTGCCGTTTTGTTACTACAGCTCATATAACCTGGGTTTTATGGTGTGTTGGTGAGGAAGACTCTAGATCCAACATGTGGAATTCAAGAAAGTATTAAGTTCCTTGATGTTTTTTCTGAGACTTCCTCTAGGGAATTGAAGAAGGGTTTTCCTAATGCCCGTTCTCTGGCCCTAGCTTGTGCCGGACAGGCGCATAAATAGTGGATAAGGGTTTCTCTTTCAGTTGCGATATAGTTTGCCTTGGCATTATATTTGTGTGCAATTTGATCTGGCGACAGGCTTCGCGGATAGCTAGTAGTTCCGACTGGAAAACACTGGCATTATCTAGAAGTTTATAAGATTTTGAGATGTTTAAGGATTCGGAAAACGCACCTGCACCGACTCGCAGTCCATCTTTGAACCGTCGGTGTAGATTGTTATGTCAAAGTGCTTAATTACCTGCCCAATTGTGAAATTCATTTTGGGAATACTCGTAATGTAATCCGTTGCGGGCGATAAGAGTTCTCTCGGTAGAGTGTCCAGTATATTACTATGCCCGTAGGGTTTCACAGTTCATCACCCAGACTCTCTGAGTCTGATAGCGCTATGTGCTGTAATTTTTGTTATGTGTAGGTCTAGAGGTAAAAGATGCAGAAGGACTGTTAGACCATTTGACGCGGTAGACCGTAGAGCACTTCTAGTGCCTATGCATACTTTGTACTTTGTTAAGTTTAGTTATATTTATAGGACTTTCTTAGAGCCGGCCACCATACTATTGACCCATATCCGAGAATCGGTCGAATCATGGCCGTGTATATCCATAGGGTCAGTTTTGATTGCAGGCCTTATTTGTTGCTGAATGTTTTTTGCATGCCTTCTTTACCCGTTGTTCTATGTTTATAGAATCAAGGATAACTCCTAAATACCTAGCACTGGACGATAGGGAGAGTGGTTGACCATTCAGCTGAGGAAGTGCGAGGTATTTTAGTTTTAGTGGTGAAGAGCATCGGTTCAGTTATGCTCGAGTTAACACCAAGACCACATTTTTTAGCCCAGGTGCTTACCTTACTGGAATACCCTGCTTTCGACTGATGAGACTCTAGGGACCGAGTAGGGGCGGTAGAACCCCCATCTCGCCGGGTAGAAAACTCAAGGCCAACGAGGGACCGCGTACACGGTACACAATGTAGGTATAACTATATATAACTACATATATGAAGGGCGGCTGATAAGTTCACGGCCTAAGGCATTAAGTGAAAGAAAAGATCCACCTTGATCTCGTTCTCATCTGCAAATCTCCGGCCTCGTAACTCCTTTTTCAAATTAGGAAAAACGAAAAAGACGCTCGGGACTAAGTCAGGGCTGCAGGGTGGGTGGTCTACCGTTGAAACACCTGTGTCTTTTAAGGCCTGTCTCGAAACCTCGCACTCGAGTCGTCGTTGCTTGTCGAACGGCGTGAGTATTTTCGGTACCCAGAGCGCATACATTTTTTTTTCATATTTAAATCCATTCTTCGCTGATGCGCAACTCGCTATCTGCCACATTTTATTCTTCGGTCGGCCAGAACTAATTTTTCAAATTTTCCGCCGTTTTCTTCACTGACCACTGACACAGGACGCCCTGGGCGGGGGTCGTCTTCACAGCTCTCTCGCCCTTGTTGAAATAAGCCAGCCCATTTTTTGACCATGGTTCACGAAGGCGTGAATGTAGAAACTGCAGGGGAAGAAAGGAGGGTTTCTCCTCCGCACAAAAGTGCGCAGATATCCCCAGCCCTCAAACCAATCAGGGAAAGAGAGGCGAAGCGTCCACGAGACGCAGAAGACCAGCTGCCAACACCAAAAAAAGAAAAACGACTGGTGACAGAAGAAGAAAACTGGAAAGAAATCGCACCGATGGGAATGGCAGAAAGTGCCAAAAAACAAAGGAATCGGCCAAAGGTGAAGTATAAAAAAGAGCAAAAAAAAAGAAGAAAAGAAGAAAAAAATGAGAAGAGAATTTGGCAGGAAAAAGCGAGAAAGAAAGCAGTAGACTAGAAGAAAACCTGTAAGGCCCGATACTATAGTAATAGCGAAAACAGGAGGAACTTCTTATGCGAACATCCTGAAAACATCCGTCAAAAAAAGATCAGGAAAATAGCTAAAGATGAATTGCTCATAGAACTCAAGAGAAAAAAAATGACGGAAAAACCGAGCAGTTCAAAGAAGTACTGGCGAAAATCCTACAAAGCGAAGCAAAGGTGAAAGCGCTATGCCACCTAGTAACAGTAGCGTGTCGCGATCTGGACCAGGAAACACCCCCGGACGACATCTGCAAGGCTGCAAGGTTCCTAACATCAGCGAACATAACGACTGAAGCTATCAAATCTATGCGGATGAAAAGGAGGAACGCAAACCGCTCTCAGTGAAGCGAATAAGATGATCGTCGCAGGACATATGCGCGTGGGATGGCTGCGCTTACGAAGCTGTTTTCTTCTCATATGAAATTATTCTCGCAGAACGTCATAATCTCCTGTATCTCTACCTCTGGTTCTCTGTTGCCGTCTACGCATTCTGAGGCAGTCTGCGCGTAGATTAGAGATGTCGTTGTTTCACCAATCCACAGGTGTTCTAGCGTTTCTTTTCCCCTTGCGTGGCATGAAAGCATCGCATTCCCGGAATAGGAACCCCGTTACTTCTTTGGCTTGATCTGCTATATCCTTTGATATGTCCATGCGGTCTAGAATATACTCAAGGGTTTCGGAATCTACTTTGCTTGTTTTCCATGCCATCTTTTGTTACTTTCGGAGCGGGGTTGCAATGTTGCGGTAGCTCCGTACTCTCTGTTTCGAAAATGATGGCCTGCCGGTTACTGTTCGTTTACAGGTCTGAGATTGCCATTTCATCTTTCTCGCTTCTTGACCTGCTGGCGAAAGTCAGATCGGTGATGGAATGCGTTCTACCATTGTCACACGTGTTACTTCTTCCATGTTTAGTAGCACTAGCTCCAAACTAGCAAATTCCTCTACTAGTGCCTCGCCTCTTTCGTTTGTCCTGACACTATTCTACCTCGGCTATAAGATTATCCAGCATCTGACAGTATTCATTCATCGACAAACTTGGCGAGGCATAGCAGCTAAATAAGTGAATCGCCTTAACTTTTGCGTATACGAAGTTCTGCCGACGTCGTGGGCCTTTGTGCCGCACGTCCATATCGCTGCCTTTTTGTTTTCGTCTTCCACCCATCTTGAACTGCAGTTAGGTGTTTTGTATTGTTCGCAGATAAGGACTACATCTGCGTTTTCTTCTCTCGCCGTTTTTGCAAGTAATCCTGAGCGGCTTCGCAGTGATTAAGAATAATTTGGATGCACTTCATGATGTTTTTGCAATTTGCGCATTTTACAATGTACTTCTATAGGCTGTGCATCTAAAACTTCATGTAGGGTGTTCATTTTTTCCTTTATACCTCGGGTCACATATGGCACACTTTGGTTTCGCAGTGCATTTCTCCGAAAAGTGTCCTTTGCGTCTACAGCGTAGGCATGTGCCCGTGCGGGCGATTTCATTTTTACAGCGTCTTGCAACATGTCCATATTCAATTCATCGGTAGCACTGTGTCGGTGCCAGGTACTCTCTGAGTACGCTGATGATATCTCAGTAGTCGTTGTAGCAAAAGCGCTGGAACAAGTTTCTGAAAAATGTAATCATGTGATCAGATACATATATCAGGTTATGGCTACAGACATCAGACCTGGAACTGGCGGACCACAAGACAGAATCAGTATTAATAAGCAGCATAAGAAAAGAGTAGAACACCTCACTATACAGGTCGGTGAGCAGTTGAGCACACCATTGAGTCCCTGACATCAGATACCTGGGCATGCTGCTGGACCACGAGGTATTCATCTTCATGATGTACGCTGGTGAGAAAGCCTCCCGGGCGGCATTATCCAGGTTAATGCTAAATATTGGAGGAGCCAGCCAACCAATTAGAAAACTGCTAGCAATAGTCGATAATCTATGCGTCTCCTATGTGGGCACCAGCGACGGATGTAAAATCTTACATGAGACGCATGAATTCGGCGCACAGGATCGCATCGCTAAGAGCATGCTGCGCTAGGTTTATAATCGTGTCAGCGGAAGCCATAAGCGCACCCAAGGGCAGAATGCCTATAGCACAGTCAGAGGCACAGCGCTGGATCGAGCCAGGAAAGAGGAGAGCCACCATCAGCGAGGCCATACAGGCAGAGTAGCAACGCAGATGGATCACTACAACCAAAGGAAGATATACACATACACACTATTACTCAACATAGGTGACTAAACTATTTAGCATCGGTGCATGGATGCTTCCGGGAGTGCCTCTGCAGATATAAGCACGTACATGACTCATACTGCCCGCACTGTGATGGCAAAACCCAAAACGCGGAGCATGTTCTAATGGAATGTTCTACGGCCAGAAATACCTTACAAAGGGAAATAGGTGGAGAGGTGACACCCAGAGGGCTGAAACTTTCATACTAACGACAAGTAAAGTCTGGGAGACTGCGAATTAAGTTATCATAGGCATAATGCAGCAACTACGCCTAGAAGAACGGGCAGAAAAGACTGCAAACTGTAACAACTAGCAACCAATCCGAACATATATAACCTACAACCTATATATAGGTACATACAACCACTACAAATGCTACCAAACACACACCTATCCATACAATAAGCTGACATACATATATATTATATGACATACATGCAATATACTGACATACTGACGAACACATACTGCTACAAACATAAATACACACAGACAAACTTTCGTGCATTCGAACCTATATATCTCGACATGTGGACAAAAGCGAGAAGCAGCTACGGCTGAAAATACGATACGTTTTTACTCTAGGCTTGGAATCCCAATCGTCTTGCGCAATTGGAAAATGCCAGTCCTATTAAAGGTGAAAGCAGGCGAAGACGACGAACCAATGGATGTCAAATGCCGACTCGAATAGACAATCTTCTGCAGAATGAGTGACCAGGCGATACGAGAACTTCAAGTTTCCGGACAGTCGGCCAATGGCAATGCAAAGGCTGAGAAGTTTGAAGTCTGATCCGATTTTGCTAGACAGCATGAAGCAGCAAATCAAGCAGAACGAGGAAAAGGTCTACGCCCGCAAGTTCAGTTATGCTGAACTACTGGAGGCACGGGAGCGGGTTTGTTATTTACCCATATTTCGTTCCGTAATGCCAACAAACCTGATAAGGTCCACATACGAGTAGTATGGGATGCAACTGCTAAGATTGGCGGAGTGTTGCTAAATACGCTACTGATGAAAGGTATAGATTTAAATTCCCAGTTATTTGGTGTACTTTTACGTTGAAAAAGACGACTGTATTGCCGCTGAGTCAAAGAGATGTTCCACCAAGTCAGTATGTCAAAACTATCATAGATCAACATGTTTTGAAGTGTCAGTGGAGAGATGTTGACGAAAGTAGGCAGCCGAATACGTACATATGAAAGTCATGATTTTTGGACCTACATGTTCTTAAAACTCGGCGCAGTATATCAAGAATCTAAATACTATCAACCTCAATATTTACAAGGTGTGAAATGCTCAATTGACAATCATTACGCCGATGATTTGCTCGATAACCTGAACACCGGATGAAGAAGGTTCACTTTTAGCAAGTGAGGTATCAAGTATACATCCCATTACCGGGTTCGAGACAAGCAACTGGATGTCAAATTCTACCAAAATGATGGAAGTTCTAAACCTAAACTTTCCGAATGTTGATGTCAACATGTATATTATATAAATCCGGAGAACTCCACCCAGAAGATCTTGGGCATGTGGTGGTGTCTTGGCAGAGATGACTTAGCTTCAACAAAGGAAAACAAGCTGTTCTGAACGGTGACAAGAGACCAACCAAAATGGGTTTAATTTCACATTTATTCGTTTACCTAAAGATTTTACTCCAAAATATATGCAGAAGTCATATCGATTGAGACGACCCAGTGTATGATGATCAGTTTAAGCCATGGTTGCAATGGCTGAAAGTACTTCCAGATGTAGAACGAGAGAATATTCATTTATGTTACCTTAAGGAGTCGTCAAATTGGTCCAAAATCAGCGATCAGATACACATCTTTGTCGACGCCAGCTAACAGGTATATGCTACAGTGACATATTTATCTCCGGATTGACCCCTGATGTGATTGGTTACCGACTAAAATAAAGGTCGCCCCCATTAGACTGTGATCAGTTCCGCCCTTAGAGTTGGATGCAGTGGTAATGGGCTGCAGATTGGCAAAGCAGATCCAGGAGCAGCAATAGTGAGGCTCAACAAAAATTTACTTTAGAGTGGCTCAAAGACTCTTCTTAGATGGTGAGCAACGCAAATATAATAAAAATATAGCTTCAGGGTAACCGAAGTTCAGGATAGCTCCAACTTACTTGTTTAGGTTCATTTACAACGCCCGGCGTAACCTAAAGTATAGGGGAATTCGAACCTGCGAGGAGTTACAGCTCTGTTTCGGATGGCGCAAGCGGATTTCTATGCCAATGAAATCAAAGATCTTCAGAGGGTAACATCCGATAATAATGTACAATCTACAGTCAACTGTAGATCCAGTTCGACTAGAAGTAGAAAAGAGATGGGGAGTGCTACTCACATGTCGGTCGATATAAACATAGAGCTCGAAAAACTTCAGTTGTGCGCGGTGAGGGTTAAAAATAAACACATGAGCTACAACATAGCGTCTGTTTACTATCCGCCGCGATGTTCGCTTGAAAAAGACGACTACTTTCGTGTCTTCAATGCCCTTAGTTCAAATTTCCTTATTGGTGGAGATTTTAACGCGAAGCACACCTTCTGGGGTTCAAGATGTACATCATCTAAAGGAAAGATTCTCTACAAAGTGGCAAATGAATTCGGTTGTTGTTTTTATTCGACAGGAAAACCCACATATTGGCCAACCGAATCACAAAAAATTCCCGATCTTATCGATTTTTTCGTTTCAAAAGGTATTTACGATAAATTTATTACAGTCGAAGAAAGTTTTGATCTCTCTTCTGATCACTCTCCGGTAATTTTATTTCTTAGTGAAGCGTTGATCAAGAAAGAAGGACCTCCAAGACTTACTAGCAATAGAAAAAATTGGGAGGACTTTAGAAATGATTGCGAAACAAATATCGCCTTATCACTTAAAACACATTATGAACTAGAGGACGAAGTTGATCGTTTCGTGGAAGCAATCCAAACAACGGCATGGAGAAACACTCCTTCTAAAAGCTATAAGATTAACCGCAACGAAAAGTATCCAAGTGAAATCATTGAACTGGTGAGGGAGAAAAGAAAAGCACGAAAGAAATGGCAAATCACTCGTGCACCGCAGCATAAAAAGATCCTTAACCGACGGCCCTTTGGTAACACCCGACTCCCCAGTCACGACTTTAATGATAACTTTAAAGTAAAAAAAGTTGCATTAATTGAACTGAGGGAAGTGATTAAAAATCTAAAGACTTAAAAAAGCACCGGGTTATGACTTGATAACGGCACAGGTGCTCAAGGAATTACCGAATAAAGCTCTTATCAAACTGCTATATTTGATTAACGCTTCGTTCAGATTGCTCTACGTTCCGAAACAATGGAAAGTCGCAAAGATTATAATATTCCCGAAACCTGGCAAACCTCTGAATGAGAAGAAATCATATCGGCCTATTTCCCTATTGCCGGTTATCTCTAAAATATATGAAAAACTACTTTCAAAACGACAACAACCCGTAATCAACGAAAGACGTCTCATTCCTGACCATCAGTTTGGATTTAGAGTCAAACATTCTACAATCGACCAAGTCCACAAAATAACTGACGTAATTGAGAAAACTCTCAAAGAAAAAAAGATTTGTTGTGGTGTATTTCTTGACGTCTCACAAGCTTTCGATAAGGTTTGGCACGAAGGTTTGGAGTATAAATTGCAACGACTACTGCCATGGCAACTCTTTCTAATTTTACGATCGTACCTCACCGAAAGACTTTTCGTGTTAAGCACGGAAATGATTACTCTGAGTTCAAGGAGATTGCGGCCGGAGTCCCACAAGGAAATGTCTTCGGCTCGCTTCTATATGTACTCTACACGCGTGATATCTGCGTCGTCTGCAAAGGACAAAACCTTTTGACCTCGCGTAATATATATACGCCGGTCGTGAAAACAACAGGAACTTTCATTGGAATTTAACCTGTCTAAAGCGCTACATTATTTTTAAGTTACATACGAACATCTTTTTCCAAAAATCACGAGTCTCGTAAGCGAAAATAAAACTGCTGGATAAGCGTCGACTTAGTTGTAGTATTAATCTTGAAGAGTGGTGTTTTTAGTGAGTAAAAATCTCACACTACCATAAGTACGCGCGGTCGGGCCTTATGGTTTCTTTAGAAGATTTTCACCCTCAGAAAAAAAAAAAAAAAAAACATGTCTGACCATCCGAGTTATGCATATCGAAATTTTGTACAAAATATGTATATGCAGACATATTTATACTGCGCTTTACGAACTTCAAAAGCAGATGTCTCTATCCCGTCGATATATTCTGCTATAGAGGAACCAACTGATCCAACAGTTCAGTATGATGTTGCATGTTTCAGCCAGTGTTTAGGCTGAATGCATCCATTTTCCAAACGATTCAAATTATCCTTTCTAAAATGTCCCAAAACATTTATGATTGTCAACGAAAAGGATGTCGTAATAGTGGCGCAGTTGATCATAAGGAAGAATGAGGAGAAGTCGCCGCTTTAATTTCTAGTGTTTTTTTTTTGTTCTTTCAATTGTTCTAGAAATTTCTTTGTATTGTTCTACAAGTTTCCTTACTAATGTAATGTAATTAATAAATTTAAAAAGTGAGTTACTCAAAAATAAACAGATATTTTTCTTTATTATTAAGTTGCATTTCGCAACCCTCAGCATTTCTTAGTTAAGTACAGCCAAATTAATGCCTGTAAAGATCTGAGTGCTTTACACCTTAAATTTTAATACTTTCTAGAGCTACAAGCTTCATGATAGCATTATTCTCGCTTTATTAAAACATAATTTATATTAGAGCAACTCGCTGCTATTACTGATAGTTGTTAAAATCATGCGGCGGTTTAATAGTGCCCAATTTACAATCTGTACGCCCCAGTATGGATATAGTGTTTCTATGGGCAATCATGTCTATTAAAATTGTTCAAGAACTAAACAAAGATAGCAGTTATAATGCTAAAGCTACACACTAAAAATTTGTTGCTAGTAGTTTTAACGATGCTATTTCGAAATGCTACAAGAAAAGTCAACGTAAAGAAAGAAACAATTATTCAAGAAAAAACTTGAACAATTGCTAATTTTAGAAAACAATATTATTTTTCTGAAATTCACAATGGCTCAAGTTTTTTCTTAGATAACTGTTACTTTTTACATATGAATCTTAACAATTCTACAGTAAATTTTTTGTTTTCTGCTAAAATTGAATTTCTTGCTAGCCAAAAAAAATGTATTCTGTTGATCAAATAATTTATTTTTGATGATAATACAGTTCTTCAATTGATCTATTTATATATGTATTTGCTGATTGGCTCATCAAAAAACTGCTGATCAAATAATTATATTTTTCTGAAAAAAAAAAATCTTACTTTTTCTGCTGATTTTGTTTTTCTCATGATCGAAAAATATTAAATTGCTAATCAAATAAATCTATTTTGCTGGCCAAAAAATCGATTAAATGGTAGGGAAAACAAATTTAGCGAGCACGAGCCGGGCCTCACGCAGTTAACATTTCATACCGCTATTTTAACTGTATATTTTCCTCCCATGTGTTGTCGCCTTGCCGCAGCAAGGCCAAAAGACATGTGAGAGCCGAAAGCAACTGGAACTGATTACAAAGATATCCCGAGTGCTTACAGTCATTCAGTTGTCTTCTGCATGAAACCAAGAGCAATCACACCTTGAGTTAAGGTGTGGGGAGTAAACCTCTAAATAAATCCCACTTTTAAAGCGAGAGTCTTGAGGTACCCTTGTTCGGTTGCATGACTAGTTAGTGGTTAAAGAGAACTAGTGGAACGTTAACCTCCGATGCCCAGGCAAGGCAAACGGAAAATAACAAAAACAACGCTTTCATGCTGAGCTACCGCAGAATAAAAGAAGTAGAGTCGTCAAAGACCAACGACCACAAACACTGCCCCACCAGGGCGGGCCAACGCTCAACCAGGGAGGAGCGAATGAAGTATTGTCCCACAGCCAAAATCCAATGACCCGATCAAGCGGTCAACTTCAAGAGGGTAGGCTGCCGCACCAATTAAATTTCGATGCACTCGTATGATGAAGTCTACAATAGGAACATCGAGGATGGGAAGATACCGGAGGAATTGCATGAACGTTTCCAGAAAGCCCTCAATGCTGCCATGGATCAGACGCTCTGCGAGAACCCGACGTCTTCCCTGAATTTCCTGAGGGTAGATTTCAAATGTAGCCGCTACCACATCTGCTGTCAGGATTACGCCTCGACTGAGTCGCTAAGAAAACTAACAGCCAGACCCGATGCCTGGGAAGGCACCAATCTAGAGGTTCTACAAGCGGAAAAGATTCACAGACTAACCAGAGTGTCCGTTTGGATCCCAGGGGTAGTCGAGTAACCTACAACGCTCTTTGCGCGGATGAAGCTGAAAAATAAGGACCAAAAAACGGAGAAGTGGAAACTCTACCACGCAAAGGAACATGCAGCCAAAGGCCAACTGATCGTGATAGGGATTGACGAGGAAGCGCTAGGGTCACTGGTTCTACGAGGAGGTAAAGCGCTATGCGGCTTTCACCAAGTCAGCTTCGTGAACACTTCAAGGCGGTTATCGCCCTCATCCAGGAACCCTATTGCTTGAATAATAAGGTGGGGGAATAAACTGAAAGTGATAGCAGACAACGGAAACAATAAGTGTAGAGCCTGTGACCTAACAGTAACGAGCCTCGAATATAGGGTGAGAAATAGCGAGACCAACCAAATCATTTTGATCTCTTGCTATTTCCCCTATGATTCGCCACAACTTCCACCTAGCGATGTACTAGAGAAGTGTGTCACCTGGACCAGGTCCCAACAGAAGGGTCTAATAGTGAGAATGGACTCTAACGCCCACCACATTAACTGGAGAATCACGGACATTAATAAAAGCCGTGAGTATTTGGCCGATTACTTAAATATTGTAAACTTGATTACCTTAAACCAGGGGTGTACACAAATCACCGGGCATGGACAGAATACTTATTATCTTTTTGCAAAAAGGGATAGAATTAGACACCCTAAATAAAACCCTGGTTAATATCTTCAGGGGTTGCCTATATCTGAGATACACACCAAGACAATGGCAAGAGGTGAGAGTGGTGTTTCTATCAAAACCCGGGAAAGATTTATCGACGGCGAAGGGCTATAGACCTATTAGCCTAACGTCCTTTTTATGTAGAGAATCTGTCATAATTATATTAGAACACAGATTATAAATCGCTTACCTCAAAGGAAGATCAGTTTAGACGGTACTACACCAGGTTGTACCTACAATAGAAGATGCGTTTGAAATGAAGGAATCAGTCGCAGGCGTCTTTGTAGATATCGCAGGGCCATTCAACAATATAAAAGCTCAAAAAATTATGGAGGAACTCTCCATATACTGCAAAAAACAAATAATAAGCATTGGCTAGAACACATGCTTTCAGACCGCGATATCACAGCTTCACTGGGAGACGAAACAAGAATGGGAACAGTTCGTACGGGAACACCATAGGAGAGGATAATATACCCTTTTCTGTGGGTGCTCACAATCGACAACCTTTTAAAAGCACTAGATCCTGTGCAAAATGCGTAGCGTACGCAGATGATCTAGCCGTACTGATAAGAGGAAAGCACCTGAACATCATAGGAGAGCTTATGCAAAACATCCTACGAATCATAAGAAAATGGGTGGAGGAGAGTGGATTAGAAATAAACTGAAATAAAACGGAACTAGTTCTCTTTACAAAGAAAACCAAAACTAATGATTTTCACATTCCACAACTTGGAGGAGCATCAATGCAACTCTGTAACATCGTCAAGTACCTGGGCATAATATTGGACAGGAAATTGACCTGGAGAAAGAACCTGGAAGAAAGAGTTACCAAAGCCAAAAGAGCAAATTGGATATGCAGGAGGGAGGCCATCGGGAAGTCATGGGGTTTGAAACCGAACCATGGGGTCGAATTACCGCATCAGTTATCGAGCAACACATAACTGATAAATGTTGATTTGACATGAACGCTTAAGAGATCGAGTATCGAAATTTGGAATTCTGTCATCAGTGATCGTGTATTTATTTATTCGATATGGTTTCTGCTGACGAGCTGAGGTGCATTTGGGAGAAAATATGTGAGAATATCTTTGTTTATTATGTTTGCGTTTGTTTAAATTTATTGTTTGAAATTTATTTCAGGTTGAGTCTGCAAAAGGAAATTTTGGCAAATTTTATGAGTTGGGACAGCGGTTTAGGTGCATCCTCTAAAATTTATCTTCTCCATTATAAATAAAAATGAATTCTTATTTGCCCTGACTGTTTTGATAGAACTGCAATCAAAAGTGTATGTTGTGAAAGATATTTTCAGAAAATTATAGTTTTGTATACGTACGCAGAGTCTTGTAAAGAGAAGGGATCGCTTTTATCTCTTAAAAGGATTCGTTCAATACACTCATAGCGATTATTTGATGAAAAGACGAAAAATAAAGTAAATATTAAATTTTTAATTGAAGACGATAAAAAAAAAAAAAAAAAACTTTTTCTCACACAAAAATAAATAGTTTTGACATTTGTCAACCATCTCAATTCAATGTAGTAGAATTGTACTAGTACAATTTTCAAAGTGCACTCGATACGTGACCATTCTTATGTGATAATCCCAATGTAGTTACTCGATCACTCGATAGCGTATGGATTTCATTCACTTATTAACTGATGTCGTAATTCGACCACAGGTCCACTGAATATACGAATGCGTAATAAAACCAATCATCTTCTATGGAGTAGTTGCATCGTGGCCAGTTACAAACAAAAAGTATGCAAGAGGTGTGCAAAATTAAATTGAACTTACTTGCTAGGCGCAATAAAGTCCGTCTTACATGGGTACCGTGGCATGAAGGTGTACCGGGTAACGAAAAGGCAGACAAATTGGTAAGGAAAGGAGCGAGTAACATATAACTGAATCCTGAAAAGACAAAAGGGGTCGCTGTGACAACTATTAAAACAATAATCAATGAGAAGATACGACAGGAGTTCAATAACTACTGGACGAATCTAGGCACGTGTAAAGTGGCTAGATCTGAGGTAATAGAACCGGGTAACAACACAGCAAAAAGAGCTTTCAACTCAAGCAGAACACAGTTGAGATTGATGGTGGGACTTTTAACAGGGCACATCAATCTGATTAAACATTTGTTCAGACTCGGGCTAGCTGATATAACAATCTACGCCAACTGTGAGGAGGAGGAGGAAGATATAGAACACTTCATCTGCCACTGCCCTAGAACAGCGAGGTTAAGTCTGAAGATACTGCCATCACCAAGGATACCGGATCTAACACACCTCAGTAAAAAAGGAATCCGTGATATATTGACATCCCCTCTCAACACATAATTCCCACATTGTTACAGTTCGACTGACGAGGGGAACACAACGGGCTCAATGGAGGCCTACGTGATGAGCATAAGCTCACCCTCTAAAACCAACCAACCAACTATCACCAATATTGGTGAACTCTGGAAAGGAGTCAATCTCAAGGTACTCCCCAGGACCGCGCTACCATTTACGCCAGAAGCTGAAATTGTGGATACCGATTCCTGCCCTGTTGACGACCACATATTTTTTTTTTTTTTTTATAATTTGCACGGTTGAAAGGGGATATGAATACCCTTATACTAATTTTAGGGCACCGGCGTTTTGTAGAAAGGGAAAGAGACAAAGAAAAGACAGATTGGTGTCTTGCTGGGTCAAAAGAAGGATATACCCATAAAAATTACTCTAGTAGATGATGGCGAAAAAGATCATGCTAGAACTAATTGGTCCGAGTGCGCAAAATGGATTGACAAACGGACACCACTACCAAGTGAGATCACGACTTCGAGAAGTCGATCCATCGACTCTAACGTACAGTTTATAACCAATATAATGAACAAAGCCTATAACATATTCTGTTCCACTTCTCGCAATTGTAAGCCCATGAAAGCAACATGGTGGACTTAAAATAAATGTTTTGGCACTAACAGCCCATTGCAGAGGCTGACCTAACTTCTCGTAGCCACTCGTAGCCACTCGTGCTGTGCACCTCACGAATGGTTGGGACCTACAGTTTTATGCCGGTTCCGAAGAACAATTTTTTTTTTCGATTGAGAGAAGCTTTTCATGACAATTTTTACTCTCGGATGTTTGTCAAACGTTCACGAGAGGTGGGACCATAAGACATTTTTTTTGTTTTATTTTTGTGTTTTTATGGATTCGAACCTTGGACCTCTCGCTCAGTTATCGCGTAACCACTGAGCCACGGTTCCCACTAATAATGGTGGATTTACGAACTTAAAGAAAAACGAAGAACAGAATTCAGAAAACTGCTTAACAAGGCCAGGCTAAGCAAACAGAGGAAGGCTGGACTGTTTACAGATCCATAAGCACGAGAGACCTAAGAACAGTCAAAAGAGCCACCCGAGCATATAAGAGAAACGAATAAAATCTAAGTTTCCCCAATCACTATACCTTGTACTACAATGGATCGAAAATCGAATCTGAGTGCTCCTGGATTTTGAGATTTGCAAATTTGCGCCAATTATCATAGAACTAATGGAATCCGTTTAAAGGGGCTTTCTGTGTGGGCATTATTATTAACAATCCATTAAAATTCAAAAAGAAATTTAACAATATGTATCAAATTTCCAAAAACGACTGTGCCATAGCCGAGAAATAAGAACCAGTTAACAAGTATAGTATTGTTATATGTACGAATTTTTTTGGCGAAAACCTGCTACGACATCTGAGAGCACCCTAATTCAAATTTCGAATTTGATCAAAATCGTTAAAGCCGTCTTCGAGAAAATCGTTTGTTTTTAAAATCGGCCATTTCAATCCAAATATTAATTCGTTAGGGTCCAGAAAAATTATTTTTTTTTTTCAAAATCGGCAATTTCTTGTTAATTTTGGGGTTGGAATTAAAAATCCGATTTCTTCTTGAATTGTGGACCCACATATCCCAGACAGAATTGTGAGACTCACTTTATTAAGTTGTTTTATCATAGTAATATCTAGTTTGATCAAAATCTCGAGATCTGAAGAAAGTGCAGAAAATAACAATCGAGGCTGTGAAGTAGCTAAGGTCCTTCAAAAAAGACGGGATAAATTCTTATAGCCGCTGAATCAACACTCGAAACCGGCAAGTAAGGAAAAGCCTAAGACCGCTAAAGAAACAGTAGCAAAAGAAAATCCATCGGACTCTGGTCATAAAAACATTAAGGAAAAAGTGACAAAAGAAAAGCTTGACGGGAAAGTAAAATAAATAAACTTATTTTCAAGAGAATTAACATCGAAAATAATTGCCGTAACACGCAAACTTCAACGAGGACACGAATATTAAACGAATGTTTAAAATACTAACTTGGAACTAACGGACTCTTACACACACTTGACGAGTTAGAGATATTCATAGGAAAAAAAAAATATTGACATGTGCTTGATCTCCCACATCCATATGAAGAAGGAATCGCCTGCAAAGATACATAAGAGGCTACAGTGATTATCACGCTTGCACCCATCGTAAAAGGCGATCCATCTTTGTACATAAAAGACTATATCGAACATTTTGAAGACCTAAAATTAGAGCCTGAAACTATTGGGATTAAAGATGCATCTCACAAAAAGATAGAATGGTTTATGAAGCAGGATGGAAAATAATTGCCGTAACATGCACACTTCAACGAAGACGTGAATATTAAACGAATGCTTAAAATACTAACTTGGAACTAACGGACTCTTACACACACTTGACGAGTTAGAGATATTCATAGGAAAAAAAAAATATTGACATGTGCTTGATCTCCCAAACTCATATGAAGAAGGAATCGCCTGCAAAGATACATAAGAGGCTACAGTGATTATCACGCTTGCACCCATCGTAAAAGGCGATCCATCTTTGTACATAAAAGACTATATCGAACATTTTGAAGACCTAAAATTAGAGCTTGAAACTATTGGGATTAAAGATGCATCTCACAAAAAGATAGAATGGTTTATGAAGCAGGATGGTTGTACAGTTGTGATTTCCAATCAACGGGCAAACTGATTTACTAGCCAGCTGATACCACGAAAATACTCGACCTAATCGATTTCTTCATTGTAAAAAGAATATCTAACAATTTCATAGAAGTTGAAGAAGGCTTCGATCTTCGCTCTGGCCATTCTCCAGTAATTCTGACAATGAGTGAAATCCTAATTAAAAAATAACAACCAGCGAGATTAACTGGCCGAACTACTAATTGGAAAGGCTTTAAGAAAAAAATTGAAGAGAATATTGAATTCAGAATGTCACTTATGTACGAGTAAGACGCATTATGAACTTGAAATCCAAGTTGATTACCCCGTGTGCCGCGTGAAATAATACTCTCTATCAAAGAAAAAAGCCCACAAATTGAGGCCTAAAGTATGAAATAAAAGAAAAGGAGAAAAAAAAGCGCGTTAGAAATGGCAACAAAGTCGTTCTCCACAACATAGAGCACTGAATCACTTGTGTAATCTACTGAAACAGACTATTAGGATAGGACTTCGCTCGACGGCGGAAAAATAATTCAATTATTCACTTTGGAAAGCTAAGTAAAAGGCTCTAAAAGACCTAAAATCTCTGTGCCGCCAATCAAGAAAAATCATGACTAGAAGAGACTTTTAAGCCATCCGATGGTCAAGCGCTTATTCACAATATTAATGCGTCTGAAATAGCACTTGACAATCATACAATAACAACAGAGAACTTCTACAAATGCCGCTTAGAAAAGCGTTAAATAAGTTTCTCTATATTATAAATGCTGCGATTAAATTGGAATACGTCCCGAGTCAATGGAAAGTTTGTACTAAAACCAGAAAAACTGCCGAGAGACAGAAATCGAAGAGATCCACTTCGCTTTTTCCAATTATATCTAAAAATTTCGAGAGGAACAAAAGCATATCCCTGATTACCACTTTAGGTTCAGAAGTAAGCATTCAACCATTGATTGATGATCACTGATGTAATTGAGAAAACTCTTGGAAAAAAAAAACAGATTTGCTTAAGCGTATTTCTTGATGTATCACAAGCCTTTGATTGAAACATAAAGGCCTGAATTTACGATAGGTTCTACCGGAATAAACGAATACTCTCAATTTAAAGAAATTGGCGTACCTTAAGGAAGCGTTCTTGTTCCTTTTCTGTATCCTTCGATATCCGCAAGAAGTCTTAGTTACATTTGCTGATGACACTGCTATTCTAGTAATAGGTAACACGTTCGAAAAAATAACTGTAAAACTGTAAAGCGCTCTGAATAATATAAATGAATGAATGAATGCCTGGCGGATCACCCTCAACGAGACCAAATCTGTTCATGTAGATTTCACTTATAAGAAATCGAACAGCTTGCCTGTCCTAATAAACTCGGTCCGTATTCCATTCAGCAATGAGGCTAAATACCTCGAAAGGACACTCGACGCAAAGTTGAAATGGAAGTTCCACATGAAAAAGAAACTGCTCTTATACATTATGGTATACAACTCTGGGGTTATACCAAGAAAACTAATGCCAATATTTTACAAGTGATAAAAAAAATTTTCCATGCACCGTGGTACCAAATTTCCTCAAAATCCTTCAGGTTCTTTTCCTAGGCATGTGACATACTTTATGGCTAATCACAGTTTTTAAGAACTTTTGGTACTCAATCCCAATATCTTACAAGCCTCAATGAATTTTAGGTCCGACCATGTTACTAAAGGTGGCCAAACTGAAATTCGTCGAAATAAGTTCGGCTATTAAGAGGTATTTCCCTGATTTTTAAAAGATTTTAATTAGAAAAACTAGTACCTATAAGGATTTTTTTTCAAAGGCAAGTGGGCATGGCTTCCACCACTTGTAGTATAAATTCACCAATAAAAACTGGACGTGTCCCTATACAATACATAGGCAAGTATTGAAAATGGTAAGGGTTTGTCACAATGGTAAAAAACAGGACCAATGTTAACTAGGATTTTTTCTTTAACTTGATGAGAGGAACATGACTACAAATATCTCCCTAATCCATGACACCCTTGTATTACATTCAGTACTTGCTATTAAGAGTGAAGTTTTTTCGAAAATGTTGTCTTTAAAAAGCAGATCTCGACCGAATTCATCTACATTTATTTGTTAAAATCAATCAAACTTTTAGATACCATTTAGCAATTCATATATACAATATCCCATGAAATCCCTCTTTTCATTTGATATCAATCCTTCCCATTGTTCTTATTGTTCCAATTAAGTTGTAGACAGAAAATGTGAACGTTATCAGACGCCAATGTTTGCGAGTATTTCAAGTGATATGGTTGATTAACAGTGTTGTAAAATATCATAAGGACCCTCCTCATAGCTGTAGGTAGACCTCACTATGCTACTCTTGTGCACATTCATTGACTGCTTTTTCTATGGGAACCACATAAAGACATAATTCCTAGCATATTGCATGATTTATTCGTGGCGAGGCGAGTACAAAAGGAAGTGCACGACTGGGTCGGTTCGTACGTACATCTATATGTTGCTTTTTGATTTTGTTTAAACTGTTAAAAATATAAAGTAAAAACAAATTCTCAAAATTCTCTAGAACTTGGTATGTACATATCACATATTGTTTAAATATTGATTTCGAACAAAATCGATCCCGTCATAGCCGAGAAATAGCAAATTTTCAAAAACCAGATAAAAAGTAAAGCATTTTTGGCAAAAGCCTGGTATCATATATCTACTGTAACTCAAATATTAATTAATTTTGAGGTTATAATGCAAATTCCAATTTCGCCTAGAATTGTGAACCCAGTGGTCCCCAGATATAATGTTTGAACAAAATCCGTCAAGCCTTTTAAGTTGCAGTCGGACATGCATACAGACAAACTTTTGAGTTTCTCTATTATTATAGTAATATCAAGTTTGATCCAAATCTCGAAAATCGAAAATTTTCAGGAAACCAATACTTGCCCTTCTAAGTGCAAGTAAAAATAATATAATTTAAGTGGCATGAGATAAAAACAAAGAACAGTGGTATGATCATGAAGTCCTTTTTGGTAATTTTGTGTGCCTCTGCGGGCTGATTTTTATTACGAAATACGGATACAATTGCGGAGTAGTAGTTGTGGTGACCATTTAATTCACTCGAGGATTCAATAGGCGTGGATAGGTAATAAAATAGAAAAGGGATTTGTAATGAGTGCATAGTGGATTGTTAAAGACTGTTTTCTTGAGCACCTAGCCTGAATGTTATAAATTGATGGCAGCTCTTTGGTAATAGTAATGGATCTTTCGTAATGGTTAGTTATTGATTTTTCTTCTTTTTTTTAAAGCACATGCCATTACAATAATGAACAGACTACAACAAGGTAATTCAGAATGTAATCAATCAGTGAACAAAAACTTTTCCAAGATCAAAAACTGTTAATGACAGTACACGGTTGTCCGAGACTGTGAATTTATTTTTGTGTTCCATTAAATTGTCCATGTGTTGTATACAAAACAGGAGCAATGACGAAATGAACAGTGCTACAACCAAGTATATGCATTCTCATATATAAATTCCAGTTTTAACTCTTTATATTAAGCAGAACTTCACAGGATATTCAACGGACCAACAAAATAAATGGAAAACTTCAGCATAGCAACACAAAAATAGCACCAAAATAAGCATCACCATCAGGAATATATCAGGAGGGTGGTGTTTACACCGTGGCGAGCTTAATTAAAATGCGTGCGAGGGAAAATTGTGTCGCGAATAACGACTCGTATCCTTTATCCTTCCATAAGAATTTATTAAAATATATTATTAAGAAAGAATGAGATCAAACAGATGGGTTTAATAAATTATGGCAAAAATACCTTTGCTGCAATTACGAAAAGAATTAATTATCTTCTGAGTTTTTAATAAATATAATATGTTGAACAGAAGCGATTTTGTGAAAAAAATTGTAATAGATTGAGATGGTGTTTGAGACAGCATTCTCACACTCCATAAATACTCGATTTATGGTGTGTAAGAATGCAGTCCAAGACGGCCCATCAATTTGTCTGTTCTTTGTAGCTAAGATTGAATTAAAGCACTCAAATTGGGATCTTATACTGTGTACAAAATGACCAAATAAATAAAGTGCATGTCTGGGTCGCACGTACTTGCAGCAAATCACTCTGAAATTTTTCAAACTTGACATGCCTTCGCATATGTTAACTATTGCCTATATACGTATGTATGTCGATTTTAAAGAAAATCGTTTGCGTCGTATCCGAAAAATAACCGAATTTTAGAAGTTCGTTAATAAGTAAATTTGGTACGCCATCTAGTGGCATATGTCCTACTCCAAATATTACGAGTCGAATATTGGAATGGAAATTTTGATTTCTCCTCGAATTGATCGCATATGAAGTTTGAAGAAAATTCGTTTAGGCTGCAGTCGACCATACATATCGACAGACAGACAGATTCAATTTAGAGACTCACTTTTATTTAAATTCTCCATATAAAATCTCTCTTTTCTTGCCCTTATATGTAGGTGCAAGTAAAACGATTTAAGTTATTGTTTCTATATTTTGATCCAACTGAATCGGCTTAACAAATGACCTACTCTGTATTGCGATTCGAAAGCCAAAACTATTCTATTCTGAAGTTATTTTCGATGCTAATTACCAAAAAAAAAAAAAAAAAACTGAATGATTTTGGCATATCCTTTTCAGTTATTGAGTGTCTGTTAAAAATTATTCCCTTTTCAAATATTATAATCTTGTTTCGAATTACTAAGTGACAATTTTTCGTTTCCCAATGTTTTGAAGTATCGTTGAGCAATGCAGCCATTAGCCGTATACCATTCGGCCTGAGGAAGTATTCAAATGTGCATGCAAAAGCTATCAGCTGGACGTAGATGAATTGCGCAGTTACGTAGTTTAAACTAAAAAAGATGGCGATCGATTCAGCGCCTTCAAGTAAAAGAATATTTAAATACAAAAAGTAGATCGGTAATTATCTCTGCTAAGGAAATTCGAAAATTTACGAAAATTATACGAATTTTTCAAAACGTGGCTTATGTCCCACCAAATTAAATGAAAATCATTTTTATATTAATGCATCCGAAATTCAACTTTTTAAAAATCTTTACAAGGTAAGTGTCAAATCTTTTGAAAAACAGTACGAAATTTTCAAAAATGTCCGATTTTTTCCCAGAGTTAAAAATCAATTTCTAAGAAAGAATATCTCGAAAAATACTTGTTACGAAAAACATTCCGATAGAAATTTGCGGTTTGTAAGGTAATTTTTTCTGAAGTTAACGGAAAGCGTTTTTGAGTGGGAAGTTATAGAAAAAAGTGCTCTTTACAAAAAGATTTATTAAGGTCAAAATTTTAGGTGCCAAATTTGGCAACATTTTTCGAAAATTTTTACACCATGTTCATGGTTTCGGTACTTACAAGGTAACACAAATTAAGAACGGAACCCTTATAGTGAGAGTCAGTTATTTATCCATCCGTCTGTCCGTGTGTCTGCCACAGACTCGTAATTTTTGAACCGTTAGACGGTGAAAGTAATTTGGGAAGGAAATTTTGGCCAGATTTGAGTTTTGAGTCAAACAAAAATATTTATTTGTATGAAAACTATGTGGGTATCTGTAAATATGTTGAAAAATGTGTTGGCAATGGGCATACATAGGGGACAAAGATTGTTTTGTAAAGTTTATAAAAACATGAAAGGAAATATACGGTTTGAGTTCAGAAAACGTAAAAAAACAAAATCTAAGAAAACATAGAAGTTAGATCACAATGCTTTAATAGTAAAGTACCAAACTCAAAAAATCTTAAGAAAGTGTAGCATACATACACTATTACAATTACAATTGTAAAAAGTGACAACAACGAAAATTTATAAATGCACGCCTTGGTCTGGCGCAATTGCATCTATACACACATATGTATGTATGTTGTTTGCAAATAAATCAGTACGAAATTTGAATAGAAATATTATTTTGTTTTTTCAAAAATTCCGCTAAAAATGGAAACCAAAAACTCAACCCCTTCCTCAACTTATTTTCCAACCAATGTGTAGATACAAGTCTTTGCTAACAATCATAAATACTTCGCTGAAAAACAATGAAAATAAAACAAAGTTTTGGTGAGAAAGAGTGCGTTTCATTTAACATCTACGTCCAAGTGTTTGCTTGTACTATGCCAAGGCCAGTGGAACACTGCTATTATGTTATTATATATTATGTTAATATATTTTTTGGTTGGATATTAGATACGTTGTTTGCACATCTTCCCGTTGTCCTTTTAAAGCACGTGGCAGTTTTCAATAAACTGCCTAAGAACAGATTTTGAGAGGAAACTTATATATTTACTTTGACCCCACATTTGACGAGAGCTGGTTGGTATTATACATACATTTATGTGTAATCAGCATAATAGTTAAATTCTGGAGAGATTGAGTTGTGCTTAAGAGCCCGCTTGTCCTGGCCTTGTTGAAACTTGATATGACACAGTTAGTAAGGCAGCTGTACCTGAGGTTTTCCATCGTTACTTCCTATGCAGGTACGAGGGCAAGATGAAAAGTTCTCGGCCTGACAATGAAAGACTGCGATTTTCAGTTAAAAAATGACTTTATTTTTCTACATAATCTCCCTTGCCTTCAACACACTTGGTCCAGCGTTTCTCCAACATCAGTATTACTTCTCGGAAGTGAGAGTCTAGAAGGCTGCGAAAATATTCATATACGGCCCTCTCAACTTCTGCATTGGATGCGAAGCGCTTCCCAGAAACAAATTTCTTTAAGTTTGGGAATAGATGGAAGTCTAAGGGTGCCAAATCAGGTGAAGAAGGAAGATGGCCGAGCAGATCGTACCCCAAAACCCGCAGTTCTCCCATCGCCAACGCACACTTGTGTAAAGATGATTTTTTTCTTCTTCAAGCCAGGTCTCTTCTCGCGAATTTTGGCATCCAGCTGGTCAAGAAGGTTGGAGTAATATTCGCTTGTAATTGTTCTGCCTTTCTCAAGGTAATCAATGAACAGGATCCCTTTCGCATCCCAAAACACACTGGCCATGACCTTTCCGGCAGATGCGATCGACTTCGCTTTCTTTGGCGCTGAACCACCGGCTTCCACCCACTGCCTCGACTGCTGTTTCGTTTCTGGCGTGTAGTGGTGGACCCATGTCTCATCCATGGTGATAAATCGCCGCACAAAATCGATCGGATCCCTATTGAATCGGTCCAAAGATTTCCGCGAAAATCGTTTGCGCATTTGCTTTTGATCGGCATTCAGCAAATGCGGCACCCATCTTGCGCAGAGCTTTCGCATCCCTAAGTTTTTGTGCAAGATGTTTCACACCCTCTCTTCCGATATACACACAGTCTCAGCTATCTCATTCACTTTCACTCGCCTATCGTCCAACACGATGTCATGCACTTTTTCGATGGTTTCGAGTGTGGGTGCGGTTTTTGGCTTACTTCACGTGGGCCATCTTCGAGGGACGTGCGACCACGTTTAAATTCAGCTGCCCACTTTTTAACGGTTGAAATGGAAGGAGCAGAGTCCCCGTAAACTTTTGTCAACTTTGGATGAATTTCCTTATGGGTTAATCCATCCAAAACGAAGAATTTTATCACCGCACGATATTCAAGTTTATCTATTTTAACGAAAAACACGCAAGACATCTACTGCAAAAATTCGTGTAAAGAAATTACTTGCGACAGTTGAAACTTGTCATACGAACTAATGAAAAGTGCACCCAGGTAGGAAACATAATTTTTTGCTGATTGGAACGCCATCTCTGCGTCAATCGTCATCGCGGGCGATTTCAATATAAACAATTCGGATTGGCTTCAACATTCTGGCCAGTCAACACCCGAAGGAAGGTATGTTGAACTCTTCGCTGAGGTAAACAATTTGACTCAGCTTGTAAATGAGCCTACACGTATACCGGACACTGAAATTCATTCCGCCAACACTTTGGACTTGTTTCTTACTTCGCACAAACCAAGTAGTCCCCATGGATGACTGGGAAATTGTTGCGGTAGAAGACACCGAAGATGGTAATAAGTTAATCTTCGTTATGGAGGAACCTCCGGAGCTAATGAAAAAATAGAAACTGATGCGGCTCTTTTTGGAGCTAGTGAGTTCTCACTGATACTCACAAAGAAGGCGCAGCCTAATGAGACGGCAATTACTGCGAAGAGTACCTTGACTCCCAATGAAGGTAGTACAAGCAAATCTTCATCACAGTGAGGCCGCCTCGGTCAACCTTATGCTGCTCCTTCGTAAAGAGCAGCTTGACTTGGCCCTAATCCAGGAACCATGGATTCTTCATAATCGGGTGAAAGGATTGGGATCATACAACTATAATGTAGTTTACAATGGTAGCGAAGGTAAGGTAAGAACTTCTATCGTTGCCAAGAAAGATCTTCACGTACTAATGCTCTCCAATTACAGCTCGGGGGACCAAACGGTGGTGAAGGTAAAGGGGAAGGACAACACATACACTCTGGCGTCGGTATACCTACCATAAGACGAAGGCATTGATGTCCCCTCCGGTAAAGTTAAGGCATTGATAGCAATGTCTCAACAAGGTAAGAAGAACTTAATCTTAGGCTGTAATGCTAACGAGGCGAGATTTTGTTCAATTATATCCTAAGTACTAACCTAACTATATGTAATCGTGGCAATACACCAACTTTTATTACAACCAATAGCAGCGAGGTTCTTGATATAACACTCTTATATGCAAATAGCACCGCAACACCGCAAAGAGTGCGTTTCATTTAACATCTACGTCCAAGTGTTTGCTTGTACTATACCAGCGCCAGTGGAACACTGCTATTATATTATTATATATTAAATTATAGTTCAACAGTATCGACTTCCAAGATTGAACTCCAGTTGGAGTTCGGCTGGCTACAGAACTTTGATATATTCAGGGTTTTTAAAAAAATTTCCACACTAGCCACACAGTCAATTTTGGACTGTGTCGCAGTCTTTATACAATCCCATTCCATTCTGGTTGGGAAACCTACAGCGAAATCTTTGTAATGAACACAACAAACTAGTTTAGTGATGAGTTCAGGATGTTACGAGTATTTTGATCGTGAGCTTCAGCAGCCCAATAGTTAGCATTCTTTGAAGCAGACTGCGCTGCCAAACACGTTGTTTTTAATATGTAGATTGAGAGGTAAGACCACACACGACCACAAAGCTCCTGTGGAGCTTGAGTGGAGCGGCCGTAGGAAAAAAACATAGATGAGAGGAAAAGCTGTTATGCGAGAGGTTTTCATGTATTTTTTTAACGAAGCAGGAATGCCTGCGCGAGGCTGTTAGTACATTGGCTGGATTCCCCATTTCTGAAATGCTTTCTTGACCCGCTGCTCTATATTTAATTCACCTGACTTTCATGTCTTACCTCAAACTGCTTCTATTTTATCCCCTCCAGATTTAGGATACTCAGGATGTAATTCGATTGATTAAACACTGAGTTGGTGTTATAACGCTTTTCTTCAATCTTCATAACCAAATGTCACATCTTCCTCTTAGCAAAACCGTGCTCTGTTAATAACGAAGCATTCTTTTTAATTCCATATTTACGAGTATACTCGTATCCACTTCCGCCTTGACTAATTTATGGACAGATTGCACAAGAAAATAGAAAAAAAGAAAGTATAAAATACTAATCCAACGGAAATACGAGTACTGAAAATTTAAAGTGCTTCCGTTGTGATTAGTATAAAAGAGGGACGCGCTGATGTCCTTTCATACGTTGCAATTCTTTCCTTCCAAGGATTAAGTTAGTTGCCTAATATTTCAACATAATCTATTTAATTCCTTTTTTTAAGTAAGTTTTTTTTTGAAAATAATGTCAGACTCATGTGTGAGAAAGTCGACAAAACTCTGCCTTTCTCTCATCTGAATTTTTTGTTTGCGCGAATTTTAAGCTTCTTTCAACGAACGCCACGAATTTTTAAGCTGTTAATTGAAAAACAGAAGGAAAATTAGAAACGTAATCGGGAAAACAATGGGAACTTAAATGTGGCAGTGCTTCTCACGATGTTTACTGAGTGAGATATCAGTTTGGTAAATATTTGATTCGGTCCCTGAAAGTGAAACGGAAATTACAAGAAGATTTTATGTATTTTTCTAGGAAGCAGAAAAGTGATAAAAACCCATAGCTCAGGAACTTTAGTTCAGTAAGTATCTTTCGCGGATCTTTTGAGGAGGGAATGTATTCAAATCTCTTTGGTAAACAGTACTGATATGTTTTCGCTGTCAAATATTGACACATGGGAAGGTAAAGAAAAAGAATAACGACAAAGGTATGAAGATGTAGATGTATAAGAAGAAGGCAAATGAATGGAGAAAGCAAATAAAAACTCTTGAACAGGGTGTTAAAATAACAAATGTCCACAAATGGGTGTTAGGGTGGCCTACGGTAGATCTAAAATAGTGTCTGATTACAAGCATATATGTGATCTTATATGGAGGAGGCTTAAAATTGGTAACATGATCCCGCCAGCAAAATCTGTTCCATATTGTAATTTCACCTTTCCTTAGGACAGTATTCGAAGAGGTTAATGTTAATGTAATTGGTGCTGATGAGGTTTATAAAGTCCAAATAACACTGTGAAATAAATAAAGTGAGCGCCTGGAAATTTGAAATTTGAGTAGTCGTTAGATTGTATTTTTCCCAACAAACAATTTATTTTGACAATTTTCTAAAACTTGGTATTTCATTCCTTGTATATGTTTTTATTGTTAAGGTATTGATTTTGAACAAAATTAAAAAATTCGTAGCCGAGAAATGGCTAAATCAGTGTAACATGATTTTTATTTGCCAAAAGCCTTTTACTCCATCTTATAGCATGTGTTAAACGTAACTCAAATATGAGATTTGATCAAAATCGTTGGATCCGTTTTCGAAGAATTCGAGTTGTGACCTGATGCTAGGTATGAAGTTTGAACAAAATCCGTCCAGCTGTTACACAGAGATCGACTAACCGACAGACATATAGACAGAATTGAGAGACGCACTTTTTTGAGTTTTCCTAAACTCGAGATCGAAAATATTCTCGATCCAATACTTGCCCTCTCAAAGACAGAAGATTCTTCTTAAAATGGCAGATTAAGTTGCCTTGAGAAAGGTCCAGGTTATATAGGAACCTGAGGAATGCTCTTGAAATCTTTTCCGAAATGTTTGTGTCTGCGCCGACCTTTTGCGGGCATTCTGGTTGTCTATTACAAATGTGACACGGGGTTATAAACTTTTGTCTAGCTTGTTTATATGATAGTTGAGTGACCAGTGACAGGTGAAGTCTGAGAAATTTCTGACTTGTCTGAAGATTTGATGAGCTTATTTTTGACCAGTCGTAACCCTTGAGATATTGAGAGTTCTCAAGCCTTAAGCCTTAGATGCTGCTTGGGTGCCTAAAAAGATGTTGATTTGGAACCTTCGAGAGTAGCGGTCGTATTGGGCGCAATAGAAGGAGGGCGCCGAAGCAGGGCGCCGTTGCTGTTATTACTGTATTAACACACATTTTTTGTTTTATAAATATTGCCTAGTAGTGAATTCTATAAGCCCTAACTTGATAGCCCGAGCGAAATAAATAGAGGACTAAAGAAAACCAAGTAGTCCATGAATCTCAGGAGAACGTCATGAGTGGCATTCTCAACATAAGCATTAATTTCCACGAGTATGCGCGATGTACATTTATTTGATATCGTGAGTATAAGATTGGGAGAGCGTACCCTTTGGAAGGCTTGTTGAGAATCTAAAAGCTAATCCTGGTTATTTACTTATTTTCATAAAACAAAATGTTTGCAAGATACTTGAAGATATGATATCTTACGATTAAGCATCTCAATATAAACTAATTTAACTATTTAACGTTTAAAATTATATACAATATATGTATATGTATTGTATTGTAATATGCGAGCTACGGCTCGAGTAGATAAAACAATTATTCTGTGAAATTATTTCTTTATTTTCTACTCTATAGAACAATTCAAGTTCACACTATACTATTCTTCGCAAATTCTTTTCTTACAATGTCTCTTTCCTCTCAAATCACTTTATCTCCTTTCAATTACTTAATTCACAAATCCAAACTAATTACTTTTTCTTGTTCACTCTCAACTTTCAATTTATCACCAAATTACAACTTCGCCCATTATCACTTTTCTAATCTCTTCGCCACGGTTCTAAACCAACTGTCCCTTTTTTTGATCGCCATCTGTCCTTATATAGCAGAAGTTTCTGATAGCCAGAAACTTCTAGCAAATTCTTCGACCACTGGAACAAGAGAAATAATTCTTGCAGTTATAATCTCCTTTTATCCCTAATATTATTCGTCTCTTTCGTTGACATGAGCTGTGGAGACTTCGTCCCAGACACGAACCTCGAATGAAAGGACAGTTTGAACCAAAATTCTGCCAGAATGGAAAGTCACTTCGGAATTTGTTGCGTCATATTTTTAGGGGGCGTAGTTATTATTATGCTACACTGCCCCCCTCTTAGACGTGTTCGTCCCGAACAAGTGCATCCTCATTTCGGCCATTGTATCGACTCAGTCGGTCCACATGAACCACTTTCATTTTGGCCCTTGGTCCTCGCTGGATGCGGTAGACAACATCGTTGATGCGGGTTACTATTCTGTAGGGACCTTCCCAGTTCCGCTGTAATTTAGGTGATTTCCCCTTTTGGCGATGGGGATTATACAGCCACACCAGATCTCCTTCCTGGAATCCTGACGTTGTTGCCTTGGCATCATACCTGGTCTTCATGCGGTCGCTCGTCATCTTAATCTGGCTTCTGGTCCTTTGGTGTATGTCCCTAAGCCTTTCCCTAAGGTCCGCCACGTACTCTTCTTCATTTCTGGGCTCATTGGTAGGAGATCCAAATTTCACCTCACTGGGTAAACGAGCTATTCCACCAAATAAGATTTCGAACGGCGTATGTCGAGTAGTGCTATGCACGGCACTTCTATAGGCCATCAAAAACAAGGGAATCTGCCGGTCCCAATCCCGTTGGTAGTCACCTACGACCTTCGAGAGATGTTCGTCCAAAGTCCTATTGAAACGCTCCACCATACCGTCCGACTGTGGATGAAGCGGGGTTGTCCTTGTCTTTTTGATTCCGAGTAGTTGACACATCTCTTGGAAGATTCTTGACTCGAAGTTCCGCCCTTGGTCAGAATGCAATTCCAAGGGCACACCGAATCTGCTAACCCAATTGTAGACGATCTGCTCCGCCACGGTTCTGGCTTCCTGGTTGGGGATCGGAAACGCTTCCGGCCACTTACTGAAGTAGTCCATCACTACGAGTATATACCGATTACCATTGTCGGTTTCCGGAAAGGGCCCTGCGATGTCAATGGCGATTCGTTCGAAAGGTGCTCCCACGTTGTATTGGTGCATCTTACCTCGAGTTTTGATTCTCGGACCCTTGCTAGCTGCACACACGTCGCATTTTCTGCACCAGTCTTCGATATCTTCCTTCGCTTTTAACCAATAAAAACGTTCTCGTACCTTTTCTAGCGTCTTATTCACTCCCAAGTGGCCTCCGGTCGCCCCGCCATGCATTTCCTGTAACACCTCCTTGACCCTCGTCCGCGGTACGACAAGCTGCATTACAAACGATTTTCCGTCGGAGGATTCCCATTTTCTTCTCAGAACACCTTCTTGGACATGGAGGGAGTCCCACTGCGCAAAATATGCCTTTAAGGTCGGGCTTCTGTGAGAGATGTCCTGATGATCCGGTTTCTCCATGTTCTCCTTCCAGGCCAGAATCGGCTCGATATCGGGGTCTTCCTTCTGAGCGTTCCGGATCTCATCTACGCTCCAGCCGGCGATAGGTTCGGCTCTCATTCTTTGGATGGAAACCAGCTCCCGTTCTTCCTGACGCGCACAATGTTTACAATCCGTTCTGCATGGTCTCCGGGACAGTGCATCCGCATTAGAGTGGAGTTTTCCTTTACGATGCTGTATTTCGTAGTCGTAGATTTGCAGCCTTTCGATCCATCTTGCGACCTGACCCTCAGGACTCTTGAACTGTAATAGCCATTTTAATGCTGCATGGTCTGTGCGAAGAACGAACTTCCTCCCGTAGAGGTATTTGTGAAAATGCTTCGTAGCCAAGATCAAAGCTAGAAGTTCCCGCCTTGTCACGCAGTAGTTCCTTTCTGGCTTAGAGAGCACCTTGCTGAAGTACGCAACCACCTTCTCTTGGCCGTCATGCACCTGGGAGAGTACGGCTCCTACCCCGACATTACTAGCATCTGCATCCACAACGAACGTTTCCCCGGGAGTGGGGTAAGCCAGTATCGGGGCATCGCATAGCCGTTGTTTAAGTGCCTTGAAGCTCTTCTCGCACTCAATTGACCATTTGAATTGTTTTCCCTTTTCCGTCAACTGGTGCAGGTTCTTTGCGATCCCGGCAAAATCCTTCACGAACCGTCTGTAGTAGGTGGCTAGGCCCAGGAAGCTCCTTAGTTGGTGTTTGTCTTTGGGGACTGGCCAGTTTTTCACCGCTTCGACCTTCTCCGGATCGGTTCTCACTCCTTTCGCTGAAATTATGTGTCCCAGGTACTTGACTTCCGCTCTAAACAGGGCGCACTTCTTGGGGTTGAGCTTCAGGTGGGCACTTCGAAGCCTTTGAAACACATCCCTTAGATTGTCTCGGTGTTGCGCAAACGTTTTTCCTACGACGATGACATCATCCAAGTATACCAAACAGGTTTTCCATGTTAACCCTTGCAGGACACATTCCATCAATCGCTCGAAAGTCGCCGGAGCATTGCACAGCCCGAATGGCATTACCGTGAATTGCCATAGCCCATTTCCTGCGGTGAAGGCGGTTTTCTCCCGGTCTTCTGGATGGATCTGTACCTGCCAGTAGCCACTCTTCAAGTCGAGAGTGGAAAACCATCGGGCTCCTGATAGTGTGTCTAGCGTGTCGTCAATCCGTGGCAGAGGGTAGCTGTCTTTCTTGGTGACGTAATTGAGCTGCCGATAGTCCACGCAGAACCGCGTGCTGCCATCTTTCTTCTTAACCAGTACAACCGGTGATGCCCACGGACTTTTGGAACTTTCAATCACACCTTCTTTCTCCATTGCCGACACCATCTCTGCAACTTCTGTCTGCTTTGCCAATGGAAGGCGCCTAGCAGGCTGACGAATTGGTCTAGTATCACCAGTGTCTATTCGATGTTGTACCAGGTGTGTTCGGCCGTATTCTCCGTCCTGTGCGGCAAATACATCAGCGTACTCATTGATAAGATTCTCTGCCATAGTTCGCTGCTCCTGATTCAGCTCACTGGACTGGAGAATCGTCTCTCTCGTTTCCGCTGTCCAAGGTGATGGGAGAGGTTTTGAAGCATCACGTTCAGATATTGTTGCGACGGCGGTAATCGGCGTGCATTTTCCAGTCACCTCCCCTCGCCTTAGTTTGACAGTGTGTGGTCTTGCGTTCAAAACTCTCACTGGAACCATGGTGTTCTTTGGTTCGACTAACGTCTTTCCCACGATGTAGTCTTGAGAATTCTTCTCTGGGTCTGGTTCTACTATGTAGAATCGGTGGCTCCCAAGATAACCTTCCAGCTTCGTCCAAATGATTGTCTCTGAAGACGGCGGCAAAACTTCGTCTTTGCTGATGACTGTCCTGAGAGTTACGGCATTCTCATTTCCGTACACCATCGGAATCTCCACATTTCGATACCTCAGTACTTGCATCCCGATGTCCAAGATTACTTCATTTGCTTTCATGAAGTCTATTCCGATGATGCACTCGTCGCATATATCTGCCACCAGAAACGCATGGGCGAACGTCAGTCCTGCCAGAGTAATCGTAAGACGAACTTCTCCAAATACCTTCGCCATTTCCCCTGTTGCAGTCTTCAGGCAGTAGCTGTTGGTGTTGTGCAGCCAGGAGCCTTTGACGATATCTCTTCTTACAATGGAGGCGGTGGCACCTGTGTCGATGGTGGCTACGCACTTCTTCTTGTTGATTAGTGCCTCCACTGTCAGGCTCTTGTTACCCCGTTTGGTTTGCGAAACTTGAATGGTGGTCCTGGGGGCCTCGATTCCAGTAACCAACTTCTGCCCCGCGAAGTTGGTCCTTACGCATCCCCCGACTGCTGGTTTTGGGAAGTCTGACCGACAGGATGCTTCCTCTCTGCTTCTCCTACTTCCGCAATGTGGACAATTTCCTCGTCTAGGTGCACTTCTGCACTGCCGTTGTAGGTGTCCGGTTTGGTTGCAATTCCAGCAACGGATTTGACTTCCGCGAGCTCTGTCTTCATCCATGACGGCTGTTCTCTGGCATGAGCATTCCACGACGGACATTTCCCTGACACGGTGTATTCCCTGGTATGCTTGCTCCGCAGCCTTCATTGACAAAGCGAATGCCAATGCCTCGGGGAGTGTTCGCTTTTCAGCCATCCTTACAGCCATTTGCAGTTGTCTGTCCTCTATGGCCTGAATAAAAGCTTCCACCGCCATTTCGTTGATAAGCTCCTCACCGGCTTTAGGGTATGAAAGATGGGCTAGTCGCTCTATATCCGCTTGCAACTGTTGGAGCGTTTCCCCCCTTTTCTGGACTCGACTACGCAGCTGAACCCTGTACACCTGCTGCATGTGTTCATCCCCAAACCGCATCTCGATAGCCTGAACCAGAGAGTCGTAGTTCTGCTGTTTATCTTCCGGGATGGTCTGCAAGAGCTCCGCAGCTGGACCCCTCAGTGCAAGCGTGAGTGCAATAGACTTCTCTTCATCGTCCCAGCTATTGGTCATTGCGGCCGCTTCGAATTGCCTCTTATAAATTGGCCATGATGTTTGACCATCGAAGATAGGAGGCTGCATCTCCTTTCTTCTCAGACCGTCAGTGGAATATTCCCGTGCTTTCTGTCTCTTCACGTTGCTGAGCTCCTTAGCAAGACTTTCGACTTGCTTTTCTACTTTTTCAAACTGAGTCTCTATCTTCCCGAACTGAGTTTCATGTTTCTCAAAATTTTCATCGAATCTAGTTTCGACTTTTTCGAGTTGCGTCTCGACCTTCTCGATTTTCTCTTCGATCACTTCGAATTTGGATTCCAAGTTCTTGTTTTGCTCATCAAGTTTACTTTCCAGAGCATCTAGAGAATTCTTTTGTTCGTCCATTGCTTTCTTTTGTTCGTCCATTGCTTTCTTTTGTTCGTCCATCGCTTTCTTTTGTTCATCCATTGTTTTCTTTTGTTCATCCAGCTTAAGTTCTATAGAATTCTTTTGGTCATCGAGCTTATGACTTTGATCTTCTATTGCTTTCTTTTGTTCGTCCATGACTAACTTAAGTTGCAGGAGCAGACTTGTTATACCCGGGTCGGCTACTGTACTTGCTGGTTCCTCTTCCACGTCAAACTCTATGTCATGCGGATTTTCACCTTCCTGCGTTACTGCTTCTTCCAGACGAATCAGCAGGGCATCTTTTCCCCCAGTTGTGTCGAGGTTCCGCTTACTGAGTTCTGCCTTTAGTTGAGTTATAGTTAGTTTTCCCAATTTGCGACCCATTTTGCGCAACTAATTAACTCAACACAGAAATGGTTTTTTTTCTTTTTTTTGTGCAATTTCACACCACGGAAATAGTTATTCACAGAATAAGTTTTATCCCGCTTCTGACACCAATGTAATATGCGAGCTACGGCTCGAGTAGATAAAACAATTATTCTGTGAAATTATTTCTTTATTTTCTACTCTATAGAACAATTCAAGTTCACACTATACTATTCTTCGCAAATTCTTTTCTTACAATGTCTCTTTCCTCTCAAATCACTTTATCTCCTTTCAATTACTTAATTCACAAATCCAAACTAACTACTTTTTCTTGTTCACTCTCAACTTTCAATTTATCACCAAATTACAACTTCGCCCATTATCACTTTTCTAATCTCTTCGCCACGGTTCTAAACCAACTGTCCCTTTTTTTGATCGCCATCTGTCCTTATATAGCAGAAGTTTCTGATAGCCAGAAACTTCTAGCAAATTCTTCGACCACTGGAACAAGAGAAATAATTCTTGCAGTTATAATCTCCTTTTATCCCTAATATTATTCGTCTCTTTCGTTGACATGAGCTGTGGAGACTTCGTCCCAGACACGAACCTCGAATGAAAGGACAGTTTGAACCAAAATTCTGCCAGAATGGAAAGTCACTTCGGAATTTGTTGCGTCATATTTTTAGGGGGCGTAGTTATTATTATGCTACAGTATGTAAATTGATATTCAAAAGGGATGTTTAAATCTATATTTTATTGTGTAAAAATATCTTCCTCTGAAATACGCATGATGAGCTGAATTCCTAATAGAAAGTTGTTAAGATGAGAACCACTTGCACATCTCTTTTTTGTTCTTTATAATTTGAGCGCGCCAAAGGGGATATGAATACTCTCATATTATTTCAGAGCACGGCGTTTGGAAAAAGGGGTAGGGGAACAGAGGAAAAGCCTAGAGCCTGGTAGATCATTTCACATTTGTGTCATTTGGCTTGGCTTATAAACGAACCCCTATATTTGACAGTACGACCGAAGTTGGGCTTAAGGGTGAACTGATGTGCATTCGATGCATGACGCGTATTTCAGGTGAAATTTTTAAGGGGAGGAATGCAACTGGCTATTTCACTGGAGCATTTTTTATAAAAAAAAAAGCGATAAAATGGGGAAAGACATGAAACCTTTTTACGATGTTCAAGTCAATGTATGGAGTTCAAAATGTTTCAATTGCGATTATGTAAGATTAAGTCTAGAATGTGCAGAACGCTCTTGGGTGCACCAGACAAGATGTGGACGTTATATTACAGTTTTGGGCGGATGAAAGCCATATAAATTGAGGCCAGATCAGGCGGGGTAGAATATTTCTTGCACCGCTTTAGGAATCCTAGACATTTTGCAGATCTTTGGCGATGTCGAATATGTGATCATTCCATCGAAGATGGTTTATTAATACACATACCGAGAATAGCAAGTCTTTCGGTTTCAGCGATGCAAGTACCATTGATAATGATTGATGGTTGTGGTTTCGCTTGAGAGACAGAAGACAGAATTGTGTTTTGGAAGCATTAAATTCCACATTGTTGACTGAACGCCACTTGATTATGCTGTTCAGGTCGGAATTTAATGTGATTAACATACGTTGCCCTTCCTCTTCTACGGCTGAAAAGCAGGGACGTGAGTTTGAAGTAGCAGACAAGAGATTAAGAGTCCGAGACAAAACAGAGCCTTGGGGAACACCAACGACCATATGGTGAATTGCAGACTTGAAGCCACCCAAGACAACTTGTATTGAACGCCCCGAAAGGTAATCGGTAATCCATTGAAGAAGAAACTCATTGACGCCATATGCACGCATTTTCGACAAAAGAGCCTGATCCCAAACTTTGTCAAATGCCATGCTAAGAGCAACCATCTTAATTTCGGCGAAGTGATGAAGAGATTGGTACCGCTTGGACCTGTTGCTACGAAGACCATACTCATCGAGGAGTTTCATGAATCGAGATATTTTATAAGCTGAAGATTTATCAGCGTTTCCATGACCTTGGACAGGAGAGACGTAAGTGCAATGAACATCTCTTCAGAACTATGTTGGAAATACCATCTGGACCAGCGCATTAGTGTATGTTAAGACCTTTGAGTACTCCTGCAACTGTACGAGTGCGAAAGTGGACTTGTACCATGGGAAATTCGACGCTCAAGTACATATAGGTGGAGACAAAGCATTATCTGGCAGCGTGAAGTTCGCTGCAAAGTGTGCAGCAAGCAGATTAGCTTTGTCTAAGGAGCTTACAGCTAGAATGTCATTGTAAATGAGCGTAGACTGAATTTTTAATATTTTTGACTAATAATCAAAAATGTTTACTACCTTTGGGACATTGTAGGATCTTTTACCTCAATTAAGCATCAAATTTGTCAGAAGTTGAGTTGCTGTCCGCACTGGGCTGTTGTAAATAAAGTGGTAAGTAATACCACTATGCACATAAATAGCGAGGCCGCGGTGAGCAAAGAATAATGACACTATATTATAAATAAAATTCTTTTTATCGAGTCTGAAATAGATCCTCATGTCAGAGTTAGTGGTAAAGCCTAAGTTAAGATATGGAATAATACTCCCATTCAGAACTATAGGGGGAATATCTAGAGGATTGAGTTCTCTTCTGGAACATGTTGCTATGGTCAACAGTTCCCGATGGATTCAAATTCAGTTTATTTAAATCAGACCATAACTGAATGCCTATTATTAGATCCTCATTCACACTAACCATACAGTCCTCCATCAAACCTATTGGACGAGAAAAATAAACCAAAACATCATCAACATACATATGTACTTTGTAATTAAGGTCAAGAAGATCGTTCATGAACATGGAAAATAATAAGGGTCCCAGTACAGAATCCTGTGGGACGGTAGACTAAGCGAAACAAAAGGGCTAGTCGCCCCCAACTCCGTTTTAACTACATGAACCCGATTCGTCAGATACTCTTATATCTAAATATAGTCGAATACTTTTGAAAAATCCAACGAAAACAGGAGACTAATGTTGTCAAGATAAAGAGGAAATCAAAGGTAAACAGTTGCGGAACTGCTATTCTTGTTGCGAAATCCAGAATGCCACCTAGAGAGTTTGTTAGTGAAACTCGGTAAGATACTTTATAAAGCGCCTTAAGCAATCACCTCCGATCATCAAATCAAAATCGTGAAAAAGTGACTTAGAACGCTTTCAAACTCCCCGATTGCAGTGGGGTGCGATGTCTCGTCACCCTGATTCTAAACCTTTTACCTAGGCATATTCGCAATTCGGTCGATATAAAAATAAATAAATGCTAGTAGCTAATAGCTTACAGATGGCATACGATTTTATCTGAACGGTGAATTGAGAACCTTGTCATGACAATTATACTTTTGATAAAATTTGAACTTAAGTTCGACGCAGTCCAACTCACCCATTACTTGACCCACAATTAAAGACATCATTTAGTTCTAATCTTTCGTATTTCGAAGGTTACAAGGATCATGATAATCTAACTATGTCCATGTCTACAAGTTTTATATAAGGATATTTAGTTTATTCATTATTAATTAGTCCAAGTCTTGTTACTTGCGATATTTCGGGCGTGGCTCTATACGTTAAAAAAATGCTGAAAGAAATACCGCGTGCGTTACTTTTTTTGAATACAGGATGAGGGTTAAGTTTAAATATCGAATAGTACAGGATATTTCATCTGTTGGCTTTGAAATATGATATCCCTTACCTCTCGTTTATCTTTTTATCTATTAGTCTCTTTCTGAATGCCCTTGTATATTCTCTTAAAAACTAAAGCCATACGTGATCATATATCTTATCTCTTAGCGTCATGTATGTATGTTCCATTAATTCTACCATACAAATTTACGTGATCATTCGGTTCAGACACTTCTCCACTAGGTTCTCTTACTCTCCACTACTTCTTCATTATCGCCAACATCGTCAACATTATCGTCTGTTGGATTACCACCTTACCTTTCTTCGTGTACAAAGAAGAAGAAAAAAAAAACATTTATTTTTTTTACTTTTTCTTCGAACATATCCGGTTCTTTCATGGCCATGATCTTTCGTACGGACCAAACTAAAGTGTAGATAGTTTGCAGAAGTCTTCGACCGCAAGAAGACCTTAAAGAATTTCTTTCGTCAACCTGCTTACCAGTGGTAGGAGAAATCCAATCGGTTGGCTACGAACACGTCGAATATCGGAAATATACATCCGTGCATCTGCAAGAATATTGCAAACAGATTTATCATTTTCGGTCCTTGTGAGCGGGT
Source organism: Pocota personata (assembly GCA_963082735.1). NCBI lineage: Eukaryota > Metazoa > Arthropoda > Insecta > Diptera > Syrphidae > Pocota > Pocota personata. The sequence goes on from OY720430.1 coordinate 144,799,047, forward strand.
CGCATTGCTTTTTTGTATCCGTTTCTTCTTCTATCCTTGTGTATTTCTGTTTTTGGTTGGTGTTTCCAAACACATGGTTTCAGTGCTTTCAAGTATTTTGTTGAAGAAGAATTTTTTTTTTATTTTAATGAAACTTGAAAAAAGTATCTACGACAAGATACACTCGTGAAAAACGGTAAAAGTTTTAAAGTGAAAACTTTTTTTCACCTCATGCCTGTTTGATCCTAAGGAGTTAGTTTAAAAGAAAAGTAAGAAAAAAAAAAAAAATCCCGACCAAATAGTAACGTGTGAAAAAGGGGAAAGAAATAGCAGCAACAGGATACTTCCGCAAGAGAAAAAGATCTCAACTGCAATTTACCATCAAGTGTAAGTACTCACCATTCATCACTTACCATTAGAAACACCAAAACCACCAGCAGCAGTAGCACCATCACACTTCTCTAATCAAGCGGATTATCCATGAATGATTATGGTGCAAGGAAGTATCTATATCCTGTGTATCTGTGCCTGTACCCAAACCTGTTTCTCAGCGAGGATATGGGTGAGGTTTACAGTGATTATAGTCACCTCACACACGCTCTGAAAATGTTCAACGAATTGATAAATGACCATGGTACCCAAGAATGAAGGTGCAAAAAAAAAGAAAATTCACCAAAGGGGGACAGAAAGAGAGAGTATAGAAAGAGGAGTAGGAAGGATTCGTGAACAGGAAGGATTTCATGCACTTATGTCGAATTGTGAATACTTTCACACTCCTTGCAGGTACCTACATAGTAAGCACCTTAGATGGTAGAGAATGTGATATGAAAAATTGAATTTATGCTTGGCATGTGTGAAGATGAATGTGCATATTGAGTTTTTGTAACGGACAGCAAAGGCAGAGAAGGGACATTAGGAAATTTTAATAGGATGTTTATAGTTTGTTTGTTTGCTTACTAGTAGTAGTGGTGCTGTATGCTAGGATCAATAGCAAGTGGAATTTTAATATGTGCAAATGTGGGGATAAAAAGATTTCAAAGCTGATCCAATGGCATTAGAACCGTGAACAGTCAAAATACCTTAAATAAATACTGGTCCAGTATGAGTATTTTTAAACATGTATGTAAATCTGTGTCTCCCAAGCTGAAAGCTTTTCCTCAATAACTATCGAAGTGGATCCAGTATTTAAACAATAATTTTATCTTTCAAATAAGTTTTAACTTTAACCCTAAAGTCAGTGGTTAAAATAGTTAAATTAATTCAACAAATTCTAAAGACCTCCTTGATGACTTAACTCATTATCGGAGTAGATATACATACATTGAGGTCGCAGTACACCTCTACAATCTATATATTTGCTAAACGGACTCCAGTGAAAAGCCTTTCCATGAGGCAGGTGAGAAGTCATTTATATCCGGCGCTTTGGCTGTCTTTCTCATAGTTACATATGTATTCATTCTAACCATTCTACGCAATACCCTTAAGTAAAATTGACGGTCAAATAGAAGCTAGTAACCCCTGAGCTCCGAATATATCGATATAGGCAATAAAAGGTTTTTTATCTAGTTTGTAAATTATTTTTAGCATATTGTGAATAGAACGGCAGCACAGCTCTCACAGATAGAAGCGAAATAGCAGAACTGAAGCTAGAAATATACTTCCTTCTGGACCATCTTATATCACTTGGCTCGCGTGCTGCAATGCACAATATTGAGTTTATGCACTATCTGCTCAAGCAGGAGATTGAAGAAATAACATGACTGTAAGCCTTTTTGTCTTGTGTAGATAATTTGTTTTCAAATTAAACAGTTCCGCAGCACAACAGAATAAATTAAAAAGATGAAAAAAAAAAGATGGAGATTTTCGATTTGAAATTCAAGACCTGTTTTAGTTTTGTGACCACCGTGGCTCATTGGATAGTGCGTTGAGCTAAAAAAAATTGTTTTTCACGGTCTCACCTCTTGTGAATGCCTGACACACATTCGAGAGTAAAATTGAAATGAAAAGCTCCTCAATATCGCAACGGACGTATCTACAGATACTTCCTCATTTTGGTGACCTTTGCTTTAATAACTGTCCTCTGTACGCACTAAAAGCGTTAGCAACCGCTGCTTGAATTATAGCTTTTTGTAGCCATTCCTTTGTAGTTCATCCACAATTTCGTTACTACTCTGCGGTGATTTTAGGCATTGTCCGATAGTTATTAATTGGCTTCTTGGAGAGTTCGCATGAATACTAATTGGATTTTTACTGCACTTGCTGGATGTGGTGTAGTGGCAAAGTAGCTAGTTGAATAATGCGACAAAAATCCAGAAACCAAGCAAAAACTGAGTTTCAAACCATTACACCAAAACTCGTTCTCTTTTTCAGTATTCCTTTCTATCTTTGGACTTGTGCTAAAAATATAGTAGGTTGAAAACCTACGATGCGGAAAATTTGCCACTGCACTAAGATAAATTAACGAACAAAAGCTCTCACTGAGTGTTATAAAAATATACATTCGCGAGCCCTTGAGCACCTTGAACACATACATCCGTTTCAAAAGAATGTACATATAAGCTATCCGTCCAAACACTACTTACGAAAATAAAACGATAAGCCATAAACGAACTCGTGGTGTAGAACGAAGATTGAAGGAGAAAAAAGTGCTCCGTTCTCGAAATAGCTTGTCGCTAGGCAACTTGCTTTTCTCCACATATATAATCATCTTTGCCAATAATACCTTCTGCTACAAGAATTTTGCTTCTGACATCAATCATTCCGCTTATCGATATTTGAATTTGCTCATAGTTACAACAATTCTGAAAATCACTTCTTATTGATTCTCACTTTGTTAAGTGATTATAAATGTTGCTTCTATAATAAAAACACTGGACTAGTGTTGGTTGCTCTTTTGATTGTTTTTCCTTCCACTACTGGCGATTTTTAATTTTCTCCCATTCTATTTTACCAAAAATCCCATGATTTTTTCACAAAATAAGGTTTGAAAAAACAGGTACTAATTTGTACTTGCTTATTATGCAGGGTGCGGCATTTAAATTAAGACTCCTTAATATCTCGAAATGGTTAGAAATATGAGGAAAATAATTATAAGAAACGTTTTTTTGAGATCTTAAATATCATTGATTCGGACCGAGCTTGCGTGTTTCAGATGGAAGAGATGACACTTTTAAACCCGATTTTTTTTTTTTTTCAAATGGCCGTAGCGGCTCAAGGGTGAAATTACACCCTCTTAACCTGAAACACCATGTAGTTTTTCTTTAATTAACGAAATTCACAAAATTTTATACTAGAGAATAAATGTTGTTCCTTTTTCGCACGAGATAGTTTTGGAACATGGAAGTTAAAAAAATAAAAATGGGAAAAATTAAAATGTCATTTCAGTTAGAGATTCGATTTCATCCGGTTAAATTAATAGTTGAGGCCAAATATCCTCTCCCCTGCATTGAAGTCTATGAAATTTCCTCTATCCAAACCATAAAATTTCATCGAATACATAACCACTAAATTCCTTTCCGCCCAAAACCACAACCCATATTCCTCTAGGGAGAATTTCTTATGCTCAATTAAAAGCATATGGTCTCCATCGACCATCCGAGATGGACAAAATGTGTCATTGCCCAAAGGAGTGCGATACGCATCTCCCTAGTTCTAAAATCTAAAATGCAAATCAATCATTTCCAACCTCTGTCCATCCATCCATCCACCGACCGACGACATACAGACCCTATTCGCTACAACAACGACAAGAAGATAACTTGATTAATTATCCGCAGCGAAAGCAGTTGACTGCGTTTAACTACCACCGAGAGTTGTGACAGGGTTCATAAGTCACCGTGTGTACAACATGGGATAAGAAACAGCATTGCGTTCATGGGAAATGATTGTCTTCCCGAAAATCCCCCCTGTATTACAATCGAAAAACCGGATTGAAAGCTCCGTCGAGACACACAAGACTTGTACAACAATCAAAGAAAAAAAAAAACCTTGAACTGGGCCATGCCAACACCGATTTTTAGCTGCGGGACGACTACCTTCTGAAGACCCATAATGCCATTAACCAACACTTTTATTCCTTTTTTGCCACTTGTTCGCGCTTAATTACCCTAAGCGGCAAAAACTGTTGAATTGTGTACATAAAAACTTACACCTTAGTGTGTTTAATCTTGCAAGCAAGCTTCTTCGTTTTAATCGTCTTAAGAATTTTTCTGCTTCTCTTTTTTTTCTTTTTTTTTTTTGAAGATCGATTGTATGATGCCATTAACGTGGACTCTGCGAACAATTGTGAAAAATTTTTTGTCATCTGATAGATCAGAGATTGCGAAGAAATCAATTGTCAAACAATTTTGACACTAATTCCACAGTAGCAATTTCGGGTTCCTCCACGCAGTGATTAACCCTCCCGCCTTCATATTCGAGATGATTCAGAAAAGAAATGTGAAAGTGGCCAAAAGAAACAAAACGCTGCTGTGATCATCATTGAGGGTTAAGCATGAATCAAAAGGCAGGCATGCGCGAGATATGCAAACGTCGATGACTGGACGGACGTATTCTTCGGATGAAAGTAGTTGAACACGTGTGGTCGAGAGGAGCCGGTATGATTGGCTTTGGTGGAGTTGTTTTATGACTCGAGTTTCGAGGAATTTAAATGAAAATGAGTTTTAGGTTAGATTGGGTAATAAAGTTTTTTTTTTTTTCTTTTTCGTTGCTGTTAGGAATTTCTGCTTTTCGGTGCTGGTTTTTCTTATTAAAAAATAAAAGCTTTCTTTTTGTGTACACTTGCGTTTTTTTAATTAAATTTCTTTAAATTTTTTGGGGGAAACCAATGGCCAGTGGAAGGGACCTCACATCGCGAAAATGTGGTCAGAGAGGCACGAACAAGTTTCAAGAATGTGAAAATTACTTATGCCCTTAGAAATAGAAACAATTTCGAGGCGACTTTCAACTAAATGTTACTACTAATATTTAAGTTGTAAACATAAAACACAAATATCCATTAATGTTTATACTAAACTAGGAAATAGTTAATCTCAACTCATCGGTATTTAAGTTGAAACTAAAGCGACAGCTTAAATATAAGCACGAATAAGGAAGAAAAACAGAGAAAAACTGTAATTCTAACAATTAATCTGAGTTCATTATAGTGTAAATACAAAAATGACTCACAATTGTGACGAGGAGTTAAAGTTGTTTCTATATATTTCCAAATTCTAAAAAAATTCCACTGGCCATAGGTTTTCTTGGAAAAAGTCAAAGAAATTTAATTCAAAAAACGCAAGTGTACACATATAGGGTCAATTTACAAAAGTCAACTTCGCATTCGAATTTTAAAATCTCTTTTTCGATGGGTCTTAATAATTTAAAAAAATTTTAACACGAAAATGTTGACAGAAAGGAGGGTGCTGTTTCTCTATAAAATAATTCTTGGAATTAAGTACAGAGGTAGTACTTGGTGTGTAGATACCAAATGAAATGAAGTGCAGACTGGGTCGCACGTACTTCCACCTATTCGGACCTATACTCGTATGTTGTTTATCTGCAAAAATTATTTTTCAAAATCCGTTAAAATAAAAATAAAAAAATTTCAATTTTATAAAACTTGGTATGCCTTGTCCTTGCATATATCAAATATTAATCAAATATTAATTTCGAACAAAATCAATTGAGCCATAGCCAACTTTTAGAACCAGTTAATAATTAAAGTACCGTTATACATATTTTTTTGGAAAAAACCTGGTACGCCATCTGATAGCATATGCCTACCATAATTCAATATCGAATATGATCCAAATTGATGGAGCCGTTTTCGATCGACCATTAGCAAAGTACCTAACCGTTTAATCATTGTGGTATTTAATTTTTAAGACGTTGATAAGTATATTCGAGAACCGTTCAATTTGAGATGTGACAACATCTGTTTGCCTTTTGCTGATGCCACAGTAATGTTGGTACCGGCTTAGTCTCTTAGATATTATAGGATATGTAGAGGTATTTAGTATTATATGGTATTTTGGGATATTTTAGGATATTTTGAGGTGTTTAGGTGGAGGTGGGGTATTTATTGTTACAAATATCAAAACAAATATCATATCAAAACCTTTTTTTTAATGCAGATAGGTTCGCAGTAAAAATGTCTCAAGAATCTGCAGTCTAATCTAACAATTGCTTATCGATGGTTTATTTTTGTCACTAAATTATTACATATATAGGTGTGTACCCATTCCTAATTTTTGCAAAAAGTATTGATATCTCACAAAAAACATTATTGTAAAAAGGGGCCAAGATATCTAGTACAAAAATCCTATAACAATTCAGTTAAGAAAAGGAGTGAGATATAAAGTAAAAAAAAAACTTGTTTCAATGCTTTCCCAAATGAAATTTGACACTTGGCAAGTCTATTTATGGTCGCGAAGCTCTGATTCCAAAGATATTTTGTTATTTTTACTATATCAAGTTTCGAGAAAACTACCAAAAAATATATGCCCCCCCCCCCCCCCCCCCCCCCCCCCCACCCTTTCAAAACTTACAGAAAAACTAATTTGATTTTAATACACACTTGTTTTTTTTTTTTTTGTCCGAACATGCGAACATTTATTCTCACTCGCGATAATAAGACGAATCGTTTGATACTCGTATCCTCTTTGAAAAAAAATGTACCCAACCGTTTAGATACCAGAAAATAAAATATGCGTTCATAATTACAATTACACATGCACCCGCGTAAATCGCATACAAATACTTTTGGCTTGGCGTGGTTTAAACACTTAAATAAAAAAAAAATTTAGGACAATACGTATGGTGCACATATCTTGTTTGATATCTAGTAATACATTTACTGTAACTGGTCCGGAATTCTCGGCACATGAAGGACTTTCATGCTTGGCCGTCTTTTGATTCTTCGTCCTGTTTGTTCATTCCCAAGCATTCTGATTGTATTTAATGAACTGTTTGTTTTATTTATAGCAATTTATAGCAAATTTTTATTTATGAAAAAATTGTATTTATAGCAAATTTATACATATCATGAATAAATATTACAATATACAGACGACCCTTTAATACAATTTCAGTAAAACTGTATTAAATTTATTGAAGTTTTCTTTTTGATTCTCATGCATCATGAGTTAGAGCTAAAAGTTAGAATTTAACTTGGATTAGCCGGTTTAGTAATAGAAGACATTATATAAAATAGCCATAAACATTAAACTTTCTGTCCGTTTTGCAGCTGTAAGAATAGTGTGAATTATTTAGATAATTGGAACTCCCATTCCACGATTACTAGAAGTTTGTTCGACGACTTTTCACTACGGTTTCATTCATTACGTTATGCAATGCATGCAAAATTTGCTTGGGTGTTTTACTCAAATACTCCGCATCGTCGTATTTTAAAAAGAATAATAAAATAAATTAATAATAATATAAAGCAGTGGTTCCTAAATTTTATTTTTCGCGTCCCAAGTGTACGGAATACTGTTCCGATAGGTAGCATTGTACAAGAGGAGTAATATTATATTTTTGGTTCTGCATATCCATACGTGCATAGGAGAAAATGATCCACTCGTTTCCCACAAACTTTTTTTGCTAGCAAATGGCCATCACGGAAGAATTAAGAGTAAGGAAATCTTCACAGCTAGCTAACGCTACTATTGTAAGTCAATCGGACAGTCAACATGTGAAACTGTAATATGTTGACTTAGAGATAGAAGAAATTATTCGGGACCCGGGGAAAGTCTAAATAAAACCCAAATCAAAATATTTGAGAATCACTAATTTGGGAGGTTCAAATATGTAAAATTAATCGTAAGTTATGAATTGTATTTATCTTAATCAGAGTCTGCTAACACACATTATATTAAACACCACACAATTAAACAAATTCAACATACCAGTTCATCTCACGCTAGATGAAACCCCTGCTATTATGGAGTATGTAATTCAAATTTTAAGTAATAGCATTTAATAAGATGTGTATATTTCCAGCCGCAAATTCTTAATTAAATTTAAGTTGTCAAAGCCATAAAACATTGTATCAAGAGGTATGAAATAAAAATGTCAATTCATGTCCTCCAAGCGCTGCATCGTGACAATAAAAATCACTGTTTGGCTCATGGTTCTCGTCTGCAATCGGTTATAGCTACATGCTACCAACAAGAAAAGCAACAGATGTACATAGCTTCAAGTAGGTCAGGCATCACGAGTTTACTACCTCAGAGTAAACTCCCCAAATAACATTCTCAAAATTCCAGCCAAGGTCTTCAAATCATAGTCTTCAGATTTGAGATGACAAGGAAGATCGACCCTGTACTTAAAAGATTAAGCAACCATATAGGTCAGGCAGGGACTCTCCAAGAGCCCGTTCAACAACTAAATAAGTTTGTATCTGCGGAGCATGATAAAGAGGTGTGTAGTGACATCGAGATTAAATTATAATATAATTCCCCTTAAATTCACCCCGGAAAACAATCCGCAAAAAAGAAAACCTCTCAGATGGAGTAAAAGTGAAGAGATACTTCAACCAAATTAGTGTCTGAAATTGGAGCTAGGATTGAGCTGACACATATTTATTAGTAAGGTCTAGGCGTGGCTCACTTCAGTTAGTTTCAATTAGATATCTACAAAGTGGTTGAACTGAAAAAATACCAGGTATAGATTCGTAAAAAGATTTATTTCTTATTTATAAATTTTTTAAATTCTTCAGTCCGTATTCTGGAAAAGCAGATTGACGGACCGACATCATTAACAAAATGTTTTTCTGTCAAAATACTATAAAATAACAATAACACGAAAGCACGGTCGTTTGAAACATTATCCAAATTCATTCAAACTCATTAATAACAACTACTGACAATGACCTTCACTTTGGCATTCTAATTAAAAGTTTCTAATTGCATTTTACCAAAAACCAACAATAATTAGCTAAGTAAAAATTGTTTCATTTCGATTTCAAACAGCGAAATTTCTCACCACAAAATCAAATCCAACAATCAATCATCCACGAGGTTGGTGATTTCTAAAACCAATGTATGTAGGTCTCCCCATGGACTGAATGCTCTATGATATTCTGACACAAATTCGAAATTTTGAACTCAAAACACGAAACGAAAAAAGTGAAATTCTGACAATTCCATTTCCGTTTGTAATTAATTTTCATTTCTTCTTGCAAATTGGTTATGTTTCGATTTTTAATGGGTGGCAATTAAACACAAGATCACTGTCAGTCCTTTACCTTCAGAGAAAAAAAAAAAATAAAAATAGACTCATTGCCACCACCACCTTCCTCCGACAAATTGAAATTGATTTTCAAATCAAGAATCATCCACACCAAATGGAGCGTGCGGGACGCGTCCTCAATCACGATTGAAGAAAACAGCTAAAAAAAGAGAATAACGTAAAAGAAAAGCCATAAACCCTGGCCCAGAGTATAGAATCAGCAATTGGTTTATGCTTGGCTTGGTCATGTGCACAGGTGGTTGTTATAATGCAGCGCGTAATTCTTCAGGCAATTTCTTCCAAGAGAAGCGTACAAAAGCAGGGGCTTATTAGCATATATGCAAATTGTTAGCAAAAAAGAAAAAGAGATAAAAATAAGGTCACCGCCGCGTATTATTTGCATGAAGCTGGGCATCAGTATAGGTACCTCCCAATCATCATCATCATTTCCATTAACCACCAGCAGAGTGCTCACGAGTTCTTTTGTGCGACTTCAAATTGCCTACAGTCATTCTTTCTCAAAGTGATCATTTTGGAATCATAATTGTTGGGGAAAATCGCAGAAATATTATTTTGTTCTCTTTGCTATTTATAGGTACTCGCATATCGTCGTCTTTGCTTGGCGGTAGTAACGGAAGAAGAACCTTAAGTAGAAATGAAGACGTTACATGAAGGCAAATTATGACTCAAATGTGGTTATGGTATGGCATCATGTTTGCTAAGCGTGGGGTGCCACACCATATGATTGCCACAATGGGGAGCATTGTATAATACGTAACGGTAATAGAAATTAAAATAGAGATGCAGCTGAAGGAATTTTGTTTGCAATTCTCACTTCTATAGCGAATGACACTAATAAAATAAAAACACTACCATGGCTCACCAACAGATGGCAGCATGGAAATGATATCAATTTTGGTGTCGCCTCAAGACATAGGTTTTCATCTACATTTTGACATAAAGAAAGTGATAGTGATAGTCACAAACAAACAGGCTCACTTATTACAAGGGAGAAAGTCAAAATGTGAGTTTCTCAACATATTTATTCAAAACTGAAAAATTGCCGTTGATCTTTTCTACAATCGATAAATTGTAAATGGCCACACCCATCTTTTGGGGGCGTTTCTTAGATAAATAGGTTGTTTTTTTTATATATATAATTTGGGCGCCAAAGCGGATATAAATACCCTTATATTATTTCAGGGCACAGGCGATTGTAGATAGACAGAGAGAGAAAGAACGGATGTGGTTTGAAACTCAGTTGGCATTAAGTTTCTATAAACTCCAAGGGCAGCGTCCAGATAACTAGGGAGCTGTTAATTTTGCTGTTATTGTCGTTGCTTATGATTCAAAGTATTTTTTCCCATCCTCCTGATGTCATCATCATGATTAAGTTGTATTTTCAGCCATATGACCACCCTACTGCCAGTGTTATGCCTTCGCAATAGAGTTGACATAAACTTTCGCAATTGATCGACTTGATGATTCTTGATATCAGGATTTGAATAGCGTCCTGTTCTCTCCTTTGAACAGGACAATATCAACTGAGCAGGTCGTGTTCCATCTTACTTGTGATGTGTTTTTTTTCATCATTTCTACAAGCTCGTAGCTGCGACCACTCATACTTCCAAGGTTCCAACTCGCGACTCTTGAAATGTTGAGAAACTCACATTTAGGTTACGCCTAAGCCGTTGCATTATTTTGCTATCCCCTGGAAACCTAATAGCTCTGACCCGAGCATTTCTGCTCGTCCCAAGATCACAACCATGCGTAGCATTGGTAGTGCCTGGCGGGGTAGTGCTTTTGTTTTTAGCGTACTTTTCCATAATGCTAGGGTTTAAGCATTCTTTTGGTCTTGACACGTGCATGCTCCTGATTTTTGATTTATGTTTGATCTTAGTTTTACAACAACGGTAATCTCCAATCGTGTTAACCCACGGATTCGCCTGCACACTTGCGGGACAGTTTTAAGATGGTATATGTGTCGCTAGGCTCACCTGTATATTTCAAAATTGCATAGATGTGATTTTCCCCTTAGTCGCCTTCTACGACAAGCGCTATGTATTTGTGGGGGGCGTCTCTGCACGGGGAGAAAATATCCTATCAATAGTTTTTGGAAACAAACCTCTTAAAAATCCAAAATTGAAATCCAAATTGAACCAACGAGTTTACTGCCACGCCAACTTTTTTAGGACTAGGATGTTTTTCAATCCTTTAGAGACGAATTGTAACACTTCTGTATGTTTAAGATTGATTGATTATTATTACAATAATCCTCGGTTAATTGAATTGACCCGCATGACTTTTGATGCAAATTAACGAAAATTTTAGTTTTCTCACTTTCTCAACTCAACTCAATTAAGCGGGAAACGTACTTAAGTGGGGCCCAATTAACTGCGGATTATAATGAAAGTCGATAAGACCAAATTTTGCCCGTCCACGGCCTCCCAGATGTAAGTAACACTGAAGAGTAAGTGACAAAGGAATTTGAATGACTGTTTCTCTAACTACGAGTACAGTGTTCATTAACTTTTCCTAATTTTCTACTCACTTAGCTAAAAATTGATAAGTTTCGAGTAATAACATTCACTGTTTACACTTATCGTTTACATTTATCAAATACAAATTTAAATGATAAGCTGATAAGTAAAAATAGGGCCCTGGTGCAGTTCACGATTTTCAGATGAATACCCGCCTGTATCTTAGACATGCAGATAAATTTACTCGTTCTGCTTCCATCAAGCTGCAACGAGATATATGACTAGAAAGAACTGGTAGTATGCGCGTCACCCAATGAGATGATCCAAAAGCCGTGCTAGTGGACGTAATTGTTCAGAAAAGACTTTGCTTACAGGTTTCAATGGGGATCCTAATTTTCTACGGGACTTGGATAACAAACGCAATAGTGTCAAGTAGTGACTGACAAAATCGTGTATTCGGCCTTCTAAATGATTTTTTTTTTGTATTTACATATGTATAAATTAATGTTTTTACTGTTCACTCACCTGCAAAAGAAAAAAAAATTATTAAAACAGTGTTCAGAAATTTTGTTAAAACTTATAATATAAAACTTTCAAAATATCGAATTCAGTCGAATTTAAAGATTTTAAGTTATGTACAATGTATATGTATGTAACTTGTTTGGCTGATCTAGAATAAGACGAATAATTTTAATTCAGCGAGAGTTATTGAAATCACTGGTGATGAGGTGAATGGGCTTGTGTGGATTTTAGTTGTTTTGCATTGAAAAATCTAAAAAAAAGATAATTAAAACAACGACTTTGCAACGTTTGACCTCAAAAAAGTTATTTCTATAAAATGAATCAACTCTCAGTATTTCCGTACCATAAAGACATATTGCAAAGTCAATTTCTTTTCGCAACTCGATCAAAAAGTCATATTAATCCAGATCAGAAAGCATCTCTGACGCCTCAGCATCTCATAAACTCAATTTCCATGCACTCCATCGATCAGTTTTCTGCAATGTCCATCGATCGAGCAGCGATTTGATTGCCATAATAATCTCATTTCAACCAAACCAACCAACCGACCACTTTTTTTCCATTTTTTCTGCGGTTTATCTGTGTGTATCTTCCAGAATAAAAATCCAGAACTAAAAGAAGAACAAAATATTCATATCTAATACGAAGTCGTTACAATGAGCAACGGTGGTGAACACTAATGACCCTCATGGCAGAATATGATGCATCACGAGAAGCAGCATGGGGATAAAAGAAGGTATAGCCAAACGAGCATGGCTTCTATTTCTTTTGGAAGTGCAAACAATAGATTAACGGAAAAACGGTTATATTTTGTTCTCCCTAACTCTACTTTTCTTGAGAGATTTTCTGTATTTTTTTTTTTTTTTTGTTATTCCGGGCAACGCTGTGTTAGATGGTGGATTGCGAAGGGGAAAAAAGTATCTGCGGAATGGTTCTTTGATTTGTGAAGTCGTTCTGTTGGACATTTTTATGACGGCTCCGGTGAAGGTGCAATGATGAATAGGATAGTCAAGTCAGACAAACATGTGTATAGGAAAGATTTACTATGCGAGCTGGACTGGAGCCACTATGGAAGAAAAGCGGGAGAGAACGGTGTCGCATGACGAACATGTATACGGGATTTTGGTCTCTTGATTTGTTTTGACCGTTTTTATGGGTCCATTTTTAATGTCAGCCCCGGTGAAAATTATTTGGATTCTGGGGTATCATGGTTAGGTTGCAGTTTTTGAGCAAATATTTTTGAAGCAACGACACTAACGGGTATATACATTCCTTCATAAGAACAAGCATGTGAAATGATTCTCATTGAAGCATTATAATGTTTAAGACTAGTGCATACCATTACCACTTCTTCGCTCTTCCTTATTTGTGATCTGGCATAAGAAGACTGGTAGATCACGTTAGAAACCGAATGTAAATTTACCTTACAAATTTGTTTCTCCTTAATTTCTGCTCTACATTTTTGTTTGTATCTCAAATTTATCACCTCATAGATGGCGCCATATATCGTCTATCAATCGACCCAGTTTTCTAATGTACCTATACCTTTAGAACAGGTTAGATCAAATCCCATAATGAATAATGGTATTACCATTACGACCGTTAGATACATTAACATATACTGTACACTGATAATAAATTTAATTTTATTATTATGCTGTCTTAACCAAAAACCATTTACATAAGAATTTAATGGAATGATAGATGATTTTTAATTAGCGAACGATTTTATATAATTGAATAAATTATTGTGTGTTGACTTTAAGTTCTTTAAAAATTTAAATAAAAACACTAACGACTTCTACTAGCAGAAAACTTATGCAATATTATTGGTTTTACTTTCGTTCGTATTGAAAAAAAAATCTTGAAATACATAATGTATATTGAAACAAATTGATTTATTTACTTAAAAGCGTGGGGTGTGGATTGAATGTATTAAAGTAGCAATGAACTTGTAGGGTTCTTATTTGGCACGCTGAAAATTTTTATGAAATAATTTGATGTAGAAAAACTGATCTGAAATACAGAATTATTTGAAAGATGTGCACTCAAAACCTGGCTTTAATATCCGAAATTGACTCTCAAACTCAGAGAGAACAGAACTTTAGCAAATAAATAATCAAAGTGAAGTACAGATTCCGGAAATCATAACACACAAAGAATGAAGACTTCAAGGCTATGGTGAAACACGAACGAAGACTTCTTTCGATTTGTTTGCTGCAATTTGTGGGGATGCAAGAAAAGGAAGCTGCCGAGAGTTGTAATGTCTATTTTCCAATCTGCGACGTTCCTGCCAAAGGTTAGAGCTTAGAAATTGTCTGCAGGAAGGTACATATGGATGATTGTACTGTAGTCGGTACCAGGTTTGCAACTTATTGGTTAAGTGCGTGATGACTGAGCGAGTCCCAGGAAAATAAATTCTCACAGTCTCACCTCTAGAGAACGTCTGAAGAACACCTGAGTGTAAAATTGATATGAGAAACTATTCTCAATTGAAAAAATTTCCCTTCAGAGACGAAATAAAATTGTAGATCCATTCATGTGGCACACAGCACGAGTGGCTGAGGGACGTTAGGCCGAGCCCTGTATCGGCTGTTAGCGCCAACCGATTTATTTATTTTATTTAAGTGGGAGACGAGGCTCAGTGGTTAAGTGCGCGATCACTGAGCAAGAGATTCAAGTTTCGAATTCCAGAATCCTTTGATCAATTTCGCATATTCATATCCGAATTTTCGGTCCATTTCTTAGGTAATGCCAATTATTATAAATTTGAACACTTCTTAAAGTATTGTTTGAAGGTGCTGGCCACACCTTCGACCAGCAACATTCACCTGATCATAAAAAAATAAATAAATAAAAAATTAAAGTTTATCCAACCAAGTTTGTTAATATCAAGCTTGGTCAAGCCGTTGATGTATTCGTAGAAGTACTCCCCGAGGGCATTCCTTCTCAACATTGATAGGCAAGACACATGCACAAAAGTTCAATTATTATTTCTTTTTTCTCTTAATTTTTCTCTCTTGGATCGTATTGTTGGGGATTTCAAGTCTTTTATCACTGCCTGACTATCTATGCATAGTAAAATGTATCCACACTCTACCGTGTTAATTGAAAGATTAGTAACAACATCTCGGACTGCCATAATTTCTGATTGAAATAATCTACACTGAACCGGCAGTCCGTGTTAAAGGGATGATTCTTGTGGAAAAAAAAAAAAAAAAAACAGTTCGGTCTTTCCCATATTTCGATAATCCTTGTTATCAAAATATCTCTCAATGGTTCTTACCAGCGAATGAAGTGAAGTCTCCGTCAATTTGTCCTTTCGGTTCATATTGACTTAAAACGCTGTAAAAGAAGTATAAAGTCTGTCTTTTTGCTGTATTTCTGGCTATTATTAGCATATTTAGTATCTGCTTCTAGATTGGTTTTGGTATATTATTTGCTCCACATTCTGTTTTCTTGAAAATTGCTTTCAATTTGGGTATCCTAAAGGTTATACGACTTGATTGACATCTACTTCAACGCCCATGATCGTTTCACTTTTAAAATTAAATTAAAAGTTTAAATTTATCCTTTGTTATAATCCATCAGACATGCACGTCTTTGAAAAAAAAAAAAAAAAAAGTTTCAAACTTTTAACAAAAGATTTAACCAAAATAAATTTTAATTAATTCACTGACATTGTTTACACTTTGTCTGAATGACTTTAAAACGCTTCAAGGTATTTGCCTTGCTATGAAAACAAAAATCCAAGTAACATAAAGGATTCCAAGAAAAAAAAAAAACAAGGAAAAAATCTACACGCCCTGAAGAAATAACTCTCATTAGAAGACGAGCAGTACAGTGAGCCCATCTTATATTTCAGTACCATCAACATCTCAATTACTTTTTTATCCTTCGGTACAAGAATGCCGCGGTTGTAAAATATTCGAATAAAACAAGCAAGCAAAAATCTAAAAAAAAACGTGTTTGTAAAGATGGATGGATGGTGGGGTGTAATAGTGTAGTGGAAGTCACCTCGAAAATGTAAATCTTTACCTCGGGAAAAATGCCGTATAAAATAAGAACTCGCGGCAATGAGTTAAGAGAAAGAGATGAAATCTCCTTGACTTTCTTCATGATTATCCAGGGGGACAAAATCCAATAATGATTAAGTTCACGTTGGTTAAGTTCGTTGAAATGAAAGGCGGCTTCAGTGAATGGGAAATATTGACAAAGTGCGCCCAAGGCGTGCGATGATGCGTAACTATGCAAATCGGGTATAAACTTGATTACACGACAGATATAAGGAAGAGAAGAGCAAGTACACGGGTGTTGCTTGTTTTTTAATCAAGTCAAGTTTAGTACTTTGATACTATCGTTGGTACGTACATAAAAGGTAGTACGTGGAAGAACTCAATCTTCTTCAAATTAACCAAATTGACAGTGATTTTCGATAAGGTTGAGCTGATCTAACCGCTCTCAAAAAAGAATGAAGACGAACGATTTTCTTCTATCAATTCTTAAGTGGTGTACTTTTCTCCTTATTGGGATTACAGAGATCAGGTAAATTGACCGCAGAACAAATAAAATGAAAAAACGTTTCAACACCACCTTACCTTGGACTGCAATCCAAAACAGTTATGTAGATTGTATAGAAACATTATGTCACGGTTTCAAACCTAAGGCTGTACTGCAAGTGGGTAGTGTACTTTAGATGTTATACGGTGGATGGTGGATGCACTCCTCCTGCACTGCAAGGTGTATGTAGGGTACCTGAAACTTTAAAATAGACTGTCTAGCTACACGCCTGGCATAGAAACGCACCTCAAGAGATTCTTGGCAATACCATAGCACATTACACTCCATATAAACAACTCGCAGTGCATCCTAAGGTTAAGGGCACATATCCCGAGACCAAACCGGAATTTCCACCTTCATATACCATGCCACTGCAGTCAAGAACTGGTGGAAACGTACATGTCTACAATTTTAAAATGTCAGTGAACGTGGATTGCGTTGTATTCAAAGGAAAAGAGAGTATTATAGTCAATCTTTCCAAATGTGTTTCCTATTTAAAATTTGTTTATATTTTGATAATCTGCCGATCAATGGGAAACTGCCCGGCTTCTCTGAGGTGGGGAACGCATTTGAGAAAAGTGTACATGTATTGCGGAAGTAGATTTATTACCTTTTCGAGTGCTACTGTTGGAGAAGGTATCTAGCAATTATAGTGCTTGAACCATTCTCTAATAAACAGCTTACAGTCGCTACTTACAAGGTCACCATCGCCTGATGCATTATAATTGGTCTAATTAGAAGTAGTTGCGGGAATTGTTAACTTCATTTCCATGGGCTGACATTTATTTAAAGAACACTAATGTCAATATTTGCTCTGAAGGTGTCATTGACTACTGTCCCATATCCTTATTGTCCATGCTATCCACAACGATGGAAAAAGCCATCATTGTTGAAATAATCAGATATCTACAGGGACAGCGACTAAGAGTTTTTTTTTTTATAGCAAATTCCCAAATTCCCAGAAACACCTTTTTGATGTAGTGGTTGGAGAAACTTAGATTCTGTTCGTTCTTTTATTCGCGGTGGGTTTGATTGCTGTCCCCCGTTTGGGCTTGAACCTGCACAGCTCGGAACTCTACTACAACGTGGCCAGAAGTATGGTTTTCGCGGCTGCCATTCAACTGAAGACTTTCTGAGTTATATAACGCACCTATCTACCTCAGCTATTGAGCAACACTGATAATCAAGAACATCTCTAAAAAGCATTCTATAGAGTTCATCATAGAGTCTTAGTGAGCAAAGTGGCCCTCTATGGGCTACCGGAACAGCTCTTTGGCTACATGGCAAATTTTCTTCATGACAGGCCAATTAAAGTTGTGATCGATGGCGTGTCTTTTGACACCTTCTACGATGCAGTGCCTCAGGCATCTATACTTTCACCAACTCTATTTCTGCACCATATCAATGAAATAATAGAATAGTCAAAAAAATCTTTAGTTTTACCAATGACAGCCCATCAGAGATGTGACATAATCAACTTGTTACATGAACACCTAAAGTAAATCTTGCAGTGTGGAAAAGCAATTTTTACTTTTTGCTGTACCAAATCTTGAAATAGACCGCCAAATTATTCAACCAAAGGAATCCATGAATCTTTCTATTGTATTTTCGAACAAGTGAATTTTAAACATCATTTTAAGGAAGCTGACATATGTCGAAAACGTCCCTCGAAGACAGCTTCCGAATGTATATGTCTCAGATGATATTTTTTGAAAAGTCTTCCAGAAATATTCTTGCAATTTATCAATATTCTGTAAGAAACTTTTAAAAGACATCTCAAACAAATGTCAATATACGTTCATAGTTAGAAGACTGACAGTCAAAGCTTTTAATTTAGGGTATGAAACCAGCAAAAGTTCGATTCCATGTCGAAGCAGGCTTGAAAAAGTCGATACAATTGTAACTTTTCCAATACAATCGACTTGGAAAAATACACAAGTACAATTCTCTCAAATTCAGTACAATCAGCGTACTAATCTTCATCACATTATCATTTTGCGGAACTGAGTCGTCTCAATTTGCAAACCTAACAAAAAAATTGTTTGTTTGCTTGAACTTAGAACGCAATGAATTGCAACAGGTTCAATGTACATATATGTCTTTTTTTAAAAAAGAATATTGAGAAATAAAAATTGATTTAATGACGGCTAGCACAGAAGTTAAACACAGAAAAATATTAAAAATATCTGCCACGAAATCTTTCGGTTCAGTACCCATTTTAAGAAAACAAAAACTGTTTTGTTAACAACTGAATTGTACCTGTTTAAAGTCAAAATTTCCAAGGCTGTCAATAATAGGAGTCTTTAAGCTATTTTATTAAAAATAAAGGTTTTACTATGCTAAACCAATTTAAGTACAATTCAATTAATTTCATTACATTTACTTTTAGTTTTCAGTACAGTTCGATTGAAGCCATTCTGAATCTCTCTTTAAAATTTCCAAGACTCTTAGCAAACCAATGACTTTACATAGGTTTATAAATAATGTCTGTATATCAATTGCTTTTACTACGCTTTTGGTAGGTTTATCAGGGAATTTTTAGTTTTTAAAATTGAAACAGTGTTAAAGGGACAAATTAGTCTTGGATTACCTTAAGAAACTGTCAAGAGATTACATAAATTACCCTAAGGGTTTACTAAATGCGCCTTTCATCCAACTAAGACATTAGAGTCATCTATTGTTGGCTATCAATACAAAAAAGTGTTCTAGTCTACGACGATGTTTTTTTCATATACTGCGCAGTTTAAGGAAATGGTTTCGTATGTCCTTTCAGATTGATTTATAAATTTAAATCAACTCTTTATATTTTATTTAAAACGTCATTCAAATCTTGCCACAGTGTGCCGTCTTCTAACACAATCATTAATATATTCTTAACATCTACTAAGAGCAAGCGTTAAGTGTCAGATTCTGGTCTAACCTCGATCTGCCACATCTCTACGCCAAATCAGAACAAATTTTCAATCACCGTTCATCCACTCTTACTATAGTTTCACTTTCCTCCAATAACAACCTGTTTCATCATTGACCCACTATACTCAGAGTCTAATTTCTAAATTAATTACACTTGATTTCTAAAATGTCTTCCTTATCAGATCCATTTTTAAAGTGGATTTCTCAAAAACTTAATCTAAAATTTCATCTCTTTGGTCAGTGAATGCAAAAACAGAAAAACAAATGTATAAAAACAACATTACCCCGACTGGGCACAGTTAAATGCCTAAATATCATTCAAATACAAAATTGCATTCCACTTATAATCTCATTTTTAGACTTTAAATCCACCAGCATTATCATCATCATCAGTCTCACTTTCTCCGAACACAAGAAGATTCACATGTACACAAAACACCAAATCTAAACTGTCATATTACTTCCTCAACGCGTATGTGTGCCTGGCTGAGTGTTGTTTTGGCCAAGTTTTTCTGTGTTTCCAATCCATCTGTCATCATTAAATGGAATGGAGACGAAGATCTTTAAGATTTCACTTACCAAACACAAGATGTGTTTATACTGATAAAATGGCAAAAAGATATGTACCTAACTACTCGCATCAGCAAAATCTAATTGTCAGGTCTATAACATTTTCGACGAAACTAAGCAGAACTAGTTTAATCCACTAAGCCGATTAGATACGTTTTTTTCTCTCCTCCTATATGTTTTTATTCATTTTAGCAAATCTATTTATTCAATTGGCTTAGTGGTAGGGAATTAACAAACAGATGAATAGTTTCAGATGCGTAAGATAAACAATTTGCAAAGTGAAAAGTGTGCAGCGCATGATGCTACGAATTAGTTATGCATTTGAAGGATTGAATTAACCTTGTTTGTGAGCAGAAAGCAGCACCACGCCTTGGTATAAACTTGAACCGAAATTTGTTTGACATAAATCGTGGGGGAGTACAAGACAAAACCACAAATGTTAAGAACTGTGTACTGCGCTTTTATGTGCTACTCCCGAATGTCTCTTTTGTTGAGGTTTTTTGCCACGAAATTCATGTCACGTACAGATGCCAAATTCAATGCTGTGGTCACGATTGTCGGCTGTCGTCGTCGCGCGGCTAGTTCGCTTTGCAATGACAATGACAGAAGACATCTGTAGCTAGCCACAAATATCCACTGCCTTACAATGGGTTTCCTTTGAGGTTTTGAGGTCAAAAATGTAATTTTTGCTAAAGCCTGTCCTAGTATTTTTGTGTACATTTTGCATTCCTTTTAAATTCGAGAATGTTTTAGCAAATGGGGACAACAAGTTGTTGTTCCTCATACTTTTAGTGGATACATGTTGTGTGTTCTAATTCATTGTGGGATAACTAAAGGCTATGCACTTTGATCCGTAATCTTTTGTTTCTTAGAGCACTTTGTCAAAATGTTGCCCGTGGAAATAGTGAGCAAGACAGAAATTAATAAATAGTTGGCAGATTCTCTCAAGCAATCTGACAGAGAGCTCTTCAACTTCGAATGAAATTGTCAGATAATTCGACAAAACTTTCTGCTTTAAACTGATCTATAAAAAAATATTGTTTCAAAGAAGAAAAAATGGTACTATTCTATTCCAATCCCAGAAATTTCATAAACTGGATAGATAAAGATGAATTTAAGCAATTAAGATACAGTCATGGATTAGTGTATTAGCGGTGCACTAATGAAGGTTCAGTTCACGATTTCGTTTTTACTTATCCACCCCATCTAATGCTCTATCAGAAAGTGTTTCTCTTTGACGATGATCTGGCAAACATTGGCATCAGTAACACCATTCGCTTTATGGAAAACTTCGAGAGATTCAACCAGAACGTTAAGTAATTAAGAATAGCGACAGATCCCGTGGACCTCTTTTGGTTCAAGTTTGTCCTTTTGTTAAATTGCATATCGAACCTAACCTAACCTAGTTAAGAGACAGTGCACCATGCTCATAAGTAAAGTAAACCACCCAGATAAAGATAATAAATCTCAGAATATTTTCCATATCGTGACTGCCAAGAGTGTAAGCCGCCCTAAGACAACAGCCCTCTTCTGACTCTTATTCCGCTATTCACTTCTTCTTGAATACAGTCGAGACGAGTCGAGGCATAACCTTTATCCAACCGCAAAGTCTCGTATTGAGCAGAGACTGCTGAATGTTGGTTCAGTGCTAGTGTTTTTCCTTCAATACCCAGAGAGGCTCATACACTGGATGCAACTCTATGTAAAGCAGTACCCACTGATCAACCTTTTCTGTAAGATGGCTTTGGTTTAGATACATAAGTAGTTCCCTTAAGTTTCAAGATTTATCTTATAATACAATTTATCATATGACAGTCAATCATAAATTATCAGAATTGGGCATTGGTTGCAGTGAGTATTTTGTCAAAATTGAAGCCAACCCGGCTATTTTAGACCCACTTAAATAGAAACTAACATACAAAACTTGATTCAATAAATTTTCAGATGATGTAAATTATTTTATTATATTATACTATAACCCTTACCAGCCTGAAATTCCTTCATCAAACCCAATATTTTGCACCCATATATACTTAAAGGGAACATACTACACACAACTTAATTTCGCATATCTGCTCATTAGATACAAAATACTAATTTGTAACTATAGCGCCACCCGCTCCTGTATTTGTTTTTTTACTCCTCAATTCACTCACTTAAACTAACATCACAATGTTACCTTATCATCATGGTATTCTTTGATAAAACTCTTAATCTGCACCCAAATTCACCCACTAAAAGCGGAATTATCATACTCAGAATTTCTATCACCCATTTGCGATACGAAATAATATATTTCTCACCAGTTAGGGTATTCCTTCAAAAACTGTAAAAGTAAACTACACCAAGCAGTTTAATTTCATATACCTACATATCTGCCCAGAATTTTTATCACCGTTTTGTAGTGCAAAACACTTCACTGTAATTCAAACCAGACGTACATATGTATCTTGAACGCAACTTCACCCACTTAAAGGGAAATTATGATACACAACTTAATTTTACACATTTGCCTGGAATTTCCATGACTCATTTGCGATACTAAATATTTCACCTATTGTTTGTTACAGAAAATTATATTTGCAACCACCACAGATGCCCTTTCAAATACTCACTGAATCAAAAATTCAAGTAGCATAATTTATGCATTTAATTATACCCATAATCGAGTGCAATCCAGTGTTGTCAGCCACTTAAAATGAAATGGCTTTCCTATGTCCTCACTGGTGTCCTGATGTATTTGACACAGCTAATTATGCGAAATCATTTTGCACGCCAAACCAAAGGGGTAAATAAAATTAATTCAACTCAAACAACCAGTAGTAGGCAACCAAAAACACAAACAAAAAAAACCAACAACTTTGTAAAATTTTCGACATTCTGTCATGTTTACCACGATGGGGTTCAGTTGCTGAAAATCAATTTATAAAATCAAACACAAAATAAAAAAAATCTTCAATCGAAAGTTCAATGGAAATTGAATCAATTGCGCACTTTATTCACCGAACAAAGTGCTATAAAAAATGTAATAAATCAAAAGACTGGTCTGAAGATAACAATTACATACATACGATGTGGTGGGTAAATAGTAAAACTTTCCAAGAATTTCAGATTTTTTCAAAAAATACAAAATAATTAAATGAGAAGAAATAAATAAAAAAAAAAACCTTAATTGAAGTAAAAATTCAATTTTTACTTTCATTTGTGAGAGCGATATGGCCATACAGTAATACCTATAAAGAGCAAAGTATCTCAAAAAACTTTAGGTTGTCGTAAAACTTTCCATTTCATTTATTTGTTTCGCTCAGGCCCAAAAAGATAGAAAAACAACTTATTTTTTTCCTGCCACTTCTTCTCAATCTCCAAATGATTTCCACAACAAATAGATGTATACACATGTATCATATATATGTACATACATACATACCGACATTGTGTGTGGAATGGCATTTCAAGAATTTGTATTGACTAAAGAAAATAACCGTCGTAATGACAATCTGGTTATACTCTTACATAGATGCGTATCCACTTTTTTGTTTACAGCCACAAAAAGTGGGCGTGAAATTCGACATTCTATAAATACGAATTTAACAAACGTACATATACGTGAACGCTAGGCTAACAGATGTAGGTGAACTTTTACGAATAGTATGAGAGAGATTATTTTGGTGTACAATTTAGGCTTTGGCCGAAGATTATTATTAGAAACTCCTACGGAGAATCATTGCTGGAATGATATTTAATTGTAATAAAGTTTTCCAAAATGGTGGCAGTTTATTCTAGGATATTATCCTTAAGAGCAGTTGTCATTTTATAAATAAAAGCCACCTAAGGACGATAGGACAGAATCAACTACACTACACCAACAACAACTGCTACCACATCGTCAATTAAACTTCAGCTAACATGAATATTGCTTTAACTTACCGGCTTTTTTCTCAATTCGATAAATGTAGCATATACTCAGATTCAAGCTAGGATCTGTGAAATTTTTAGCTCAGTGCGATGCCAGTGAGGTATGAAGATCTCCATTTGTCATCTTAACTTCAGGCTCT
Source organism: Pocota personata (assembly GCA_963082735.1). NCBI lineage: Eukaryota > Metazoa > Arthropoda > Insecta > Diptera > Syrphidae > Pocota > Pocota personata. The sequence goes on from OY720430.1 coordinate 144,823,336, forward strand.
AAAGGAACTGCGTCAATAAATTACTCCGTGTAGTTTCCGATGTCTAAGCAACAAATCTCAAAATCCGGAACACCTAAGAGGTTGAGGTTTAGCAGGCAGGTAACTTCTAAATCATGATAATGCATAAATATATCCATATTTGAATGCCGAAGTTTCATGTTTTTTTTTTTTTTTTTAAAAAAACCGAGGAAGTTAATCACATTGGCATTGTGGTCTGACTCTTGTTGTTGAAAAGGTTATGAAAATGATTCCTCATATCGCCATTTTTCTCGGTCCAACCATAGCTCTTATCTAAATTTAATTCGATGACAATGGTGTAGGCAGTTATATGCTGCGGAGGTTATTAAAGTAGATGAAATGGAAAGTTATTAACCGAATAACTTAGAAGACACTTCATGAAAGTGTCACAAATTTATTGTGAAATCAACGTGTAACTTGAAACAAATTGGACTTCATAACCAAGCTTCGACTCAGAGATTAATTCCGATGAATTCCCATACTCATCGCATCTTAGTGTGGTGATGAACTCTAAAACAATTACGTCTATTACAGCATCTATGCGAAGCGAATCTGTAAATTTCCGTGCAATAGTGGCTGATGGCGTAGGTACATGTGTAACTGAAGACGATCATTTTTATTACTTTCTTGTTATTTGTTTAACCAAATCGGTGCTACAACTTCAACTTTGTGGGAGGTAATCTAAAATAAAATTTTTATAGAGTCATGTACGAGTACACATCTATGTATAATAAAAATATTAAACAAGAATCTGTGCTACAAATAAACTTAGTTTGGTAAGTCATTTGCAATTTCTAGTTCTAATCGATACTACATAGGTAATTGAAATTAAAAGTGGTGGACATCTAACTGATCCGATTATAAAGATAAAGCTTTTCTTGTTTATAGATATAAGTCCTAGATTTCAACAGAGTATTGGTATTAGTTTGCTATTTTTTTTTTTTTTGAATGCAGTATATAAATTAAATTTTTTTTAACTCTATTGGAGCCGATGACTCTTCCATATTTTCAGAGAAGTTCCGATCTGCTCTGACCTTAACCAGCTTACTTACACTGCAGCGACACGTCCCATCTGTCAGTAATTCAGTTTAAAAAATCCTCAGCATTTCTTTACTTTACAACAACTTTGCCTTCTACTGCGTTCATTGAAAGCCAAGTCGCAGCCGTGATTTATGCATGATATATGTACCTATATTATATAGGTATATAAATAGGTTCACCACAGTGAGAGAGTGTTAATTCATGTATATCAAGTGTGTTGGATTGTTGGACTCGTGCTCCCCCCGTACAATACGGTGTTTTAGATCTGTCTGTGTATATCTTTGTTACAGATTAACTTAGAAATCCACAAATTTCAATTGCTTCTGCTAGGAATTCTGGTTTTGTATTTATCCGACTTACTACGATAGCTAGCTGTAAGAAATCTCTTAGTCTTTGCAGCAATGGGAGTTGTTTTTAAAGCGCACCTTATGTAGACGCAAGATAACCTTTGAATTCTCTTCAGTGTTGTCTACCAGACCAGTGACCAGTCAAATTTCGGGTCCATAGGTTTTTACAGGTATTCAATTTTTAATTGAGTTTCTTGTTAAGAATAAACCTCAAGTGTTTAGAAAATTTAAATTTCGTGCCCCTAGAACCGTCTTGTCAATAAAATCAATTCGGGCTTTAAGGGGCTGACTTCGAGATAAAACGATTACATAACTTATAGCAAAATCAAGTTATGCAAGCTCATGATCAAGCTATGGTAAGGTCTTCCACATAGGCTAAATAGTTATAATCCATTTTATCTATGTTCCCGAATTAGCGATGTCCCAGTTTGTGTTAGGCTATGTGTACATTAAAGTGGCAAGACAGGTTATATCCAAATTATATTTTTTTTATTTTTAATCAAGGATAAATTTAACTTACATTCAGGTTTTAAATAATTCACTATCCAAGTCGGTGGGGACCCACTTCACACTATACGGTAACCCATAGTGATAGCTTGAAGTTGTTCAAAAGTCATTGAAAGCCAACTCTCTTAAGTGGGACAAAATATACAATAACAAAGATATTTTATCCATCTACCATTAATGCAATGCCTTCTAATTAATTTGTACGGCTCCAAAACACTGTCTTCTTCATGGAATGAGGCCAAAACGATGCTATTGGTTTTAGTCTCTTCTAACTCATCCATGTACAAGCGCATACAAAACATTTTTTTTTTTTCAAATCAATTAATTTTTTGTAACTTTTACTTTTGGACGTCATCGCACCGAGTCCACCAACAACCCACTCTTTGTCTCTGTTCTCAAACAAGTTCTTCCAGCAAAGTGAATTCGACGTTAGAGGTGCCATCCAGCAGCAGCGTCATCCAGAGAAATTTTTTTTTTTTTGTTAAAAAGTATCCATTGCCACTCCCATTTACATAACTTTCAGATGTGGACAAAATGGAATGTAATGAATTTGTTGAGTGTGCGATAAGGTGAATTAGAAGAGTCGTTTTCTTTGAAAACAAGTCCATCTCGTCCACAGATGAGTGGCAGTAGCAGTGGCAGTGGAGATGGAAGGAGTCAATTACCGCACCAAAGTGTGAATCAGCTCTTCGAATCGAACCTCATTTCCTGAATTTGGGTCAGCATTTCATCAATGATGATGATGACGATGTTTAGCTTGAAAGTGCACATGAAGGAAGCATGCTAACCCACACGGCACCTTTTCAGAAGAAGTGGAAGATTGCGCGATTGATTAGGTTGTGGTGCTCAATCATAGCGAAGAAGATGGACAGTAGAGAAATTGAGAGGTGATGGATATTCCCACGGCATGGGAAGCGGTGCTATGGAAATTTATAACCTCTCTGTAAAAGTTGAAGTTGTGAACTTTGAAGATGGGACTTGGCGATGTGTATTCTTTAAGAATTTTTTTTTTGATTATCTTATGACTGGCATGTTGACCTACATATATGCAATGAATTGCCAAAAATTCTGAAAAAAAAAAAAAAATGTTTCTGGTGATTGGAAGGGGAATTATTTCTTCGATTTATTATGGAATGCCTTGGGGGAGAGGTAATACAAATAGTTTTCGAAGGTTCAATGTTAGCTAGAGAAGGTATTTTGTTGGAAACATAGCCAAAGGCACCAGTTTCAATAACTTTTCTACACTTATCCATCTCCCTAGGGACATCTTTTATCTACCAATACATTTCCAAAGAGCTGTCAAACTGAATGCAAAATGGTGGTTTAAATAGGAGAGTTCGGCTGCGAATTGAGGCGTGAAAGGTACTCATTTGAAACAGTTTTGTGATTAGAAAAAAAAAACTTGGCACAGACCTAGGAACATACTATATTACGCATTTTCGCAGAGAACAAGTGTCAAATGGCTTAAATGCCATTTAAGCAAAGAGTGAATCCTTAGAGAAGTTAAACTACGCAGTTGGTTTAGGATATCAAATATTTCACTAGTTGAAGACGCTTAAAATAAGCAATACTACTTTTATTATATACTATCCCAAGGGCATGGGCATCAGTATTCAAACTGAGTTCCGCTGAACGCCAGAAGCAAAGAACAATTTACAACAAATTTCCATAGTAACTTGCTTTCGCAAACTTTTATTCTGTACATCTATAAAAGTGGTATGTACGTTTAAATTGTGGTTTAATTAAAGGCAAGTTACTAAGTTAAGTGTGGATCGTTACAAATATAGCATGAATTGAATTATTTTTATAAGTTCATTAAGTTTTGCTTGGAAATGGTTAGAGATAGCAGAAAAATGCTATAATCAAAGTTTTTTGGTGACCTTGAACGACATTGAATGTCGTTAGTTTCAAGGATATGGGCTGCACTACTATTTTACGTATGAAATTTCATACTTTTATTGTAATCAATAGAAAGTTAAGTGACTGATTCTGCTAATCCAAGGGAACACGCAAACGAAAGAGTAGGTACATCGCAATATCACATATTGGAGGCCTTTTCTTTCTTGGACAAGATTTTGTTTATTCAAAGCTATTTACCGTGATGATTACATCTTTACTTTGAACCTCAAGACCTGCAGAATTTGGGTTACAAAATAATATCAGCCACGACCACTTTTCTTCTAAAAAAATCCGTACAATAGATTTTTCAATTTTTCCTGATCGGTTAGCATACAATCCGTTCCAGATTTTGGTGTTAATTTTCGAATCGACCCCGGGAAGGAAAGTCAGCAAAAAACATATTAGGTTCTAGAATTCGGTTTGCGGTTTATATATCTAGTTAGGAAAGAATTGGGAAAATGCAGTTTTCCACACCTACTCATACTTCCTGTAGATGCCAAGTTATACAAATTGTTATAATGGTCTTGAATTTTTAAAAGGGGGGTTGATTTTAAATTACTTGGAGAAGATCAAAGCGCATCTGATCAAATAGAGGAAGAATTTGTATCGTAAACAAAACCATGGCTATATTTACATCAGCAGCAAGTTCTTTCAATAAGGAGGTGGCTCTTGTAAAATCAGTATGGGAGATAACTATCCAATAACAGATAACTCTTCGTTCTTGATCACATGATAATGCAGATATTGCCATCGGTTAATCAAAGAATTCAAACCTCTAAAAAATTGGTGGAGTTGACCTGAAAATTTCGAAAGCAGCAATCATAATCATAAAAGCATACAAGATTTGGAGAGGAATGTCGACCATCGCGTCCAAAAATGTTACCAAATCAGCTGTATGCGGCAGTTGTAGATCTATTTCAACATGCGGCACGATGATCGAGTAGAAGATTCACTACAGTTCAAGTTTGAAAAAATTCATAAGATCAACACTATTTAGGAGATCAAGCCAAATTTGCAGTAGAAGGAGGGCCGAAAGTTGCTTTAAGTGTCACGCAAGCGGTCTAAGACATTCATATCTAGACTGCGGTATTGAAAGATAGTACAATAGATTTCCTTTACCGAGAGCGTACCCTGAAAGACAGCCATATATTCACAAAGGTTTTGCAAACACTGCAATGTATGGATGTCTGCATACAAAATTGCCTGCGGTGTCGGGTCTTTTATCAAACTGAGCTTACCAAAAATATCTAACACAGTTCAGTCATTGATGTGCACAGTGTCTTCGGTGCTTGGGCTAGTCTGCCGCTTATCGGACCCTGCACTGTGTACACTCTTGTACACTCATAGCCCTCTACAGGTAAATGTATCTCTAAGGACATGCCTCAAATTTCTCGGACAAAACGACGGGAACTACCAAATTTTCGGAATTATTCTTTTTTGGCATTCCGGATAGTATGCACCGACCAGCTCCACAAGTTACAAAGCAGCTGGCGATTTTGCATTTTATTTCAAGCTGAAACTAAAGCCATCAACGGGAAGGTTTTTACTGTGTGTGTTGACAGCCAGACAGCAGTTAAGACTCTGGAGTCAGTGGTATTACGGTAAGTTTTAACAAGAGATACCAGTAGCCAATGCGGAAACAATACGCTGGGTACCGAGGCAACTAAAGAATAAATGAATTTACAGATGAGGTTCGAAAAAGCAGGGCTCTTTCTTTTGTGGCTCTCAATCACAGCTATGTACAAAATAATCGACAAATATGTGTCAGGAGGTTGACGAGTCTTGGCAAACTTTTATTTGACAGATCCAGTGAGAATAATATTGTTAATAAATTTGTTCCAAAGTCTATAAGAGCCGATGACTGATGTCAAAGGGAACGCATTTATGAACCTGTCGTCGTGTGAATGATAAAAAAAAACGCACACATCATTTCGAATATATAAAAACAGACGTCGCTACTATAAATTGCATCTTAAAAAAACTACGTTTTTGACGCATAAAAACTACAAGAAGACAATTAATTTAACAAATAGGGGTAATCTATAAGAGCCGATGACTGACATCAAAGGGAACGCATTTATGAACTTGTCGTCGTGTGCATGATAAAAAAAAACACACACACATCATATCGAATATATAAAAACAGACGTCGCTACTATAAATTGCATCTTAAAAAACTACGTTTTAGACGCATAAAGACTACAAGAAAACAATTAATTTAAGAAATAGGGGTAATCTAGGGAAATTTGCCAACTCTTAATTTTACCATGCCAAAAAAGAAAGTACGTAATAGTCGTCTTTGTTTTTTAATTATTTATTTATGGCATTAATTGAACAAATTTATTTACCAACTTACCTACTTACAAGTCATTACAAAAAATTGCCTTCAACTTCCTAACAAGTGTCAATCTACAGCGTAAAAAAACAAAAAGATAAAGGAATAAAGCAAAAAATAATGTGCAATCTGACACTACCCTACCCTTCCAAGTAGGAAATGTATCTAATGTAATAAACATATTTTTTTTTACTTTCTCATCTTTTGCATTCCGAATTATCATTTGCTTTTCCTCTTTTTTTCTTCTTTTACAGAACAATATTGCAGAGGATAGACTTTTAACGCCGACACTAGTCGATGGTGTCGATTTGGTTGGTTTGGAGAATCTTCAAGAAAAATAACGAAAAGTAGAGAGAACAGGATAGTCCGGTTTTCTACTTATATTGCATTGACTATTTTCATTGAGAGCGAGAAATTCCAGAAAACTGCATGTGCCTGCAACAAACGCAAGAGCCATTCTTGACTAGTTGGAACTCTTATTTGGTGAAGCGCCGCGCGAATTTTTCGGACCGGAAATTCAAGGAAAAGGATTCTGCAAAAATTATCTCAACTCTCGTTTGAGTGCGAGTCGAATCGAGTGACTACTGCTCAAGTAGAACGCTATTGAAAGCGAAAAGTTGGCAGATGCCATTTTATTTTGAAGTGTTTCACGATTGCCTTATTCAAAAGTCAGGTATTCCATTGAGATGAGTGATGTTCGTTAATATTTCGTAGATGACATTGCATATATTTGTTCGTTTGTGTCCTTCCGAAGGACGTCAGATTTTTCATAATAAACTGCAAATGAATTCAAACTAAACTAAAGTGAAGAAGTTTCGCACATTTGTTGTATTTTAATCCTCAAAGAAGAGGAAAAAGGAGGACCAGAGTAAATTAAAAGTTTTGACTGCTTAAGCTGATACTATGGATACAGTGTACGGCACAAAGAAATATTTTCAAAGTTTATCCGGTGGAAGTGACATCTATAGGACATCAACTTGCAGGGCTATGGTGAGTATAATATTTTCATATACATGTAATATAGTATATTAAGTTCGTCTGTTTGTTAGTTTAAAAATATAACGACTCTATAATCCGCATCAAGGTTAGATATTAAATATTTTGCACGTGTAAAAGATTCAATTTTTAGTTCTTACACATTGTTGCCCTTTTTAAAGACTTTTTAACTTAAATTCTTAAAATTTGTTTCGTAGATTATAATAGTTCTACTTACTATAGATCTAAGGGTGTAGATAAAGCATGGGTGGACCGATATTAATACCGTGTGTTTTGTTCAATACGGAATATTTCTGAGAAGTTTCATTAATAGTTAAACATCGCGCTAGGTGTTACAAACAATGTGACGAAAGTTATACAGTGACGAAAGTTATACAGTCAAACGCTTAAAAAGATTTATTCGATTTTGATTTGAATTTCCTTTTTATCGATTATTACGACATTATCCACCGAAGACTTGAAGCTACATATAAATCATCATTTTATGTTATTTTAAGGCTGGCTAATAAGCAATGAGTGTGATTTATTCAATAATTTCTTTTCAATGTCAACAATGGTGCACCAGGTGGGCTTTAGTATAAAAAAAAAAAAGCAATTCTCCTTTCCCTTTTTTTCTTTGGGGTTGTTGCATGTGGAGGTAAAGTAAAAGGATTTCAATGAAATTTTTTGATTGGTTTAATAATTTTGTACGCACTTGGGGAAAAAATACGAGGTCAAAAATTGGTGGCAAGTGATGAAATCCGACTGATGTTTAAATGGATCATTGCCTGAAAAAAGGGACCTGGAATGTAAAATGTAAAATAAATTTATTGACATTTTACCCTTTAGTCTTCACAGTGTTATTATTAAAGAGTGGCAGCTCACTATTCTGGTGATAAAGTTTGTGTTTAAGATCAGCTGTCAGTGTGACAGTTCCTGCTATGCAAAATAGTGGAAACCCGCATGCCCAAACAAGTATAAGTATGGCTCGTCTTCTTAGAGCAACTTTTAAATTAATGAGGAGGAACATCCTCGCAGAAAGAATCGAAATTACAAGATCAATCCTGCTGCAATGATACGCTACTGAAAAAACCACTACCACTTTAATGTTGAAAGAAATACAAAATTCATTTATGAAGATTGATTGTAACGCTAGCTACACAAATTCATATAACGCGAGTTACCCAAAAAACGTGATTTTCGTCTAAACAGTGTAATCATATGTTCTAAAAAATATAACGACGCTATAATCCGCATTAAGGTTAGATATTAAATATTTTGCACGTGTAAAAGATTCAATTTTTAGTTCTTACACATTGTTTCCCTTTTTAAAGACTTTTTAACTTAAATTCTTAAAATTTGTTTCGTAGATTATAATAGTTCTACTTACTATAGATCTAAGGGTGTAGATAAAGCATGGGTGGACCGATATTAATACCGTGTGCTTTGTTCAATACGGAATATTTCTGAGAAGTTTCATTAATAGTTAAACATCGCGCTAGGTGTTACAAACAATGTGACGAAAGTTATACAGTCAAACGCTTAAAAAGATTTATTCGATTTTGATTTGAATTTCCTTTTTATCGATTGGGGCATTATCCACCGAAGACTTGAAGCTACATATAAATCATCATTTTATGTTATTTTAAGGCTGGCTAATAAGCAATGAGTGTGATTTACTCAATAATTTCTTTTCAATGTCAACAATGGTGCTCCAGATGGGCTTTAGTATAAAAAAAAAAGCAATTCTCCTTTCCCTTTTTTTCTTTGGGGTTGTTGCATGTGGAGGGAAAGTAAAAGGATTTCAATGAAATTTTTTGATTGGTTTAATAATTTTGTACGCACTTGGGGAAAAAATACGACGTCAAAAATTGGTGGCAAGTGATGAAATCCGACTGATGTTTAAATGGATCATTGCCTGAAAAAAGGGACCTGGAATGTAAAATGTAAAATAAATTTATTGACATTTTACCCTTTAGTCTTCACAGTGTTATTATTAAAGAGTGGCAGCTCACTATTCTGGTGATAAAGTTTGTGTTTAAGATCAGTTGTCAGTGTGACAGTTCCTGCTATGCAAAATAGTGGAAACCCGCATGCCTAAACAAGTATAAGTATGGCTCGTCTTCTTAGAGCAACTTTTAAATTAATGAGGAGGAACATCCTCGCAGAAAGAACCGAAATTACAAGATCAATCCTGCTGCAATGATACGCTACTGAAGAAACCACTACCACTTTAATGTTGAAAGAAATACAAAATTCATTTATGAATATTGATTGTAACGCTAGCTACACAAATTCATATAACGCGAGTTACCCTGAAAACGTGATTTTCGTCTAAACAGTGTAATCATATGTTCTAACGTGACAATAATTGCGAACTTCTAATTGTCTAATTGGTTAATTAAATAGAACTTGCTAAAAAAAAATTGTGGAGAAAACATCATGTCCCAAGGTTGTAACGCGAGTTACGATTAAGTTAAATGCATTTCTAATTCCTAGCAAATCCAACTCAACTCAGTTGTCAACCGCTTAGTGACCTATGCATTTAGAAGCTAGATCTTACCGTAAAAAAGGTCAAATATAATATGCAAATATATACACATATATACATTTAAAAATATTTACCCAAATATATCCACTAGTTTTCGAGTTAATAGTGGAACAAACATTTACCAAAAAAAAAAAAAAAAATTGTAAACTTAGTTAATTGTGTTTATTGTTCAGCTGTAGGATAACGTACAAGTAACATCAAATCTTTGTTCGAGGATCCCGAATCATGTTGAGGATCACAAGCCAGTTTGGTAGATTAGGAGTTGTACTAGAAGAATTAACAGTTTTTTTTTTCTAAATCTTTGAGGATCATAAATTATCTAGGACGAGCTATAGTTTTTCCATGGGGGTTTAGTAATTTTCTGAAAAACCGCGGATTGTGTTCTTAAATTCGGAGTGTGGGGACTACAAATATCCTGGAAATATGGGGGAACGGTGACGCATTGAGAGATATGTCATTATTTTCGAGGATCAGAAATCACATTGAGGGCTAGGCAATTTCCTAGATTAGCAGTTGTACTATGAGGGGTAGTAGTTTTCTGGTAAAGTTACTAATAGTAGCCTTAAATTAAATACAGCTCTATCGATGCACTAAAAGCTGTATAGTTATCTTCATTTCTCAGTCATTACCTTTAAGGATCATAAATTATTTTGAAAGACCATTAGTTGTGCCATGGGGGTTTATTAATTTTAAAAAGCAAAGGACTGCAAATATTCTCGATACATTACTCGTGATTTGGAAGATAATAAATCGGTTTAGATGATCAGAAATTATTTTAGGGGAGAAAGCGGAAAATCATAAACCTTTTTAGACCTATTATTATTGTTAAGCTTTAAAGAAGGAAAATTCTTTTCGCGTATCAATACTTGTCTCGAGAATTCTCTGATTAACATTTAACGCCTGTTGGAGATCAAATTTTGTTTGCTCTGATAATGAAATATTCAATTTGTACATATTGAAAAATTATTCATAGTTCAAGAATCAGAAATAATTTTTGAGACATCAAAATATCTTAAAAGGTGATTAGTTTAGTTGTTTTTCTAAGTGATTATTCAATCTACGGTCAGTCAGTATGTTTTCGTTTAGTACCGCCAGTAAAGAGTTGGCAGTTCCCAGTTGCTGGAAGATCAGTATGCAGCTTGGAGGGTCGGTACGCTTACAATTTTCTCATTTATAAATTGTGAGCTCCCAAGTTCGGTGCCGGCTCGTAGGAAAAGTAGTTACCCGCAAAATCAAAATCTCTTACTCATAGTGTTCAGAAGCTCTTATCTGTATTAAAGGATCAGTTGTATTATACTAGAGTACTCTTATATTATGGGTAATCTAAGACTAACATTAATGATGATATGAGCATGCTACCTGGGACCTCGGTAGATGGCAGGGCATCCCTAGGCAGTAAGGTCATAGCTGAAACGGGACTCTGAAGGTAAAATTCAGGTGCGTCTGTCACACAACGTGCGGCACACTGGTCAGCGTCTGACTTTTATTGTATACCAAAAGATCACTTAGGATTTGCAATATCACTTTCGTCGATCTGTTGCAATTCTGAAGAATTAGATCCAGTGATTATTAAGATCAGCTCTAATTCAGATATAAACTTGAAGGATCCGCTTTGTAGTAATGCTAATGATGTTAATAAATATACTGATCAACAAGATCAGGTTATTATCTCTTCATCAAAAAGCCAGTATAACACATTTTTTAGCTACGATCATTTATTAACGTAAATATCTACATTTTGGTCAGAAATTTAAAAAGTTAATTACCAGTATATACTTGTTTAAAAAGAAATTCATAAGACAAGTTGACATTTCTTAAGCAGATGCTGGTTCCTCAGATGCAGGTTCCTCAGAAGCTGGTGCCTCAGATGCTGGTCCCCCAGTTGATGGTTCCTCAGATTCTGGTGCATCAGATGATGGTGCTGGTTCTTCAGAAGTTGGTTCCTCAGATGCTGGTTCCTCAGATGCTGGCTCCTCAGATGCTGCTTCCTCAGATGCTGGCTCTTCAGATGCTGGCTCTTCAGATGTTGGTTCTTCAGATGCTGGCTCATCGATAGGTTCCTCTTCAGGTGCGGCTTGCTCTTGTTTATTTTTATCTTCAGCGACTAATTGATTGATTTCCCCATCCACACGGCTAGCTTCTTTGTGGAATTTAGCTAAAGTCACGCCAACACAAACGTTCTTTTGCAAATTTTGTATGCCAGCCTTAATAAGTTCAGCCTTCACAGTACCCAACTGAATTGGAGCTGAGCTCAGAGGTCGTAAGTCTTTGCGAATTTCGGCAGAACAATTGGCTAGTCCTCGGAAATCGTTTGCCTTAAGTTCTGAGCACTTTCCAATCTGTTTAATGAGCTTATTCATTGGTTCGTGGTAACGTTTAGCAGTAGCGTTGGCCTTTTCCTGTAACTTTTCCAATTGGCTGATGACCTTGTCTGTGCACTGCTTCAAATCTTCAGAGCGTTGATTAGCAAAACCTTCAATAAGATCTTGACCTTTCAATTGAGTTTCTTCGCTAGCGTTAGACAACTTGTTCTTAGCCTCATCAGCCCATTTTTGGATGGATTCTTGCTGCTTGTTTTCTACCTCAATGATGTTCTCTTTGACCTTTTTTCCGGCAATTTCGGATACTTGCAAAGCGCCCCTGGCGCTGTCTTGAACTTTTTGAAGCGTAGATTGAACTTGTACGAGAGCACGTTGGAGGATTTTGCTCTTGACCTCATTCACCCTCTGGCCGATGGTCTGGCTGACGGATTGAGCTACGTTGGCTAGATTAGAGGCAGCGCCTGTGCCAGCTCCAATTATTCCTTTGCCAATGCCAGTAACTGTACCAATAACGCCTTGGGCAATGCGACTAGCTGCTTGGAACACACCAGTGGCGACTGATCCAGCGGTGTCGACAGCACCTTGAGCAATGGAACCCGAAGTACTGATACCTGCACTTATGGCATCGAAGAAAAGCGGTTCAGCTCTAGTTTGATGGACACCAATTGCCAGGCAGAGGATGAGAATTGGTGCAAGTTTCATGATTGCTGTTGTTGTAGGTTATCACGCTTTCTTGAAGAAAAGTGAGATAATTTCAAACTGATTATTGATGGGTTTGAGCCGGCTTTTATATGCAAAATGGGGCCCTGATATCTAGAAAATAAATTTAGAATGCCGATGGGCATAAGTTACAGCGATAATAGGTTGATTATGCACTTGCGCAAGCACTGAAGGGGATCGGCTATTGTTTGGCTTTCCAAACACATCTGTGCAATGTTTACTGTCTGGGTCAGTATTTACCTATTACGTTTCCCGATTTCGAAAATTGCGTTGCTTCTGACGACTGTGTTCAATGTCAGCGAGTACTATTATGAAACCGAATGTAACATGTGTGTACACAGGTGATTTAAAGAATGCAAATTGAACTGGTGCACGAGTCCGAACAGTGGGTAGTTACAATGTTTGCAAACTATTTTAGGATGAGGATGTATCTTTTTATCTCACCAATCGCCTTTTCTATTTAATTTTTACTAAAAGACAAACACGCAAAACCTCATCAATGTTCAAGCCTCCTCCGTGGTCACATAACACTTTACGCTCTCAAAAGGAGCAGAACAAAAATCCAATCATACCGCATTCCTGTATGCCCTATTATAACAACTCCCCACTGTCCTATCCAGTATGGAACGTCTATAAAGTACGTTCAGGGTTCAATCTCCTCCATCAGCATCCAACGACGCGCCTGTACAATCACTTCGACCAGATGTGTTGTGTCGGAACGGGAGGCAGTGCTACCTTCTGGTTTTGGTTCGAGTTTTGGAATTCATGTTCATTTCTCTCCTTCTTCTCGCTCTATTCCTCTGTTCATTATTTTCGCCTTTCTCTCGAACTCTTTGTTACTTATCTAGGTGATTCCATCTACATGCAACACTCCCTAAGCACCCTTACGACGCGACACAGGCAAGGGTACATACAACTTTTCTTGGTGGTTTTATGGAGTTCCAGAAGCTAAGGAGGGAAATGAATTCTCGGACTGGGAACTCTACTTTATTGAATCGCAGAAGAAGAAACAAACCCCCCCTCAACGTAATGAGATCTTTACGCTGGTGTTCTTGTTCTTAAAGGTGGGAGGAGTAAGATAAAAAGACGAACAAGGATTTCGAGAATTTCAGGAAATTATTTATTTGGACTGTTGTATGGAATGTGCTGGGCGTTTGTTGAGAGCGAGAGATGCCTTGTTGGCCCGGTTGACTTACTGCACAAGGGGATTCGTTATGTAATTTCTTTTGCGGATGAGATAAGTGGGCAAACAAATGGCAAGGACGTGGAAAAAGAGATGGAATAGCATAAGCGTAACATCCTGATTTCTTTTCTTCTGGTTTAATGAACCTGTAGGTTGGTACCCGGTACCTACCTGCCATAGATGGATGGGGAAAGTTTTGTAGCAAGGATTCCCTGATGATGACGTTAGCGGAGTAATGTTTCACACCAAATGCTCTTGATGCAGTGATTTTTTTGCCATTCGACTGGTATGTGCAGGAATTGGATCCGTGAGCGAATACAAATTGAGATATGGTGAATGGGGCTATTTATTAACGGGCTTAGGATTATTGAAATTGTAATGACTTTGGTGCACCTTGAATTTTGATGTGGCTTTGGAACATCGTTTCAGCTTTATTAATATATCATAAATATCTACTGTAATAATATCTGCCATATACAAATTCGGCCATGACTCAATGGTAGGTGCTTCGGATTACTGAGCGGGTGGATCAGGTTTGAATCCCAGTAACAACACAAAAGAAGATTTTTTTTTTTAATTATTTTGCTGTTCTCATGCAATGAACTAGAACTTCTATGGGCTCTTCTATAAAAAAAATGTATTTATCTATTTGTAGAATTCAAGTCGCCTCTTACATAAGGACAACAATCTTCGGATCGAACAAGTAGTTGACGCACTAGCGTGGTACAAAGCAGATATCACCGCTATTCCAGAAGTGCGGTTGGATGGGCCGGGTAGGAATCGGATCAAAAGCTGTGACTCTACTACGGTGATAAATTTAATACATTCCTTAGAAACTTAACAACAGATGCGTCTACAGATTAATCATTATAGAAAAAATTTAAGCGTCTAAAAAAATCATAGATACAAGATCCACCACTTAAGGCGCCTGCCAGAAAATGGATCGGAAACCCGAAACAGAAGGCTAACCTGTTTGCATTCCCGCCTAGCGTAGTGAGAGAAAATTTAGAGTTCATTAATAAAGAGGATGAAAAGGAAATTCAATTTTCTCGCTAAAAGAAATAAAAAGTTTATACAAGAACAAACTTACATAGCGATCAACACCATGACCTCCAAATTGATACAGTAACGGAAGTTGTAAAGAAACACACTGTACCCCACAATCAGCGAAATGGAGTTAGTTTGAAATAATACTAGACGATTGAGAAGAACGATTGAGCTGATTGAATAAAAGCTATGGGAATTTATTTCGAATATTAATAATTCTCAAAACAAGAATTGATAATAAAAGAATCATTAGTCGATCTAGAAAAAATCTGCTACAGTGACTGTTACAAGGAGCAGAAGCAGTGTTTATTTGGATACGGACCATTTATGCGCGAACTCCTGATGACAATCCGCATTAAGGCAAAACTCACCAACATTAGCATCATAATATGCATTTACACCACCCACAGAGGATAAGGACGACGTAACCAAGGATTGCTTTTATGAGCTCCTCGACAATATTTACGACCAATATCAACGCTATGACGTTAAAATCGTGCTTCGTCATTATAACGCAAAAATTGGAAAGGAGAGCATCTTTGGAAACACTGTTGGAAAATACAGCTTGCACGACAAAGGCTCTGAAAACGGACTCAAGCTAATTGACTTTGCAGAGAAACGTCACTGTAACTAGGGTGTTCCCGCACCCAAAAATATTTATAAGCGGATCTGGCGCTTTCCGGATCAACAAACTGTCAACCACATTGATCTCATCGCGATTGATGCAAGGGACTCCTCCAGTATTTTGGATGGTCGCACATTCCGAGCAGCCAACATTGACACAGATCACTACCTTGTTGCTGTCTTGTATGCGGATATCCCAAACACTAAATAAGTGCTATGAAAACGTTCAACATTTAACGGCTAAAATGGAATGAGATCGCCAGAGCCTTTGACGATCGAGCATCCTTGAAACTCTCAAGAAGCGCAGGTGGCCAAGCCATCAAGAACACCTGGGTTTCTCGCATCCACCACAAAAAAACCGTAGTTTAATTTATAGTGTCGCCAAGCACACGCAGCAAAACAAGAGGTTTGGAAAGAGACGCTGCATAGAGTAAAGAGAGGAGCTTACGACATCTAGAAGCAGAAGAGAAGGGAAGAAAAATTACTCTTCGAAAGAATATGCAAAGTGCCAGAGCGACTCAATGGAGAGGTTTTGTAGCAGGAAGGGTATACGAAAGTTCTACGAGTACTAGAAAGTAATAAGAGCATGCCAAAGCTATAAAGCCCGAACAAGAAGCCTGTAAGGGTATAGAAATAAGTATAGTAGTAGAGCAAGAGCTGATAATTTGGAAAGACCACTTCTGTAGGTTGTCAAACTGCAGTGCGTTCACGAAAAATTCAGGGTCGTTAACAACACCATTAATGATAAAATAGGTTAGCCCTGGCCATCCACAATTGATAAAATTTAGAAGAAAACTGTATCTTATAGTTTTATAGAGCTAAGAAAGCTAATTTCGTTAACAAGAAAATCTCGGCAGTCAGTTTTAATATACAGTACTTCCTTTCTCGTGTGGTAAAGCTTTACCTCCAAGTCCGTGTCGTAGATTGTAGATTCCGTTTTAGAAACAAACCCGAATGTGAATTTCATAGTTTTGAGTTTTTTTTGCTCGTTTTAAGAACCAGAGCAAACGTTTTAAGTTTTAAACGATTAAATACCAGCAGACTTTTTGTTTTATTTCTTTATTTGTCTTTCGGGCTGCCAAACCAGCGGAGTTACGAGTATGAGAAATTTATTTTTCTACGAACAACTAAATCTCACCTTGAAAAGCTCCATTTGTTGAAGAAGTTCAACCAAAACGAAAACATACCCGTCACTCCATCTCACACCATGTCAGCCTTCAAGGACTTACTTTATGCATTTTCAATTTTAATTTCAGCAAAAATGCAAATAAAATGAAAAGAAGAGAGGAAAAGAAAGAAATTAACCTCCACTGCTCTACTGAATCCAGTAAAATGTTAAAGCCCTGAATATCAAATTCATGCTATTCGCTCGAATAAAAGGATTTTCTGTCTGCATCCTGGATTGCCTCCTTTGGTCTCCGTAACAACGTCATATCAGACGACTGAAATACGAACTTCCTGACGGTTTTTGGGCAATGGAATGGGGAGTTATTCATCACCCCTTCTAGGTCATAGAGACTATTGTTCTCA
The DNA here is from genome assembly GCA_963082735.1 of Pocota personata. Taxonomy (NCBI): domain Eukaryota; kingdom Metazoa; phylum Arthropoda; class Insecta; order Diptera; family Syrphidae; genus Pocota; species Pocota personata. Next base: position 144,840,434 of record OY720430.1, read on the forward strand.
CTACCTCGAAACTGTGGTTCAGGCAAAGATGCAATTCGCCAAAGTCAACTTCACTTTGGCATTTTTCTGCTACGATGGCAATGACAATGGTTGGTAGTGATTGTATGTAGTTGTGGTGGTGATGTGACAAGTTCACCGCCTGTAATGTTTTTGCAATCTACCGGTAAAAAATACTAGTCTGCATCCTGGATTGGAGTGAATTAAGACTTTCATTGGTTTCCGCGAGACGGAACATAATAAAAAATGCATAGAAAGTCAGAGACATGTTGGAAAGGTGTACCAGATTCGAGAACGAGTGACGTGAAAATTGCCTAAAGCAGGATATTCGAAAGGAATTGACAGTGAAAATGCATTTTAGAGTAATGTAGAGAAGAGGAAGTGAATCCTTGGTTTTCGATGTAAGCAGACAATCACGGTGGGAGTGTTTTGTATATAAAGCGACTACAAGTTCTCAAGTCTAAAAATTAAGGCTAAATATAAGGCCAAAAACGACACTAAATCAAGTCTAAGCGTTTAAAAACAGCATGTTGAAATCAACCAGTGGCCACGGTGTAGTGGGTAGTGTGCTTGCTTGTGACCCGAACTATTCAGGTTTGAGCCCGAACGGGGAACAGAAACCAACAGCCACCTAAGCTTAATCGAAAAACGAAAAAAATCCAAGTTTCTCCAACCACTAGTTTCTGCCTGGTAGCACAATAGACCGAAAATAGATTCTGGCATTTGAAAATTTTCTTTCTAACCAAAAAAATAAAAAATAAAAATAAAAAAATTGAATCAATCGACGGCATGTAACTAATAACTCCTTGCCGATTATACTGGCAACTTTCATCTCTTTCCTTATCTCTTTCTTTGTGCACACTCTGACTTTGTTAATTTTTGTTATGCAATGCATATCAAATTCAATGATGAAGGTTTTTCTTCCGATAAAACTCTTAACCGAGATGCTCAAGAAAAAACGTCTAAATTTACCTGCTATATCCTTCGCTCGAAAAAGAATATTAAATTCCGAAAGTGACATTGACTAAATCGCTAGATGAACTTATTTTGCCTGCATAAGACCGTACCATATAAAAAAAAACTTCCAAAGGGTGAAAAATTCTTTTGGTAATTTTCTGCAGAACACATCAAAGGATTTAACGAAATGAAAATTCTTCGAGAATACGGCACGAACTAGACGCAGATTTTCTTTCAATTCACACGTTCGTTCATTTTTTTTGCGCTGTTCTGCTTCTCTAGAACCGAAAGGATAAGACATGTGGTTGGTACTGCTCAGAATGCCAAGCACAAACTCCAGTAATTCAATTAAAAAAAAAAAATGCCACAGAAGATGAAGGGAACACAAAATTCCAGGTGCAACATGAGTTTTTAAAGAGATTCTACGATAGCAGGACCCGAACCATGACCTAGCGAACCATTTTTTGAATCCCTTTCAACCCCATCACCATGATAGAATGGGGTAGTGGGTGTGGTATCCAGAAAGAAGCACTTATTGCGAATACATTAGTGCCGGTGACCGGAGTGCACGAATTCAAGTGGAGAGTGGAACTGGGTGAAAAAGGCAACTTAAGGGAATATTAAATTATTGCGGAGTACAAGAGAAGAAAAGATACAGCAAAAAAATTACTTCCAACATAAAATTGCCACTTTCTATCCTGAAGTGGCAAATCAGTGGATGATGGCGCGTCGGCCAGCGACAAGGGATGGTGGTCAGGTGCATTAAAGGTTATTAGAACCACGACCAAGTTGTCGGGATGACCTCCACGTCAAGCTTTTCAATTGCATAGAGTAGGGTTTTCTTCGTTTTGTAGACGATATTACTTTCCCTCGTCAAGGACCTCCCAAAGAGGTAAGAAATGAATGTAATTACATAAAGAAGGAATGGAGCAAGGTAGGCAAGGCACCTCAGTTTTCTCGTTGTTTTATGCTTTCGTAATTTTTTCCCCATTCAATTTAGGACGGAAAGCTCAAGCTTTTCATTTTTATCAGGATTCTCTTTATTTTTTATGTTTTGTTCTTTTGAAATTCAATTACGCTATGATGAGAGTTTTATTTGGTTTTGCTGAAGCGCTTTTTCGTTAAATTAAAGTCTCAGTTTGGAAAGTTTTTAAGGACTTTGAGTTTTTTCATATGAAGGGATGAAATTTGTTCTGCGGATGGGCTTTAAATTGATTGAAACTAAATGAGGGGTATATTATAAGCTTTAGGTTAAAACCCAATTTGTCCATATATATCATAGAATGGCATTGGTTTACTTAGATATGAACATATGGTCGATACCCCAATACAACCTTTTAGAAAATAGGACAAACCGAAATTGTGGGCCTAAAAAGGTCAATACATTTTTTTTAAGATACGATAATAGGCTTCAATGTGAAAAATCGTTTTAAAATTTACTTCCGAGTCCAAATTTAAAAGTAGATGATCACATACTGATGAAATAACAACAATCGTGAGGCAATGCTGAACTAGATTTATTTCACCTGAATCATCGTGCTCGTGTACTATCGCCATATGAGTTTTATTTACAGAATGTATTCATCCGATATCTTTGCAGCATTTAGTCAACCTATAACGATCAACCAAAACGTTTTTCTGACAATATATGCTGCTAAATCTGATCACATAGCTAAAATTGCTCCGCGAGAAAGAATAAAAATAACTACTATTGAAAACATTGTGTTTCAAAATACGCATTGTTTTGGTGCGAGGCGACTAAAATCCATCCAGAGAAAGTACCCTTAATGGTCAGTAATAAAGTCATAGTTGATAGACGAAACTGAAGATAAAATCCACACGGGCCAATATTTTGCTGATCGGTTTGCGAGGCGTTTGTGATAAATTACCTGGGTACAGGAGCATGCTGGCAGCCGAGGAAAAAAAGATGAAGCGAGTATAGCTTCTTACTTTTCTGCAATTCAAAAATTCTTTCACTGAAGCATCTTTACTTTTATAAAGTTTTAAAAATACTTTTTATAAGAAGGGGTTATCTAAGGAATCAAAATTAAACTGCTTATGCACTTCGCAGAAATGACAGGAATTTTGTTATTGTTCCTCCAGCACTAGTCATTTTCTAACAACTGATAAGCAAGCCTTAATGCCAGTTCCATTAAAGCCTTAGTATTTCTTCTCTGCAGGTAACAAACTGACTTCATGAAACTAAATACTCTTTTATGTAAAATTGATTTCAACCTTAACACACATCCAAATATTGAGAACGCAAGCATTTGTTTCGCTTCATTAATACCAAACAAAATTCGACAACTATCCATCCACCCTGAAATTATCTAATTCATCGTCGAACGAACCTAAAATAATCGCAAACCTGTTTGCTACATGAGAAACTGTTCCCAAACTACTTTTGTATAAGTTGATAAAGTGCGAATACTCAGCTGGGATGCGTGGTTTACTCGCCATAGTTCTGAAAAAATGCACGGAACATTTAATCCAACCTATTTCAACTTTCTTTATCACAGAGTGTGTTTCCTATGTGCTGGAAGAGCTCATACATAATCTCCCTTCATAATAAAGGCCCCAAGAACGATCAACAACCAAAAACTTAACAGAATTTGTTTCGACTACTCTGTGCGCATTAGAAGATGGTAAAGAGGTCGACATTATTGCCATCGATTTTGATAAAGCCCTAGTTCTTTTCAAACTAAAAGCTCTTGGCTTTCAATCAGGGTTCATTATATTGATTAAATCATACCTCGAAGCACGACAATATAAAGTGCTTTTTAGATCCTATGTATCTGACCCCATTACAGCCAACTCCGGAGTTCCTCAAGGTAGCCACCTGGGTCCCCTGATTTTCATATAGTCAATTAATGACGTTGACTAAATCATTATACTCAAATAATTCCATCTACGAGATATGAACATTTTCAGACACATATCAACCCCCACAAACTCTCACTCACTCCAAGTTGACCTGAATAACTTTTCAACTTGGTAACCAAAAATTAGCTTGAGCTCAATATTAATAAATGTCAAGCTATCACATACGCGTCTTCTACCAATCCCTCGATCATACTTGATCGGTGACCAGCTTGTTCCCCCGTCTTTTTACTGCGCGACTTGGGTATCGTCTGCGACAAAAAACTCAATTCTCACGGCCATATCGACTAGATATATGATCAGTTTCGTAAAACGCTGGTCTAAGGAATTCTAGAACCCAACTCACTTTTGTCAAGCCCTTGAATATGCTAGCCAAGTGTGGTCTCCCCACCACTATATCCATTCTCTCCGAATTGAAACCGTTCAATGCAGGTACATCCTCCAATGGAACACAGGTATAACTTACCCCCATATGAGGATCGTTGTAAAGTCGAAAAACTTCAAGAAGTACATAGATGACATACTCTTTGTCCATCAGCTACTAACAGGAAACATTGACTCACCCGCACTGCTCCAAATGATTTCCCTTAACACGAGTTTGTACCACTCTTCCCTCTTAATTTTCACCACACCAATTGTGGCTGTAACGAGCCAATGTCTAAAATGCTATGCATGGCTAACCGAATGCAAAGCTTCTTTGATTTTCAATGCAGTAGATTTGCACTGAGTAATTCTCTTTACTCAGCCTTTTCCTTCCTTTCTTATATTACTCAACCTTCCCCTAACTTTATTAGTTTAAACATTAGTTAAGTAATTATAGGTTTGGTTTTAAAAATAAAACTTGGTGGGCCAATGAGCCCAAAAAAAAATTGATTTAAATTAGCTTTAAGTTCTTAGTTAGTAGTTGCTTATATTAAACTTAATTAAATAAATAGGTATGAGGATTTATACCATGGTCTTAAGATTGGGGACTTTTAGTATACGTTTCCTGACACCAATCAACACATTTTAACGTTGAGCCCTAAAAATCAGAAATTTCTCCAAGTGAAAAGTCTAATTTTGACTTTCGACTAAAATAAACTCTTATCGCCAAAAGTGGATCCCTTTTATGAACTTCTTGTTTGGGTGTAACTGAGTCATCAATATTTAAGTTATTTCTGCAGTGTAATAGGTAGAAGTCTTTTGTTACAGCATGTTACATGACAAAAAGGGGTCTATGTAGGTACTTCAATAGCAACTCCGAACTTAAAAAATAAGCTTTAATAGCCCAAAAATGCAACTCCCATAATGATTTCTTGTTGAATTAACAATTTTCGGGCCATTTCTGTGATAAAAAAAGAGGCAAACACAAAGGCTTAAATTAGCTTAATCTAATTAATGCTTGGATGCTAATGTTTCACTTTAAAATTACTTTTGGTTTAACTTTTATAGCTAGGTCTGTCAGGACTAGTATTGATAATTTGTTTAAACTACGAAGCAGATTCGACAATAAAATTCTCGTGAATTCTGTTGAATGAAGATATGCTTAATGTAGTCATTTAAATGTCGCATTTTTAGAGGCATTCCATTAAGTAACTTTTAAAATACTGATTGTCATTTGTAGGTACTGCCGCCATGAAGTATCTGCAATTTTATGACGAAATTTATGGTCTTAAATTTTTAAAGTGATTTGTGTTTTTAGAACACATTTCCTTACAACTTAAAGCAATCAATCAAAATGTATAATCCCCATGATAAAAAACTTCCTTCCTATTGTTTATCTCAACCCATTAAGCCTTAACATTCATTTAAAATTCTAAAAAAAATTATCACGCAAAATTGAATCTTCCCACACTTAAAAGACATTGCGCTAATCCACTAAAAAAGAACAATTTTATTTCAACTCCCTTCTATAAGTGCTTCGTAAACGTAAAATTCGTTGCCAAATAAGTCCCTCACGTCATGCGTGAATAATTAATCATCACGCGAAAAGTTTTTCGCAAGCACTTGCTAAACGGAAAAAAGCTTCACGAACAGCAACGTAAATCCACCGCACGTCTGTTACAGTTATTCCGTATCTACGAGATATATTCAGGAAGAGGTGCTAAACGAAAATTCGTCTCCCATCCACCACGACATTCTCGGTTATTGAACCTTGCTACAACCACAAGTGAAAGAATGTTGATGGCGCATCTTCTCCAGGTTATGCCATTACCATCATCCATAGTCATGTTGATGAGGTACTTTAAAGAATCAGCTTACTGTGTGTTCTAAAAGACATACACACATGCCATCTGGAGGTAATTATTTCGACAGTTTTCCATTATTTCTTTTTTTGGCTAATGTTACATAATGAGAATTCTATGGGAATTTATTTTTATTTTTGTTAATTTTGGTTATTTAAAGGGTATTCACAGCGAGAAACTTTTTCAGAAATTAAGTAATCGAGTTACATAATAACTTATGCGGGGTGGACATTTAGAGGAATACGATAATGTGAAGTTATATCATAAGCGAATAAAAATTTTGTTACGTGAACATTTACATCATATCTACGAATATTGTTCGAAATGAAAAAAGTGTTTTAGATATCTGCTGCCGAACAGAAGTCTCTCCACGTTGACATTTTCGTCGTGGTAGAGCTCTCTTCTTCCCTTTTATCCTTGCATGTAGTTAACTCTTTGTGGCATCATTAAAGCTCTTTCCTGCCTCCATCTTTAGGGTATATACGAGGGACGGCTGATAAGTTCGCGACCTGAGATACTCTTCTAATTAGTGATAGCACTGACTGCGGCACTCTTTAGTAGTATAAATATCAGCTCATTGCAATAACAATCTCATTTTGTTATTATCTGTAGTAGGATAAACATCAACATGTCAGCCGAAATCGGAAATTCTCGCAATTTTGAGCACTGCGCCGTTATAAAGTACTTCGTGAAATAAGGAAAATCGAATAAACAGAATTGTGGCAGATAGCGGACGAGTTGCACATCAGCAAAGAACGGATTGGAGAAATTTTGCAGGAGCATTTAAACATGAAACAAATTTGTGAGCGCTGGGTACCGAAAATGCTCACGCCGTTCGACAAGCAACGACGACTGGAGTGCTGCAAAGGTTTTTTGGAGTTAGCCGGGGACAAACTCGACGAAACTTGCTACCGAATCATAACTGTAGATAAGACTTGGATTCGCCAATACGATCCGGAGTCCAAACAAGAGTCCATGCAGTGGATTGCAAAAGGGGAGAGGTCGCCGAAGAAATTCAAGGTGGAAAAGTCGGCTTTGAAGCTTATGACGACTGTTTTTAGGGACAGTGAAGATGTTTTGCTGATTGATTACCTTACCTGACAAAGGGGACTACGACAATATTACGCAAATTTATTGACACAGGCAAGTGAAGCGGTCGTACGGGAGCGTCGGAGTGTTGTTTTTAGGCACAGTGTTTTGTTTTTTGCAGGATAACGCGCCTTTTCACACGACACGGGTTTCGAGACAGACTTTAAAAGGCACGAGTTTTTCAACGGTACGCGTAGACCACCCACTACAGCCCACCCCGGTGAGTCACAAGGAATGTAAGTCTGCCACAAAGATGCTAACACCTGTTCCCACCTGCAGTGTCACAAGCTCTGGTGTACTCCGATACAGCAACACAACTGCCTGAACTCCGTGTCTCAGCAGAACATAAGGCCTAACTCTATCTTCAGTTCAGATCGCACATAATGCAGCGTGACCACGCTCTGTTGTAGTCCTCTCGTTTTTTTTAAAGAGGTCCAACCTTCCAAAAAGAATGTAAACATCTATACTGATGTTCCCCAGTAGCACTAACTCTTGCTTATTGATCCACTCTCAGGCTACCTGTCTACTTGCAATCACAACCTTGGAGTTTGGGTGCTGCCAACCATTAATTTATTTGGAAAACCATTACACTTCTTACTACTGTCACACAATTCTCCAGTCGTAATTAGTTCTAGAACATTTTATAAAAAAAAAAATAAAACAAAAGTAAACTTCTACACTTGATGGACTCCGTTTCCAAAGCGACTTACATTAGACCTAGGTGCCCAGAAAATTAATTGCTTGTTCACTTTGCACTCGACGAAAACAGGACCTAAGAAATCTGAACAGATGCTTCTAACTTGCGAGTGTGATACAAAAACAAACACTTTTACTCTTTTCAAGGTACGAGTTTAAAAACATTTCCAACTTTAAATTTTCACTGACAGCTTGCGCGTATACGAGTATACCCGATTTCCAAGGAATCCACGTCAAAATGTGGAGAACAAGTGTGGTCTGTTTATTACTCTGACATCCTGTCTGAGTGTTCAGTTTCACAAAAAATTCCGCACGTAAAATTTTACCAAGCTAACTAAAGATTCGATGAATTTGTATCTACTCTAACCCTAACTCCACTTTGAAATGCAGTAGGAGCAGTATTAAGACATTTTAGATGTTTAACGGTAAATTAGGAGAGGTGGTGCCAACCCCCAAATAAAAAAGAACTCTGTGAAGAAGAAAGAATTTATTGCGTGAGGCTCAGACATTTATGAAGTTAAAGGGAATCCTTAGCGAGAAATTCTCTATGCTCTTTAGCTTCACCAGCTTAAACAATTGACTATCATCCAACATGGAAGAGATCGTGGTTAACTTCAATTGTTCCATGAGTACATATATTTATACTAATCTAAGAAACACAGATAGTGTGTGTGTATGTCTGGTGCGTGTGTGTGGTGTGTGTTTTGTGAGGTCAGGCACGACTATTTGCCGAATCGGGCAGGGGTAACAATTTAGTTGGATAGTTGTGACTGCACTCCACTGATCCCTGGATCATTTTCTTTTGTTCTATTTGAAAGTATTATTGTCATGCTCTACTTCATATATATACATATGTAAATACAGAAGTTAAATTGAATTGCTGCGAGTATCACCATCTGGGGAGAAGGCTTTTATTTAAGTTCTTGAAGTGATTGTGATTGCATCGTTCTTCTAATGAGTTCTTATGCAAATGGGAAGGGAACTGTAGGTTGTTTGGAGACAAGAGTTCTTTTTCATTTTCATTTTGATTAGTTAATGTAATTTAAATGACAAAGTGAAGCTTTGTGTTACCAGAGAAGAATGTAATTGTGATATACATAGGTCAGTAAACTAGGCAAAACAAAAATACGGTCAAATGGATAGTAAATTAATTTTGATGTGGTAGCACTGCGTAACATTTATGATAATCATGAAGAGTTCCATTTTATAGAATAACTTTCCCATTTGAATTTTGGTTCGAAGTTTTTCTTCAAAAAGTTTGCTATGAAAAAGATTAGGAGTTGAAATGGAAGACAAAAGTTTACCTTACAATTCTGAAGGGGCTGATAAAAACTTGCGAAATCTTCGTTCTGTTGGTAATGACTCTGATTTATGATCTTCTCGGACTTAGGGGGCAACGATTGCAAATGCGACAGAGACGATTTTTGAATATTTTTAGAACACAATCTCGCATATCTTACCCCTAACCGAAACACTTTTGTTCAATTGTAGTTGAGTTAGAAGCATTACAATGACCGTTTTAGATGACTTTTCAGGAAATGAATAATTGGCATCGATTACTGCTTGGAGCCGATGCAGCATCGAATCTGGAAACTTTGCCGTAACGCCAGAAATTATTTTCATGATTTCGAAACCCTACTTCCCAAAGATGAGATTGATATTTCTATTGCCGATCATCGTATCGTACGCATCGTACGCTGTATGTCTGGTATCACTGTCGTAATAATCCCCACGAAGGGCCATCTTTTCGGCACTTCTCCCAAGTTTTTTGTCAGGAAATTAACAATAAATTGGAGTTTAAATATCTCGGAAAGCAAAATCTTCTACAATAAGCATGTTAAAAATGAAAACCTGCCCGGGGGTAAGTCCTGGTATCCTCAGTTGTTTAAGACAAAAGAACCAAATTGAGCACAACAACGATTTCAAATTTTATTTGCAGGTATGTACATATCCATACGAGTATGTATGCCAATGGATATGAGATTATGTCATACATTAACTTTGGGAAGGTTTTTTGATTTATATATTTATATGCTTCATGATTGAGGGAGTTGAAGCAACCATGAAAATCGAGGGAGGCTTAGAGAAAGAGAGAACCTCCTTAAAGTTGAATCTCTACTAGAAATCCCCAGAAATAGTTTAGAAATAAAGTTAAAATAAAGAGAGAGTTAACGAAACTACGACGTATGTATGTATGTACATTATTTTCTAAAACGCATATCATAAAATTGTACACGAAGGGATCGAAGATCTCCAGCAATCTTTATGTAGAGGTTAACCCGATCGTGAGCAACTATCGCAAGCAAGATAATCTGATTACGTCAGACAATCAAGATGAGCGAGAAAACACCGAGATCGTGCAAAATTAACTCAAAAATGTTTTGAAAGCATTTAGGAGGGTGCCACACCACGTTGGGAAGAGATGATAAAATAAAAGGCGGCTACCAACTGTTGAGAAAGAAACCTAATGTGAGACGGGACGACACGTTATCTGAGAAAAGTTGTAACGAAGCCAAGGAGATTCAAAATCATTTTTTGGTAAACTGCTTCGTATTGCTTTGCAATAGATAGAGCTATCTACCACATTGAAAAAAAATATTTTTGGGTTCGCAAAATGAATCCCACCCGGCTCACTAAAATACATTTCGTTTCGCCGTTAAGCTAAAGAATCAGAGGACAATAGCTAGAATAAGTATTCGACTAAATACGAATGTAGGGTAAACTACCCAGTAGTCAGCCTACTTAACACAAACCTCAACGCAAGAAGTATATTTTTAGGAAATAAAAGTATAAAATGAATACAATTTATTTTAAAATATACAACATTTTTTAAACTTTAGGGAGAGAACAAAATAAAAACAATTACTTCCTTCTATAATTATAGTAAAATAATAATCAACAAAGTAATTTTTGTCCAGTGCTCAGCCGCAGAAGTCTAGTAGTCGGACGTACAGGAACCTGTAGTCAGCCCTAAAATTTAAATTCAAATATACTGCAGTTATTCAGTCAATTATTAGATACTCCAGTTTTGCCATTTATGAAGATCTACACAAAGTATCAATTCTGCCGTGTTCTATTAAGAGATTCGATGGGGTCTGTACGATTCCCAGCAAGAGATACAATAACATATATGACAATATTTCATCTATTGATTCAACGAATCTAAAATCTGGATATTGCTGACAATAGGATTTTCGCTTAATATAAGCCACTCAGAGTGGTTGGTATATAACCGGTGATGCTACACGAATTCTAAATCATTTAAAAGACATATTTGTCAGAGATATTATTGGAGAAAACTACTTATCTACATCATAACATGCTTACATCAAAGGTAAATCACACAGCTTTACTTGTCAGTAGTGTTTACTCTATAGTAGAGAGGTAGCTATAGTATAAGGAATTCACTATACAAGCCTTCCTCGACAATCATGCTTTTAATAAATTCAACACCGACGCTTTGTATACGTAGTAGTCTGTGTACTCAACATCAGACAGTGTTCGTTGATACTGCTTAGATCGCATGCGATCGACTCGACATTAGGATATGTTAATAGAAGAAGAAGATAGACCAGCAGGGAACAACCTCAGGACGACATTCTCTTGCAACTCATACCTATGACCAATTATTATTAATCAGATTCCAAAAATTGTGACAAGAAATCTGAGAGTCTGTTAATAATGCTACTGTGGTTTTGGAGAAAACCATTCATAGATCATACTGTTCACTAGATCATTCCCCTTATTCAAGTCTATAGAAAATTGTTTGGTCCTTGTATCAGGCGTCGCAATCGGAACATGTTGCTTTTAAAATAAAAGGATGTCTAATGAAGCAACACACATGCGAAGTAATTATAATACAAATACTAATCCTTTCATTGAATGTCCTTATTAGTAAATCAACTTTCTCTCCAAAATTGTCGACCAAATGCACCGCAGGGATGTCTGCTGGTACCAAAACTCAGCCACTCCTACCAAACAATGTTTAAAGGTGGCCGACTATGATGACCTTGAATGCGTTTTAATTAAAAGTTATATTATTTAGCATGATAATATCTACATACATACATAAATACATAAAGCAATACTAATGGACTAAGAACAATCAATCGGATAAATTATTTGTTTTGGTAGACAGAAAGGACGAATATTGACGGTGAAGTAGCACAAGAATAGATATTCAAATTAAAAACATTTTATTTTAATTCTCACAAAAAAAAAAATGTTTTTTAATAACTATTACACTCATAAATCTTTTATACCTCTACGTACAAATACGTACCATTTATGTGTTTCGATGCAATACGTCTTCGTCGAATTAGAACCACCTACCTTAATCATAAAAACTCCCATTACGTAATCGCCCTTAGGTGAACCCTACATGAATGGTGCCCTCTTTAAAGCCCAGTTATCAAGTGTAAGCCGCTTAATCTGTATAAAATGTGATATTATCTTTGTATTCCCAAAGCCAAAAACTATACCTACATATGTATGTACACCCTATAAAATAATGAAGAAATAAGCAAAGAAAAGAGAAAACAAAAAGAAAATCCACCGGAATAACGAAAACGCATCTCCATACGAGTACGTACAACAAGCAGAAGAAGGCAATCTTCGACAGACTGTTTTCTTTTTTTTAAATAAACCGTGTTGAATAATTCATGCGAATGAATCTGAAAGGAACACCAAGCAACAAACGCGTTATATTGTAGAGACACCCATATTAGGAAAAGTCTCCAAAGAAAATGTGAAAAAGGAAAATAATGGATGAGTCCGTCTTCTGCCTTCTCTTCTCTCTCTTAAAGTAGGTAATCACTGCCCTTCGACTCTGGCAAAATTCTCTTTGACAGCAGGTGATTCACCTGCTACTTGTCCAATGGTATTTTGACGCGACAATGAAACAACATAGTTGTGAAGAAGACTCTAGGTACATTAACCTTTTCGTATTTTTTTTTTTGAATTTGCTTTTTCCCGTCTTTCCCATTTCCTATCTTTCTGCCCAAAAAATATAACCAACTAACGGTGACCAAATCTGGCCCAGGTAATAATTTATATTTTTCTCGTTTCTCGTATCTTTTTTTTCGGATTTTTGTTGTTTTCTTTTAAATTTCTTCTAATTGAGTCGACCACTATGTCACTGTGTCTTATAGGTGTATCTATGCCTGTTTATCTGACAGTCTGACGGTTAATTATATGACACACCACAGAATGTTGTAACGGTGGCTGGTGGTTGGTAAACTATCATAGATACAAGTATATCTGATGGGTGTGACGTGTGCGAGCACTTACAGCACCAAGAGATGAAGATACGCACGCATACTGTTGAGAGAGGGCAATTGTTAGAATGATGCTGCTGCTGCTGCTGCCGCAACTGTCATCATGTGATTAGAACGGATCGTTTACATTTTAATTCGGTTTGGGATATGGTTGGGCTGCAAAGATAGGTAAATAACATGCGACCGCCAAAGTTGGGCTTAGAAAGGAAAGTGCGTGCGATACTAACGGAAGAGTGTTTATGGCGACATAATCCATTAGTTTCGCTTGTCATTTGTAAAGATTTGTTTTTGGGATTTCATTAAACGGGCGGAGGAATGATACGAAATCGGAAGTGGTAGTAGGTATGTACATAGGTATATTGAATATTAATTATTTGTAGAACATTCTGAGCATGCTGAATTAAAGGCTACTTAGTAACGCCTTCTAAGCAGCTGAAAAATTAACGAATTAAGAGTTATGCTCGCACATATGTAGGTATTCTTTTGACTAGAACTATTCGATAACATCGAAATATTCATTCATTCGATACTTATTAAAATTCGTTCATTATTATCTTCGTCCATTACTATGTTCATTCATTCATCGTTCGTTCGAATACTGTATTCATTCATTACTATTTTTATTCTGTATGAGCTGAGGAGCTACGAGTATAATCCAAAATGTTCGACTTTACCTCGAAGTTAATGGTGGAAATCGTTTTTGAGTGCGAATTGTAATTTTAGGTCTTGGAATTCTTTACAAAATGGATGCCAAATGTTGCATCCAAAATGCCCGAATTTACCTTAAAACATATGAATATATTTTTTTTTTAAATATGATCTCTCGATCCCTCTTATGATGAGTTATCACTGATATGTGTACGACATTTTTTTGTATAGATATATTTCCCGCTTTCTGAATTAATAAATTAATGAATGAACGAAAACGATCGTGATGTGAAATCATTTAGTTACTTTATACTTAATTTTAATGCAAAATTTGTGGCTAGATGCCTTAAAGTAGGTATACATAAAAATGATTAGCACTACCAACAGGCAAGGAGATTGAGCCTTGTCCGTCTGTATGTAACAGGTTTTGCGGAATTCAACTTTAAACTCGAGATTTTTGAGAAAGTTTAACAAATTGCAGGGTGTTGATTTCTGTCTTGTAGAATTTCCAGGCAATTTCTTCATTGGGTATAAAAATCGTTTACTTAGCTCTACTGTCAGGCCTACTTTAAAGGGAATGAAAGCTTAAAATGAACGATTTTGCAATAAATTTCTTTGAAATGTGCTTCCTCGTACTCGTTTTCGGAATACCACTTTAAAATCTTATCTGCACTCCATGTTGATTATCTACATGCTAGAGCATGAGACAAAGCTCTACTAAGATTTGACAACGAAATTAAGAAGTTTACATGATCACCTAATCTAATGCTAGTGCAAGAACAGCTCCCAATGGAAATGAGAAACAAGATAATGTCAAGATTGATATTTAGAGATGGAGATGGTAAAATGATCATTGAGAGTGAGAATGGCTTATGCAACATCGTAGCCACTTTGGCTATGGCGAAGTTAGTCTGGAGATGTCAAAAATGATCTTGTCCGTATTACAGACATGCAACAACGTAGTCCGAAGCATAAAATAGCAAAATAAAGGTCCATAGGTCACATGTTTTTTTTTTTTTTTAAAAAAAGGAAATTTCCAAATCGCAGATCACTCAGACTCACACAAAGTCCATTGTACTACCAAGCAGAACTCCTTTTTGGTGTAGTGGTTAAAGAAACTCGGATTTTATTTGTTTCTCTTTTATACTCGGGTGGTTGTGGTTGCTGTTCCCGTCCAGGTTTGAACCTGCCTGGTTCACAAGCGAACGCACTACCCACTGGGAAGAAGAAAAACCTGAAAAAATTGGAGCAATGCATTTGTACCTATATATACATATACTATAGATACTATAGGTATGTACAAAAACATCCACATGAGAGTGATGTCTGTAGATAAGATTGATAAGTCGGTGCTCATCAATGTTCGGCTTTAAGTCCGTTCCTATGTATCCTAGTAATGAAGTATCTTATAAATAAAATCTGAAAAACACTCCCATGGTGTATTGTATACACATATATATATCGACTTTGTCTTTCAAAGAAAAGATCATATTATAATTACATGGAGCTACAAAAAGAAAATAACGAGCTGACAACACACAATACTTTCGCAAAGTATTTTTTCTCAACATCTAAACAAATCCAGCAGCCATTGGTATTCATCCAAACAAATATATACATTTGAATGCCAAAATTACTGAAGTAAAATTCCAAAGCCTACTTGTAGATTTTTCACCTTAGGATAATCGCAAAAGTCTTACTTTTCACTTTCTTCTAATTACAGTCTTTCTATGCAAGACGAAAAAATTTCATGAACAGGGGGTTGCTTCCTGATAGTACAATGGTCCCGTATCGAATCTTTGCTTTCCTCCCCCGACTAAAGAAAAAAAAAATAAGAAATAAAAAATCATTCATACTCATTTCATTCTGTTCATCCCATGTACCATCCAACAGCTATCAAAAATTTACTTTAACATTCAACTAAAACTCAATCATGTTATAAATTGCAAATCACTTCACTGTGAACAAATTAGAATCGAACAAGATCATCATCATGGTCGTGGTCGTGCTATCGTCATTCATATGTGAGACACGAACCGCGCTGGATGGATAATTATAGATCAGTAACACTCCATGGCTGGCTACGAAAGAATCTATGAGTTCATCGAACGACTATGACGATGTCTTCGTCGATGTTGACCATGAGTTCATTGCATGTTACTTTGTACTAGGATGCTCTTCGGCTCTGTTCTCTGACATCTAAAACTATTCGTTCTGTTTTATTTTCATTTTATGATTCTTTTTACCATCTCCGTGACTGGTTTTATGGTTAATGTATGCCCATAAATTATTCTAAGAAGTCTCTTTTATGCAATAGGTGGTGTAACAGACAGGAACTTATAGTGCGACTTTGGAGGATCACATTTTCATTTTTGTGGGGTATACGATTTCAAGTGCAAGTGAAAATGTACTTCTTATTTTAACCACATTTACTTTGGACTTTAACTGAAAACAATAAAGTCATACGATGTTAGGAATATTTAACAAAATTTATTGAGGCTTTAGAATTATCTACGAACTTATATACGATATTAGCGGAATGTTCTTCATCTTGGTTTGCTGAATGGTTAGTATCCATGTTCAAATAATAATAGTTCGATAAACCGCAGACGCATAAGGAGGAAACTTAAGGTTTCATATACATAAGGTTGCATACATTACGTAATATATGTATGTATTTTTGAGGGTGGCCGTGGTGTAGTGGCAACATCATCGCTTGCCACGCTGTTGGTTCACGGTTAAAATCCTAATGTCAATAAACATCTATTTATTTCGCATGAAATAAGTAATAAAGTCGATCAGTTGCGAACGCTAAGTCAAGTCAACTCTACTGCGAAGGCATAACACTGGCAGTAGGTTGGTTATATGGCTAAAAGTGCAACTTGACCGTGATGATGACATCAGGAGGACTGAAAAAAATACTGTGAATCATGTGGAACGACAATAAAAAACAAAAGTGCTCCCCAGCTATCTGGACGCTATCCTTGGAGCTTACAGAAACTTAACACCACCTGAGTTTCAAACCACTACACCGAATCCTTTTTTTTCTATCTCTCTCTCTCTCTCTCTGTCTATCTTCACAACACCTGTGCCCTGTAATAGTATAAGGGTATTCATATCCCCTTTGGTGCGCGCAAATTATAAAAAAAAAAAATAAACGTAGAAGATTACCAATTTTCTTAATTTGTATTACCTCCTGAATAGGAATAAAACAAATTAGAATAGGATGTTCAAAGCAGTATGAGTAGACATTTTATGATCGTATTTACGATCATGAATCTTAATTACTTTTGTCTAACAAATCACTAAACAACTAATACTTTCTTATTCATATCCAAGCAAATTGAAACCAGAAGAAAGCATTTCAGATATTGAGAAAATGTTCCATATTGAACTATGTAGTTCTCTTAATCAATAGTGATTAAAAAAAAAAACGATATTTCATATTAATATAATCAGAAAGCTAATTATCGTATTTACGATATTGGCAAAATCAACTAATAGCACACAGGATTATTTATCACAAATTAATAATTCAAGGCAGAATGAGTAGAAATTCTATTAAAGTACAAAAATATCGTAAATTTTTAAAATAAATCAATTTTTCCAAAATTGTTGTCATGTCTGAATTGGTATTTTATTATTCAAACCCAAACAACCGGAATCCATCTATTTACGATATTAGCAAAATGTGTACCATTGAAGGAAAGAGCCCTGATATTCGCATTTGATATTTAGACTATAATTCATAGCAATGCAAACAGAAAACTTAAGATCGTATTTACGATATAGACACACTTAGGAGTAATATATTTCCTCAAATTTTATTTATATTGATAGTTCATAGCATTATAAGCAGATATTCTATGGTTCCACCAACCTAACAATTTCTTTTTTTTTTATTTACTTACTCTAGACAAACGACTATTCCTACCAAAATACGCTTGGGAGGCGTTCAACTCTCGGTGCCTACTATCACATGAACAAGCAACCATCATTCACGAATGAACACAGTCTTGGCAGTCACTATGGCGGCGGTGGTGCATACAGTACATGGGGTATGTGGAGAGATGGAAGAAATTTAGCTCCTTCGACTTTCTCAGCGAAACCTCATCATCCGCATAGTAAAACAAAATCCTTTTCAATTATCTTATCGACGGCAGCATTTATTGTCCTGCTGGCGGTCATTTCAATTGCAGGCCTAGCATTCTACTTTAGCTCATTAAAGTCGAACTTAGAGGATAGTAAGTTGATTTTGTCCTCTGATTTCGTATCGACTCATATTTGCCTTTTCGTTTAGCTGTCATTGGATTTGAAGGATCATTTCGTATAGCGAAAGGTGACCTATTCACCACTGGCCTCAAGTACAATCATACTACGACCTATAAGCAAAAAATTGAATTTTACAAGAGATTTGTTGAGCGAAGTTTGACAGATAATGGACTACAGCCGATTCGAGTGGATGTTGCAGGATTCGGTGATGGACCATTGATAAGGGTAAACTTTAGGACGTACCTCGATGTGAGGAAGTTGCCGCAGTAAGTTGAAAAAAAAAAAACTTTTTCACGAACTCTTGTTATAGAGTTCTCTTTGTAGGAACATTCATAGCGTCGAAGAGTATATTAAAGAATCCCTGTTCCTTGAAACAACAGCTCTGAAGTCACTTTACAAATCTTTAAGGATAGACGCAGAGTCAGTCGAGGTTAAAAGGATTCTCGATGAACAATTGGTAAAATCTGCATCCCTCTCTAGGGAGACCGTAAGTGATTTTGCTCACTTTCTGAACACATTTATGTATGAATTTGTATCTTTCAGCAATTGACACCGACAAGTCAAACCCAGCTAGAGAAACGCCTCCTGAAAAAGGGAGGAATCCTTGAAAAGCCAACGCTCAAGACCTTCCCTACCCCGGCTCCAAAAACAAAACTCTCAAAAACGCACAGTGTAGATGATGAACCCGATATTGATGTTGAAAACGCCCCAGTTATCCAGGGCTCCTTTGAAGGATCCTTTGAAATCACTAAAACGGATGCTGATATTACGCGAAAGAAGGCTTCACCCACAAAAGCCTACACTACCATTCCCAAAACTGTGACTCCATTCTCATTGAGAGTCAAGCCTAAGAAACCAACAATTGACAAGGTCTCTGCTAAGCCGGTAACAGTCGATGAACCCACAACTGTAAGCTCAACATCCACTTCAACATCGACAACAAAAACAACGACGTCCACCACTACGACAACAACAACCCCCAAGCCTACAACAACCACTACTACAACGACAACGACAACGACGACCCCACTTCCTCAGACTTATCTACCAATAAACAGTCCATCGACGACCACAGTGGTAGTGCCAAAACTTGATGCAAATCTTTTCACATCAGCCCCAGTTCTGGATACTCAACCCTGGAAACCAATTCGAGGTCCTGCAGCTGATAATGCGGAAGCTCAGTCACATACAACCACACAAACTGAAGCTTCTAGTGGTTCAACTATTCCCGATGAGCCGATGAAGCCACCAATGATCCAGGCCCCCTCATCGCATGAGCCTTATCCATCTGGATTCTTCAGCAAACCAAACTTCAATAAGCCTCAGAACCGAGAGGATACAAGCGCCCAGGACCTCGTATATTATCATAGCTACAGCGGACCGGTATTCATGCCGGGCATTGATGGAATTGAACCACTGGGGGCGGCACATGTTAAGCCACATCCTCTGCCAGTTCCGCTGATTGACGATGTGGTGATTCCAGCTTTTAAGCCGCTAAATCCAACTCTTGGTACAAATGGTAAAATTCCGTTTGCCATCGAAGCCGGTGACGAAAAGTTTGAACATTTGGGAGGTGGAGTCATTGTGAAGAAGCACGACAATGAATCATCCACAACAATAATGGCGACGACATTCACAACACCATCCACATCGACTACAACTCCTGTTGCCCCGGCCTCGGTCAAACCAGATAATGGTTCAAAAACTTCTGAGATAACTCATCAAATTGGTGAGTTCTTAATGGACCTACTTAACCTACCCAATGAAGAGAAGAACAATACCGACCTAGCTAATCTAAAACTTGAATCCCGCATCGAACCCGACTCCGAAGAGAAACCGAACTTTATGAATCTCAAAGAGATTATTTTACAGAGAAACCGAGGTACTACGACCACTTTAGCATCACCTTCAACGACTTCGACTTCCACAACCTCAACTACAACAACATCGACGACAACAACAACCAAGTCACCTACAACAAAACGAAATCGTATTCGACCTTCAAGGCCGTCAAAACCAGCAGGAATCATGGATGACTCTGTTCTCTTTCCCAGCCAATCAAAGTGGGAGTTTGTGAATGGCAGTTCTCCCAATACCTATGGACACACGGGTTCCATGAGGCGAGTCTTCAATAAAACCTTGCAAGCTTGGGTCTCCGAAGATATTGAAAAGACCGAAAATTTAACCATAAACGATATCAAGACTCGCATCAACAACGCCACAAACATTCAAGATATTTCACTGATTTTCGACACACTTGCATCCAAGCTTGGAATTACTCCTAGCATGCCAACCAAGATTCCACCTTTCTCACACAATAAACTCAAGATAACCCAAAAGAATGACACCAAGGTAAAGCTCATTACGACAACACCTACGACAACCACAACACCAACTATGACCACCTCGACGGCGACAACTCCAACCCGGATTGACTATTCTCAAGTGCAAATTCGAGAAGCTCTCGCGCCAACATTCAAACCACTTGATCCAATCCTACTCCCCGAGATCATTGAAGGTGAAGCAGAAGTCGAAGTTATCGATCCAAATAAATACGAAGAGATGCTCAAGTCTTCTCAGGTACCCATGTTTACAACGACAACGGAAATGCCCAGACTTGTGACACTGTTACCGGTACGATCGAATTCAGGCATCCGAACGTTTCGGCCGATGATAGCTGTCAAATCTCCCCTAGAGGGCAGGAGGTTTACAACACCATCTGAGGCGGTGGTCAAGAGTGGGATACATGTGACTACCTAGATAGCCTGATCGCAAATGAAAGGACTTTTTTTTAGATGAATAAAGTATCGTAAGGGTTGCTTTGTCCATTTTGTTCCGAGGTTACACAGATGCATGTACTTTAGTTAGGTTTAGGGGATTTTGTTTCAACAAGTAATCTTGGATCGACTTGGGGACAAAGTGTGGTAGAGAACGTAAGCTTAAAAATAAGGCGTAGGTTAAGTTCTTTAATACTTTTTAATTTGAAGAAAATTTAAATTTGTACTCAGCGTAGGTAGTTAAGTGTTTTTTTTTTTTTATTAAGAAACCTAACAATAGATAAAATGTAATCTTATTGTAATTTTTAATAAATAAAAAAATAGAAAATATTGTCAGAGTTGTGAGTTCGTGTCTATGACTACGTTAACGATAATATCATCGGCAAAGCCTATGATGTTTGCCTCATTTGGAATCCCAAGTCTTAGAACCCTATCATACATAATGTTCCATGGGATAGGTGCTAGTACCGACCCTTCTGGAACTCCGTCAGATATTTGGTACTGCCTTGCTCAATCATCTGTATCGAAGAGCAGGAACAGTTTTTCGAAATAGCTTAGTATCATTTTAATTAAGAACCATGGCGCCACCATTGACCTAAGGGAGTATACTACGCATTTTGAAGTCCAATGTTATTAAGGCACCATATTTTTTTGAACCTCCTCGCCATCTTTTGCCCTGAATAGCTTCTATCGTATAGCATCTACTGTAGAACGTGCTTTTCTAAATCCATACTGTTGGTTTGAGAGCCCCCGGCTTCATCAATTGCCACCTCCAGTCGGTTGCATATGATTCGCTCCAGTATTTTACCCATTCTGTCTAACAGGCATATGACGGTATGACGAGGGCTCATTTATGGTCCCATCTACATGGTTTGTTCCCTTTAGGCAGCAGCACTAGACGTTGCTTTTTCCATTGGTCTGGAAAAACCCCTTCTGTTAGATACTTGTTGTACAGTTCTAAAAATTGTTCTTTGTTTATTTTGAGGGCCTTGTTTGGTATGCCATCCAATCCAGGTGACTTACTATCGCCGAATCGTCCGCATCATTTGTGTGACAGGTGGGATCTCCTATAGTTCCTGAGGTAGTTCTATATGCTTACTACTAACCTACCTATTGAACTTACTATTCACCTAGAACCATTTGTAACTGTTTTTCAAGCAGAAGTCCTTGTAATTATGAAAACAACAGAAATACCCGCAGAAGACACCACCGAAGAGAGGCAAATAGACATTTGCTTGGATAGCAAAGCAGCAATTAGCGCGATCACAAACCCTGTGTCAAAATCACGACTAGTAAAGGAGTGCGAAATTAAACTGAATCTACTTGCCAGGCGTAATAGAGTCCGCCTTATATGGGTACGGGCATGGATGTGCCGGGTAACGAAAAAGCAAATAAACTAGCAAGGAAAGGAGCGAGTGACATAGAACTGAATCCTGTTAAGACTATCCCTCTGACAACTATTAAAACCATAATCAATGAAAAGATTAGACAGGAGTTCAATAACTACTGGACGAATCTAGACACGTGTAAAGTGGTCAGATCAGTGGCAACAGAACCAAGTAACAACACAGCAAAAAGAGCTTACAACTTAAGTTAAGAGCGATTGTGGGACTTTTAACAGGGCACATCAATCTCAATAAACACTCGTTCATATTCGGGCTAGCTGAAACAACAATCTGTGCCAACTGTGAGGAGGAGAAGGAGGATATACAACACTTCCTTTGCACTGCAACAGGGAGATTAAGACCGAAGATACTAGGATCCCCAAGGATACCGGATCTAACACACCTCAGTAAGAATGGAATCGGTGATATATTAGAGTTCGCTGGACGAACAAGACGATTTCCCGATCACTATATGACATAATCTCCATTTTTACACTCTCCAAGACCCCAATACCTGCATCCTCTCTCATCACTTAATTCCCATGTTACATCACTTTTCCTACAGCTCGACAGGCGAGGGAAACACAACGGGCCCAGTGGAGGCTTAAGCGAAGAGCACAAGCTCACCCTCTTAAACCAACCAACCAACCATATGCTCAGTTGCTGTTTGCGGTGGAAATAGTCCCGATACTACATATGTGTTAAATAAGGAAAGGGCAGGAGGGCGAGTATCCTAGTGCCTTTGAGTTTTGCCATGACAGTCCTGTACCCCAAGGATTTATGTCTGCTTGCTCGCAGAATTCCTTAAAGCTGTTGCTCTTGCTTCTCCGAATGGCTAGATTCTGGTCCCTACGCCTCTTTTTGTATTGTAGGTCCTGATGGGAGGGCAAACCTCTGGATCGCTGGAATAATCTCCTCGCTCTATGCCACTTGCTGCGTAGCTCTGCTATCTCTTGGTACTACCAGTATTCTAGTGGCCGGTGATTTGTTGACGTCTTCCGGACCATGGATGCGTCACAAGCCCTAGTCAGGGTAAAAACGTCTACGTCCAGTGTGTTTATTTTCCATCCCATTCGTTGCGCCTTCTTTCGAGGGCGTTCCTGGATCGCTCTCCTCGACTGCTCTTCAAACAGGATAGACTGGTGGTCGCTGTGCGTATATTGATTACTGACACTACACCTTGCGCCTCTCGCTAAGGAACTAGTTACAAAAGTGATGTCAACTATAGAATCTACGCCGTTTCTGCTAAAAGTGGTCTAGTGACGATACAGCTTCTCGCAGAGTCTCGCCTCTTCTATTAGTCCGTATGCTACCTCAATCAGTTGCCATGCGTTGAAGTTTCCAGCTATAATTGTAGGGCTTCGACCTATAGCATCATTCACTAGCCTATCCAGCATACCCTGAAACTCCACAAAGGTTCTATTTGGAGATGTATAACAGCTGGAGATGTGTACTCCTTTGACCTTTGCTCGAGCAAACCCTATTTCGGGTGTAATCATTTTTTCTTCAAAGGCCCAAATAGCGGCTCTTTTTGAGTCATTCGCTGCCCAAACTGTTTCATCAAGATTCTTATACTGCTCGCATAATATATATAATACGGCAACATCTGTCCTCAACTTGTGAACTGCTTGTGTCAGTGGTTTAAGTTAAGTTGCAGTGCTTTCATATTCTTGGTGCGGCTTTGGAAGCTTCTTGGTACACAGGACACACTGCGCTTCCTGCAGTTCTTGGACACATCGCCTTTTGTCCACACTTGACGCAATCCTTACTTCTATCCACCGCACTTTTACACGCCTTTGCTAAATGCCCGAAGTTAAGGCATTTAAAGCATTGTAGCAGTATAACTTTTTCCCGCATTCGGCATACCGTCCATCCGATTTTTATTCTTCCAACCTCCAGAATTTTGTAGGCAGCGTTTATCGGGAGTCTAACTGCCGTTTGCGTGCCTGCATAGGCTTTGCGTATAGATTTAATGGATGAGGCCTGCATGTGTCGCACTTCTTCGAACTTCTCGGATTGGGCTTGGCAGATATCTTCCTTGTAGTGTCGTCATCTAAGTCTTTGCACTTAATAAGCACATCGTGCGTTAAGGACATCACTTCCGCTATTTCCCCGAGAACTTGTCCCACTTTGCTTTGGTGCTCTGAAGTGCTTCCATTGGTTGTTTCTTGAGCTCAAGCAATAACTCTCCTTTGGCAGTCTTCCGTATGCGGGTTACATCATAATAATACATAAACTACGTCTATGATTACTTTTATCAATGCATCTACATATATCTACAATACGTCTGTGAGTAGATGGATTGGCTTCGCCTACAAGTTTTCTGTAGCCACGTCTATGACTGAGCCCGTAACTAATTTTATGGCTTTGGTTATGAATATATCAATGATTACGTCTATGATAAAACCTATGGATACTTCTATGGGTATGCCTACTATTTTGTTCATTACTATTCGCATAAGTACATCCATGACTTCTTCTATTACTATCTCGACGACTATATGACTACGACTATATGACTACTTATATGTAATCTTTCAGAAATTATTTGAAGCGGTTAATCGAATTACGGCTCTTCCTTCAAAGCGAATCCTATTGCAAGGATGAAAGTCCTCTAGAGCACTAAATAGAAATTTCAGATAAAACTTCTCCAGTAGTTATAGTGCTCTTCGTGAAAAGGTAACCCTCTCTATTAATGTGTTCAAATCAAAGTTCCAAGTCTCACCTCCATTCAACTTGCGGCTCTCGTTCGCCTTCAATTAACTCAGATCTAACACTGCATCTTAATTTAAAAGTTTCTATCAAACTTTTACGATTGAATTTAAATCGCTGCCAACCATGGTATCCCCCACGCCCTCGAATTTCTCCTTCAGGTTGTAATTATTTTTTTTCTTTTTTCTCTCACTAAAATTTCGTACAGTTTCATAGCCAGACAAACAAACCGACAAAGAGGATGAATCCTACTGCCGGATATTGGTCGGCATTTTGAAACCTTGTAAAGAGAGGGAGAGCAAAAAAATATCTTATCCCTAATTTCAGGCAATTAAAGGAGCTCGAACTTCAGCTGTATCACAAAGTACTTGTGCTGTGTAGAAGCAAGTCAGAGCGAAGCAAAAAAAAAAAAAAAACAATTCATGTACATAATTATCCTGAATTAATAAAATGTCCTGGGGATCTTTTTTCTGTCCCTCGTGTCGGCACTCTGTGTTGCGTCCGGCTTTACATTTATTTCCGTAATTTTTCATGGAAATTATTCATCTTGTGTTGGCCCAAAAAGGAAGAAAACAAAACTTAGAAAAAATAATCTAGAGGGAGGATAATGGTCCCGGAACTAGGGGAATACACTCGGCCGGTCGAAAGGAAAACGCTAGAACGTATACAATTTCCATGACAAGGTTTACATGCCATCAAGAACAAGTTGCTGCTAATTGTTTTGTAAATTCTTTTCGGATGAAGGTGGGCAAAAGAGGTAGTAATGAATCTGTGCACTGAGTACTAACGAAGGAACAGAACCTAATTAATTCAATTACGTCTATCCTTAAAAATGAGGGTGCAACGTCTTTTTTTTTTAAATTTTTGTATTTCCATCAAAAGTCGAACAGACGAACCCTTTTTATACTACAGTAAACATATAACGTAAGCCTTTACTTTTTACTTTAGATGGCGCTACAGTCCGGGATCTTTCGTTCTCTCTCTCTTCTTCACAACGCCCGTGTCCTGTAATAGTATAAGAGTCCTCTTTGACGCGCGCAAATTATAAAAAAAAAAAAAAAATGTACTTGGGGCTCAACCAACTAGTGTCTCCAGCGAGCTCGATCTTGTGCTAGCCGCTAGTTTTGCACACAAAGTTGATTGACGTCCTTTTCACTTGTGTGCGTCACCTTAGGTGAGGTCTTCCTTTACCGCGACGTTCCTCTGGGATAGATTTGAAGTCTTTCCGGGCTGGAGCGTTGATGTCCATTCGCTCTACATATCCTAGCCATCTTAGGCAATGAATTCGAACTCTTCTGACCAGGTCCATATCGCTGTACAGCCGGTATAGTTCGGTGTTGTATCTTCTTTTCCATTCCCCGTCGATTCAAACGGGACAAAAAATCACACCAACAATTTTTTTTTCAAAACAACCATGGGTGTTTTTATCTGCCTTTATTAATGTCCATGCTCCTGCGCCGTTAGGGATGATGAGGGTCTTATATAAAGTCACTTTAGTTGTCCGTGAGAGGGCTTTGCTCCTCAATTGCCATCTTAGCCCAAAGAAACAGATATTAGCAAGAGTGATTCTTCGCTTGATCTCTGCTAACCCTTAAACCCATTTTCTCCGCTTCTGTTTCAATACTCCCGAAAGCAGATCGTACACCTGATGTTAGCTTAAGAATTTTGTACAATATGTTCACGTATGATGTTAAAAAAATCGCATGACAGCGTGTCACCTTGTCGTAGTCTTTTTCTGACATCAAAAGGTTCGGTGATATTGTTACCGACCTTGATGGAACAGCGTTCATTCTCCATTGTCATCCTGCACAGACAGACGAGTTTGGCAGGGATGCTAAAACTAGACATGGCTTTGTCTAACGAAACTGGCGAATTCGCCATACAGACAGACATACCGAATTGAGAGACCCACTTTTTTAGTTTCTCTATTTTAGTAATTCCAAGTTTGATCAAAATCTCGAGATCGAAAATTTTCAGGAAACCAATACTTGCCCACATAGGGAATATTGTATGGGTTGAAAATGATGTTTCCTAGTAGTGTTTTTTTGGTAATATAAAATAGAATATTGCAATAAAACAATAGATTGTTACATTTACTTTCCCGACGTTTCGACAGTTGTTGCTATAATATTCAGGAGATCTTTATTACACGTTAAAGCTTTCCTTGTGGGAGCCGTGGCTCAGTGGTTAAGTGCGCGATCACTGAGCGAGAAGTTCAAGGTTCGAATCGAAGAAAACACAAAAGCATTATATAAAAAAAAAGTTGCCTCATAGTCCCACCTCTTGCGAACGTCTGCCAAACATCCAAGAGTAAAAATTGTCATGAAAAGTTTCTCTCAATTAAAAAACAAATTCCCTTCAGAAATGGCATAAAACCAACCATTCGTGAGGCGCACAGCACGAGTGGCTGCGAGAAGCTAGACCAGACCCTGCATTGGGCTGTTAGCGGCAAAATATTTATTTATTTTTAAAGCTTTCTTTGGACAACAATGTTTAACTATTGAACAATATATTTAAAACCAAGAAAGAAATTAAATAAAATAACTGATAATGTTAGAAAAACATTAATAACAAGGGACGAATAATATGAAGCACTTCTGTTGAAGTTAAGTCTGGTACTACTCTATTAACGGACAAAGTTCTGTTTCAATTCAAGTTATTTTTGTTACTAAGAATTTAGAGCGTCTTCAGTGTATACGGTTTAGAAAAACCCTCTCCGTCTGGCCGAATTCAATACTATGGGTAGCGAGTGCTGGTTTGCTAGCATTCTTTGATCTTATGTATATCAGACTTGTGATTTAATATCCTCTGTCTCAAAAACTGCTTCGTTGCTGCGCTTCGTTGGCATCTTATACACAACATTCGTAGACCTGACCTTTCCTGCTTTCATCTTGAGATTAATGCTGCTTGATTTCTATGCCAAATTGATGTCCTTGGATGTTGTGTTGATAGTTTCCTCAAAACTTTCTTTTATATAGGCTCTGCACGTTTTTCACTTCCCTGGCTCTGATTGGACCGAAAATTGACTAATTGCTCCGATGCTTTGAAAAGAAAGTCGATCTTTACCACGGTTGATTTTGCAGTCCTAAAACTCATCGTACTTTCTTCCGCCTCGACTGTGAATTGGTTCTTCGGAGGAAACCCATTAAGGCCCTGCAGCATATCGTCCATTTTATGGCCATAATTGCAAAGATATCGTCGACGTATTTAACGATGAACCTTGGTATGTTCAATAATATGATTTATACTGATGTCCAAAGAAATCAAGTAAACATTTTGATTGCAAAGCTTATCATGACAATTTTTGCTCTGGGATGTTTATCAGACGTTCGAGAGATGTGGTAGCCAAAAAAGAACTTGTTGGTGTTTCTGGGACTCGAACTTGAGTCTCCCGCTCAATGGTATATATATTCAACCACTGAGCCATTAAAATATAATTCGTGCCCCCAAAATGTTTAGCCACCAAAGAGGAGGCACGCGAACGGTACAGTTGTGGTCACAACTGCACATATATCCACAATAATCAAATCCAAACTATTAAAAAGTTGTCGCAGTATGTAGGTAAGTTCAAACTCAAAGAAAGAGCCCATACATGACCTGGGCTAGCTTCACGCAGCCACAGTTTTATGCCTTTTCTAAATGGTTCCGAGAGCACTCATTTACTCTGGAATACGTGTGAAAAACAAATTGTACCCTGTCGCTTTCGGCAAACGTTATCAGCAATGAAATAGGCGATTATCAACTAGCCGATGAGAAATGGGGCTCAGTCTCATTGTTGTGTAAATTACATTTGGCTTTTACACGTCTTCAAAATTAATAAAGTGCGCAACTGGACGTACGTTGAACGTACTTGCACCTATGTAAATATATGTTTTTTTATTTATAAATCACTCAGTTCAAAATTTTATAAACTTATTTTTTCCAAGACTTCGTACGCTATGACCTTGTGTATGTCAAATATTATTTAGATATAGATTTTTAACAAAATCGTTCTAGTCATATCCGAGAATGAGCCAATTTTCAAAAACCGTTCAATATGCAAAGTACAGTTATATGTATTTTTTTGGCAAAAACCTCGCAGACCATCCTTTAGCATGTATCTACACCAACTCAAATACGAAATTTTATCAGCACTTTTCGAGAAAATCGAATTGTACAAAATTGTTCATTAGTAAAATTTAATTTTGGGATTAGAATAAAAATTCCGATTTTGCCTAGATTTGTTACATCCACAGACCACAGATATGAACAAAATCCATCCAAAAAAATCCAGCCATTTAATCTGAAATCGTGCATATTTTTGAGTTTTACTATTAAACTCATAAGCTTTGTCAAATTCTCGAGATCGAACATTTGCACGAAACGAAAAAAACGAAGCAACGACACTTTTATGCTATTTGAATTGATAGCAAAATAAAGGCAATAGTGCGAAAAAAAGTAAAAATTAATGCTTACATACGAGTATATTCAAATATTATAGATAGCGAATACTTGGCGCGTAGGCGTATCAATCCCTTTCCCTTTCTTTTTTTGCCAAGACGTATGTAAATAACACTTGGTTAAAATTTCATGATGATCGGTTGAAGGGTTTAGCAGTCCATAGGGAATATTCAGATAGAGTTTTACTTTTATGTATACTCGTACATATGTATATATTAAAATAGATTTTTCACTTCAAGCGACGATTAATAACAATGTACCAATCTCTAACCCAGAAGTGCATATGTATGTATATTTCTATACCTGCACACAGTAGCTCCCGATTAAGAGATCTGAAGAAACCGATGTAGGTTAAACCGATGAAGGTTAAACTAACTTGGAGTCTTCTCCGCTTTCACGTCGGGCCTGCTTTTTTATTTAAATATACATATGTACGTAGAATAAGATTTTGTTCGGCTTTTCTTTAAGAACCATGGCCTATTTTTTTCTTCTATTGCGCAGTGTGTAATCTCATTTCTCCTTTAGCCCTTCATCCGAATTCTCTCTCCCACTCGAAGACGCTTCTGTATCAATGAGCTTTTTCAGCTGTACAACAGATTTGCCATAACCTGCCGCATTTTGGAACCTCAGGATTTTAAACCGCAGATCCATTAACGTGGCAATTGCTATTGGCAAGCTCAGTTAGAATACCATACATTGTCATCGAGCCACACTACAAATCGATAACCATATTTTAAATTTGTGGATCTCACAAATGGGTACGTGTTGACTATTCTTGCTTCCAAGCTAAGCGCTGGATTGTATCAAGAGTGGCAGAAAAAGAAAGTTAATATACCAAGTATAAATTTTAAGCATTTTGCTGAGTTCCTGATGGAGAAGGTGATTGATTTGCCCCCTGAGCTGTTGAAGTCGGTAGGGCCTGCTGATAACAAGAAACCACAGGGTTCTCCTAAGTGTAATTGTTAATAACATCCACTGGCTCAATGTGCTAAGTTCAATGCATTAACAGCCAAGCAAAGACTCGCGTATGCGAAGGAAAAGTCAGTTTGCTTCAGTTCCCTGTATCCTTCGAAACACAATTGGCGAACATGTTCTAAGAAAAGAGCATGTGAGACCAACGGATGTTCTCTACGTCATCGTCCGTTGCTTCATCAGAAGTCTACTAGCAGCAATGCTGCGTTGAATTCGACAGCAGCTGAATTCGTTCCTCAAACGCATGTGTTTTCTTCTCATATTGGGTCTAACTTTGCTGTCATGTTCAAGGTTGTTCCGATTCGGATTTATGGAAGTGATAGGAAGTTTGCCGATACATTTACCTTCCTTGATGATGGTTTGTCGCTGATGATGCTCGAGAAGGATCTATTCAATGAACTTGGACTAGAATGGGAATCAGAAGAATTCACGCTTTAGTGAACAAAAGGGGTTTTTTGGTAAGAAGATGCGTACGTCTTTGACTGTGTCTGGTGTTAACAAATGCAAACAGTATGACCTAAAGGATGTATACACTGTGAAGGATTTGGGGCTTGCCAGCCAGTCAGTTGATGTTGCTCCTTAAACCCTCACATGAACTCGTTAAGCGTCACTTTACCACGGAGGAGTTTGGTGTGATGCCTCCTAAGGGTGACGTAGTTAGTAAAGGAGTCAATAGAGTAATGGAGAACACTTTAAAGTTGGTTGGTAATCAGAACGTAATTGGGCTTCTTTGGCGAACCGAAGATGTTAACCTTCCTGATAGTTCCCCGATGACTAAACAACGCCTTATTGGATTGGAGAAGTTCTTGAAAAGAAGACCCCATCTGCTGGAGTGGCAGTATAATCATATGCGTGAGTTATTATCTAAAGGTTATGTTAGTATCGCTTCGCAAGACGAGTTACAAAGAAATTGGCCGCGAGTTTGGTATGCTCCAATCTTCACAGTCGAAAATCATAACAAGGTCCCTCCGAAACCCAGGTATGTCGCTGATGTGGCTGCGAAAGTTAACGGTGTTTCGCTAAACACTCACTTGCTGAAAGGTCCGGATAATCTCGTTCCACTTCTTGCTGGTCTATTCAAACTTCGAGAACGCGAGATAGCTATGTACGTGACGGAGATGTCCCATCGGATACGTATCAAAGAGGAAAACCAGCGGTGTCAACGCATTCTATGGAGAGATGGTGACAGCTCACGGAAACCCACAGTGTACATTATGCAGGTCATGATGTTCGGTCCCAGATGTTCTCCTACTTGTTCTCAGTTTGTATAACTCGAAACTCTAATATAGAGAAACTAATCGTACGATAACTTGAAGCAAATTCTGTAACACTTGAGATTCGATTTGTCGCAAGAGTTTTGTTATGACATTCGGGTTCAGATACCATACTCGTACTGATGTCCTGTCAAAAACATTAATGGTATCGAAAGGAAAGTATCAATACTGGTATCTTATCAGTAGTATCAGAACATTCCTAAATGTATTGTACTAGAAGTAAGTAGGTATCGCGGATGTGTGACATAGATTCACAACGATTATAAATGTCAAATAATATATTGTAATATGCGAGCTACGGCTCGAGTAGATAAAACGATATTCTGTGAAATTTATTTCTTTATTTTCTAGTCTATAGAACAATTCAACACTATACTATTCTTCGCAATTCTTTTCTTACAAGGTCTCTGTCCTCTCAAATCACTTTATCTCCTTTCAATTACTTAATTCACAAATCCAAACTAATTACTTCTTCTTGTTAACTCTCAACTTTCAATTTATCACAAAATTACAACTTCGCCCATTATCACTTTTCTAATCTCTTCGCCATGGTTCTAAAACTACTGCCTCTTCTCGATCGCCATCTGTCCTTATATAGCAGAAGTTTCTGATAGCCAGAAACTTCTAGCAAATTCTTCGACCACTGGATCAAGAAAAATTCTGATGTAATAATTCCAAGATGACACTCATTTCTTGCAGTTATAATTCCCTCTTATCCGTGATATTATCCGTCTCTTTCGTAGACATGAACTGTAGAGACTTAACCGCAGACACGAACCTCGAATGAAAGGACACTTCGGACCAAAATTCTGCCAGGATGAAAAGACACTTCGGAATGGGTTGCATAGTCATAGGAGCGTAGTTATTATTATGCTACAATATGTATGTATCGAATATAGCACAAAGCATCACAACCGGAAAACAATTGATTTTATTCAAGAATATTATTTAGTAAGTGAGATAAACAATAACGATAGACCACCAAAAGTACACATACAGTAAAGGACATAGAAATCCAGAGATAGTGAAAACACTAATTTTAGTAGAATAATTTTGGAGCTTTTAAAAATAATCAAGATCCATCTTTACCGAACGTTAATTTATTGAAATACATTTCAGATTCGGAAAACAATAAACCATTTCAAATTGTTTTAAGTTTCATTGAAAAAAACAAGTGAATAAATGTGTAAGCATGATAGTTTTATTGCCATTCGAGTTTATGATTTTTATTACAGGAAACGGGCTTCTCAAACTTCCGACAACTAAAGATGTTAATACTTCGTAGACCCTCCTTTCTTTTATTACGGTTTTTATCCGGTCGTGGCATTGATGTAATCAGGCTGTGTAAAGTATCCAGTGCGATTTCCTCATACCCCACTTATTCAATGAATTTGTCCAACTCGGTTATTGTCCGTGGCTTCTTCTACGCTACCTGAGTCTTAATTATGGACCAAAGGTTCGCAATCGGGTTCAGGTCAGGCAGGGCTGTTTCCAGGCCACTCCAATGTTGCAATACTATTCTCGGTTAGAAAAAGTGCATTTACAATAATAAAACTTTACGAACGTTTTGAAAGCCGATCTTCAGCGCTGGTGGTCTTTCTTCTGCGACCCGTCCCCTTTTTTCTTTGCAATGAGCCCGTTGCCTCGAATTTTTTGAAGAATTCACCCACTGGCGACTTCCTGAATCCCACTTTTCGCGCTATATTACGAACACTTAATTTTTAATTTTTTAAGTCATTATTTCGACTTTTGTATTTTCACTCATTTCCTTTTTATTTTCCATATTAATAAAATTGTTTCCATTTTCACTCAAACTACTTTTTTATTTCAATGAACTATTACCAAGTGAACTAGAATCATTTCATCAAAGCCTTTTTATGCAAAATCCTAAAAAAACTACCTGCTAGATAATTGAAGTTAAAGAATTTGTTTAGCCTGTCCGGATTTCCGCCCGTTTGGCAGTCTGTATGCTACCAGTTTTTAAACATTAAATTGTAAACTATGAAGATGATTTTGCATATGCTCATATAAACTTTTTAGAATACAAAACAGTACAAGTGTAAACAAATTTTAAATCCGCCCACAAACGCGCCCACTGTACAAAAAATGAGCCAATTTATTTGTATTATACATTATCAAAAGGACTTATGTACATATATAATTCTTAATATCCTTAATTTAACTAACGCAGAATCAAGGGGAAAACGGACCAACCACCTAGAACCGGTTTATAAAGCTTGCTTCGAATGGTCCTTTAAACCGGAATAACAACCTCATACGAAGAAAAAGCGAGCGATAATTTCCCAACACTACCGGCAATTACCACAAATGACGACGGTATCACTCGATATATAGTGATTTCGGGAATGGAAAAAAACGGCGACAACCTGCGGTCACTTTCGTCATATAATCCATTCCATATAAATCGCGGTTTGGAATACATATTGTAACAGAATGTAGCATAATAACTACGCGCACAGATGTAGGCAACACATTCCGAAGTGTCTTTCATTCGAGGTTCGTGTCCACAGTAAGAGACGGATACGACGTCGCGGAATTAAGAGAGAATTATAACCGCAAGAGAATTATAACCGCAAGAGATTATTGGCTTCAGCTGTCATCTTGGAATTATTACATCAGAATTTTCTTGTTCCAGTGCTAGAAGTTTCTGGCTATCAGAAATGCGACTATATAAGGACAGATGACGATCGAGGCAAGGCAGTTGGTTTTCGAACCGCACGAAGAGATTGGAAAAGTGATAATGGGCGAAATTGTAATTTTGTGATAGATTGAAAGTTAAGAGTTAACAAGAAGAAGTAATTAGTTTGGATTTGTGAATTAAGTAATTGAAATGAGATAAAGTGATTTAAGAAGAAAGAGACCTTGTAAGGAAAGAATTTGCGAAGAATAGTATAGTGTGAACATGAATTGTTCTATAGACTAGAAAATAGAGAAATAATCTCACAGAATAACGTTTTATCTACTCGAGCAGTAGCTCGCATATTACATTGGTGTCAGAAGTGGGATAAAACTTATTCTGTGAATAACTATTTCCGTGGTGTGAAATTGCACAAAAAAAAAAAAAAAAAAAACATTTCTGTGTTGCGCAAAATGGGTCGCAGATTGAAAAAACTAACTATAATTCAACTAAAGGCAGAACTCAGTAAGCGGAATCTCGACACAACTGGGGGAAAAGATGCCCTACTGATTCGTCTGGAAGAAGCAGTAATGCAGGACGGTGAAAATCCGCATGACGTAGAGTTTGACGTGGAAGAGGAACCAGCAAGTACAGTAGCCGACCCGGGTATAACAAGTCTGCTCCTGCAACTTAAGTTAGTCATGGACGAACAAAGGAAAGCAATAGAAGACCAAAAGGAGTCTCTGGAACTTAAGCTCGATGACCAAAAGAAAGCAATAGACGAACAAAAGAATTCTCTAGAACTTAAGATGGACGAACAAAAGAAAGCAATGGACGAGCAAAAGAATTCTCTAGAACTTTAGTTGGACGAACAAAAGCAAGCAATGGACGAACAAAAGAAAGCAATGGACGAACAAAAGAATTCTCTAGATGCTCTGGAAAGCAAACTTGATGAGCAAAACAAGAACTTGGAATCCAAATTCGAAGCGATCGAAGAGAAAATCGAGAAGGTCGAGACGCAACTCGAAAAAGTCGAAACTAGATTCGATGAAAACTTTGAGAAACTCAGTTCGGGAAGAAAGAGACTCAGTTTGAAAAAGTGGATACGCAATTCGAGAGAGTAGGAAAGCAAGTCGAAAATCTTGCTAAGGAACTCAGCAACGTGAAGAGACAGAAAGCACGGGAATATTCCACTGACGGTCTGAGAAGAAAGGAGATGCAGCCTCCTATCTTCGATGGTCAAACATCATGGCCAATTTATAAGAGGCAATTCGAAGCGGCCGCAATGACCAATAGCTGGGACGATGAAGAGAAGTCTATTGCACTCACGCTTGCACTGAGGGGTCCAGCTGCGGAGCTCTTGCAGACCATTCCGGAAGATAAACAGCAGAACTACGACTCTTTGGTTCAGGCTATCGAGATGCGGTTTGGGGATGAACACATGCAGCAGGTGTACAGGGTTCAGTTGCGTAGTCGAGTCCAGAAAAGGGGGGAAACGCTCCAACAGCTGCAAGCGGATTTAGAGCGACTAGCCCATCTTTCATACCCTAAAGCCGGTGAAGAGCTTATCAACGAAATGGCGGTGGAAGCTTTTATTCAGGCCATAGAGGACAGACAACTGCAAATGGCTGTAAGGATAGCTGAAAAGCGAACACTCCCCGAGGCATTGGCATTCGCTTTGTCAATGAAGGCTGCGGACCAAGCATACCAGGGAATACACCGTGTCAGGGAAATGTCCGTCGTGGAATGCTCATGCCAGAGAACAGCCGTCATGGATGAAGACAAAGCTCGCGGAAGTCAAATCCGTTGGTGGAATTGCAACCAAACCGGACACCTACAACGGCAGTGCAGAAATTCACCTAGACGAGGAAATTGTCCACATTGCGGAAGTAGGAGAAGCAGAGAGGAAGCATCCGGCGGTGATAACATCCATCCTGTCGGTCAGACTTCCCAAAACCAGCAGTCGGGAAATGCGTAAGGACCAACTTCGCGG
Organism: Pocota personata; assembly: GCA_963082735.1. Lineage (NCBI taxonomy): Eukaryota > Metazoa > Arthropoda > Insecta > Diptera > Syrphidae > Pocota > Pocota personata. The sequence goes on from OY720430.1 coordinate 144,876,665, forward strand.
GGTAGAAGTTGGTTACTGGAATCGAGGCCCCCAGGACCACCATTCAAGTTTCGCAAACCAAACGGGGTAACAAGAGCCTGACAGTGGAGGCACTAATCAACAAGAAGAAGTGCGTAGCCACCATCGACACAGGTGCCACCGCCTCCATTGTAAGAATACCCAAAAAGTTGGCAATAAATCAAAAATTTAAATTTTCTCTCAATGTCTGTTAGTTTTACTTTCGAGTACTCAAATATCCAACTCATCATAAACTAATTGTCCTAAGCCGTTATCTTAGTCACTTTCCATGAAAAATGCATCATTACCAGCAAGTGCATAGCAAGTGCCTAATTAGAAGAAAGTTTAAGTGTTTTTGGTGTGTACAAATTTTCTGAAATCTTGTAGATTATTAAAATTTGTGATATGGAGCCATCAAGCTCGGGTATGTGCTAAGCTAATAAGTATATTTAGTTGTAAAGTATGGTAACATTCATCGTATTAGGTCCAAGTGCATCTAATGAAGGGTTCTTTTTTTTTGTAAATATTGGTGAAATTAGTTATATTCCAAAGCCGTCCAAACCTTATGTTTTTTTTTGATTGTTTATTTAATGTATTTTAATAAACAGTTGAAACTGAGTGCTACTTTGTTGTACCTACGATTTTTTTAAATGTACCTACCTTCTGAAAAAAAGTTGGGCAGTTTTATTGTAGCACTTAATGAAATGTTTTTATCTTTAGGAATTAGTTCCAATTTGTTACTCGAATGGAGCTTTTTAATATAATGAAATCCGCAATACACTGAAATGCAACACCAATTTATATTTTTAACAGAATAACTGAAAAATCGAACACGAAATTTCAATAATAAAAGCCAACAGTACTTGGCTTCAGACATTTCCCTGAGCAAAAACGTAGTTGACCAAGTACTTCTTTCGAAGCTTATGCTGAAATAACTAAAAGAATGAAAACTGAAAAACTGAGAGAATCCACACCAGTTTCCGTATTAAGTTATGATACTCAAATGAGTTTGAGAGCGGAAGGACATGTACAGTTTTAAAAGAAATTACACTACCACCCGTGATCCATCGTAGATTTTTTTTTTATAATTTGCACGGGATATGAATACCCTTACACAAATTTTTAAAACATGTGCGTTTTTGTGGAAAGAGGAAGAGAGAGAGAAAGACAGAGTGGTATAGTTTGAAACTCAGGTGGTATTAAGTTTCTGTAAACTCCAAGGGTGGCTGTCCAGAGAACTGGGGAGTATTTTGTTTATTTTCGCTATTATTGTCGTTGATTATGATTCACAGTATTTTTTTCCGTCCTCCTGATGTCATCATCACGATCAAGTTGCATTTTAGCCATATTACCACCCTACTGCCAGTGTTATGCCTTCACAGTACAGTTGATTCGCAAGTGATCGACTTTTTTATTTATTTCATGCGAAATAAATAGATGATTCTTGACATCAGGATTCGAACCGTGAATCAACAGCGTGACAAGCGATGATGTTACCACTACACCACGACCACCCTGTTACTGATATTACTCTACAAGCCTTGCTTGACCACACTATTCAGCTTAAGAAAATTAGTGTAATCAAAAAAAAAAAAAAAAACTCTAATTTTATGTCTCAATAAAATGAATTGAATTGAATTCATCACCGCTATAGAAAACATCAACAATAATTTAGAATTCTATTAAGTTACTGTGGGTTCCAGTACACAGCGGTATCAAAGGCAACGAACATGCAGACAACGCATCAAAAGGAGAAACTAAAAATGCCTTACATACGTTTTACGCCTTAAATAAAAACGACCTAAAAAATACATGCTCATAAAGCACACAAAAAAAACATCCTGGTCCAAATACCACCACCCGTATAAAAGCTTCAACCCTAATGGAAAGAAAGCTCTGTATCCAAAAAATCTTCCACTTCAGAAGATAAAAGCATACATAAAACTAAGGATGGGTCACACTAACTCTACTGATAAACATCTGGTCAAAAAAGAACAACCACCAGGCTGCCAACTTCGTTCCGATAGGCAAATCCTTACCATAAGTCACCTTCTAGTATGTAAATAAGTTAACGATATATGTATGTAAGCGCATTTCTAACCAAAATCTAATCAATCCTCTATCTACAATTGCTGAACAAAACATCAATGTCTATACAATCTTACACTAGAAATTAAGTTAGTTTCTTAAGTCATCTTGTTTTACAAATAGTCGAAAGAGTTGATAGCTAGTGCTAATTATTTAATATTGATTGTGCAAACAATTTACCCATTAATAAACTTATAATAATAATATAATAAAAAATATTGTCCTTACAAATTGATTTTCCCTACACTTCATCTATACATTATACCATAATGTTTTGTTTGATCAAAGTTATTAACGGTGACGGTTTAGTCTTACTATGAATATCTCACCAGAATCTGTCGTCATTTGGTTACAAATGATGATAGCCACGCCCACTTACTTCTAAGAAAACATAACGACAGCTTTTCTGACGAAATCTCTAAAATATGGAGGAAATATCCTAACATATCATATATACGAGGTGCGGCTGATAAGTTCGAGGCCTAAGGCATTAAGTGAAAGAAGAGATACGATTAAAACATTTTATTACTCAATATAATCTCCCTCGAGTGAAATGCATTTCTCACATCAGGCATACAGTGCCTTAATACCACCGAAAAAATATTATTTTTCTTTGCTTTCAAATTTATTTTTTACGACCGCCTTAATCTCGTTCTCATCTGCAAAGCTCCAGCCTCGTAACTCCTTTTTTTCAAATTGGAAACAAAAAGAGTCGCTCGAGGTCAAGTCAAGGCTGTAGGATGGGTGGTCTATCGTTGAAAAATATGTATCTTTTAAGCCCTGTCTCGAAACCTGCGATGTGTGAACAGGCGCGTTATACTGCAAAAACAACACTCCGTGCCTGTGTTTCCCACGTAGCTTCCGTACGACCGCTTCACGTGCTTGAGTCAATAAATTTGTGTACTATTGATGATTCATCGTAGTCCCCTTTGGCAGGTAATCAATCAACAAAACACTTTCGCTGTCGCAGAAAACAGTCGCCATAAGCTTCGAACCCGACTGCTCCACCTTGAATTTCTTCGACGGCCTGTCCAATCCACTGCATAGAGTCTTGTTTGGACTCCGGATCGTATTGGCGAACCCAAGTCTCATCTACTCGGTTTCTAATTTCGACTCCAAAAAGTATTTGCAGCACTCGAGACGTCGTTGCTTGTCAAACAACGTGAGCTTTCGGTACCCAGCGCGCAAAATTTGTTTTCATGTTTAAATGCTCGTGCTAAATTTCTCTAATCCGTGTTTTGCTGATGTGTAACTCGTCTGCTTTCTGCCACATTTTTATTCTTCGGTGGGCCAAAACTAATTTTTCAACTTTTCCGACGTTTTCTTCAGTGACCACTGACACAGGACCCCCTGGGCTCGCCCTTGCGTGCCCATTTTTTGACCATGGTATACGAGTACGAAGGCCCAGAACCCTGAAGAGTCGATGACATGTCTTCCAAAATTTCTTTAGGCGATTTTTCTTTTTTTATGAGGTAGGTACTTTATCACGGCGCGCAAAAAAAAAAAAAAAAAAATACGAGAATTTTCGATTTCGACTGACATGGTGATGTTTATCCTACCACAGATGATAACAAAATGAGATTATTGTTGAAACGAAGTGATATTTATAGGTATACTACTAAAGCGTGGCGCAGTTAGTGCTATTACTAATTAGATGACCCGTTCTTGAATATCGCAAGCCGCGAACTTATTAGCCGCTCCTCTTACATACATATCAAGCATTTGCATTAAAAAGTTCACAACGCTACGCCCACTTTCTAAGATATCGGTTAGAAAATAAGAGGAGTATTATAGATGCCGTGACATTGTGCCAAGCGACATTATGCCAAATTTTAGTATTTGGTCCTATGTCGTGAAGCGTTCCACATTTTTGAACATTGTCTAAATCTAAGGAAAAAGCTAGCTACCAGACTTAATATAGTTAAATATTTATCCTCTAGTCATAGTGAAGTTCACCTTAATTCTCTTATTAATGTATCCAAAACAATCATGCTATCTAAGATTGAATATGGTCTGGTTGTTTACGAAAAGCCTGCAAAATCGACACTACAACTGCTAAACTCATTCAGAATTTCACCAATCAAAAGCATTCTCGTTGAGGCCGGCGACATAAGCACCGTAAAACGAAGAGACGTCCTTATTTCCCCCGTCTTTCCAAAAATTTGCGAGTCTTATAGCTCGCCAATAACAAGCGATGCAAAAAAAAAAAAATCTGAAACGGAAAAAAACCTAAGACTTAGTCCAACTGTCAAAACTCTACTTACCCTTGGACGCTGCCACAAAATGCAGTAGACAAAATGCCCTCTTAGTTTAAAAAGGACGCTACACCAAAAGAAACCTACCTCCAATTTTTTAACGAAAAAATCTGTGCATTTAACTCAACTTGGGACATAATGCACACTGACGGCTCGAAAAGTGACGAGGGTACTGGTTATGCCATAGTTAGCAACCGTGGCCGTATTATTCATGTTGAAAAGTTACCGGACTACATTTCGATATTCTCCATTGAAGCGTTAGCGATTCTTAAAGCCACAGAACTAGCGATAACGTCAAATAGGAAAACCATTATCTGTTCAGACAGTCTCTCCGGTACGGAACATAAGGCACCGCGGGTACCAGGTCATACCGGGTACCAGGTCATACCGGAATAAAAGAAAGCGTCAAAGCAGACAGATCCACTTCTTTGGGAACGGACTCAACATTTTACCCGCCCACCAAAACCGACTATCTGAAGTTGTCTCACTGGGAACGAAAAAGAAAACTGGAATGGACCCATTACACGCACCACTACTCCGCTCTCAATCCAAAGGCCGATCCAATCTTCTATCCAACGAACACAACGCACAAGATGAATAAATGCTTCCTGAGACTTCGAATCGGCCATACACAATTAACACACAGTTACCTACACACCAAGGAAAAACCTCTCACTTGCCACCTATGCCAATCCTATAATGTCAAAAAGTCGACTCACTATGTAAAAATCTATTTCAAAAAAATTTCGTTTCCCTGTTGTCAGTTCCTTCAGAACAAAATACAAAAAATGTATACAAAATTTTAATAATTACAAACTTAGTAAACAGCATCTAACCCTAATAGGAACACCATGATGCGGGGCGACCGAGTGGGTATGGACGAGTCATGTCTGACGACGTCTGTGCTCCGTCGGTCGCCCCCACAACAAGATTTTTTTCTGATCCTTAAGTGCTAAGCATAATTTTTGAAGTTTTAATTTTTTAAGCTATACCTAATGTACTTTACTTAGTACATTTATGCACACTTTATAAATAATAATAATAATAATTCCAAAAACTTCATATCAAAAAATTCCACAGACTATGTATAAAAAAATATACAAACTTTTTGTGATACATTGTCCTACTACGGGACAACTCATATGCATCTTCTAAGTTAGATTACACAGGTAAATTCTACGTTCAGATCTGAACTAAATTACCCCAGAATGAGTCTCAAATAATTTACTGATCCACCAAAAATAAGGGAGCATCTGAGAGGGTTAAGGAGAATGAAGGGAATCGGTGACTTTGATTCTGAAGACTGCATGGCCAATTCTGTCTGCTCTTGAAGTATATAGGAAGAACATTTGTCAGTAAATCCAACGAATGCCATTGCCTTTCCGAACTTTGTTTTGAACTCAGGATGGTTCAGGGAAGTTCGCAACTGTAAATCCAAGGATAAGAATACTAATCAACCATAATTCTTAGAACAATAATCTGAACTATTAGCTGTAGACTTTCAGCCAAAGTCTACGGATAATTAATTTATATGAGTCCCGGTGGTAGTGTACCTTCAATTAAATAAATATGGTTATCAGAACAAAATGAGTATAAGTACATACATAGGTAGTCCCTACACATGCATGTACCTTCGTAATTATGTTTACATACTAAGGTATTTTGCTTTTAACCACGATTTTAAGAGGACAACTTTAAGGAATAATCACCGAATCGAGGAAGAGAAACGTTCCCATAGAGTGGACAATGAAAAGTAAAAGTAAAAAAAAAAAAAAAAAACTCGATGTGTGCTGCTTCATTTTTCTAGAATAACCAAATATGCATGCTCAACAAAACCGAAATATGTATGTATGTATGCACATTTCCAATGCAGAAAAACCACTTACCGTTGTCCAAGATGTTTCTCCCAATCACGTGACTTCACTAATTAAGCAAAAGACATCACATATAAATTGTAAACACACTCGGAAGCAGACCCTGAACCAAAACGTTAGGAACGCAGTTGCTTTTTCTTTATATATTACACACAAATCCAGAACTTCAAAGAGACCACTTCGGGATTTTTCTTTAGAATTTAAATCACGCACTAGACTAAACTACAAAACACACTTATTCACTAAACAGCTGCGCCGAGGCAAAAGCTCCCCTTGGACTTTTTGTGGAGAGATTCATCCCTATTGTAAGCGGAGTAATGAACTTTTCGGATATCAGTGCCCAAAATGGAGGTCGAAGATCAAATATCAAGTTTACTTTTGTTTCGCTTTTGCAGTCGCAATTGCCTTGGAGGTACGGCTCATTTTAGAATGAATAAAAAGCAGTGCTACCACTTTAGCAAAAATGGTATTATTAGTGTCTACACATAAAAAAATGATGATATTTTAAGATTGTACATACACATGCAGTTACAAGTTTGTAGTTATTGACTTGTAAGGTTAGGGCATTTTAGTCGCTACACTCATAATTTGAATTTGCAGTACTAAATATAAGCACATTGTGTTACATTTGGACCGATTTGTGTCCGCCCGCATGTCTGTCACCAGTTTCTGGGGTCTTTTAGAATTCGAAAGATTGGTGTAGAGGTTTAGAACTCAGGTGGTATTAAGTTTCTGTAAACTCCAAGGGTAGCATCCAGATAACTGGGGAGCATTTTTTGTTTTGCTGTTATTGCCATTTCTTATGATTCACAGTTTTTTTCCCGTTGTCCTGATGTCATCATCACGAACAAGTTGCATTTTCAGCCATATACCCACCCTACTGCCTTTGCAGTAGAGTTGACTAAGCTTTCGCAATTGATCGACTTCTTTTGTTTATTTCATGAGAAATAAATAGATGATTCTTGATACCAGGAACAGTGAACCCACAGCGTGACAAGCGATGATGTTTTCAAATCTCCTTTGCTAGTGGCGTTCTTTTATACATTTTGTACTATTTATCTAAACTAGAATCAATTTTTTTATTATTAAAGTGATTCTCACTCACTAGGTCAGGTCTTATTGCTAGGATGGAATACCTTTTAAACTTATTTCTCTTTGAAATAAATTTAAGTTTGTAAAAATTATATTTTCTTTTACTTTCTCAATTACATTAGTACAAAAAAAAAATTAAACTAAATATAGTTGGGGTCATATTAATTTTATTACAAACTTTTTTATTATACTTTAACCAAGGTATAGTAATTTCGATACAAAGGCGTCGAAGGCGAAAGTGTGTGCGCACCCGCGGCATTCTCTTCCTTGAAGCATTTACATTTCTTTAAATTCCTTGGACGAATTGGATTGAAATTATACTTTAGTGCTGATCAAATTCGACAGAAAATAATAATTTTTAAACAGCTTCCTGACCTTTATTGAAACTCCGTCGTCGAATTCCCAAGGACACGATTTTCTACACCACTGTTAAGATATAACACATTTGTGAGGAGAGTCAAAATCAGCTGCATTGTAACAATGCAGCCGAAGGTTTTGAAATTAGTTTGAATGATTAAAAAAAACCAGCAATCTACACACCGCATAAGTACTTTAATAAACTGCGTTTTCTCCTTGTATGTATGCAAATGTATTTACTTATCTATACGTAGATTTCAAAGGCAGACAATTCAATGAAAAATACGGCAAAATGACAAAAATATACCAATGTAATGTAATGTAATATATACTAAGTGTCCGTCTTCGCCCGAACTATAAAAGGAGTTTTAGATAGAAAATTTAGAAATTTTAATTGTGAATTGAACTATTGTAGAGCTACATGTATCTATTACACATCATTTCGTTAAATTCGTTTTGCAGTACTTTAGGTTATTCATGCGTCAATAGCAATTATTTCCACACTTGCAATTTCAGCGCGGTACTTGCTCTTACACTGTTTAGTGATGATGTACTGCGAAATGCAAAACATAGCAGAAAGTTAAAGTTTTCTGGAAAGTTAGAGGTAAATTTTAGTCTAGCTGTCTGGCCACAGTGTTGTGGAAAATGCAACGATTGAATAGTGCCCCCATCAAAGACAAAGTCTGCCAATTCTGCGTTGTTTATCTACTATATATTTGAAGATTCTAAAGGTCGGAAAATTGGTATCCATCCATTTAATAGGATTTAATTTTCTGGCGACCCATCTTATCCTCTTCTGATTGGATGCCTGTGATAACACCTTTAATAATTGCTAAGGTCTGTCGAAGATATCAATGTAGTCCGCCTTATTACATTTTATATTGGCATGGTTCAATTCTGCATGCAGGTATATAGCCGTGAATTGATGGATGTCGTAACGGTTGTTTCGAAAATACTATGTACTGATTGCTATGACTTGGCTAATGCCTATTCATATACACAAATTACAAATACATACTCGTACATATACCAACAATATGAACAAATTGAAATAAATTGCTTTATTGAAAAATCCGTGTTTTGTCAGCAACAGTATATTGGTATCGAAACCCATATATGACTTCCATGTTACAAAATTATTTCTAAAAATAATGTTTGATATTAAAAATGTTTGTGGAATTTACCAGAAAGTTACTGCTTATGTAATCGACATGGAAATGGTTGCATAATTGGTGCCAAATACGTACATATAGTATGTGCAAAATTGGAAGGAACAATTTTACAAATAATTTCTAAGTCCTTCATCCGAGTGCACTAAAATTGCCACGCTTTGGGTTTACTTTATGTTCTACAACCCACAAAAAGACTGTTTTAAATCTGTTCATTCTAATAGAAGCGATTGCGAACTAGCGGAAGTCATGCCTGAATAAATACAAAAATACAAAACCTCTAATCAGATTAAAACTGGAATCAATAGGTCCTCAGTTCTGGTTAAGCTTAATAGTCTGCAGAAGGAATCATTCACGTCGATGCATTTTCGCAAAAGTTATCGCGCACCCAAAGAAAAGCCTGCTAAGATTACTCAAACCGAACTGTTAGAAAATGCTAGTATGCTAATCGTTCAAAACATAATGACATTTCACAAATTTAGATGTATTTCCAGAATGCTCTATTCGATTGACATCAAAATAAAATCAACTCCAGTCCTACTTAAGGTACTATCTTTACAAAAGTAAACTTAGCTAAATGAACTGTACTTTGTCAACAAAATCTGGAGTTTCCAGAAAAAATCATTTAAATCAGTGAAGTTTTTTGCTGCAATTGAGAAAACCATACTGTAAAAATTGCTTACAGATAGATCTATGCTTCAATTTGCCATTTTTTGAAAATCTATCCCAATCTATAATATATTATGACAGTTAATATATTTTAAATCCACAAAAATTAAGCGAATGGATCATATTTATATTTGCAAACTGCGGGCGTGAAGTGTTATATTTTCAGATTCATCGTCAATTGCAAAGGATACATATATTCTTTGCATATGTTCATATCAACTGAATTATTATTTATGCCGATTAAAGAACAAACTGAATCCAAACTCTTGACTATAGAAATTGCATAGCGGCTTTTTCTGACACTACGGCTTAGTTTCAGTTCCCTTTGAATTGATGGTATTCATTGAAAACCGCATTGAAATTGATAGTTGTATCAAATCACGGACATATTATCCACGCAAACAAAATCGTATCAAAGTGGAAGCACTAATCCACACAAGGAGATCTGTAAACAGTGTTGCCATAGGATACTGTTTTTCATTTCATTTTCATTTTTAATGCATTTTTATTATTATCAATTCATTAAACTTACGAAACTATGCTAGACAAAAAATGCTTAAAACTAGCTTAACTAACTTAACTATGTTATTCTATTCTAACTTACTGGCCTTTTGCGGGCGCTCTAAGCTAAACCTAATACTTAGAACTATGTCTTTCGACGTACCTTACTCCAATTTCTTTTTATCTATTTCATTATTTTTTTTATTGATAATTACTAAGAAAAATTTTGATAAAATTAAAAAACTTAGTGAATGAATTTACTGTTTGTTTTGTTTGGTCTTAAATATAAAACTTTAAAAACTACCTTCAAATAAATCTTAAAACTACCTTATGCTACCTTATTCTATCTTACTATACCTTACATAATTTGATATATTTTTTTTTTTTTTTTTTTTTCTATCAAAGTGCTGTGATAATTTTTTTTTTACCTATCTGCAATAAACCTAAAATACCTAAACCATGGATATAAAACAGCCAACCTTAAACATGAAACAGGCTACCCTGGATTAGGGGGAAACGACGAAGGAGTTTCCTCTCTCTCAGCTAGCCACCAGAATTGTTCGTACTGACGTTGTACGTCCTTTACATCGCGACTCGATTCTGCCCTACTAAACCGGAGACGCTCCACACTGCCCGTGTGCGACGTCTCTGTCGTAGTTGAGTCGCCTATCCGCAACTGTCCAAGCAACATGGAAGATTAGCGGCACAGCCAATCTGTCCTGGATCAGACCTTTCTCATCGAGAGAGAGGAATGCCTTTGGGGGAACAAAGCGGTTAAGGCGCACTCTCTCGTGGTACCTGTAATTGGGGTAATAAGCCCCAGAGCTCAGGTTATTCATCGAGATCATTGCTCTTGCAATATGCCTTCGAGTCAGCTTGATATCGAAATTATCCACTTTTATTAGGTTAGCCCTGTTGTACAGGAACTCATTGGGATAGAATTCTATGTACTGGGATTCTGGTGTTCTGTATAAATGAAGGCAAGCCCTCTCAAACACCCGAATCTTTTCCAACAAGCTTGCTCCCACGTTGAACCACACGGGACATCCATATACGAGCATGGGCCGGATGAGGGCCATGTAGCAGATTACCTTTACCCTTGCATCGAGTTGCTTGCTATAAAAAAGTCTCTTTGTAAGGGCAAAAGCACCTCTGGCTCTGGCCAGAGCAGCATCTATATGTTTGTTAAAATATTTTTTTGGGAAATGAATGGCTTTTTTATTGCACGATAAGATAGCAAGCCACTATCAACAGCTCTTCGCCGGATGGTCCTGCTTGATGTCTCTAGGCCTAATTCATTTTGCAAACTCCTTGATGATATAAAGGGGTCCTTTTTGATAAGTCTGATGATTCTTTTATCATAGCGACTGCTGGTTATTCGGGGTCTACCGCCACTATGAACCGTTTGAACATTACCCCGAGCACGAAATCGAGATATTACTTGTGAAATCACCGTATGGCTTATACCAAATTTATTGGCAATAAATGTTGCTGTTTCACCGTTATTAAAATCAGACACTATTTTTTCTTTTACTTCATTAGAATATTTATTGCGAGCCATTTTATCACTTTTTTATTTTAATTATTATAAGCTTTAATCTAAGACGCCGACGATACACAACTAGTTCTCTTTCTTATTTTTAGAACATTCTTGAGAATAAAAATAGTAAACTTTGCAGCATATTGAAAATAAACGGTCAAATTTAATAACTACGAACGAAATAGGGTGCATGTGCTTTAGTTTTGTCCAGCTATTTTTAACATGTCTTGAATTATTTTGTTGTTTTTTTAATATGTTAAGCGGTATAGTAAAATTAATAATTGTTAATTGAAGACTAATATATTGTCATTTAATAAAAATACAAACTATAAAATTATCATAGGTTTTTCAGAGTCTTTTAGCGTTTTTCCAAAGTAAGGTCATTTCGTGCTTTAGATTTGGCCAACACTGTACATACTTCTAATCAGCATCAAAAGTTAAGTCGACCTAGTCATGTCCGACCGACGTGATAGTTTTTCATACTTTTTTCTTTTTTTCCGTGATACTTTTTCCCAGACCCTCCCGGCAACACTGCCTGTATAGCTTGCAGAAAAAGTTCATTACCCCGGCTGCAATCCCGCAAGTCTCCACTTAGTACATTTCAAGGTTATATAATTTCTGAGAAGTCATCCGTGCAACTTCAGTGCAAGGAAAGTGCTGGGTAGTGCAGGTGAGTTCAGTGCGCGGCTTAAAATCGTAAGTAATACTCTGAACCGTTCTTTTTTTTTTAGTGCGCCTAGTACTCGGTTCTTTCAGTGTGTGTGTGTGTGTGTGTGTGTGTGTGTGATAGAGAAGGCCGGAAAGTTTTCAATTGTTTTTTTTTATTTACTATGCGAAAGCCTGTGCATTTGAGAGAGATTTTGTCTCTAAACCCATGGTGTTGTTTTTTGTTTGCCTCTTTCTGGCACTCATAAAATGGATAGTACTTACATATATATGTAGGTGTATTTCCTCGGTTCAGGGTTTCGCGGCGGAGTGTATACGGTGTATGTGTGTGTGCTTTGTTTTGCGGCTTGGAGATCATACGATGCAGGTGTACAAGCAAGAATAACATGATTAACTGTTCAATATAACGGTGAGTGGTATTTCTTTGTTCTTTCAGAAAATTTAATATATTTGTTGGCATGAAATCTTTTAAGAAATAAAAGATTTTATGTTGCTGTTTGTTGAAGAAACGGTTAATACGGTGGAAAGTATTTGCTGGTTCCAATCGGTTTCCGCTGAATACAGATTAGATGCATTAGATGTACATATAACGGAAATTACGAACATTTTTTGCAGCAATAAATTAAGGACTACTCAAGTCCCATATTCTGCTGAGCTTAGATTATGGACAATCGGGTAAGAGGAAGAGCTGCTAAGAAATCATTCCAGTTGTTCTTTGTAACGGTATATTGTAGCAGCCTTACCTTTGTGTTGAAAATATTTGATATAATTTTACTTTTTATATTCTTCTGACATCCTTTGTCGGATGCTTGCGTTGGATTATCAAATTTACAAAGTCTAGGATTTTTGAGGTAAATATGCGATTGTTCGGCTTCCTCCTGCCCATTTTGCACGGAAAACACCACAGATCACATCGAACGGTAGTTACTTACTAGCGAAGGATTCCGTTTCGTTCTCGCTTATTATATCATAGCTGCTTATTATAAATTAATAGGTTTTAGTGAATCTATTGTTTCAAGGCGCCATTCTCTACAGTTCTTAGCGATCTGTCTCAGCTTTTAACAGTATTATCCCAATTGCCGAGATTTCTCTTCGACTGTTCTGCGTCAAGTTTTTCGTGGACATCTGCCCTTCTTTCAACTTTTTCATGTGGGTTTCATTCCATGCCCTGGCAATGCTTCTGCGCTGCAGATCTTAAAAAACATACCTACCGACTGCAGCCTTTATATTCGTCATTGGGTTGCTTACATCCAATTCGGTACCACCGTCAAAATATGTCAAATGTACTCGTATACATACCAGAATTTCTGTACTGTCTTGAGCTGTTGTTCAAAGCCTGCGAATTAATAGGTTGTTAGTAAGGATGAGAATTGTGGTCCAGAAGCTTTGCCCCCGACCAAAGCGGTAGACATTTGGTGCAAGTCCATAATTCTATGCGATAAAAGACAAACATTGTCGGCTTAGTCAAGGTGTTTGAGATAAGTAACAAGACTTGGGAGACTTCTTGGAAAACAATAAAGAACAATCGAAGTATTGTTCGGTGATAATCTGGAAGGTACTGATGTAATCAAAGCAGTTGTTTTTCACCGAAATGATCTCTTCCTTGCTGGGAGGTGTAATGCGAACCTAGAGTATTGGGTCTCGACTTTCGGGCTTACCGCCATCTGCAATGTGGTTTAAAACTTATCAAAATCCTTCACCATATTCTTTGATGATCCCAAATCTACATAAATCCTTCATCTGGGGTTGCCGTACGATGTGACCACCTCAGAATTTTTGATGTCACAGTACACGATTTGCTGTTAAATTTACCATCTGCTTCTTCGACTTATTCAACAATTTGAATTTGTTTTTGTCAAAAAGCACGCCAGCTGTAGTTCTCTCGTTTTCATATAGTGCTGGGCCTTAAGCTAGCTTATATAGTTCGAATGAACTTTATAAAACTTTAGTTTGTTTTCCGCTCCTCGATCCATTCCCAGGTGTTCGCGGACAACCACGTGTTGTGCCTGCTTGGTCTATGTTGTAAAATTTGTATAATTTTCGCTAAAATTCTGAATTATACGTATCTTATCATTTTAACTGAGTTTCATGTTTCCAGGTCTTTCATTGGCCAATTCGTCAGCTTTTCATTTATCGGTTTCGGTTTTATCATCTGTATCTTCTACTCCTATCCATTACTCCTTATACAATAGTATGGCAAGGACCACTGCTTGTAAAAATGTAGCAAACGGTTTCAAGTATGTCATAAGTTCAGTAGTTGGTTAGTCTAAGATGTCAGAACCTTAAGCTAAGTTTGAGCCATCCGTGTGTATTGTTGTCTACCTAGGTTTTATTGTAGTTCTTTTGCATTCAGGATTCATTCGCGGGAGAAGAAGTTATGAGATTGTTGACAAAATTATAAGTTTTGTTTTAATTATGTGTCGAACTAGGTACAGACCCCAATGTCACTTCGACTAAAGGCAGTCCTTATGGTATAGAGTTCCTATAATGTTTCGCCTTTAAATGCATGCACTGCTGGGATGTTTGCTATCACCTCGTTGTTTGTGCGCCCAAGCAGGGCCTCCCCGTTCGTGCGGACCCCCGGGTCACTGTCATTGTAATTTCAACTTCAACGGTTACAACACCTTTGAAAGTTTTTCCATTGCAGAATTACAGAAAGCGACTACATATCTAATCAATTCTTTCTTCTTCTTTCGGTGCTTTGTGAGTTACTATCCGGCAAAACTCATACAATTTATTAACATCACGGTAATTCCTATTCCACAATTTACATTTCTTTAACGGATCCCTCCTTCGGGATCATAACCCAAAAGTACAACAATTGCGTCTTTTAAGTTCCACCATCCCACTCGTGTGGTAAACGCTTTCGTAACATGTTTTGCCTTTGACTATTTTTCAACCGAACGACATCCCACTGTCACATCCCTGTCAGATCTTAACACTCTTGCAAGTCTACGCGAGCGAAAGGGCTTAGTCGAATTAATCCTGCCGCATAAATTTCAATTTCACCCAGTTTCCACTTCCTTATACTTACTTTTCTTTTCGCGGACCCCAAGTCATGTTAATTAAGGCAAAGAGAAGGAAAGGAAAACCCTGCACCAATGTTGCAAGGATAACTAACTTGCTGCATTCAACTCGAGTTTCAAGAAAAACACTGTTCCTGGAAAGGACATCGCTAAGTAAACATTCGCAGAAAAGAAACTACTAAAAGAAGCACGAGGGAGACATGATGAAGAAATGCGCATACAGAAAGCGCGAAAAGATATTTCCTCTTTTGTCGGAAGCGTAAGATAAAGTTAATTAGACGACACAACCTTATGCACACTGCCATATCTGACATCCTGCACAAAGCGGCGATGCCAAGGAAACAGGACACGGCATAGTATAGCACTCAACAGTTTTACCATTTTGTTTGCTCTGCCAGCCGGTGGCGTTGCTGGTGGTGTCACATACAGGAATAAACCGTGTGCACTGCAAATTTTTCTAATGTCGACCTCATTAAAAGCTGCAACATCCTTAAATTCTTGGCTGTTTTTTTTCCTTCGTGTCCCTGTGGCTTCATTATAAGAGTATACCGGGAAGTGCTCGTCGAGTTAGGGAAGACGACGCATAAAAAAAAGGAGGTGAAAACAAATGTCAGAAAAGGATTAATTTCGAGGACTTCGTGTGGAAAATGAAGAAGCTTCGCCGCAGCAGAAACCAACCAAGTAAACTTACAAGGCGACATCTTTCCCGGTGGAGTTGGTGGTTGTAGTGGTTTGCTGGAATGCTACTGCCAGGTGGTCGTAACACAGCTATTTTTACAACTCTATAATTAAGTTTCATTTTATTATGTGTCTCGGGTAGAACCAAGTTTTCTTCGCAAGACGATAAGGCGTAGGTTAGGGTCACGTTTCTCTAGTTGGCGAAGATAGGAAAGGACACCACCTGGTAACAAGCTGTTTACTTTCTCAACCGTCGTCGATGATTGAATCTAGTTGCTACGACCATTTCCCGAAGAGAGACATGTCAGCATGTTTCCTAAGGGAGATCATTAAAATCCTCCCTCCCAGCCTCAGCTACCCTCTTGCGTCCATCTAAAGGCGGCATCGATTTAATTAATTTTCTCGAAGTACATGTGAAAGCTCAGCTCCTCCACCTCTTTAATTGGGATGATTTAATTAAAACGACATGGTTATCCATTTCCCCCACTTTCTGTATATTTCCTTAAGGACTTTCTAAATTAATTCACACGATTGATTACCAATAGAAGACGCTCTTACAGTGATGCATTTTACGAAGAAGAAAAAATAGAAAACTTTCTCCGGAAATATGCAGCTAACATCTCCGCTGCAAATACGGTGACAGCGTTAGCATGCCCAAGGACGAGTACCAGAAAAGCGGAATACAAATCTTCAATGGCTAAGGACTTTTCTTGTACCCCATTGTCGCTGCCAAACTTTATTTCGTACAGTAGTTCAAGACTTTTCCAATGTTGTAGTAGACCAGCCTCGAAAATGCGATAGTTAAAGTCATTGTAGTGATTGTAGATGATAGAGCCGCGGGGAACAATATTCGCTGTAAGGCTGATAACTGAAAAGAGAAACAGAGAGGAGAAGGGATTTATTGGGAGAGAGCGAGAGAGAGAGAGAGAGAGAGAAACAAAAAACTTTATTTTGTTGGTTTTTAATTAAAAGTTATACATACAGAGGGCAAGGCAGTTTCGGCAACGCGCGGTGAAGCAAATCCTTTTTGATTCTGAACGGTGTAATTGAAAATTCAACTAAAAGCTGAATCGGTGGCGTTTGCGGAAGTCAATTGGATTTTTCGGTTCCGCAAATGATAGTTAAATTTCGGAAAAACAAGAGGGGTGGTTAGTTTGAAAGATTGGAAGTGTTTGTGATACTGGGGCGCTTACTTTGTGAAGAGTTCGCAGTAATGGCGGATGTGGTTGGAGGTGGTTGATTAAAGTTGGCCTTTAGAAGTTTTTAATTAATTTATTGAAGGTATTTAAAGAATGCAGTAGGAAATTGTTGTAAATCAGCATGTGACATTGTAGTCCCTAGCACCTAGGTTCAGATGTAAGCAAATGGTTAGTCTTGGTTGCTTCATGAAATGTAAAAGAAAAGTTTAACAAGTGTATAGCCAATGCAAAGTACAGGCTACATATGTAGCTTGGCAGAGGTTTCAGTTAGAAAGACACGGCATTCGAGTATTGTTGTTTTTTTTTTACTGAATATTAGGACTTCTTCAAAAACCATATTTCGTGGAGGTTTCTGGTTTCTTAAAGCACACATTACAATGCGCGCACAGTGATGTATCGTTTCAACAACTATCTGTATAGGTCAATGGTGTCTCTTAGGAAATTATTTCGATTACAAATACAGGGTTTTTCAATAAGTACATAACAATTTTGGATTTAAATAAATCGCAGAATAATTGAGAAATTTAAGTATGGAATTCAATCTCGTTCATACGACGACCGCGAGCACGATTCTTTGGAGCCAATTTTTCACCACTCTTCCACACATATCGGCCGGAACGTTAGCAATTTCGCGTTCGATATTATTCCTCAGCTCCTCTAGCGTTGTTGGCTTGTCGGCATAAACGAAGGACTTAACGTAACCCCATAAAAATAAATCCATCAGCGTTTAATCGCATGAGCGAGCTGGTCATTCGACCGATCCATTTCTCGAGATTACACGATTACCGAACTTCCCCTTCAATCGGTCGATTGTTTGACCAGCTGTGTGGCATGTGGCACCATCTTGTTGAAATCACATATCAATGATGTCAAGTCCATCCAATTCTGGCCAAAAATAGTCTTCCAACATGAAACTCCATTGACCGTAACATGGCGATCATTTCCATCGACGAAAAAATATGGTCCAATCACACCTCCGGCATGAAATCCACACCACACAGTCACTTTTTGTGGATGCAAAATTCAGGATGCTACAATACTCGTACTTGAATCACAAGGGGGTTTGTTTCTGTCCAATAATGCATATTTTGCTTATTGACAAAGCCATTAAGCCATAAATGAGCTTCATCGCTGAAGATGATCTTTCGATGAAATTCAGGATTTTCTTCAAACTTTTGCAGAGCCCAAAAGTTTCGGCGCTGAGGCTTCAATTCTTGATTTAATTTGTAAAGGTGCAGGCCAAGATCTTTATGCAAAATTCGCCACAATGTGGACTGAAAGATTCCCTATTTCTGTGAACGGCGTGGAATCGAGTGATTTGGCACATTTTGAACTGAAGCACTTACGGCTGCTATATTTTCGGTACATCGACCGGTGCGTTGGCTCACTGGCACAGGAACATTCAATAGTGAATATGTTGACTCGAATTTATCTACTATAGCACGCACAGCCAGTCTGGTGGGACGATTATTACGACCGAAAATTGGAGTAGGTTAGGTTAGGTTGAGGTGGATGTCAGCAAAAAGCCAACACACTTAGACCAGTAATAGGTCCATTGTGATACCACATGGGTTTGAGAAGCGGCCTATAGCCTACTCGTTGAATCACTTGGAGCTTCTGATGAAGCGTCGAATGTTCTTAACGTCTATTTTATTCAGATCATTTAGGTCGTTGAAACAGTAGGCTCCTAAGTAGAGTTTCCTTCTTTGTGAGAGCTGGGCAGGTGCAAAGATGGTGAAAAACAGTCTCCTCCTCCTCGTCCATGCAGCTTCTGCAGAAATCATTTGAGAAGACGCCAAGTCTTGTTGCATGTTTGCCTATTAGGCAGTATCCAGTAATGACACCTATAACAGTGCTGATATGCATTCTATTGAGAGAAATCAAATTCTTAGAGCCTTTCAGATCTAACTTAGGCCAAATCTGTTTTGTCGCTAAACAATTTGGACCACTTGTCCACCTAGAATTCGTCCTTTCAATAGCATCCAGCTTTAATTTAAGTTTGCATGTAGCCATAGGCATACCCAGTAAACTTTTGTCTGGAAGGATGGGTATTGTTGTTCCATGTCTGGCAAGTTCGTCAGCCTTACAATTTCCTGGAATATCCCTATGCCCCGACACCCAAATTAGGTGAAAAATAAACTGCTCAGCCATCTCTATAAGAGACGATCGGCAGTCTAGAGCTGTTATAGAATTTATCGAGGGTGATTCTAAGGATTTGATAGCTGCGTGGCTGTCTGAAAAGATGCGGATATCACGCCTGGAACACGCTACAATGGTTTGGGAGATGAAAAGAGAGGTTTAAATTAAGCCTGTCAGGGAAGACACCACCACCCCGTTGGTATAAAAATGTAACGACTTATCTTCCGTAAAACCACCTTCTTCCTAGTATACTCTGGAAGGGATGGTAACTTGGAAGTTTTTGTCAAAATTTAACTTGGGTATGGTGTAGTCAAAGTCTTCAAGGAAGATATTAAACTTGTTTAAGATGGAGGCATGGTCATATACTTTTTTGGACGAGAAGTAGCTTTAAGGCGAATAGCTGAGTTAGCTGCCATTTCCCTGCCATAAATTGGAGTAATAGCTCTTAAAGTTTCGAACATCGACTCAGAATTTCGGTAGTTTTATATTTGATAATTTCCATACGTTGCTCGCTCGTGACCTTCACCATGATAAAAATGTAAACCTTGACTGACATTTTGACATTGACAGATCATAAAAAAAATTTGAAGGGTGCATTTGTATTAAAATACAAAATTGCTATGTCCCTGTTGAAAAACTTTTTAGTTCAAGACTATGGCTATTGGAGTGCGTACGCCGATAAGGAAGACATACTTCTTTGTTTCTACTTCACAAAATACGTTCGGAAAGATGAGGTGATGCTTCTAGGCCAACAATTAATTTTGTTTTTCTGAAAAAAATAATAGTCTGTTTTTTGTTTTTTTTTTTTGTTTAGAAATCGAATAATATTGGGTGTTATTTAATGTTGATAGTATGGGGTCTGTTAAATGGAAGCACTTTCTTTTATTTTGGGATATTTAAATCTTCGCCGTTGAGGGCTAGATTGAAAGCTGAAAATACCTTAAAAAGGGCGCTCTTGCGGGTAAAATATTTTAGAGGGCTAAATTGGTATCCCTGATGATAATGATATCAATTTTTTACTTCTATTACTGATAATACAATGACCGCAAAACTATTAGTTGGATACAAATTCGACGTTGAATGAGTTCGAAAGTTTAAACGAAGTTTGACTAACATAAACGGCCGTGGTCGAGGGTTGACACCAATGTGTTTCATTCAGGTTATACATATATGTAGATTATTATTGATCAAATTTGACTGTCTATCTGGCTGTATGTATGTATGACCGATTGCAGCCTAAAAGACTCAACGCATTTACTTCAAACTTTATATTGGGGTCTTTGGGGTCACAATTGAAGGTAAAATCAGAATTTTCATTCTAACCCCAATGTTAGCGGTACTTTGCTAATGGCCGATTTCGATAAAAATTGATTTCCTCGAAACGGCTTTAACGATTTTGGTAAAATGTCACATTTAAGCTGTGGTGAATATTCACTAATAGATTACGCACCAGGTTTTTGGGAAAAAATTAATGATGACTTAATCGATTATAATATTTGATATATGTACGTATGTATATGAAGTCATGGCATACCAAGTTTTGGGAAATTGTAAAAACTTTGTTTTAACGATTATGTTTAAATTTCAAATCTACAGTTTTTTTTTTTAGTGTTTCCTACCAGAATTGTGTAAAACGGAACACATTCAGTGTGTCTGTCATATGCTTGTTCAGTGATTAGCAAAAGTATTCGTAATTGACTTTGTTTCGCATTTTCAATAAAATATTATTATTATTATTACTATTTATTAGAGGCGATCCGCTGTTGAAGGGTTAACGAATACGGAAGCCCGTCAACCACTCGACGCCCCCATATACACCTTAATAAATAGTGTGCCTAGATGATGGGTTCAATTTTAAGTTTTAACAAAATTGTGTATACATTTTTAATATTATTAACAGACTATGATGACAGAAGGTCATTTTTTTTTTGTTTTTTATTAAAAAGTACTTTACAAAGATCATTTACTTTAGAGCAGTCGGATACAAGACGTTTAAATATTAAAGTATGACTGGATTGGCTGAGGTGGGATATTGGAGGGTTGTCCTTCTTAAAAAGATGGCTATGCGTTATCTGAGTGCATCAGAGTCGAAATCGCAAAAAAACATTTATTCATTTTAGGCATTGTGTTTGTTGGATACGTGGTTGAGTCGGTCATAGGGTTAATGATAGAGTAATGGTGGATGTACGTTTTCCATTCTTCCTTTGTATTGTGTTCCCAGTGGGTATTTATTATATTCAGAAAATCTATTTTGAAGGCGGAAGTGGTGTAATGTTTAGTTCTTTAGAGGTCATATCTTGCTGCACTGTCTGCCAGATCATTCCCTGTGATACGTGAGTGCCCTGGTACCCACAGGTTCATCAGTTTTTTCTTGTTTTTAAAAATGTTGTCAATAAATTAAACAAAGAATTGACAGTTTGTGTTGTATAACAAACTTAAAACTTTATTAGTCAATTCACTTCGTTATTTATTTCTTACTGATTTGAAAAAAAAAAGATAAAATAAAACAGTTCTAATAAATAATACAAAATAAATAAATGAAAAATGCAATGCTTTTACGCACCGCAAAGGTATTAGTAGTAGTAGATTAGCAGTCATAATTGCATACCGTTAATACTTTGTGGGATAACCCCGTTGTTGTAAAACTAATTGCAGTTTTCGTGGCATTGAAGAAACCAAGTTGTAAGTTATTTCCGGCAAAACATTAGCCCATGCTTCCTTTAAAGCGATCTTCAACTCACTCTTTGTTCTTATATTTTTCTTCCTAATTTCTCGCTCCACATCAGCCCACAGATGATCCATGGGGTTCAGGTCTGTTAACTGGGGAGGTGTTTTTAATTGATTTGACACATTGTATAACAAATAAAGTCTTGTATTTAGAGCAGTGTGCTTAGGGTCGTTATCTTGCTAAAACCAATAAACACTTGGAAGTCGCAATTTAAGACTTTCTGGAAAATTTTCTTTTACGATGTTTATGTAAAGATACTGATCGATAGATCCATCAATGAAGTGCATAGTTCCAATTCCTCACGCAGCTACACACCCCCACAAAGTCACCGAAGCACACCCATGTTCAACTGGACAAATTCTGTATTTGTATTTATTCTCCTGATTATTTATTTATCCTGATTTCCGAAGAACTCTTCGCACTGTATCAGTACCCTGACAGAACCTGCTTTCTAAAAGAGTACTTACTATAGCGGGTGCAGTTATTTGATGGTTTTTTCTTGACTTGACGTATTATGGTCCACACCAGTTAGTTTCTCAGGACGCCAATTTGCTTCCATTTTCACTACAATTTCTCTTTCTTCCACCATTGTTTATCTGGATTTTCGGTCCATTGCAGTGTTGTGTTGCAATAATATATTGAATGCGACTTAACAGTCACAGTGACATCTGTCGACTAATCGTTTTTACTTTTTTTGTTTTTACTTGACAATGTATGCATAATGACGTAAAGACATGTTTGAACAAGTTGTAGCGGTAAATTTGTGTTTATCTAACAATTTAAAGTTGTCAAAATAAAAATTACGAATAATCTTGAGGTACGTAAAAGCTAGCAATTTTATTTATTCCCTTTGTAATTTTTATTAGAATTATTCCAGTTTATAATTTTTTTTTTCACAAATCATTAGTGTTAGATAATGAAGTGAATTTATAAAGTTTTGAATACAAATAGAAATACTTTGTGCATTTCATTAAAAAGTCGGAACGAAATAAATTACGAATACTTTTGCTGATCACTGTATAAGAACTTTTGAATCGTTAGACATAGAGGGTCATTTTTCAGAAATTTAGTATGTAGAATTAAGAAAAAGCAAATTATTAAAATTTTTTGTTGAGGGTACTATTGGGGGCTTAATATACGCCAAAAAAATGTTTCTTTCCCATCACGCGACATATTAAATGAAAGCTGAAGTTCTATGGAACTCGACTTCATAACCCCCCAAGATATCAAAAAACACCACGATTATATTTTAGAATGAAACACGCTGTCTAAAATTTAGATATTGAGCGACAAACAGCTTTTACAAAAATAAAGTGCACATGAAATTAAGTTTTTTTTTTTTTTTTTTTAAATGGCTTAAAAATAAAAAAAAATGTTTTCTGACAATTTTCCAAAACTTGGTTTGCCATTTCCTCAAATATTACTTAGATATCGATTTTCAACAAACCCGTTTTAGTCATATCCGAGAATTGACAATACTTTAAAAATTCGATAATAAGCAAAGCACCGTTATACAACTATTGTTCGAATAACTTGGTACGCTCTAAAGAGATATACATACATACATATGTATATATCTCACTCAACCCAAATATAAAATTTACACAGTATTAGATTAAAGCCGTTTTCGAGAAAATCGATTTTTCTTAAAATCGGCCGATAGTAAAGTACCGTAAATTTTGGAGTTAGAATGAAAATTCCGATTTTGCCTGGAATTGTGACCCCTCAAATCCCCGATATGAAGTTGGAAGTAAATCCGTCCAGCCGTTTAGGCTGCAATACAGAAAGACGGACAGACAGAATTGAGAGACTCACTTTTTTGAGATTCTCTATCCGTCAAGTCAAGTTTGATCAAAATCTCCAGTTCGAAAATTGTCAAAAAAATTATTTAATGAGATCAACCTCTACGAAGGATTTTGACAAATAATTTTGTATTTACTTCGTATGTACCTTGTACTTCAAGTCTTCCAAAGACGTTGAATTATGCTCAGCCGCACTGTGATTGAGTTGGTCAGTCAAATACCTGACTTTTCTGATCAGCAAACCTGTCTATTCAATAGTTCTTCGACGAAACCTATTACGAAATATTTTTCAACAGCATGTTCCTAGAATGTTTTCGATAACTTTTTTTAAGTGGGCCATTAATAACGTAATTTTTTTGGGATTAGAGTGAAAATTCAAATTGTGACCTCATAGAACCAAGATATGAAGTTTGAAGCGAATCCGTCCACAGTAAGGTACAAACGGGCAGATGAACAAAATTGTAAAACCCACTTTTTTGACTTTCTCTATTATAGTAATATTGATCTACATTTTGAGATAGAAAATTTTCAAGAAAACATCAATAAATGAAAATGGTAAAAAAAAAATTAATAAAAAGGAATTTAAAACCAACTCTACTCTGATCATATGTATACACATATATATGTACTTAATCACAAAACTCAAACAATTTTTTACAAATTAGATGCCTAAATTCCTCAAAAATATTACGAAAAAAAACATCACAATGTATCTCCAGTCCACAAAAAATTTCAAAATTCATTGTTTTTTTTTTTTTTTTATATAAAAAGGTAAATTTATTGGGTCAATAACTTAATTCGTGCGGTTTGCTAAGAGATGGCGTAACTTGTATTATTCCATTGGAACATGCGTTGGAAAGCTACTGTCATTGTACGTTATTTCAGTATATGTCATTCATTTGAAGGGTAAACAACAATAATTTTTTTTCACTCAAATATGTCGAACTTTGTGCGTGAAAAAGTGTTTTTGCGGGGAGTTCTTCTTCATTACTTTAATATGAAGAAAACTGCTGCCGAAAGTCATCGTATTTTGGTGAAAGTTTATGGTGAACATGCGCTAGCTGAGCGAACGTGCCAAAAGTGGTTTGCACGATTTAAAAGTGGTGATTTTGGCTTGGAAGACGGTGAACGTCCTGGGCAGCCAAAAAAGTTTGAAGATGAAGAACTGGAAGCATTACTCTATGAAGATTGTTGCCAAACACAAGAAGAGCTCGCAGAATCTTTGGGTGTCGCTCAAGCAGCCATTTCAAAACGTTTAAAAGCAGCTGGATATATTCAAAAGCAAGGAAATTGGGTTCCACATGAACTCAAGCCGAGAGACGTCGAAAGGCGGTTTTGCATGTCCGAAATGGTGCTGGAACGCCACAAAAGGAAATCATTTTTGCATCGGATTGTTATTGGTGATGAAAAACGGATCCATTACGACAACCCCAAGCGCTAAAAATCATATGTGAAACCCGGCCAACCAGCCAAATCAACGGCAAAGCCGAATATCCATGGCGCGAAGGTAATGCTCAGTATTTGGTTTGATCAGAAGGGTGTGCTGTATTATGAGCTGCTAAAACCGGGTGAAACCATCAATGGACAACGCTACCGAACACAATTAATCCGTTTGAAGAGAGCAGTAGCCGAAAAACGCCCGGAATATGCGACCAGACACGAGGCAATAATTTTCCATCATGACAACGCTCGGCCCCACGTTGCTATTCCGGTTAAGAACTATTTGGAAAACAGTGGATGGGAAGTTTTACTCCACCCGCCTTATAGCCCAGACCTTGCCCCTTCTGACTACCATTTGTTCCGGTCGATGCAGAACGCCTTCACTGAAATACGGTTCACATCAAAGCAGAATATCAAAAATTGGCTTGATTCATTCTTGGCTGCCAAGCCGGCGCAGTTCTTTTGGGATGGGATCCACAAATTGCCAGAAAGATTGGAAAAAGTCATAGCGTTAGATGGGCAATACTTTGAATAATACTATTGTACATGTTTTTCTTAAAAAAACGTTCAAATTTTGACAAAAAACCGCACGAATTAAGTTATAAACCCAATACAAAATTGGATTTTTTTTCAAACATCAAAAAATATTTAAAATCACAAAATTAATATCTAAATTCACTAAAAAATATTACAAAAAACACTACTTTTTGTAAATTCAATTTTAGAATATTAAAAAAAAGGTTAAAATGACAAAATAAATGCCTAAATTCATTAAAAATATTACAAAACACACCACTTTTTCTAAATTCAATTTTAATGAGTAAATCATCATCGTTCTTTTATATTTATATATGTATATATATATATAATATTATGAAATATAATTATAGTAATATCTTGGCGCTAACAGCCCAATGCAGGGCCTGGCACAGCCCTCGTGCTGTGCGCCTAACGAATGGTTGGGACCTACAATTTTATGCCGTTTCCGAAGGGCAATGTTTTCGGTTGAGAGAAGCTTCTCATGACAGTTTTACTCTCGGATGTTGGTTAGATGTTCGTAAGAGGTGGGACCGTGATCAAACTTATTTTTTATTTTTGTGTTTTCTTGGATTCGAAACTTGAACCTCTCGCTCAGTGATCGCGCATTAACTACTGAACCACGGCGTCCACTATGAAATATATGCACTACTTTTTTCTAAATTTGACGTCATTGTCCTTAAATGAAAATGATCAGAAAATACTCGTACTATGAATCTGCCAAAAATACCAAAATTAATTGTTTATTTTTATATAAAAGGGTGTAAAAGTAGTGATAGGTAGTTGTTTTCCCAAAATACTCTTTACACAAAGAACACAAAATCTACTCAAAAATTACTACTTTTCTATAAATTCAATTTATTGACGTCACAGTCCTGTCTTGTCCTTACGTTTCCCAAAAATACCAAATTAATTCAAAAAAAGGTAGTATTGTGAAATAATGAAAAAATTTCAATTTGTATAAATTCCTCTAATCAAAAAAAAAAAAAAAATAAAAATACTGAATATTGTATATTATATTCCTCCACATTAATTCTATATAAACTAAAGTTATAATCATATGTACCGAAGTTATCATAATACATTAAATAAATTTCCTCATATATACCGAATTTGTTATCAAGCAATTTGTTATATTTTAATTCAAATTCTTTTAAACTATCATTCTATGTACTGAATTTATCATCAAGGAGTTTTTTTTTTATATTTAAATTCAGTGTTTTTAATTTAGTTCAATTCTTTTAAATCATTCTTGCGATTGTTTTAAATTTTTAATCTTATCATGAAAGTGTTCTCTAATTTCATAATTTTTTTGTGTTCTACCAAAATTATCAACTCCCGTTTCTGTTAATCAAATTTTTATTCGATTTTTTTTTATTCGGGATTTTGACATTTCAAGGAAATCCTAATGCATTTTACCATATTTAACACATTTTGAAGCACATTCACAATAATAATCAACTCATTCAACTACGAGTATGTTCTCTCTAATTTTAGTTTAATCGCAAACAAATTAGTACTCTCAGAGATAAGTTCATATTGTTAATTTTCAGTCATGTCAAGATATTTATTATCTGTGGACAAGGCAGCTTATGTTCACTTTTATCATTTTTCCGAAAAAACGTTTAAAGTTTTCATTTATGTGGAAATCTTATGAAATACCCGATTAATGGTGTTCTTCATCTGCCCATAACTCGGCAATGGTTATAGATATGTATTGAATTAAAGAAAATTACGGAAGAAACTTTATATAATTTTGAACATCCTGGTGTCATTGACTCAATTTTGACTTAAGTCGATTTAAGCTACTCTCTCTTATGGCCGTAGATTTATTCTCTTCTCAAACTTTTAAATTTCTATTTTTAAATTATAGAGTCGTCTATATACATATTTGTCGAGAATCTCTTGAGAAATTCTTAGTTCTGAAAGTTTGTCCATTTATCAAGGAATTTTAATTCAATTTAATTAAATCTTCTTCACTTAATTCTTCTAAAATGCAGAATATCTCATTATGATATTGTGGATTATTATTACCTACTTTTTGTTGACCATATAATAAAATTAATTTCTCATACGTACATATAACTAGGATTAATCCAATAAATTAATTGTTCAGGTTTTTGTTCAATTTGTTGATCTCGATTTATTTGTTCATTCTTTAACCCGTTTTTGAAGTAATTAAATTTTGATTTGTATCTCGA
The DNA here is from genome assembly GCA_963082735.1 of Pocota personata. Taxonomy (NCBI): domain Eukaryota; kingdom Metazoa; phylum Arthropoda; class Insecta; order Diptera; family Syrphidae; genus Pocota; species Pocota personata. Next base: position 144,904,623 of record OY720430.1, read on the forward strand.
TTTGAATACGATTCCAATTTATTTGAGTCTCGATTTGTACACGATTCTAATGTATGTACATATGTGAATACGATTCTATTTTATTGTTCATTTGATTAAGAGGATCAATTAGTAAGATCAATTAATACTTTGAAACTCATCTCTGAGCTCCTTTTCCTTTTCTATACCTATATATTCCTCAATATTAACCATTTACTTATTTTTTTTTCCTAATAAAATCGTTATAGCTTTTTTATTGTTCATCTCTGTTGTTGTTGTTCTTATTATTCTTCTTCTTCCTCCTCTTCACTAGTTTTCATTAATTTGTAATCTCCATATGATATTATATTCAATTGGAATAACAAATATTTGTTGTCATCATAAGGACTTAATCATATTTTAGTTTCTTTAATAGTGCACATTTTTAATTTAAATGATCTTATAGCAAATTGAATCTTTTTCTCACCACATTTTTCTTTTAAATAATCATAGTAATATTCAAACATTAATAATTTGATATATATAATATTGCAATATTTATTACAGATTTATACACAGCAGTTGAAGCAATTTTAGCATTAGTTATTTTTCTTAAATTGTTTAGTTGTTTGCAGAATTATTCACCAATTTGAAAAAAATCTATTTTGTCGTAGTCTAATATATAATATATGTAATGGATAGTTTTTCTTATCGTAGAATGCAGCATACTCATTAAATTTATCATGTTATTCTTTGGGTATTTTTAAATCTATTACTAATTAATTCTACATTAGTTATCATAATCTTGAGTATTAATTTCATTACTTCCCCCTTAGCACAAAATTCCCCTTTCTACAAAAAACGCCCGTGTCCTAAAAAATTAGTATAAGGGTATTCATATCCCCTTTAACACGTGCAAATTATAAAAAAAAATATAACTATGTAAATGCTCTTCAGAGTTAAATATTCTTTCAATGGCTTCTTCTTTTCTTAATTTAATTACTTTTTGCATGTTTTCGTTATAATAAAATCAATTATTAGCTAATACATGACTATTCCAAATCATTGAAATACCACCTCCCCCTTTTCAGAAAATGCATACATTGTTCGATAGTATATAATTCCAAACACTGACTTGTATATTTTAATGAAGCAAAATTTGCTGAATGTGGTGCAATCATAAATTAAACAGGATATAATTTATAATTTGTATAACACACTTCACTAAAATTTTCACATAATAAAATCATATAATAAAATTGTGTATCATGATATTCACTAAAATGTTTAAAGTCAAAAAGTTGCCGTTTGCAAATTCATATTCTTGCTCACTAATATTTTTACAAGTTAACTTTGATTTAAATACTTTTATATTCAGGTAAGTTGTTTCTCTAAATTTCGAATAATCATTATTTTTTTTACCTGTATTCAGATTACAGAATGAGTTTAGTCTCTTAAATTTATCAATATTAAAGGTTTATTGAAATATCTAAATAGAATTCATAAATTTCTATTATTGTATAGGTATTTACTGTAATGGTGTATTTCTATTTTAATTTTTCATATTTTGTTATATCATAATTTGTAAATTTTTCATAATTTTTGATACCTTAATTGAATTCAGATTTAGTTTCATTGAATTCAGATTTGAATTGAATGTCTTTGATCTTTATGTTTTATTCGAATTTTCTTGTTTTAATATACATATAGTATGTATTTTTTCTATACACTATTTTTAAGTACCTATAATCCATTTTGGTAAATCTATCCAAGGGATAGGGTTCTTAAAGGTTAATTTTTATCTCGCAAAAGTTCAGTGTAGAGTGTTCTATTAAATATATTTTTAGTATGTATTGTTGTTTTTTCTTCAAATTTTGTGTAATATCTCAAGTTTTAAGTAAACAAACACTTCATGTAAACTTTGGTCATTTAAATAGAATTGAATAAATGCTTTCAATATGCAAATGTAAACGTCATACGAGTATAATTGTTTCAATTATGTTTGATCATAATCATTTGTATCTATAATATTCAATTCTACGGTTGTATTAAATTTAACCATAAGATTATTGTATTTTTTCAACCCTTATTGTACAATTAATACTAATTTAAAAGCTATTTGATTTAAATGTAAGTTTATGTCTTCATTATTCCCTGAGTGTTATTTAAAATCTGCTATCATGCCTCCCCAAGTTTTTATAGTTGGTTGTTTTTCTAAAAATATTTGTTTTATTTGAATTTCATTTAATTTTTCATTTATATTTGTTAATAAAGGAATTAGTTCTCTTTGTTTTCAGTTTATAATAATGCTTAATTTTAAATAGTTTATATTCTTTACTTATAATTATTGCAAGTTTTTTCAAATCTATACATTTTTTTATTTTTTCAACTGGAATTAACATATCAATTATTTTCTTCGCTCCCTCAGAAAAGTGAGTGAAAATTAGTATAAGGGTATTCATATCCCCTTTAACACGTGCAAATTATAAAAAAGGAACTATTTATAGAAGTTATTAAAAAAAAAAAATTAAATATTTTTCTCTAAATCAGAAATTATAAGCAAAATCCGTACTTCCCTCATGAGTAAGGTGAAGACTATATGTGAATGTTAGGTTTATTTAGCTACTTGTCTAACCGTAGAGTGTTTGACTGTTGCGTAAGAGGTTTCCGATTCAAAACGTGGATATAAATCCATTTTTTTTTCAATTAAAATAAATACAGATTTAAATATAAATTGTATTGTGACGTAAAACGTTCATGCTGGGAACGTTTGGAGATGTAAATATAAATTATATATTTGACATAAAAAAAGAGCATGCTGTGAATGATGACGCCACTCGTAGAAGTAAATTAAATATAGATTATGACAAAAATATTATATTCTTTTTAGACGGTGCTTACTTTTTTTATGTCTACTCTTATACATATGTACATATGTATGTACATAAATACTATTTCCCCTTAAAGTTTTTCTTTCTTTGCAATGATATTTAACATGTTTCTAAAAGTTTGACAATAAAGAGGAGGTAATTTTTGTTTTTGCTTGTTTTGTTCCATTTGTACATTTAAAAAAAATTAAATATAATAAATATGAGTTTTTTATACAACTGGAATTATCAATACTATTATTGATAAATTACCATTTGATATGTATTTGCCTGGATATAATTATGCTGGCCCTGATACCAATTGAACCCTTAGATTGGAAAGAAATGATAAACCTGTTAATAATTCAGATGAGACTGCTAAGGAACATGATACATTCTTTGCAAATAGTAAAGATTTTAAACCAAAACATAAAGCAGATGAAATTTTAGAAAATAGAGGATGCGAAAAGTTCTTGCAAATAATTCCTCAGTTGGTGAAAAAATAAATATTTACGAGTATGCAGTAACAAAAGCAATTAGGAATTGGTTGTTGCAATTCCATGAAATCTAACCGTGCTTCAGATAATTTCAGCCCTGCTTCAGATAATTTAAGCTGTGCTTCTAGCCATACATCTAGCCACGCTTCGGAGAAAGGAATTAAGAAAGTGTCTAAGAAATCTTCGATTTATTCCTCAACTAAAACCTAAATAAACCACCGGCTAAGCATTCGACTTATGTTAGATATAATATTAATCTCACAGTAGATCAACAGCAAAATATATACAAAGCTATTAAATCAAAGAAACTTGCTGAAATTGAACTGAATTATGGTGAATTAATAAGTTCGAAAAATTGTGTTATGAATGAGACTATTTACCTTTAACTTAATCACAAGTTAAGTTAGAGTCAAAAATGGAGCCAACAAAAAATTAACACTATAGTCAAACAGGATTTAAAAAAAGAAATAATGTAATCATTTTAAAATTATCAACTGTACAGTTACAAAGTATGAATAATAATTTGAAAATTGGTGGATTTTTGCCTCCTTTAAATTTGCTGATGTTGGAGGTGTTGCAAGTGTTGCAAATGCAAGAAATAATTTTTTTTCGTGGGTAGGTGAAAAATCTTCACAGACACTATGAGCCTGGTGCTCATAGTAGTGTTAAATTTCTACTCACTAAACAACACCTCCCTTCTACTGGTTAACTACAACTAAGTTTCCTTATCAAGTAGTTTTAGTTTCAAAAATATTCACGTTGTGCAGGTCGCTTTCTAGCAAAAGCACCTGCTAAAACCTGCCATTAAATGCGGCTGGTCCATATTGCGCTAAATCGAACGGTTTCGTTCTTTGTAGTCGGCGCACAAGATTTGTCTCTTCCAGAATTTGGAGTATAACGTTGTTGCAATGGCTTCAAAGACGAATACGGAGTTTTCGAGCAAAGTTCGTTTCGTCATCGACGGTAGTTACTCCTAAGTGTCTGTGGATACAATTGGTTCTGATATACCAAGATTGTAGATATTGCTTCGTTTGGTACAACCCCAAAGTTGTATACCATACGTCCAAACGGGTTTAAGCACTTGGTTAATAAGAGCAGTTTGTTATATGTATATGCTTAATTTAAAAATTTGAAATGTCTTCCAAGAAGCCAATACATTTGTCTGTATCTAATTTCAAGCTCGTCGCGTTTCTTTTTACGTGCGACTTCCATTTTAGTTTCGCGTCTAGTGTGATTACTAGATACTTTGCCTCGTTTGCATACGATATTTGTACCGAGTTAATGAAAGTGGTTAGGTTGTTAATTTGTTTGTAAGTAAAGTTAACATGAGTTGATTTGGTCTCGTTGAGAGCAAATTTGTCCACTCGCAAATTTTGTCCAAAGCTCGTTGGAGCTTTACAGTTGCTGACTCGACTGATTTATCTGTTGTTAATATAGCCGTATCGTCTGCGAACGTAGCTACGACAGCGCCTTCTTCTTGTGGTGTATCTCGAGTGTATAGTACGAACAAGACCGGACCAAAAACACTTGTTTGCGGTACTCTGGCAACGATTTTCTTTAATCGGGAGTATTCCGATCCGTGTTTAACACGAAATAGTCTGTTCGCAAGGTAGGATTCTAAAATTTCATATAATTGTTTCGGAAGAACCTGTCTTAACTTAAACTTCAAGCCTTCATGCCATACCTTGTCGAAGGCTTGAGAGACGTCTAGAAAAGCGCTAGAACATATCTTCTCTAAGGTTTTCTCTATTTCAGGATTTGGATTAAAAAACATTGATATTCCAAAGAATATATTAAAAATAATATAATAATATCAAACACTGATTAAGAAACTATGCAGTAAAAGTAAATATTCCCAATTTTCGTGGTGTTTTCATGAAATATCATATAATTTACCAACAAATATTAAGAAATGTGAATCAGGTATAATTAATTTAGACACTATCAAAGGACTAGGACTCATTATCTAATCAGGAGCATAATTGCGATAAAATAATTTTAGCTCGACTTTGTCTAAAGTTTTTACTATTTTAAAACATCTTTTTTTATAAATAAATAAATACAATTTCTTTAACTGGGAATACTTCTGAAATATTTTGTAATTTTGATGAATCAATTGAATTGGATACAAATAAAATTTGTTTTTTTTTTAGTGATAACAGCCCAATTCAGGCCTAGCTTCTCGCAGCCACTCGTGCTATGCGCCTCACGAATTGTTGGCACCTACAGTTTTATGCCGTTTCCGAAGGGCAATTTTTGTTCGATTGAGAGAAGTTTTTTCATGACAATTTTACTCTCGGATGTTTGTCAGACGTTCGCGAGAGGTGGGACCGTGAGAAAACTGTTTTTTCGTGTTTTCGTGGATTCGAACCTTGAACCTTTCGCTCAGTGATCGCGCATCTTTAATAGTTCTAGGAAAAACATGAATTTTTTATTCCGACTAATAGTGGTGTAGTGGTTGGAGAAACTTGGATTTCATTCGTTTCTCTTTTATTCATTTCATTTCATTTAAATTCAGTATTACTTACATAATAGTCAGAAAAACGCTTAAAAATAGTTGAAATAACTTATGAAACTCTGACTTACTGGCTCCATGGCGGGCGCTCTAAGCTAAACCTAATACTTAACTTATATCCTTCATTTATTTAATTTTTCATTACTGATAATTACTAAAAAACATTTTAATGAAAGGAAAAAACTTAGTAAATGAAAATTTTTTCTTTTTGTACTTATATAAAACTTATAAACTACCTTAAAATAAACCTATAAATACTTCATTTTGCCTTACTCTACCTTACTCTGCCTTAGTCTAACTACGTAATTATATACGTACTTTTCGATTCTCTTTTATGTTCGGGTGGCTGTGGTTGCTGTTCCCCGTCCGGGCTTGAACCTTCATAGTTCGGGTCACAAGCGAACACACTATCCTCTACACTCAAAAATTTCTTATTATATTGGGTCGAGACAAATCGTATCCATAAGTTACCCAGGTATACGAGTACCAACTACAATGAAAGGAGTTGCTCCATTTTCAACAGGTTTAACTTTTCATAATGCTGGTATATTCCAACCAACAAAGACAATTCTACTATTCCACTTTACATTATCCTCGGATTCCTCCAAGATTATGATAAACTCATTTTTAGAATTAGTCAGGAAACAAGATTAGAAAGATTAAATAATGATAGAAATGTATTTATAGTTGATATAGTGATTCATCATCAGTAGATCATACTTTAAAATTAACATAACTGAATTAATATGGAGAATACTTCATTGAATTTTCTATTTATATGAAGTAATAACAATTTTAATTTATATTTAAGGAATTGGGAATATATTTCTAACTTCGGAAAACCGTATATTAATAATTACTCGTATACTTGGAAAATTACAACCAGAAAATCAAGACCTAGGTTTATTTTAATAATTGTTTTTCAGACAGAATGAAATAATAAATTTTACAAAAACAGTGGTCTCGACACCTTCAAGTTAATATTTATTTATTGCAATATCCAAAGCGTGAATTACAATTAGATTATCAAAAAAATAAATACAATGTTTTGTTTAATCTGTTCCTGGATTTTAAAAACTCATATTATGGAACAGATAAAGATCATATTCCATTAACAGTTTATAATACATTTTTATAAAAATGTCGTATAATTATTATTGATGGTTCTAAAAAAATTAATTAGTTAAAGAATCAGTAATTCACTTAAAAATAAATCTTTAATGGAGGAATAATTTTCCAATGAATACTAATGCAAATTGTATAGTTATTAGTGATGCAGTACTGCTGAGTATACCAAATTGAGAGTTATTTTATAAATACAAGCCCCCCTTTTGGAGTGCCTTGCACATATTAAAACATGTCCTAAATTAATAAAAATAATAAGTAAATAATTAAAATATCACCATTTTGAGTCTAAAATTTTATGATTTTAACTTATACTTTGAGTTTAAAAGGCTACTATATTTTTTGTATTTAAAAAATGAAAAAAAATTTTGAAAAAAAAATATATTTTTTTTTTGAATCTGAAAAACTATTTTATCGTATACTGTTCCTATATTTTGACAATTTTTTAGTGGATTTGAAGTATTTTTTTTAGTACGAAAAAGGGTGAAATGGGGACTTCAGAAAAAAGTAATAAATTTTGAGCATTTTCAGTCGATTTTGGGTATTTTGGAAAAAATCAGATTTTTCATATTTTTTTTTTAATGAATTTTGGTATTTTTTGGTCGATTAGAGGTACATTTTGATCTTTTTTTTTTATATAAAAAGGACGATGCGCCATCAAAATTTAATCTGGAAAAAGTAGTGTTGTTTGTAATATTTTTTAGTGAACTTAGGCATTAATTTTGTGATTTTTAACCATTTTTTGATGTTTTCAATTGAATTTAGAAAAAGCAGTGTTAATTGTAATATTTCTAATGAATTGTGGCATTTATTTTGGGATTTTAACCATTTTTTGATGTTGTTAAAAAAAATCTAATTTTATAAATGTACCTTTATTTAGAAGGTATGTTTTTTTTTTTTAATGGACGGAAGGGAAATTTTAGAAAATTAATGTTTTTTTTGATTTTTTTTAGTGAATTTAAGCATTTATTTTGTAAAAATGACAATTTCAAAAATTGTTGAGTTTGATTTAGAACACCCTCACCTTTGCCTACTATTAACCACATCATAAACTTAATTTCTACCATTACATTCTCCAAAACATCAACCATTTGCCTCATATTCAATTTCCACCCATACGTAAAGTAAAAGTTAACCCCACCCTCCATACTTCCTATCCTCCCGACACAATACAGGCATCTTCTTTAAACTGAAATGTAATTTTGCTGTAATCAATTACGATTACAATTACAAATTACATTAATTGTAATCTTCTACGATTATTGATTATTTCATAATCGTAATTTCGGCAAGACAGATTACAGATTACAAAAAGTTATTGTAATTAGCGAAATGTGATACAATAGATTGCATTTTGTATTCATATAATATGTAATCGATTACAATTTGCACAATTCTGATTAACAATCATAGAGTTAAAAGAGCACTTGCAAACAGACTGTGGTTCTCTGCTATGCTTGCTATATGTACGAGTACGCATATGTATTATATACTACATGATTTTTAAATAATTTAGATGAGAATTCTTCGCCAATCATCAAGAGTCTAATTATGTGTCTGACATCAATGACTACGTATATGAACATCAGTTTAGAGATACAATACTTACAAAATGGTTTGGTCTTATGATACGAGTACGTCTGCTCTGTCAAATACTTGGTCTTCTCCAACAAATTGTCTGCCATGGCGATCACCATAAACATGTCTCTGCCATTAGGATGTAGTACTCTCTCAAAGAACTCATTGCGTGACACTCCTTTCAATCTCTCTAGTAACAGCTCAAACATTTCCTCCGACGGAAATAGCACCTTTGAGTTCCTAAAGAAGATATTTCATTACTTCGCCAATACTATTGTAGTTTTTCTAAAATGTACCCTCTCAAATAGTAGACAAAGTCATCGAAAGTGTACACACTGAAGCCATCTCCTTGAATTGCATCGAAAGGATAATCCAAATTCTTCACAAACATCGCCGTTAGAAAACTCATCACAATTTCGGCATTGAAGAGAGTTCCTAACGAGATGCATGTCATGAGCCAACAGATGATGGTGAGTCTCATCGATAGGGTTCTTATGGGAAAGCTGAAAGGTTGTCCAATAAACACAGAAGCAAGCTCGAGAAAAAACCGTGTCATATCGAGTTTGATATGAAGTACTCGCTTCATAATCGCTGTAAATAGAACAATGGATGTCAAAGTGATAATAGTGGCGAGACCAACCCAGCTGGAGACTAATGAGAGTACGATGGTGTATTGTGGAATTCGACCCGACTTTGGTATCAAAAGACTGCATTCACGAAAGTGGAGCGGTGACAGCGCGTCAAAGTAGTTTGACATTGAATAGACACGAGGCATTAGAGTGAGAGCTCCACGACCTAGGGCCAGATCTCCGCCCATTCCTGGATGCACCACCGACAAAGTGGCATTCCTAAAGAACTCGAAACCAAAGTCAATAACTTTCGGAACATATACGCGCAGGGTGGCGTTGAAGAATTCTGCAAATGGACGCTGAACATAAATATATTCTCCGACTTGTATTGAACGATTGTGCCAGCTAATGATTTGTGCGCCAGGATATGCCTCTATCTGGGGTATTTCAAGTCGGGCTCCATACAAATTAGCAGCGCGATCAACTGAAATAAGACGATGGTACTCTGTTGCGGGATGCTGAATAAGAAAATCATTAGTAAATGGGTTGTAGCCAAATATGAAAGACGAGTCCTCCAGGAAAAACACATTCAAAAGTCCCATCTGCCACAATCTGCGGAACATCCCTTCGATAGATTTTCTTTCAAAACCAGGTGCAACGATAACGACTTTTGATCGCTTGACAATAATTCCTTGTGACATCTGATCTCGTAAAATTGGAATCACGCTTCGACAACTACTGTCATCGGTAAACAGGACGAGCACAAAGTTATCCGGAAATACGCACCGAATTGGATTCTCCTGAATAAAACTCGAGAAATCACCTCGTACACTCACGAAACGTGGATATGTCATTGCACCGATGACATTGTCACCTATGATGGTGGTGGAATTTAAGATGACGTAGACGTTATTTGGCTGCCAGTATTCTAGCATTCGATTAAGGGTGCTCGCTGCTTCGTGACCAGATACCAAATATAGGATGAGTATAAGTAGTTTGGCAGTACCCATGCTTCCGGCGAGTCGCGAATCACAATTGAATCTAGCCTATAATGTGCAGCGTAGTTTTGTGTTTTCTTTTCGTCCTTCATTACGGAAATTGGGCAAAAAGGGTTGTGTCAAACAAATAGCGCGGCTATAATTTATTCACGATGTTGTAAAACATTTCTATGCTTGTTTGCTGCGACAGGCTTTTGAGTTATTTGTCCCTGGGGGACGGACAAACCCACATATAAATGGCTGATATAATTGGACGTTATCACATCACGGGGTGCAACTTTGTGACACTTTTATTTGACGAGAAATGAAGTGTAGCATAGCATGCTGCCAGAGAGTAAAGTCCGGCTTTTATTTAAGAGGCGGAACCAGAATAGCACGATAGAAGTAAAACTTTGGTAACCTGGGAATTGGGCAGTCGATAAAAGGCAGGTCAGATTTATCATCCATGGCTTAGTTAATAGAGATTAGTCATGCCACTGATTCATACAGGTAAGGTCGTGGAGACTTTCAAAAGTAGGTACGTACATATATGTACGAGTACTTGATGATTCGGTACAGTTCTACAATTATATATATATATTTTCTTTGTCCTAAAGCGCTAGGTATAGAACATAGTCATAGTCCCATCAAAGCTCATCTTGAAACAAAATATAGAAAGCGAGACATGTATAGCATAGTCGAATTTTCAATCAAAGATGGTCTTGTAGACGTACACTGTAGTAGTATGTACGTCTTATTCTTACTAACGGGTCTCCGGATTGGTGGCCCTCCTCAACCTTAAAATACTCAGCATGGTTCTAAGAACAGCACTAACAGGCATCACGAGGCGGAGATTTCACTGTAGGCTTTCTGTTCAGGGTTGGAATGGGAAAAGGATGAAGTGATGGACAACAATGTACACTGCCGCGACTTGAATACTCTCATAAGAAGTGCAGATATTCCAATCTTATGGCCTCCCAGACTCATTCAATGTCTTCCAGGCGCCATCCTTTAAGCTAATGGAGCAGTTAGGAGATAATTCGCTCTGTTGCGCTGTTGATCTAAGCTCAATATTCTATTTAGTCTCTTGCTTGAAGTTATTAAGGGAAAGTCTTTCTATCAAGGTTCAACTGTAGGTGTAAACGATTGAATGACTGCTATATCCAGGAAGGAATGCCCCACCTATAATTCAGCGAGAACACACCAACTTCAAAACAGGATTCGCACAGATATTGGCAAGGACGAGAACGAGAAGGAAAGCCACTTCTACTTCATCTCTGGATATTCATCTTTGGAATATAGTATGTTCTGGAGTGAATTGTTTATTCCAAAAGCTATCAGAAAGTTCATTAAGAGGTCTAGTAGCTTTCAAGGCATAGTCTATAGGTAGAGCCCGGTGATAAGTTACGTTTGTGAAAACATAACTCAGATTCAAGAAAAACTTACATTACTTCTCGGTGCACTTTTGTTCTGGACCGTCAGTCTACTCGTAGATAGAATGTGCATCCAATGTTTTTCTTTTCTAGTTCTATAAGCATTTTGACTGTCTCCAAAACTACCTTCGATTTAATTGTGGGTGATGCTAGCGCCTTTAGGATGGTTTGACTGTCAGAGAAGAGGAAGCTGCTTTTGCTACGGATGTTTGATAGCCTGAAAAATAGTTTAGTATTTGCCTGAGCTGACCGTGAGATTAGCGCTCGATTAACGCAACTATTCGAAACTCTGATCCAATGTGTACCATATCATACTAGATCGTATTCCAATGGATGGCATTTTAACTGTTCCCTTAGGGGGTATAACTACTGGCGATGGTATGTTAAATTCGCTGCCTTGCAGCAGAGAGCTAAGTAGACTGTTTAGATGGAAGAGTCTTTATGTGTACTTAACTTTTTCCAGCTTCCTAACTGAAATGACTTCGTTAATCTGTGTCTAGGTGTACATTTGAAATATAATTTTGGAGGTTAGTCCCCAATTTTTGTCACAAATGCGGCGACAGATCCATAGTGCTAGATTATATCTATGGACGGTTTGGTCAATGTGAGGGTTCTAGGACAATACACCGTCATGGATGATGCCAAGCTACTTTGCTCCTCGGGAAAATTGGACAGTTTCCCCATCGGCCGGCGTGATTGAATATGGAAAATCTGTGAAAGCCAAGCTTCAGGCTATCGGGCGGCTCCACGAGTTGTGGATGATGAATGGCCTTTAGATATAATTATCTAGGGAAAACTGAAGAAGATACTGCCTATCAAGCCATGGCGGCTGTTAACAGCGTCTTTTCTCCAAGTTAGAAGGGTCTGAAATCAAAAAGTCGCAAATACGCAAGTTTTTTAATATGCCAGAAATATATTCTTTCTTCTTTAATTTTCAATTCTCCTCTTTATCCTTGCATGTTTCTGCATCACTGGGTTACAAAACTTTAAAGGCAAGCCTCAAGTTAACTAATTAAGGGTTTAGATTTCTTTTTCTTGGGGTTTAAAGAGATACGTTCATTGATGCATCATTTCCGTATCTTGAGTGTTGCCTCAGTTAACCGGGCCCTATGTTCTGCCAGTCTTGGGGAGATATTTGACAGCTACCTTGCGCCATGCAACTGAACAGCTTGAGTGTTTTAGAGTATGATATTATCTTCTTGTTGAAGAAATGTCGGAAATATGCCGTCTTTGTTGACGGCTTCGAAGTGTTTCGCGGATGAAGTGGCTAACTTGGTGTTTCTTTCGAAGTTTTGTGATCTAGCATGGTCGGCAAATTGTGGTGGGGTAATACTCTAATCATACTATTTGGTGAGTCAGCCAAAAGAAGTGGTATCAGAGGTGTTATCGCAGAAATGTCTCCAATGTTTAAGAGTAGGTCTGCCAGTCGCTATAGCGCTTTGCTCGATTGAAGAGCTTTCTTACTTTAGACCAGATATGTTCAAGATCATTAGGATCATATTACCAGTGTGGGTAATATGTTTTTTTAAAATGGCGTCCATGCTCTAATGGGGTTCTCTCTCGCGGGCGAACAACCACTTCTATGTATCTGTAGGGACCTTGCCAATACTGTTGAAGCTTAAAACAATCAGAGTCTCTTCTCTTTGAGGAGCGTAAACATGCCGTCCATCCACAGTAGTCTCTGTCGTTGTTCGGCGAAAGAAAGTTTCATGATGTTGGAGTTAGTTGACTGATATCGCCTTGTCAAGCTTGTTGACAGTTGATTCAGCTGTTGGAACAAAAGAGATCATTTTTAACGTTCGGACAGATTTGACTTGTGCAGGTGCTATGTTCATGTTCACGCTGACTAAGAATTAACAAAACTATTACTTAACCTACTATCCCCAAATAAAAGATAGAATTGATTAGCAAAGTCTTTGTATCTGCACAGCTAGGTTACTTTAACCAGTCACTATTTTATATGCTTCTTGTTCGTTTCATGCACCGTGATCTTGTCTCCAGACTATCCGTCTTACTCTGGGTACTGGATCATCTGTTTTGTTATCCCTTTCAAGCATTAGACTAAAAGACACGCTCATCATGCCCAAGTCGTTCTACAAAGTTTGCCAAAAAGTTTGTTTACCATAGATAATGGAACTATTAAAGTGTGTTCATCAATTTTTCTCTACAGTAATGACTCGCCAGTTATCTTATGAGAATCAGCCTGCTAGGCTAGTGGATTCACAATATGAGTGGGTGTTGGCGTTTTGACTTTATAATGTCTTTGAATTGACAAATTAGGATCTTCTCCGTAGTGTGTGTTTGCAGCTCTAAAACTTTGCCTTACTCCTAATTATTTCCTATTACACAACTCTATCCTTCTCATGTTTGCTGCCCTCTTTCCCAATCTCACTTCATATGGTAATTAAATGGGCAGCAGGATCAGTATGAGCCACAATAATTTCAAAAGACAACACGACTTACTCTTCTTCAACGTCGTCGTCGTAACCCTTCGCTTTATTTCCTAATTATGCATTAGAATGCAGACGAGCGTACTTTCTCCATTCCAATGAGAATTTTCGTCCTGCTACACTGCACAGCATAGGGCTACGAATTACAAATTTGAATAAATGTTTTACCGCTGCCATGGTTATTCTAAGTAAATTCCAAGAAAAAGAGAGGATGCGGATAGAAAACTTGTTTTTTCAGAGCTTGTGCATCAAGTTCTGATGGGCGTTTTCCTAAGGATATTTAGTTTCTAATTAATATTCAAAAGACAGGAAGATTCTACTTTTATCCTTTCATTAACCGCTAGGATGTCCTTTCTGTCATTACAATTCAATGTGCTGGTGAAAACAAAAGGGATGAAGCGAAATAAGGCCACCTCGGTTGTATAGCGCCAGAAAACAATTCAATCAAATTAATCCCGTAATTGAATGCGATTCAGTAAAAAGAGGGTTTACAGAGGACACACTGGCATAGCCCAGCTAATCAAGGTAACAAAAGTACGCAGGATTAGGCTAATTGAAGAATGAAAACAGCCTTTTTCTGGTGAGGTGTAATTGTTGATGGACACGACAGAATTGTTGACGGTTGTCTTTTGTATCCTTGTTCGGTTTGAGGAGGCATTCATCTCCGTAATAAATTAGATTTACTTTGCCCGCCATGAGTTATTACTTTTGCGTAAGGATTTCCATATTTTCCGCGTTATCCGAGGTTTTTTCTTTTCCTTCCTTCTTCGAGTTGAAATATAAAGGATTAAGGACGCAGTGATTAGCAGAAGTAATTACTAACCAAAACGCTGTAGCGCCATTAGAAAGAAGGTTAATTTTAACTCAAGTGTAATGCAGTGGTACTTTGGGGTTGAATTTACATTTACTTGAGGCTTGTGGAATAAAATGAGCCGTAGATTGGTTGACAGACAGTAAGGCGAAAGAGATTAACTGTGTTAAGTAGTTGAAATGAGGGATTTGCTTGGAGGAGTTATTGGATCCATTGGATTGAGAATGTAATTAAGTTGGTTCTAGATGTGGACAAGTAACTTGTAGAGACGATTATAGGGCAGTATATCCTACACTCGGATTACAAAGTTATACAATAATCTCATCGAAATCAGTTTACACACACAAAAATTCCTGTTCTTCGAAAAAAATGATTCCTTCTCTCACTGATTAAATAGAAGTTATATCAAAATCAGTTCACACAAAAACAAAACTCACTGTCCTTCCTAAAAATTACGATTTAATAGAAACCGATACAAGGAAAAAGAGACAAATAAAATCTATTGCTAATAGCATGTATTTGTGTTCGTTACCCGGCTTTCATGATAACAAATAAGGATGATTTACAGAATAAAATACTTATTGAATAAAATCATAAACTAAGAAATAAATTTTGTATAAATCAATTAAGTTAAAGTTTAAAATTGTCATGCGGAAAGAAAAGAGAAAATTTGCTATTCTATTTTCCTTCACAAAGGACGGATTTGGTGTTAATTTGGTGTGAATTGAAGTGCATTGCAGTAAATGTATGTCAGTAAATTTCCACAAGTATAGGTTTTCATAAACCTGTCATAACTTCCGACTGGTCAATATTGTTATTGTCGTATCAATCTTTCTATGGAAAGTCTTTCTACTAATGTCGCAAAACATAGTCTACTCACGTCTTTATAACAGAGTTGTTATTTCAAAACATCAGTAATCTAATATTTAGAAACCATATTATTTTTTTCGAAATCGAAACAACTGAAATCTTAAATTTATCCCAAAATGAAGTCTATTCAACTGAAGAAGGTGTAAGAGTACTCCTCACTAAAATGTTTCCACAGATCGAGTTTGTTATAATATCCAAAGTTTGATGGAGGAAATCTAATCTAATTAACAACTTTAAGCAAAAATTACGGGATAGCAGTTCACGTCCTCCACATCCGGCATAATTTCGCTTACTTAGAATGCGGTTACTTTCCCCGGCTCTATTTGTATATGAAATACCTAACTTGTTTTTGAAATCTACTAGTGTTACGTATATACCTATATGTACGTATATCTTATATGTTCCGTCAACCGAAATCCTGAGCAAAAGAAAATTTACCCGCGGTTTCTAAAGGTTTTACCTGTAAACAAACTTGTTGGTTTTAAACTCAAGTTTTCAAAAATGGAATGCATGCGCGGTAGGAAAAACTGGGTATCTACTAATTCCTCGAAACTTTTAACCCCTTAAACACTGCTAAAATGGATAAGCGTATGAGATGTACCATTTAACTACTAAGTCAACGGCTGCAGTAACCAACAGCAATATATAGGTAAAAGTACAAAATACTTACATTAGACAGCACAGAACTTGGAGCCCGAGCAAGAAAACAATGTTTTTTTTTTTTGGTTTTTTCTACTTATCGAGCTAGTTCAAAAGGTTTTACTCTTCTTAATCTCCTAGTCAGATTGCTAGTATTTAATAGTTCCAACATTTCTGAGTTTATGTGATTGAGAAGTCTAAGTTTGTGTCTATTAGTTCCTTTTTTGACTTCATTTTCAATCATTTCATTTTCTAGATCTCTATGCAGATCAGTGTTTCTTATGTACCATGGTATATTCCGTAGTATTTTATTTTGAAATGTTTGTATTTTCTGTAAATTGGTTTTGCATGTGCATGTCTATAGCTGGAGCCCGTAGGTCCATACTGGTTTTAGAATTTGCTTATAAAGCAGTAATTTATTGTAATGGGACAAACAAGAGTACTTATAGGGGAAATAAGCACATTTTACTGCAGCGCATGTTCAGTTCTTCTCTTTTTTTCTTTACATGCGATTTCCAGCGCAGTTTTGCATCTAGTGTCATGCCTAGATATTTGGCTGTGTTTGCGTATTCTACTTCATTATCATTTATTATTACTGGGATGTGCGAAACATTTTTATTTGTTGATAAAGTTGATATGGACTGACTTTAGGTCATTTAATTTAATCTGCCATTTTTTGGTCCATTTTGATATATTATTCACTGCCTTCTATAGCTTTTTCGTCACTACTTCGACAGTTTCTCCCACAGCAAGGATAGCAGTATTGTCTGCAAATGTCGCCACAGTTATTTCATCAATAAATGGCAAGTCACTGGTAAATAAGAGATATAATACAGGACCTAGCACACTGCCTTGTGGTACACCAGCTTCTATTTTTTTCAATGTGGAGTAGTCATCTCCTTGTTTGATTCTAAAAAATCGCTGTAATATATAAGACTCTAGGATTTCTGAGTATTCCTTTGGTAGATGCTTTTGCAATTTATGTATCAGTCGAAAGCTTGAGCTATATCAAGAAATATGGTACAGCATATCTTTTTTTCTTCAAATGCTTTTTCGATTTTATCAGTTATTCTATTAACCTCCACGATTGGAGTGCTTATTTTTAAAACCAAATTGGTGGTTTGGGATTAGTGATTTTTCTTCAATTATTTTATGCAGACGTTTAATCAACATCTTTTCAAATAGTTTGGACAATATAGGCATAATCGTTATGACTTCACTAGGTGGTTTTCCTAGTTTTGTTATCATAATTACCTCCGCGACTTTCCGCATTCTAGGTACATATCTTATCCTGAATGCAGCATTTATACTCTGCACTAGTTTCTTTAAGCCTTTTTTTGGGAGTTGCTTTAGGATTTCCCCTGATATTAAGTCAAATCCTGAGACTTTCTTAGTATTGATGCCTTCTTGTATTTCCTTGTCAATTTCTTTCGCCGTTACCCGTTGAATATGTCTCTCCTCTTCGCACAATTCCTCCGTTTCTTGACAGGCTTTATCTTCATATGGTTGGAAGACGCCTTCGAAATACTCAGCAAATAAATTCGCTTTTTCTTGGTTGGTTCTTGCCCAGTTACCTTCTTTGTTTTTAACTGGTGGAATGTGTGCAATTGGCCTTTTCATTTTCTTTCTTGCCTTCCAGAGTGAGTATTCGGTACTAGCATCATTCGAGAAAAAAAAATGAGGAAGTTGAATATGGTCGATGAGTATCATTATCATCAAATATAATTATTTTTATTAGCTCTTCCGCCCAAAATACAACTCAAGGACTCATTATAAATTAAAACCGCTTAAATTTAAAGTTAGTTAATCATCTCACCCAGTGATATAAATAAAATATATTTTGAAATTTACCTGGATGACAAAAAACGTGGATAAATACATTCCCCTCCTACTTAACAATTATCTAAGGTACAAACCCGCAATGTCCCTTTATTAGCATTTACAAGAACCAACATAAAGTTGTATAAATGTGTCAATTTTATTCCATTATGAATGTTTCGGATTCGGCACGGCCAACTTAATTCACTTAATTTAACTTTTTTGCTAATGTATTCTTATCATAATCTATGATCTTTCAATTGTACGTAATACCATCGTAAGATTTTTAGCTAGCTATGTTGAGTCAGTTGTAATCAACTTTGGTAAGCGGCAACAGCATTTCTTTTATAAATTGCATATCGCCAATGTAATACAGATGAAGTGAAATAGAATTAGCCTGTCGATTGCATTAACCGTCGACTGTAAGTAGTTATTATTTTTTTCATTCTGGATATACGGCCTTATGTACATATGCATATATCATGTGCATGCATGCTTTACCTCACCGGCCCTTTAAATCTTTTGGCACTGCCTACTTCACACAAAAAAATTATTGAACCTAATTAAGTCAACCACGGGTACGGTAAAGTGTCAAAGAGATTTCCGCGCAACTAAGTTTTACACTGAATTTACTTTTTGAAGAAAACTGCGAGAAGAAGAAGACAGAAAAACAACGAAAAATAAATTAAAAAGGAAACCTTCGCCCAACCAAAAGGCTTTCCGCCTCAAATCCCAAGCGAGCGTAGCACACTTTCAGCAAACAATAAAAAATCAACAATAGCTACGAGAATAAAACTTGGACAAAAATAAACAAACAAAAACAAGCATTTTTTTTTGTTGCTACCTGAACTTAATATTTTTCCACATTTTCACTTTGCAGTGGAAGAGACGGGAAACAACAATAAAGTTGGCTGCAATTTTGGTTTTGATTGCGCGTTTTGCACGCCCACTGCATCGTCAAAGAGCAAATTAAAGAGCAGAAAAATCCCACCAGTACATGGTTGCTGCTTGCGTGAATGATTGGCTTTAGTGAGTTTATTTAAATATTGTTTTTAATTTTTACAATAAAATTGTGGAATTTACTAGACAGCTTTTCGTGGATTTCAATGAATCTGTTGGATGACTAAAATAATAACGTTTTGAATCTTTGGTTTAGCATTCGACTATTCTCTATTGTGGAGGTGCTTTCCAAATGACTATAATTATGACCCTTCCTTACTTAATAGCAATTATTATATGTCTGTCTTGAATTTATTTTTTCAAATTACAATTGCCTTTTGACCAAATGTTCGTAAATAAATTTTCGTAAATATTCCAGATACCCGGAATTTCTCCTAAGCACGGAATCGAGTAACACTGAATCAATTCGACCGACCTAAAAATGTACATTTTGGTTATCCCTTTTAGTTAACAGAACTCTAATCTGACTCATACTCCAACCTCCAGAGCTTCTCTTGCTGTGGTGACTTTTGAATCCTAAAATTGTTTTGCCATATTGACGGTAGAAGGTTGTAAACAGCGTTGACAAGGTAACAATATTTGACATAAATATATTGTTGGTGACATAATTAAATGCAAATAAAGCTGACATTATAAGTGGCCAAAACTACTCAAACGCAATGCCGTTTTAAAAAATTCAAATTAAGTTTTGCCTCCAAAAGGCTCTATATTTGGAAATGTAAGACTTCAGGCACATATTTTGAGCAATACAATTTCTTTACATTTTTCAAACTACATGCAAACAAAATTAATTTCTACAAACTCTTTGGGAGATATTTTATTTATCAAATATAATTTTCCTATTCTGTATACATACATACGTACATATATGTAAGCAAAATCCCTAGCAAAAATTGTGCTTTGCATTTTGCCAGGTATTGTGTGGAAAACTTTATATTGCATATTGTGAGTTATCTTATTTTTATTACGTCTCAATTTTTTCTGGGAATTTTGTGACCTGACATAAGTTTGGCTCCGAAGGTCGATGACAATGCTAGTTGTAGAGCCAGCCTTTAAAATGATATTTAAATTGACCCAGTAGCATTTTGTATACCAAAATGTTAAACCTTTCGACTCGAAATACGAGCATCATCAAATGGCAAAGCCTTGTTCGAAAGACTTAAAATTCACCTTAAGATGTCGGACACCACATCATCCCGTAAGTGGGTAAACAAAATGCACTACACAGGTAATAGTGGTGACAAACCGTAGCCTTGCGGGAGCCCATTTTTGTTCAAAAGTTCAAACGCTATATCCAAGTCATGGTACAATGAAGGGCTTACACTATAATCAAATATAGAACGTAATCGATTAAAAAATGTGATGAACGAACTTTCCATATATCCATATTCAACCCTGCAATTTAGTCGTAGAAACCCTAACAAGGAGAATTGAAATGAAAGATACCGACGAATTGATAAAGGATATCGGCTGCAAAAAAATAAATGACACACATTTTCCAAACTTCCATCTACGCTCCATACACGCATACCTGCCGCTGAACTCCGCTGGTCCACCCCTGTTTACTATTTGTAAAGAGTGACCAGATTACAACGATAGTTTTTCCAATTGTTATGTTTCAGCAGCTGTCAAAGTTACCAATGACATCCAGCTGTCAAAATATTCAGTAAGGCTTGTTATTTCATCATGCATCGTTTGTCGCTTCCCGAACGTGTGGAAATTATTAAAAAAATATTATCGAAATTCCGGCTCAGTTGTAAATACGCAACGTGAATGTCGTCTTGAGGGCGATCGTCATTATGGCTTCAGTGCGCAGGCAATTCGTCGCACCGTCGGAAGTTTGAGCGTAATTACACTTCTTTGGATATTAAGCCACCAACTAGACAGAGATCGGTGCGAAGTGAAGAAAACATAGCCGCCGTAGCGGCCGGTATCAAAGAAGACCCAGAAATGTCGATTCGGCGCCGATCACCTGAGTTGGGCATCCCCAGAGAGTCAACCAGGCTTATTTTGCAGTTGGATTTGGACCTGCATCCGTATAAGATTGTGCTGACCCAAAAATTGAAGCCGGACAACCATAGACAACACCGTGAGTTCGCTAATTGGGCGCTGGAAATGTTGGCCGGAGGTCCGGATTTTGGCCAAAAAATCATCTTCTCGGACGAGGCCGAGAGGCTCAACGCCTATGTCAACAAGCAAAATTGCCATTATTGGAGCTACTATAATCTACAAGTGTTCGACCAAGCATCATTGCATCCACAAAGATTGACTGTTTGATGCGGTTTATGGCACGGCGGCATCATCTCAGCACTTTATTTTTTTCGAAATGAGGAAGGAGACAGCGTTACCGTCAATGGTTCTCGGTATAGAGCGATGTTAACCGACTTTCTGTGGCCAGAGCTCGACAACATCGATATATCCGAGCTGTGGTTCCAAAAAGATGGCGCTACATGCCATACAAGCGACGCAACGCTCGAAGTGGTGAAGGAGAAATTTGGCGATTGGGTCATCTCACGGCGAGCTTTCATCATGCGAGTTGACACACTTCGATTATTTTCTCTGGGGCTTGTGCTTTCAAGGAGCGAAGTATGATCGGGGACGTTCCTAGTTAGAAATAGAAGGAAGGAAAATATTGTAGTTTTTTTCCGTAGCTTTTGTTCAAAGTGCTTGTCATAACCACAGGTCCATTGTTGTAGCTGCTTCATAGAATTTTTATTAGAGTTTAGATGTGGTGTTCTTCGGTTGACAGTAAAGGACGGACCACATAAGGTAGAAATAAGTTGTCAAAAGAATGAATTACACGTGTAAATTGAGAAGTATTCTAAGCTGGGAAATATTTCAAGCTTTTTTTTTTTTTAACATAGATGGCGATGAATTAAGTAGAGACGATTTTACTAATTTTTTTTAAAATGTCCCAATAATTTATCTCAGTGTATCTTTCAAAGTTCGACTGCAAAATTTCTATGCGAAGGCAGTTTTTTCCATATACTGTGCATTCACAGTTTCCCTGGCTAGCATCCGCTGCCAGGACAACCGCAGAACAAAAAAAAAAGAAGAAGAAGATGGACTCTATCTATACAATAGGTAGATGCAGTGCCACGGATAATGGAGAGTTATGCAGGATAACTCTTTCTCATCGGTGTCCATTGAAGGATATTGTTGCTTAGGTACACAGGTGCATTTAAGTGCGATCGAAATATAATCGGCTCCTTTACCTTCACACATGTCGCATGTGGTTAATTGGCCAAAAAACGTTTTCTATTCTATATGGTAGTAGTAATTCCAGTTGCACCTTATGTCCTATTTGTATCTGGAAGCTAAATTTCATCCACAAAATGCTGCACACACCCTTGTAGTGGATTCGTGTTGGTACGGTTTCAAATTTAAACCTAATTCCTGGAATCAATCACAGGCATTGGTAGGATGATATTGATGGTTCAACATCTTTAAGGATAATCTGTCATCCTTAATCAAAACCACTGTTTGGGTCTCGAACATGCAATTGATAATGTTGTGGATATTCGGCTCAGGAATAATCGAATGTCTTAACGCTCAGCACATACTCGTAGGTATACTGGCTTAATTGCTGTTTCATATGCATGGCTAATTGGAGACAATTCTTGCATATTTCTACACAGATACGCTCCCACATACAAGCACGCACAAAGGAAATACTTGGTCATGTTATTTGACAAATTAGACTTTGTCATGGTGAGACGATTAGTTTATAGTTTTGTGGGACGCCAATTGGATAATATGTTAGAGCTCTTGTGAACCATTAATCGGTCAATTCAAATGACTATTTGTTTATCTTTGTTATAGGATGACAACGTAAACAGTTGGTATAATTAATTTAGGCAGTTTTGTTTTTTAGATTAAATATGTCATGCAAATGAAAGAGAAATATTGAAGGAGCGATAGGTTAAAGAATTTTAGGAAAACTGAGTGTATATCCTTCTCTTTGCCTTGGAATCTTTCAAGTCACTGATATCACTTAAACTATTAAACTCACTTTATCACATAAAAAAGGACACTTGACAATAAGCATATAACTAGTGTTAATTCGCCTCAAAACGAGAACATCCACTAATGATTTAATTTATTGACCAATTTAAATAAAAATCTCTTTGGTCCTTTGAGCCGGATAATACAAACAGAAATCAGAAAATACAGTATTTTTTTTTGTTCGTTGTAATTGGCATCGAAATCGAATGCCACAACCAAACAAAACGTTTAAAATAGTAAACGTAAACACTGACAAAACTACGGTTATTCCATGTTATTGGTTATTTCCGGCTCATTAACTCGGTTCCGAGTGTGGGTACACACACACAGGGTTCACTTTGAAAATTCATGCAAATTACATAAGCTCATCAGATTGTGCACGCGTTCCATTCGAATGGAATTTCGTTAAACCCTCGGACGAATTTCCTGACAGTAGTGCCATGACCATGGCGAGTGCGCACACAGTTAAGCATTTTTTATTTCATTAACCTAATTGACATTTTAATTTGACTCCATTAATAAACAAATTAATTTCAATAATTTGGATGTGTTCCCTGGCCAGGCTGTGGAGTTTCACCCACAAGGGTAAACAAAGATGGTGATGTTGGGATTTGAATTCGCTGGTTATTATGATTTGAATGAATGGCCTCAGTTGCTTTTGTTACGCCAGATGTCATTTGTAGGTTTTTTTTCTTCATTTCATTATCTGAAAGGTAGTCTTTCAGTACATATCAAGCATAATATCTATCGTAAATCGAAATCAGTCCCGTTTTTTCATGGAAATTACTTCGTAAAGATCAAATCTGTAATGTGTTGCACTCTGCATTTTCATACTCTTTTAGATCTTGATCGGTTTCATAGTTTTACTATGATTTGAGATACGCACTCCTGGGGTGCTTGATTTAGTTATATTCCTGTTCCTGGTACTTCTAGGGCCCCTAGAAAAGTCTGAAGTTTTAAAGAAATTTCTTAGCAATATTGTATACAATTGTATTAATATACGTATATATATGGGAAATATAGAGAAAGCCGATTTGGTGGCTACCCATCAGTATAACCTCTTAACATACTTTCACTCAAACCTTTCTCATGATTCATTTCATTCTTGTGTTTAATGTCAGCAGCTTCACTCGCGTGGATTTTGAATTTGCCGTTTATAAACGCTTTAGGGGTTCAATTTTGAGAAATGCTGAAATACGTGTTTCGTTATTAGTGCTGTAGAGTAGTTATGCTAAGTTTCAAGCAAATCCGACCGAAGAAAATATTTATTCCTATACAAATCCATTTTAGTGGGTGCCTACGTCATAAAATGCAACTCCTGTTAAAATTATAGAGGGTGGCCGTGGTGTAGTGGTAACATCATCGCTTGTCACGCTCTTGGTTCACGGTTCGAATCCTGATGTCAATAATCATCTATTTATTTCGCATGCAATAAATAAAAAGTCGATCAATTGCGAAAGCTTATGTCAACTCTACTGCGAAGGCATAACACTGGCAGTAGGGCGGTCATATGGCTAAAATGCAACTTGATCGTGATGATGACATCAGGAGGACGGAAAAAAATACTATGAATCATGAGCAACGAGAAAAGCAAAACAAACAAGCTCCCCAATTATCTGGACAGCCACCCTTGGAGTTCACTGAAACTTAATACCAGCTGAGTTTCAAACCAACTACACCAATCTGTCTTTCTCTCTGTCTCTTCCCCTTTGTATTCATAACCCCTTTCACACGTGCAAATTATATATAAAAAAAAATCAGTCAGGACAAGTTTCTTTATACATTTAGATAATCTCTCTACGATTCTTTTTTTTATGCATTACTACCCAACGGAAGCTGGTGCAATTTTGTTTGCTCAATTTTTATTGCTCAATATCAATTGCAAATCAATATCATTTGCAAATGAATCACAAAGAACTGTTTCAAAAGTTGGAAAGTTGTTTGGGGGAATAGCCACTGCTCGGCACAAGCCAAAGCACAAGTTTATATAATCATGACTCATTTCAAGGCGTAACCAAATCAGTACAAGCCAAGATGAATAAGAAGTAAGATTGACTAGAAGTCGTATTAGCTACAGTTTGTTATATGCACATACGATCTTACTTAGACCGACTGAGCCACAATCACCGACGACTCATTTTAAGTGCGGATAGATCACCACTATCCATAATTTGTTTGCAAGTTTAACTTGAGCTTCTATTTAAAATTTAACGTCAAATTGAATCTAAAGTTAAACTTTAGCTCAAACTTGAAAGTGGACATGAAGTCAAATTTGAAGAAAAACTTCAAATAAAGTTTGAAGTTAAACTTAAAGATAAACTTGATAAACTTGATAGAAGTTAAACTTTAAGTTCAAATTGAGGTTAAGCTTAAAGATTTTCTTTTTTTTTTTGCCGGGAGGGTGAAAATCTTCTAAAGACACCATAAGGCCCGCGTGCTTATGGTAGTGTGAGATTTTTACTCACTAAAAACACCACCCTTCAAGATTAATACTACAACTAAGCTGACGCTTATTCGGCAGTTTTATTTTCGCTTACGAGACTTGTGATGTTCGTATGTAATTTAAAAAGAATGTTGCACTTTAGGCAGGTTAAATTCCAATGAAAGTTCCTGCGGTTTTCATGACCGGCATGTAATATGACGCGAGGTCAAAAGGTTTTGTCTTTGCATACGACGAATTGAATTGTTCGCGTCAAGTAGTTGAATGACGGTACGGTTACAATGGCCGTGAACACGATCTTTGTGTTTACGAGCAAAATTTGTTATCTCTTCGGCGACGCTGGGAATTCCCAGGTCCCGATGAATATCTTCGTTACGTAGGTAACACGGTGCGCTAACGATCGTTCTAAGAACTTTATTTTCAAAAGTTTGTAGGATGTTTCTATTGCTTTTCCTGGTACAACCCCATAGTTGTAGACCATACGTCCACACTGCCTTTAGAACTTGCTTATAGATAAGAAGTTTGTTATGTAGGCTCAACTTCGAATGTTTTCCGAGTAGCCAGTACATTTGTCGGTATTTGTTTTCGAGCTCGTCGCGTTTCTTTTTTACATGTCATTTCCATTTAAGTTTAACATCTAGAGTCATTCCTAGATATTTTGCTTCGTTCGCGTATGGTATTTGAGCCAAGTTTAAATATACGGATAATCTATCCACTTCACTTTTTTGTAGGTAAAGTTGACATCAGTAGATTTGCTTTCGTTCAGCATAATACGCCAAGAATTCGTCCAAGCGTGGACTTTATTAATAGCATGTTGCAGCTTTTCAGTTGCTGCTTCAAGTGTATCGCCCGTTGTCAATATCACGCGTGTAGAGTACATATAGAAGTGGGCCAAGGACACTTCCTTGTGGGACTCCAGCCGCAATCTCCTTGAAATCAGAGTAATTATTTCCGTTGCCGTGGCAGTAGTCCTTGCAATTTATACTCCAAGCCTTCGTCCCAAACCTTATCGAAAGCTTGTGAGACGTCAAGAAATACACCACAACAAATCTTTTTTTCTTTGAGAGTTTTCTCAATCACGTCAGTTATTTTGTGGACTTGGTCGATTGTAGAATGTTTGACTCTAAATCCAAACTGATGATCAGGAATGAGACGTCTTTCATTGATTACGGGTTGTAGTCGTTTTGAAAGTAGTTTTTCGAATATTTTAGAGGTAACCGGCAGTAGGAAAAATAATTTGGAGTGGCCGTGGTGCAGTGGTAACATCATCGCTTGTCACGCTGTTGATTCACGGTTCGAATCCTGAAATAAATAAAAAGTCGATCACTTGCTAAAGCTAAGTCAACTCTACTGTGAAGGCATAACACTGGCAGTAGGGTGGTCATATGGCTAAAATGCAACTTGGTCGTGATGATGACCTCAGGAGGACGGAAGAAAATACTGTGAATCATAAGCAACGACAATGATAGCGAAAAACAAACAAAATACTCCCCAGTTATCTGGATAGCCACCCTTGGAGTTTACAGAAACTTAATACCACCTGAGTTTCAAACTACACCACTCTGTCTTTCTCTCTGTCTCTTCCCCTTTCCATAAAAAACGTACGTGTTCCAAAAATTAGTATAAGGGTATTCATATCCCCTTTAACACGTGCAAATTATAAAAAAAAAAAAAAAAAAAATATGCCGATATGATTTCTTCTCATTCAGAGGTTAGCCTGGTTTCGGGACCATTATAATCTCTGCGACTTTCCATAGTCTCGGAACGTAGAGCAATCTCAATAAAGCGTTAATCAAATATAGCAGTTTGATAAGAGCTTTATTTGGTAATTCCTTGAGCACCTGTGCCGTTATCAAGTCGTAACCCGGTGCTTTTTTAATCTTTAGATATTTAATCACTTCCCTCAGTTCAATTAATGCAACTTTTTTTACTTTAAAGTTGTCAGATGTCGTGACTTGGGAGACGGGTGTTATCAAAGGGCCATTGAATGGCTTAAACGTTTCTTCTAAGTGCAAAGCAAAAAGATCTGCCATTTCTTTGTCGCTTTTGGCCCAAGTTCTATCGTTTTTCCGAATTGGTGGCGCTTGCATTTGAGGTTTCCGGATGCCTTTTAGCGCTTTCCAAAGCGAATAATTTGATTCTCTTCCAGTGGAGAGATTTTCAAGATAGGTCGCTATCTTATTGCTTTTAAATTCCCGAATACGGTGTTTGCATAGTCGGTTAAGGATCTTTTTATGCTGCGGTGCACGAGTGATTTGCCATTTCTTTCGTGCTTTCCTTTTCTTCCTCACCAGTTCAATGATTTCACTTGGATACTTTTCGTTGCGGTTAATCTTATAGCTTCTAGAAGGAGTGTTTCTCCATGCCGTTGTTTGGATTGCTTCCACGAAACGATCAACTTCGTCCTCCAGTTCACAAGGTGTTTTAAGTGATACATTTAAGGCGATTTGTTTCGCAATCATTTCTAAAGCCCTCCCAATTTGTTCTATTGCTAGTAAGTCTTGGAGGCCCTTCTTTCTTGATCAACGCTTCACCAAGTAATAAAATTACCGGAGAGTAGTCAGAAGAGAGATCAAAACTTTCTTCGACTGTAATAAATTTATCGTAAATACCTTTTGAAACGAAAAAATCGATAAGATCGGGAATTTTTTGTGAGTCGGTTGGCCAATATGTGGGTTTTCCTGTCGAATAAAAACAACAACCGAATTCATTTACCATTTCGTAGAGAATTTTTCCTTTAGAAGATGTACATCTTGAAGCCCAGAAGGTGTGCTTCGCGTTAAAATCTCCACCAATAATTAAATTTGAACCAAGGGCATTGAAGACACGAAAGTAGTCGTCTTTTTCAAGCGATCATCGCGGCGGACAGTAAACAGACGCTATGTTGTAGCTCAGGTGTTTATTTTTAACCCTTACCGCGCACAACTGAAGTTTTTCCAGCTCTATGTTTATATCGACCGAGTGTTCGATGTTAGTTTTAATGAATAAGGACGAACCGCCCCGCGCTCTATCAGAAGAATGATAGGCGTGATAACCAATCTTTATTTGCGATTCCCTTGTTAGATGGGTTTCGGAGATCAAACATATGTCGATATTTTCTCTCATTAGAAAAATTTCTAATTCGTTAGATTTTTGTAAGAGTCCGTTTGCATTCCATGTTATAATTTTAAGCAAAGAGTCCATATCTACTTAGATTTAGATATAAGATTAGCCCTACAAAAGCTTTCGACGTTACTGAGTATTCGAGAATTCGTTAGTTCGTTTCACATTGTTCCTCGAACTTAGCGTGAGTGCAGGTCAGAATTTCTTTCAACGGATCAGAGGGTGACCCGTCGTTTTGTCTGGTTGCTTTGACTGCAGCCTGAGAATATGTCAGAAAACTGGGATTCGTTGGCTTATCCGAGACTTCGACGTACTTTTAATCAGCTTAGAGGGCTGATTAACTGGTTCAAGAGTCTGCACTGCTGATTAGAGCGTCCTTTCAGCCTGCTCAGGAGTCTGTACAACTGGCTTACGAGCCCGCTCAGTTTGCTTAGCAACGCGCTCTACCGACTTAGGAGCCCGATCGACTGATTTCGTTCCTCGCGCAGTCGACGTTGTAGATTTTCTCCGTCGCATCTGCAGTTCCTTTGCGACCTCGCAACCGCGGTAATTTGCTAGGTGCCTTGCTTTGCAGTTAACGCAAGTTGCTTTTTCATTTTTGCTTAAACTGCAATTTTCTGAAGAGTGTTTTCCAGCGCACTTAACGCAGCGTGGCTTTTTCCGACAGTACGCCTGCGTATGATTAAACTCTTGGCAACACTTGCATTGAGGGATTGCCTTCGTGTTGACACGTAGCGGCTCGATTTTAACGACCATACTCATGATTGTACGAATATTTTATCGATGGATAGCACAAAAAGCGGAAGTTTACATTTCACTATAGCTTCTTCTCCACGGTTGGGTCGTTTCCTCTCTTTTTTTAAAAGGTTCACAGCGTCAAGAATGTTATAACCTCTATCGCGTAAATCACCTAGAACGTCTTCTTTAGCGCGTGATGGATGAAGTCCTTTAGCTAAGACCCTCAAAGGTCTCTCAGACTTGTCTTCATAAGTATGCTATTGAATTTTTTCGTTGTTAAGCCCTATAGCAAGGAAGTTACTTTAAATTCAGTAGCGATCGTTGTTTTTAAAATTTTTCACAGAGAATTATAGTCTGCAATGCCTGTAATATTTATTGGAGGAGGGGCGCGTTTGCTTCCAATTTGCTTTTCTGCTTTTCGCTGCGCTTTGCGATTAGGTTCGTGTTGCGGAACAACCTCGGGCGATGAACCGGCCTTACGTTTTTTAGATGGCCTTCGTTTAAGTATCCAATCCGTTTCGCGCGTGAGTTATTCTTCGTCCGTACTGTAGTGATAACCGTCTGCGTTTGTGAAGACTCGTTTTGAAGCAAAGATACTTTATTCTCTGATTCAAGTTTTTCTACTTTGCTTTTGAGCTCCCGACACAAGAGCTCCATTTCGTCGAGCCTCTTTCGGAGCTCGGTGTTTTCTTTTTCCAGAGTACTCTGTTTCGAGGTTTGCGTTTCCCGAATTAACACATACGGGTTCGCGAAACTCTTATTTTGCGCTTTAGGAGAAGTCTTTTGAGGCGGAGATCTTTGTAGTCGTGCGCTTTTCCTAAATGGGTTAATTAAATGTTGATGCAATAAATAGTTCTCCCCAGAATCTGTAGAGCATGCCCCTTGCGAGGGTGGATTTTGCAGTTGAACTGGGCTGCCACCTGGGGTATTAATACTGTTTGTTTTGTTCATTGCATTAATTTTTTTTTTACCGTAATCTTAAGAGAGACGGCGGGTAGGCATTTTGTCGCCTTTTACGACAGGCATGTCTACCGTGGGTATACATAGCTTAAAGATGACCTTGAAGTTGAATTTAAAGTTAAACTTAAAGATTGAAGTTGAACGTTTCACTTCAAGCTAAGTTTAAAACTAAAATTGAAGTTAAACTCAAAGTTAAACTTGAAGTTGAATTTGAAGGATCTTGTTTTGGAGTACTGTTGAGTAGCCTTAAATTTCGATATTTGTCACGCAGTGGTAATTCTGCATGTGCCAATCATGTTTAATTCCGTTTATTTCCCCCTGCGTCTATTACATGCAGATTCTTCATTTCAACAAACTTCAATCTGTATTCCAAGGACTCTTTTAACTCTTTAAACAACTAATTTCTCATTAAACCATTGTCGGAGCCATAATATCCCCAAATGGTTTGTTCCCTACTGCATTCTCACACACAGTCACCTCCACACCTCGACACACCTCACCAGACTATCAGCATCAGAATCACCATCTAGGGTACTATAAGTCTACACCTCTTCATGTATAAATTACCGCCGCCGCAAGATCTATTACACGCACTCACCATAAATTGCTGATAAGGATATTGTGGTGGTAAATCCCAATCGGGCCAAACTAACTTGATTATTTGCATCTACGGGCCTCACCAATGCCCATTGTTCCAGTCGCCTCAATCTCTTTCTCCATCCACTCGTACTCATATCTTCGGTGTGCGACCAGCATCTACATCATCATCATAATTTCTCGCCGTCTACTAGTGTAATGGTGGTGTTACTTAATACATATATAGGAAGTGTATATGGGTGGTGGTTTTCCCATTTTACCGTTCCCACTTTCAGGGACAACCTGAAATCCTTATTTTAATAGCTACTCCCCTGACCAAGTCACAAGTGAGTGCGATGTGCTACTTCTGGTGGTGCTGTTATGCTCTGTGTATCCTTCAGAACGATATGCTCTCTCGGATGTGTTTCTCGGATTTGGCAAATGGTTCGTGTCTTGTAATTACTTCAATTAGTTGCCGTAACTAAGTGCGGTAATCCTTGAGCATTATACAGAATATTTTAAGTGTGTGTAGGTGGATAGAGGGCTATATGGAACTTAACTACCCAAAACGCACTTTTGTTATATACACATACGTACATACATAAATAAATAGAATGTATGTCTTTAGGACACGCACTGGAATTATTTCTTCGTAAAATTTAAGGACGTTTGCATACGTAGATGAAAAGGATTTCTTTTTGGAGCAAAGAAGAAAAAGGGTCGACCGTGTCCTTGGCATAGGTATGAGATTTGGTGTGTTGAAATATTCTAAATTATAAAGGACATATTCAGAAATAAAGCTGCTGTTTATTTGGGGAGTCTTGCGATGGCTTCTGTCGATGCTGGTTTGAATAACTTAGCGGCTACACAGGTTCTATGGAAAGCATGTGTGTTTAACAAGCGTTGTTCTAAGATTGGTTTCGTTGGAACATGTTATTGTTATGAACGTCAATTTCCACACACATCATTGTAAGCTACCCCAGCTACAAATCCCAGTAAGAAGGGATTTGTAACTCCCTGTGATTTAGTTTACTTGGACAGGATTTATACATCCTTAAATAGTGTGAAGAATGACTATACTATCATTATCACAAATGCATGCATGAAAATCGATTGTAACGCGCCCAATTTATGTAACGTGAGTTACACTGAACAATTTAGATATTCTTTTAAATTATTAAAAAATATTCTATTTTTATTAGTTGATAATGTTCCTTTTTCCTAATGCTAATTTAAAATTGTTCAATTGATTAGTTGAACAGAACTTGGTAAAATAAACTTTAATTAAGTTAAATGCTCTCCTAAATAAATAATCTACGATATAAATATAGAAGCTTTTCATATTCTTAGCACTGATAAATATTACGATAATCAAAGTTAATAGCAGTATCAATCAGAGCTCTGAATGGAACGCGAGTTGCTACGACATGTTTCTAGTGTCGGCAATATCACATGATTAGTTCCACCATGAAGTTTACTTAAAAACTCAATGCTAATATTGTGATTATACTTCAAACGCACACCTGAATCAAATTTGACTTACATTAGGAAGAGAAATTCAACTTCAAATGAAAACCCTTTTCCCTCAGAATATAATGTAAAACATCTTTTGTTTGGCAACTAGTCAAGCCATTGGGAAACTTCAGTTGATGCACATCCATACACTTACATCCTTGACATGTTGGCGATTGCCTCGATCTTCAAAAATCCATTTCAATTTGAAAGTTATCACCGAAAAACAAAAAGACACCCTCTGCCAGGGTTCCACTATCATTCAATAATTGCATTCCCAGTGTCAAAAAAAAATTTTCACTTTTCTCTCACTGTAGCTATAAGCAATTTTCGCTTATATTCCTCTCCATCGAAGGTAAACAAGCCAAACAATAGAAAGAAAAGAAAACCAGCCCAAATCATCTCCCACCTGGCACACACATGCAAAATGGTTGCATTGTGTAAAGCTACCAAACACTTCTCGGTTAGGGGCATTTTACTCTTTGCAGTTTTTTTTTTGCAGAAAACCCTTTTTTTTTGTTTTTGTTATCATTCTGGATATCCTTCCTCTTTTGCATACAACTCAATAACAAAATTGCAGTACAAACATATATATCAAGGATTTATTTTTAGTCCTTGAAGGTATATTGTAGCAAGAAAGGAGGTTAAGAAGGAGCAAAAAGCCTCTCTAAGTAGCAAAAGTATCAAACTAAGCAAGGTAACCAGCATGTAACTGACTGGAAATAGTTTGACGTACATATGTGAGGAGCTGGGTGTAATGCAAGACCGAGTCTGGCGTTAGTTAGGGGGTAAATAACAAGCCTCGAGGCAATATAAGGCAAAATCAATTAAGACTTTGAACACATATTAAACACGGGTTTAACTTGTGTTGAACACGCAATTGTGGTAGATGGGTTAGTGGCAACTTTCTATGCTTACCTATGGTGGGTGTGGAAAAATGGTTAGCTGGAAGAATGCCAGTCATCCCAAAAAGCTAACGAGGAAAAGTGTATACAAAAGTGGATAGAAGGAAAATGTTTTCGTATTTTACAAGAGGATAGGTGACACAATATGGACGTGTTTAAGGAATTTGTAAGGAGATTGCTACGCGCACTTGCGATTGCACAGTGAAGTCGAAAAAAATTCAAGCAATAGAACAAGATTAACAGTCTACCGTGACACACTAACCAAACTTAGTCTATATGGAGGCTTAAATG
Source organism: Pocota personata (assembly GCA_963082735.1). NCBI lineage: Eukaryota > Metazoa > Arthropoda > Insecta > Diptera > Syrphidae > Pocota > Pocota personata. Next base: position 144,938,219 of record OY720430.1, read on the forward strand.
TCTTTAGAAAAATGCGTTAAAGCAACATTGCGTATTTTACAAGAGGATGGATGACACAATATGAACGTGCTTAAGGAATTTATAAGGAAATTGCTACGCGCACTTACGATTGCACAGTGAAGTCGAAGAAAATTCAAGCAGTAGAATAAGATTAACAGTCTACCATGACGCACTAACCAAACTTAGTCTAAGGAGACACTTACTTTTGAAAAATGCTTTAAAGCAAAAACTTATTTTCACAATTTCCAAAACTTGGTATGTTGTTATATTGTTTAGATGTCAATTTGCAACAAAATCATTTGGGTCATACCCTTGAAGTAATCAATTTTCAAAATTTTGTTAATAATTAAAGTACCGTCACATAATCTTTTTTTTTAAAAAAAAAACTTGGTACACCTTCAAGTGGGATATCCGACTCAACTCAACTATTAAATTTAAATAAAATCGTTAAAGTCGTTTTCCAGAAAATCGATTTTATTCAAAATTGAGTATTATAAAAGTACCTTTAATTTTGGGGTTAGAGTAAAAAATTTATCTTTTGCCTTGAATTGTGACCCCACATACCCCGGATATGAAGTTTCAAGTCATTTAGGCTGCAGTACATACAACAAACGAACATACAGAGAGACTTTTGTGAGATTCTTTATTGCGGTAGGCATATGCTGCAGTTTTTTCCCAAAAAGTATGTACACGGCATTCGTGGCAAATTTATCACGGAACGATATTCGTCAAATCAATGTATTTTAGTGGCTAAAATGTTTTATATCAGCCGTCAAGACGACTATCTACCGTGTAGAATATGAATTTGAAGAAAGAGGTACATAGACCGAACTCTGGCCCAAATTATTCATGAGACACCTTTACATCGTGAAAAAGAGTTAGTGTGGGTGCGTTATTGGTTTGGAAAAGTTATTGGAACGTACTTTTTGAAGGTCGATATGGAGTTACAGTTACTGTTACATTATTCAAAATTATTTGACACCTGAATTGGATGCTTTTTGCTTGCTTGGCATGTGGTTTTTCAACAAAACGGTGCTACATCGCATGCAGCCAACGCAATTATGCAATTACTCTATCAACTTTTTCTAAACCGAATTATCTCCAGGAATGCAACGGTACTTTGCTTATTGACCGGTTTTTGAAATTTGGCTCAAATAGCGACTTTCGATTGAGTCGGCGGAATTCACCGTGAGTTTTACAATGGGAGGAAGAAGAGGGTCGATAAAAGAAGGGAAAGAATTGGATGCATTGGTGAGAAGAGAGGCAAAATTGACAGAGGGAAGAGAAGGATTGGGTACAAGATTTTGGTTGCAAGTAACAGAAGGAAGGGAAGATGTGACAGAGGAGAGGTCAAAAGACACGCGATTGGTAGTAGGTTTATTAAGAATATGCGGTCGTGTGAGGTTGGGATATTTAGGAGCGGTATTGAAATTAGGAAATAATCTCGTTTTTAATTGGCAATTTAAGTGTGACTCGGGGGTGTTATTACCGATGGGAAGAGATTGGGGAAGGGGGCCTTAGAATTAACGGAAGATTTAGGCTTATAACTATGGTTAGAGTTAGGCTTAGAGGTGGGTTAATTTATCTTATTTCTAGGATTAGATTTAATGCTAAGATTATTTATATCCTGTTTCTTGGTAGGTTTGTCTGTCATTTTGCAGATACGCATCTTTCCAATGTTGAAATTAATGCCGGAAGGATTACGGAACAACCATTCATATCTGGACGGGAGATCAAATTTGAAATTTCGGTTACTTTTACCAAACTTCTTTTCGAAAAATTTCGTAATCCAAGGTACATTAGCATTATGAGGGGCTGTTAGTTCCTAGTTTTGGACTCCTAGATTGTAGAGGCAGCAGGAGATTTTACTAACTGTATCGTCCGCAGTAGATAAGGAGGCGAAAGGGAGTGTGAGTCGACTGCAGTTTCCAATAATTCATCGAAAATTGAAGTGTTGTAGTTGACATTCTGGTTTAGTTGGTTATGGATTGGTAAATCGTCAGTTTTGTTGCTTACCGTTCCTGTAATATGATTTTCAATGTCGAAAGTGGTTGATCGTGTCGCAGCAAGTTCATTGCCGAACCCGTTGATTCTATCAAAGATTACTTCGAGCACAGGATCAGGCTGCTTGGAGATGGTTGTTTGTGTGAAGGATTGGAGACGGATATAAATTTCTTAACGCAGAGTATTGGTTTGCAGATTTTATGGTTGGAAATGATTTGTGCGGAACAACTACTTTTACAATCACTTAACATTGTATTCAGATGGCGCATGGTGGTTTCATAGTTCATGGACGTAGTTGAAACCAACTCGGCCAAACTGGCTATTTGTTTGTCGATGTTGTTGAGTTTAGATTTGATGAGGTAGGTTGAGGACTGAACCGAGTTGCCTAAATCATCAACACATCTGACACTACTTTCTAAGTTCAAGAGTTTGACCGTGATTGTTTCTGTAAGACTTTTGTGGTACGAGTCATTGGAGTCACTGACAAGCAATCACTTACAAGCAACCCAGTCAGCATTGCTATCAACGATTGAGCAGTTAGTGATTTCGCAAAACATGGCAATCGTAAGGTGAATAATCGGAATGGTAAACAATCGAACGAATGCAGAGTGGGTCAAATAGCGAAATAAAAATTGATTATTACGCGTCAATTTGTTATGCACAAAATTAATAATTAACTTGAATGACTTGCGGAGCAAAAAGAAACAGCCACTGCACACGGCGACGGCTGGAATACCATGACTAGAATATACACCAGGTAAGGTATGTCCGTCGTAAAAGTCGATTTAAAGTTTAAACTTTCCTCAAAAGTTAAATGAATGATGTAATGAAGAAAACAAAAAGATATTGATACCCCAAGTGGTAAGCCAGCTGCACTGGTAAAACCACTCTCTTCGGAGGTCGGCCCCATGGATTATGGGGGGACCATTTCTTGCTTAAATACGACCCTTTTGGAAATAGTAAAGGGGTTGATAGAACACCCCCATCTAAAAAAGAAGATGATAAGGAAACACTGAAGGCTAAATATTCAAAAGCCTGTGAAGAGAGAGATGGTTTCAAGCAACTCAATGAAACACTGCTTAAAGAAATATATAATCTTAAGCATGAGTTGCAATTGTTGAAAGAACAAATCAACAGCAAAGACAAAAGAGAATCAGTTGAGTTCTCAACAGATGAAGAAGAAAAAGACATCGAGACATCGTCACTTGGGGAATAAATATAAAAAAACGTAACACGAGTACATCCCCAAAAGAAAGTTGCACAGTTTCTCAATATGCTTCAAATAAAGAAAATAGAAAATAAAAACTAATCAAACCTCCACCAAATAAATAAATTATTCAAATTATTGGAATTATTATTATTTAACATCCACCTTCGCTAGGATGTTGATGAAACGCTTACAAGAAAATAATTGATGACAAATTGCTAGCGCCAAACCATCAATATGGCTTTAGAAATAAGCACTCTACGATTGATCAGGTGCATACTCGCAGAATCACAGATAAAATAGAAAAAGCATTTGAAGGACAAAATATATACTTTTCTATATTTCTTGATATAGCACAAACTTTCGATAGAGTATAGTACAAAACACTAATCCATAAATTACTAAATCAACTGCCGAAGCAATATTCATAATTTTTAGAGTACTCAACATTAAGTGAAATTAAAGCTGGTGTAGCACAAGGCAGTGTACTAGGTCCAGTACTATACCTATTATTTACTAGCGATCCATCAGGAAGTATAGTCATCACTATAGTAACCACTGCAGATGATACTGCTATACTTGCTGTGAGAGAGACTATCGAAGTAGCAACAAAAAAGCTTCAAAAGCTTCGTAAATTATATCTCAGAAGGAATAAAAAATAGCAGATTAGATTAAATAACCTAAAGTCAGTCCATATTAATTTTACGTATAAAAATGTACCACACATTCCAGTGTACATAAATAACAATATAGTGGATATTCAAATACAGCCAAATATCAAGGCATGACTCTAGATACTAAACTGCGTTGGAAAGCACATGTAAAGAAAAGAGAGATTAATTGAACAGGCGCTACAGAAAAATGTATTGGCTTATTGGAAGATACTCATCCCTGTCCAACTACAATAAGCTATTTCTACATAAGCTAATTTTAACACCAGTATGGACCTATGGGCTCCAGTTGTGGGCATGCACATGCCAGACAAATTTACAAAAATCCAAATCTTCCAAAATAAGGTACTACGAAACATTGTTAATGCACCTTGGTACATACGAAATGCTGATCTACATAGACATTTAACTATTGAAATGGTTGAAGATGATATCTAAAAAAGTTGCTCAGACACAGAATTAGGCTAAACAACCACTTTAATTTAGAAATAACAAAACTACTAAATACTTACAATATAATCAGGAGTCTAAGACGGGTAAAACCTCTTGATCTATAATAGATAGCTAAATAAAACTGAATAGTATCTCAAGAAATTAATACTTTCAAACAAAAAGTTGAGAAATCCAACAAATGGCTGTTTTTCCTTTTGATTATAAAATTATTAATATGATTCAAAAAGAAATTCCTGATTAGTCCAACGACTAGGTGCGATTCCTTGAAGACAGGCGTTAGTCAGTCATCGGGAGGTTTTTTCGAGGATTAAAATCACTCACTATTGCAGAAGGCAATGATTATATTTCCTTCCAGCGAAACTCAAAAAAAGAAAAAAATTAAACAAAAATCTTAATAATACTTGACACATCAATGTGATGGCATACCAAATATCGGAAAGCTATTCAAATATCTATATTTTTTTTTAACAGATTTTGTTGGAAAATAATTATTTTTCTTCTTGATATTACTATAATAGAAAAATTCAAAGAAGTCTCGTAACTCTGTCTGCCTGTCTGCCTGTCTGTCCGTCTGTACCACTGACTACAGCCTAAACGGCTGGCTGGATTTTCTTCAAAATTCATATTTGAGGTCTTCGGAGTCACAATTATGATGAAATCGGAATTTTTATTTTAGACTTAGAATTAAAGGGAGGGGGAATCCTAGAGAATTGAACCACTTTATGGTCAAATGTATGTATTATATAAATTCGTGGAGCATAATTAAAATTGTATGATATCATTCTTGTCTTGTTAGTATAATTGACACCTAATACAATTGAAATATCTTCATTAGTTTCGTGTCCAGAATATTTTTTCATAACTAGAAATTTGACTCAGGTCAAGGGAGACATGACCATACCCTATTTTTTGTAACTAACAAATAATATTTGAAAAACTATACACAAATATAAATTATATTTTCATCTAACAAGTCAAATTTGATCAAAATTCATCAAGACTTTCTTGAGCTGTACTTCTGGCGACGAGTCTCATGTGGTCGTCTCATGAATTTCATCGGAACAGGAGTCCATATTTTCGGACAACACTATCTCTTGTGACTTACTTATAAACTGCATGAAAAACTACAATAATCGAATTCTCGATTTGGTTTTTTCTTCTGACTAATAATCACTGTTGTATTAAAAAGCAAATATAGCATCACTAATTTAGATAACTATTGTCCACCATTTAATATATTTTTATATTTATATTCTATGCCTATTTTTCTTTCAGCTTTGGGAAGGTTGACTTCCAGAAACTTTCCGATTGCGTTCTACTGATATTAAGATGGCAGCTCTTTTTATTCAATCATGTTTGATCGTGTTAATTACATACCATTAAAATTAAATAAAAGCAGTATTTTAAAAAGAGGCGATAGAATAATCATAACAGACTGTAGGCCCATAGCTAAACTGCCTTGCATTCCAAAACTTCTTGCGCAAGCTGCTTGTGATACTCGTACATTGTTATTTTATGATATGCACTGAATAACATGGTTTTTGTGAAAATTGATCCACTATAGCTAACCTGTTGACATTTATTAACCAGTGCACCAAGGCAATCGAAAAAGGCCTTTAGGTGACTACATATTTACGGATTTTTGAAAAGCGTTCGACAATTTAATAATTTCCAAATTCAAATGTCTAGGATTCCCGGACACTTTCACATGTTGGATGCAGACAGGTCGTAAATTTATTTTCAAGCTTCTTAACAAAATCGGGCGTTCCATAAGGCTGTCATTTGGGTCTCATTATTTTTTCCTGTTCATTAATGATATGATTTCCGCCATAAAGGATAGTTACATTCTTACATATGCTGAAGACATGAAAATTTACAAATCCACCAAGCTTTTTTTTTTTTGTTTTTTTTTGTTATAATTTGCACGCACCAAAGGAGACATGAATACCCTTATATTATTTCAGGGTACGGGCGTTTGTAGATAGACAGACAGAGACAAAGGGATTGGTGTAGTGGTTTGAAACTCAGGTGGTATTAAGTTTCTGTAAACGCCAAGGGTAGGGTTTCCCAAATAACTGGGGAGCATTTGTTTTGCTGTTATTGTCGTTGCTTTTGATTCATAGTATTTTTTTCCGTCCTCTTGATGTTATCATCACGACCAAGTTGCATTTTCAGCCATATGACCACCCTACTGCCAGTGTTATGCCTTCGCAGTAGAGTTGACATAAGCTTTCGCAATTGATCGACTCTTACATTTATTTCACACGAAATGATGCTTCTTTACATCAGGATTTGAACAGTGAACCTGCAGCGATACAAGCGATGACGTTACCACCCCCAATTGTTTTAATAGTTAATGCTGACAAATGCTAGACAATGACTTTTTCACGGAGGAAGACACAATTATTGCCACTTATTCAATAAATCATAAACATCTATCCCGTGCAACAGCATTTAAGGATTTAGGAATCCATCTGAATCAGCATTCGATTTTATTATCCATATAAACTACGTGGTTAAATATCATATACACTTATTGGATTCATTAAAAGGTGGTCGAAGGACTATCCATACGTAAGTGTGTGTCCATACAATTCTTTTCATTACGAAGATTTTTGTGAACCGCATCGAGATTGTTCAACAAAAATTTAATTTGTTTTGCACTCTGTGGTTTACCATTGGTGGTTTACCAATTCAATCTACTCTCTTATAGCCAACGATTTAAGCTCCTGATTTGTAAAAATATTTATCTATTGTATTATTTCGTTTCATTTAAGTAAGGGCGCTTACTGGCGACATTAGTTAATTTGTTTTAATTAAACCAATTTATTTGCATTCTTATTTTCTTGTTTAGAAATTCCGTGGCTTCTCGTTCATGTGTTAGTGTTTGTTTTAATGTTACACATGCTTACAACACCTGCACTAAATGATGGGCCAGTTTGGGTGCAATTTGTTTGAATACATCTGTCTTTTACAAATCCTTGTGGTACTCCTACTCTCATTTACAGTATGTTTGATGTTTGGTCCTTACATTTTACATAAAAGAAGAGGTCTGATAGGTAGCCATAACCACTCTTTTATAATTTTTTTTTTTCATGCACGCTAAACAATAGGAAACAAAATCAACTCTGCTCTTAGCCCTCTTTAGTTAAAGGCATTTATGTGAAAATGCATTTGCAAAATATTTTTGTCTTTAGACATTTACATAATATATATTAGAAGTATGATTTTTAGCTATTCATAGTGCCTTAACCAAAGAGGTTTCTAGGGGACACGAACGCGGACGTGGCAAAATATTGACCCCCACCACCTCCCTTACCTCTCCACCGCCTTAGTTATTTTTTTCAAATATTCATACATTATGTACATATATAAATATTTATTTTAGTTTACATATTTTGTCTTTTGTTTTGGATTTCTTTTCTTGTTTATGCTCTTGCCAATAAACCACTTACAATTTTTCCAAAGCAGAACTACCACAAGGAAATTTAATGTATCAATTGTGCGAATAACATTTATTTGTCGTTTCGAACCAATCTGGATAGTGCAATTTTTGAGTTACCTTGATTTACTATATTTTTTCTTAGATTATATGCAAATGGACATTTCTGAAAGCAAGTGGTAAATACTTGTATATGAAGTTGACATATTTTGAAGTACTTGTCTGATGGCCAGACAAGTATTGGATTTTCATTCGATTCTTTCATATTCTTTCAATTTGATCAATATTTCCTTGAGATCGAAATTGGTTTTGTCCTTTGTCATTTCTTTGACACAGTTCTCACAAACTGCATTCATTTTTTTAAGTGTTTTAAAAAACAGTAACCTGCAAAATACCTTTTCTGTCATTTTTTATTGAAATCGTGTCTTCATCTGGTAATTCTATCGCTAGAAGTTCGGATTCACAATATTTGGCTAGATCGAATATGTTTTCATTTTTCTCTTGCTCCTGTGTTAGGACAATCTTTGTTTTATTTTCAGTATCCAACACAGCATTCCAATCTAACTGTAAATATTCACAATTGGAAAATTTCGACTTAAACAAAAATTTTAGAGCCCTAATTTTGGCCAGTAATGAGCCAAATTCAGACGCGTTTCGATTATTTTTATTAAAATTATATATATATATAATGTAACTCACAGTAATCATTGAATAATTCTTTTTTTATCATTAAAATACTTTCAATTGTCATAATCAGGCCCTTAAAGCAGAAGGGTTTACATTTTGCATCGATTGGCTAAATTTGTTTTAAATATGATTGCATTTCTTTTAAAAATCAGATTCTACGGAATCTATAGATCTGTTGCAGTCTACATATAAATGCTGAAACTTCATTTAGTTCATCAATGGATATATCGGTACTCGCTTGCACTTTTAATCTTTTGTGATTAGAGTAGTTTATTTAGGCTTTCTTAGGATCAAAAGCAAGTTCATTGTCATTAGATTGCAAAAACATTTCACTTCTTTTCATAAAAAGTGTTTTTCACTTCCAAAAAATACGATTTAAATATTTTTTACCACACTACAGATCTACACTGATCGAAACTTCGGTCAATATAGCAAAATGAATAGGGATAATACGTACCTACATATGAATATATGTACATACATATGTATGTATAAATGAAATTGTGTCTCGCAGTCGCAGGTCGCAGACGGTACAAAGAGTAGCAAAAGAAAAAGCTTTTCGCACAGAAAATTTATTTTCCGTTTTTTTTTTTTGCGAAGCAGAAAAGCTTTTTGTTTGCCCATCGTTGTTTGCTCATCGCAAAAAAGATTCATCTGGGTAAGTTTATTATCTGTGGTTATAGCGACCTGACGACCGAGACATCGTCTATTGTCATTGCCATCATAGCGGGACAGTGTCCATAACTTATACACTAAAAATAGTGAAATTTAAATGAAATATCTCAAACGGTTGAGATCTCCCCATATTCCCTCTACTTTACAAAGTACCTCGGTGTAATATTAGACAGTAAAATGAATTTTAATAGCCATATGATGTACATAATTAAAAAAATTTCCAAAAAAGTGTCCTTTCTTGCAAGAATAAGAAAAAATATAACAACCATTTGTGCAATTAACATATATAATACTATAATTAAACCACACTTTGAGTTCTGCTCTACTATTTTGTTTATGGGGAATAATGAACACGTAGATCAACTGCAGGTGCTGCAGAATAAAGCGATGAGAACAATTCTTCGATGTAGCTATTATACCTCGAGTAGATGGATGCTATCTTGTTTGAAATGGCTAAACATCAAGCAGCGTATCATCTTCAATGTACTAACATTTGTATTTAAGATGAAATTCAACATGGTGCCACAATACTTGACCACAAATTTAATATATACAAGGGACGCTCAACCATATAACTTAAGATCCAACTACGATTTCAGACTACAGTTGTATAGGGATTCTAGAACACAGAATATGCTCTTATATCGTGGATTAAAATTATTTAACGAACTACCCAATGAAATAAAGAATGAAACTGTTTTAGGAAGATTTAAAAATTTGTTAATATCACATATACGGAATACAGTAACTTAAAAGTAAAATTAAATATTATTATATAAATTAAGATATACCAAATGAGTTGTAATAGTAACTGATACTAAATAAATAAAATACATACATACATACATACATAGGAATAATTTAAAAAAAATATATATATTTTCTGAGAAACAGCTTTCGATAAAAATTCATATCTGAGCAATAAGATTGCATACTCAGTTTTTTGCAAAAGAATAGGTTAACTATACTCACTTGTTATTAGACGTAAATACGTAAATTGGCACTATATCGGTTACGTCTTTGACGATTTAATTTGAAATTTTTATCTTTTATAATTACATGATCAAAGCAATTTATAAGCCTTTTAAGGCACTTCTGGACAATTAAGATTTGGTTGTCTTTGTTCGACTTTGCCTTATTTTGAAATCAGAACAATGTTTGAAAGAAGAGCATATACATACGAGTATGGAGCAAGTATGTGCGAACAGTCGTGCTCTTTATGTTAACGCAATTTACAATATTCCGTTTTAACAACACACGCTTTGCACTCTAAAATTATTTGATTTTGCTTTTTGAATTATTTGATATTGCTAATTTTCAACACTACTAAAGACGTACAACTTTATTGGCAATAATTAGGCTGAGTGCTTAGCGGTTGGAATAGAACCAACTGTTTTTGATATTACTCCAACCATTGAACCAACTAAAATTTTAATTCTCAATCTATCTAAAGGCGATCATGACAACATGACATGCTGACAATTTGGTTGATAACCAAGTTATTATTCGTGGGTTGCTTTAACAAGAGAAGCTCCAAAGATCTTCTTAGAGAACCCGCAGGTCTAGGCCCAAACTTATGTCGAATTGAAGCGTCATATATGTTTGCCACGTACTACATGTTTTTGCTCTGTATCTGTTTTATCTAGACCGTGTTCGTGGTCCATTCAGCCTGTTCAAGTACTCGCATGCACATATGTAAACACAGCAGCCTCACCAACTACACAGCTTTTAGCATCAGGTATATGAATTATGTGGTAGAGATAAAGTGCACTAAATGGCGAATGATTGAGCGCCATTTAGTAGATAAATAAATGTCTAAGAAAATACCAAAAATGTTTTTGTGTTTTCTAAAAACAAGTTTATGCTAAGAAAACAACGTAAATGAAGCCCGAACTAACATTCAATCCGGTTGCTAACTCTCTTCCGGTCTAAAACCCTGTATTTGGTTAGTACAGGTAGATATGGCTTTTTTCTCTATTTTTTTTTTTTTTTTTTTACGGACCATCCATTGCATAGGAACTGTTTTGTTGACCGCTATAACCTCTAACCCGCAAAACCATTGAATCTGCAAATGGTAAATCTCTCTAGGTTGTAAACACCTTTATACATGACTTTTATGATGCTCGACTATATCAAGGCATGTTTTTCTATGACATATGAGTTTATTCATGGCAACTGCCTCTGTGGTGCTATAGGGCGTGTCAAATTTTATAAGCTAAATGTGCGCTTCTGTGGCTTATGGCAACTTTTATGGATCTCACTAGTTTCTGTCACTACATCTCTAGAGTAAGGGTCTACATGCACGAACTTTGGGGCTGTTGTTTGGTCTACTTGCTTTATAGAACGGTCAACTGCATTATTACAGATTTCCGGAAAGTGCCTTTATAAGAAACTATTGCCTCCAACAAATGCCCACGCTTCTATGGCTTGCATGGCTTCCGCATTATGTTGTCTGTAACTAATCAGTTTTTCTGTGATTTGTTACTGCCTCTACCATTTATCGTAAATACTTCTGCCTCTATTTTAGGTCCAAAATATGAAAGACTGATTTTCCAAGAACATTTCAGATCAAAAAGTCGTCATAAGTACTCTAATTTATAGCCATACTACATCGCCCCAATGTTAGTGACGCTACCAATTGAATCTGTGGATGAAATGAGACTCTTTCGCTTGCAACCTCCTCCATATTAGGCTTTAGTGACCCTTTTATGTTCAACTGTCTTTCTTTTTTAGGTACATCTCTAGCGTTTTTTATGGTATAGGTATAGGTATGTACATAGTTCAGTTTAATTACCTCTATGGAAAGCACGGTACATACTACCGCTTCTATCTCAGGCTACAATAAACACCTTCTTTATCTGTGTAGAAGTACCTTAATAGATGGCAACAGCTTCTGATGCATCACAAGCCGGTAAAGCCGTCTGTGATTTAGCAGTCACAAGTTATTAAATCTATGATCGCAGAGGGTATCTATGACATCCGTTGAGAACTTTTTTCGAAGACAAATTTTCCACATCACTGTCTGGGCTATGAGAAATAATTCCCCCACATAAGTACTTTTTGTAACGAGACATCTTGTGTCATCAAAGGCCAAGATTAAATGAGTCTCCTTGAGTAGAGCTATCACGTTGACAAGAGTGCTGTGTTACAATCAAAACATAAATGTTATCCAAGACGAAAATATTGCGGTTGCCATAAGGAGTCTTGAACTCCCCCACTATGTGATGGAAAATCTGAAGCGTACCACATTTTGTGACTTTTCTGATTTCTCCGTGAACCCCCTCCCTCGCTTACGATTTATATTTCTGTTTGAGCCACTTCTTCATCCATCGTCCTACGCCCGGTCTAAACAACGGTAAAACAATAGAGAGTAGAATTTGCATTTAAATTACTTGAAATTGAAGAGTGCTAGGCCGGGTCTTTGTTGTTGCTGCTTGCTCTCGAGGGTGCTTACAACTACAAATGGCTCTCTTACATCCGATCAACCATCAAAAGTCTTCTTAACATGAAATCGGTGTTCTCCACCCACCTCCTTTGACTCGTTCCGCTTGACTCTTTGACTACGCTATCGTTTCCCATTAATCGATGTAGACAAAGCAAATTAAAGGACAATAAATCCTTCAAAGTTTGTTTGGATTTATGCTTTTTCTTTTCCCTTCTTTGCCTTCTTCTGCTTCATCACCGTTGGTTAGTCGTGATGGTTTTTCATTCTTTCTATTTTGTTTTATTTTTTCTGTCTGTTTTCTCTTAGTACGAGTATGCTTGTCAGCAAGTGCGTGAAGTACATAATGCATTTGAAGGCGCGCGTTTGTTTGCGAATCATTTGCTTGTGTATCTATTATCGTCTGTGTGACATAAAAATAATTAGATGTGTCATTATGAAATGGATGTGGACAGAGGAAAGACGGGAATAGACACGAAGAGAGGTTTGTTTGAATGGCTTGCAAATAACAGAGGGGCGACGAATGGGAAATTTGTCATTGCGTTCACGCATCACTTTCACCATCGCACATCTCTTGAGGGGTGTCCTGGATTTTTATTTCATTTAAAGGAATTCTATTGCTGCTGTGATATCAACTCACTTCAGCATATACATATGTACAACCTGAGCCTGGAATTAGAGAGGACGAATGAATTTGATATCCAATCGGGTTAAACGAGAATTGTGTTGCTTGTTACTTGTGTATATAATTTGGCGATTATCTGAAGGATAAGGGAAAAAAAAAAAAAACATTTCAACAGAGAGCATCTAAGAGAAGATTATAAACAAATTGGGCACACAAATGATATGCATCTATGTATTTACGTGGCAGCAGACGGCTATAAGGGTCCTCTTGAGGATACTGTCCTTGTTTCAAGTGACCTATTTCGGTTAGTAAGGTAGAAATGGCCTTATATTAATTTTGATTATTCTGTTAGAAATGTGGAGGATGCCATCAGCTGTTTTACCTTTTATAAACGTCCTTCACCCTCAAATTGATTTGATCCTCTTGTCTGGGGCTTAGATGGATGTCCATATTGCTGATTGAATAATCTGAAATTAACTATTAGGCAACTTATGCCATGCTTCTTTGGCCAACATTGAATCAGTATCCTTGAGTAGTCTCTCTCGTGATACATAATCTCCCTGGAAATGTCAGCCTTTCCCATCGAAAAATGACAACACTCGATAAGTGACTAGGTAGTGAGTGCTCTAATTGAAAAGTTTTTTTTAGTGCAGAATTCCACTGAACACCTCTGTCAAGATTTTTAGTGACCACAAATGTCATGTTTTTTCTTTTACAGTAGGGCTGCACGTCATAAAAGAAGAAACTGCTCATATCACTGTCGCGGAAAAAGTTGTTCGTATGTATGTCCTGTAACACCACTTAAATAATTATTGAATTTTTGAAAGTTGGTTCATTCTCAGATACGACTTAAAACAGATTTCACATTTTAACAAAGTTACTGGGGTGGCTGATAATTTGGCGGCCTAAGGCATTAAGTGAAAGAAGAGATCCGATTAATAAATTTCATTTATGTTGCATTTCTCACATCGGTCATACAGTGCCTTAATACCATCGAAAAAATATTATTTGCTTTGTCTACAAAATGACTTTCTGCGGCCGCCTTGACTTCGTTCTCATCTGCAAATCTCCGACCTCGTAACTCCTTTTTTTTTTTTTCAAATTGGAAAAAATAAAAGTCTGGGCTGTAGGGTAGGTGATCTATTGTTTAAAAACCTGTGTCTTTTAAAGCCTGTCTCGAAACCCGCACAGTGTGAACATTGGCGTTATCATTTTCGGTACCCAGCGCGCACAATTTTTTTTCATGTGCAAAAGCTTTCAAAGTAGTTCTTTATGGATTAGGTTTTGTTGATACCACCACCTTAAAAAAGACCTTACTTAGTCTTAACAAAATAATTACGACAGCAATTGAAAATCATCGAAGTAAGTGAAACAAAACAAACTACCATATACATATAATAACTCAACACAATATATTCTTAAAAGAAGTAAAAAAAAAATATTTTTAGTATGGATAGTTCTGCAGTCAACATTTTTTTAAACACTTCTCTGTGATTTGTAAACTATGTTTGTAATGTATTTAATGTAGTCTATTTTCATTATTATTTTTGTCATTTTTGAATTTTTTTTAATGTTTTTGCTGAATTTACCCCACACGAAATATATTGTATTAAATTCAATTGAAGGATCATTCGCCTCTAGTCATTCAAGTACTATAGAATGATATTTATTCGTTTTAAATTGTTAGTAATCACATTGCATGTAATTTTAAATATATATTATCAAAAATTTTGTAATCTATTTATAACTAGCATTTAAAAACTGAATAAATAATAATAATAATAATACAAAAATAAAAAACACTCAATACGTTAAACAAAAACGCAAAACCCTTTCGGAACATTGTAAAGGTTAGAAATAAAAATAGACAAGTTCCAAGGCTTTGTGTTCCAGATTAGGTTTTCCATACTGACATTGAAAAGGCAAACAAACAAATTAATTACGGTAGTTTAGGACAAAAAATTGTTTCCCAGTGCTGGTCATCAGGTCTACAGAACATGCAGCTACGTAAATCAACTGTCTTAGCACTCCTTTACATTGAGAAAGCTTTTCATTATGTGTGGCTTTTCATTTTTCTAGCCCATTGGGGCTAGTTCAGAAAATGTTGTCTATTGATTTCCCGTCGTATCTAGTCGAAATTTTTCTAAGGTTCTTGCTACGTTTTATTATGTACATAAATACAAATTCTTCCGCATTAAATTACATTAATGTAGGTGTTCCTCAAGGATAAGTTTTGGGCCCGATTTTGTACCACCTTTACACGTTAAATTTCCCAGAGCTTCCCTTTTGTGAATCTACAATTTTTGGTCACATATCGCTGTATTCTCGTCGCATGAACTTGGTCTCGCAGTTGATACAAATCTTCAAAATGCTATCGCAATAATACATAACTATTACAACAAATGGAAAATAAAAGTTAATACTAGTAAGTTAAAAGCAATCTGTTTCATCCGAAAAAGAAAAGCTTCCTTTTATACCAACAAACATTTTGTAAGGGGTGAAATGATAAGATGGCGGACGTCTGTCACATATCTGAGAATCTATTTTGACATATATTTAATACATATCAAAAGATTCAAAATATTTATATACATTTATTTATTTATTTATATTATTTTTTATATAACTTATATATTTATATATTTATTTATTATTTATTATTTATTTATTTACTTGTTATTTGTTAACCATTCTTACTTAACTATTTATTTATTTGATGCTTATTTATTTATTTATTTGTTATTTTTTTATTTGCTATTTACCAACAGAATTTTTTTTTCTCTTCTTACATAAAGGTTTTTTTTCCGTTGTTTTCCTTTAAAATAAATTGATAAACATAAAAAAATAAAGATTTAGTAGAAAGATATTGGAGCATATCAAATCTCTGTACTGTATTGTAATTGGGCCATAACAAGCAAACAAGCAAAATAATTATTTATAATGAATAAAATAAAACAACCTAACTATAAAAAAAAAAGTGTTGTTCACAGGCGCCTATTTTAAGGTAAACGCTCTAGAAGGGATTATAGCTTGGTGTTTATTTTATTTGTTTACATGTATTAAATCGTAGTGCCAAATTGCAAAGTCTTCAACATCTATCCAATATGCGCTGCTTGTTCGAGACTGTTTCTGTGCAAGTACATGCTTATTCACAGCTAACCTTTATATCTGAAAGCCGTTCCACCATCCGCAGTCGGTGAATCTGTGCGATAGACTGCAGCTTGGCTTTCGTAGAATTCCCTAGTTTTCTGGATCTACTTTGTTATGAATTCGAGCTTCTATAAGAGTTAAAGGAAAGTTTCGACATAAACAGCTAATATAATCCACAAACCATTATGGAATTATGGTTGGTTTAAGAGGGTGAGCCTATGCTCTTCACTTAGGCCTCCACTGGGCCCGTTGTGTTCCCCTCGTCTGTAATGTAATATGGGAATTGAGTGATAAGAGAGGATGTAGGTATTGGGATCTTGGGGAGTATCAAAAATGAGATTGTCATATAGTGATCGGGAAATCGTCTTGTTCGTCTAGCGAACTCCAATATATCACCGATTCCTTTCTTACTGAGGTGTGTTAGATCCGATATCCCTGGGGATCCAGGTATCTTCAGACTTAATCTCGCTGGTGCAGGGCACTGGCAGAGGAAGTGTTCTATATCTTCCTCCTCCTCCTCACAGTTGTCACAGATTGTTGTTTCAACTAGCCCGAGTCTGAACGAGTGTTTATTGAGATTGATGTGCTCTGTTAAAAGTCCCACCATCGCTCTTAACTGTGTTCTGCTTGAGTTGTTGCTGTGTTGTTACTCGATTATGTTACCACTGATCTGGATTCGTCCAGTAGTTATTGAACTCCTGTCTAATCTTGTCACTGATTATCGTTTTAATAGTTGTCAGAGGGACCCCTATAGTCTTAACAGGATTCAGTTCTGTGTCACTCGCTCCTTTCCTTGCTAGTTTATGTGGCGTTTCGGTACCCGGTACCCATATAAGGCGGACTCTATTACGCCTGGCAAGTAGGTTTAGTTTAATTTTGCACTCCTTTATTAGTTGTGATTTTGACACCGAGCCGTCTGTATTTTCCGATGACCCGTTGGAGTTTCTTGTTGTCCTTCCGTTCGTCTAAGATTCTCTTGTGGGGAAAACTGTTTCGAAGTTGTTGGTATAAGATTTTTTAACAACATAACTAGGACAATCGATGAGTGGTGTCATTTCTCTTATCATTTTGGTGATTTTTCGATGCCCTCTGTTAGCGCCTTCGTTGAAAAGGCCGGTGATTCTAAGCCTTGCGGCTGAAAGACCGGCAGTCTTCTTCGCTTCGAGGTGCACTGGTAGGATCTTTAAGATCGCTCCTATGGCCGCTGTTGGTGTTGAGGATTGTGCTCAAGTCTCTTGCGTACGTTTTATTTGTCACTGGTCACCATACAACTCCGTAGAAGATGATAGGTTTTATTACGCATTCCAATATACCCTTTTAGCATTGGTAACTCTTTCTTCCAGGTTCTTTCTCCAGGTCAGTTTCCTGTCCAATATTATGCCCAGGTACTTAACGCTGTCACAGAGTTGCAGTGATGCTCCTCCAAGTTATGAAATGTGAAAGTCACTAGTTTCGGTTTTCTGTGTGAAGAGAACCAGTTCTGTTTTATTTGAATTTATTCCTAGTCCACTCTCCTCCGCCCATTTCATTATGATTCGTAGGGTGTTTTGCATAAGCTCCCTATGATGTTCAGGTACGGTACGCATTTGGCACAGTACGTTTCAAATGCATCTTCTATTGTGGAAACACTGATTTCCCTTTGAGGTATGCGTGTTGATTGGGGCACAGCCGCGGGTTTGAAATCTGTGTTCTGATATTGTTATCACATATTATCTCCATTGCTTTTAGTAGGAATGAGGTTAGACTAATAGGTCTATAACCCTTCGCTGTCGATAAATCTTTCCCGGGTTTTGGTAGGAAGACCACTCTCACCTCTTGCCATTGTCTTGGTGTGTATCCTAGATATAGGCCCTAAAGATATTAAGCAGGGTGTCTAATTCTATCCCTGCAAAAAAATGGGAAGTATTCCTTCCATACCCGGTGATTTATATGGTGGAAATGAGTTAATGGTCCAGGCCACTTTATCTGCGTCAACTAGGTTGTCAGTATCTCCCCATTTAGTTTCAGCACGAGTAAGCCCACACTTGGAAAGTGTAACTGCCTCATTGAAACAGTTTGGGAAGTGTGCGCACATCAGCGTCTCCAATGTATCGGTTGCAGTTGCCAGGTTGGTGCCCGCCTGTAGAAGCTGGTAACTTAATGGTTCCTTGGACAGAATCTTCTTTAATCGCGCTGCTTCATTGTTGTCGCATTCGGTGGTGCAGAATGTTTTCCACAATTCCCCTTTAGCAGCCCTGGTGAGTTTCTTGAAGATTTTTTTACTTTCTTTATAAGATTGCCAGTCTGTTCCTTCGTTGGTTCTTAAAGCTTTGTTTAGGCGTTGTTTAGCAATCCTCCATGTTTCGTGGAGGTCGCCGTTCCACCATTTTTGCTTAGCACTTTTAGGTACCGGTTTCAGAGGACAGGCGGCCTCAAAGGATTCTATGATACACTTCTGTACTTTAAGGACTTCTTTGTTTACTTGGTTAATCTCAGTGCAGCTGTTAACCTGGGTTGGTGATAGCCTTGCCTGAAGATTTTTTTTGCAAAGATAGACCAATCTGTTTTCCTAGGGTTCCTAATTATTATTTTGAGTTTGGGATCAATTCCAATGTCAAAATACAACCACCTGTCCGAAAAGTAGATCTCACTACTAATCTTCTAGTTGGAACATTTGTATAGGCCTATAATCACATAAGATTATATCTGATACCTCCCTTGTATTTTTATTTATGAAGGTTGGTGAACAGCCCTCGTTTAAGGTAATTAAATTTTTAATATTTAAAAAATCGGCCAAACACTCACCTCTTTTGTTAATGTCCGTGCTTGCCCAGTTAATGTGGTGGGCGTTAGCGTCCATTTCCACTATAAGACCCTTCTGTAGAGACCTGGTTCAGGTGATGTACTTCTTTAGCTCCTCGCTAGGTGGAGGTTGCGGGAAGTCATCATCATTGCGGGGAGATAGCAAGAGGACAAAATGGTTTGGTTGATCTCACTGTTGCTGTTAAATCGCCTGTACTGATCTGCGTGATAAAGAAGATATTAATATTCTTTTGCGCCACAATACAGGTTCTGCACTTACTGTTTCCGTTGTCTGCTATCACTTTCAGTTTATTCTTCCATCCTCTTACCTTATTATTCAGGCAATAGGGTTCCTGGATGAAGGCGATATCCGCATTTTCTGCTGAGGGGTAGGCACAGAAGTTGGCAGTTACCGCCCTACTGTGCTGAAGGTTTGCTTGGATTACTTTCATTTAACCTCTCATGGAATGAAGGGATAACGAAGCTAACTTGGTGAAAGTCGCAAAGTGCCCCAAGGGATTCCTGGTCAATCCCTACCGTGATCAGTTGACCTTTGCCTGCCTGTTCCTTTGCGTGGTAGAGTTTCCACTTGTCCGTCTTAAGGTCCTTATTTTGCAGATTCATCCGCGCAAACAGCGTTGTAGGTTCCACTACCACCCCTGGGATCCAAACAGACACTACTGATCTTCTAGTTGGAATCTTTTCCGGCTGTTAGTGGGTGAGGTAAGCCTAGGTTGTGGTCGTTTGTCTTTGACGAACCGACTTCTTTTATTTTGCGATAGTTCTGCGTCCTCCTCTTTCCATTAGAGTTTGTCGATGCATCCTCTGGTGACAGAGTAGGGTGTTCCAATCGCGGCTCCCTGCGCGTTAAAGTTAGATAGCTTGGGTTTGAAGCAGCATTCCTTTGCTTCTCCATCTACAGTCTCTTTCTTTCTTTAGCCCTTTTCCTTTGTTGGTTTCAGGAGATTTTCCTTCGTCGGGTCACTGGCTTGTCCTCTTTGCGAGCGGCTGGTGTTATAGTTTCAGACATGCTGTAACCCGGGGCCAAGCCCTCGCTGACAATCGTGACTTCTGCCGACTTTTGGATGTATATCCCCATCCGTGTTTCTTTTTTTTCTTTTGTACTCTCTATGTTGTTTTTTTTTGTTTTTGCTACTTGACTGTAAGTTCCTTTTGTTTACCTCTTAGCTTCTGGACCTCCACTCCGACCTTTCCTGGATCTATTCCAGGTACAGCTCAACAGTATTACCGGCCCCTACTCAGCCCCTCCACCACGACATGATAGGTAAACGGCGGAGGGGATTTTGGAATTATAGTGGATACGACTATTTCCTACAGATGTCGCTACTGCATATGTTCCAAAAATCGCAGCGCATTAAGCTAAATGTGGGTGGGGCTTACGAAATTGACTTATGATATGGCGAAATGGTGTCAAAATCATTTGACCAAAGTTATTCCATTCTAAACTCAAGCAGTCAATTTAATGAAATCTGTGAGTACTACAATACAATATAGTATAACATTTTTTTTTTGAGATACAATAAATGCAAAAAATCGCAATTCCACCAAAGGACTCTTTCGTATTTTACGCCCTTACGAACATTTAAAAAAAAAACTCTCCAGACATGTAATTTAAAAATGTTTTTTTTTTTTGGTTTCTGATGAACAACTACAACAACTACATGAGCATCCTCTACGTGAGCCTTCTACTGTGGAAAATACATTTTATTTTCTTGTTCCCCTCTATCCTCTTCCATGATCTCATTCAGAGATGGAAAAAAATAAAAACTAAAAAAAGGACCTCTAGAACCCCATCAAAGCGTCACGTCTATAAAAGGACATACAGCAAGTTTATTAAACAAACCGAACAGCAAACGATTTCTCTTTTCATGCAATATGTCTCTTGAATATAAAAATGGTGCGATATGAGCGTAGTCGTCCTCGTTTGGTCGTATTTGGCTTCATAAAAATTCTCCTCAAAGAAGTCAAAAAATCAAACATTTGTTTTGCCGCATAAATCCAATAAAGGACATGTTGTGTGTGGAGTACTTGTATTTTTTTGAGCAATTATTCGAAAGGATGTCAGAAAAAGCAAGCCCCCCGGAGCGAAAAATCAAACATGTCCTTAATGTTATTTGAAGTACCTACTTTAAATTTGAGACTGTGCCTGAGAGTGTAAAAGGATCCTTCATTTGCAGATGCAGTCAACCACTAAAGTAGCTCTCTGTTTTTTTTTTTTTCTTTTTTTATGGAAAATTATCGATTTTAAACAAAGAAGGGGCCGAGCACATGGCATATAATTACAAATCCAAAAGGATCTCATGTGCCGAAAAATCTCCTCATCTGGAAAACTGATTACTCCAGTTTCACAATCGAGTGGTAAAACGATTGGAAATCGTTATAGAGGGGTGCTGAAATAGATTTCCTGGAAAATCAAAGCCGATTACGTTCCGTTCCGATGATTGCCATCAGCGTTACCTAACTTTGTACTCGTACAAAGACCTCTGCTTCTCGTAACGACTCCGTTCGTTTCACCCAGGTGAATGAGCACAAGTACATTATTTTGATTTCTGGATTTTGTAACATGATTGCTGTTGTTGAGTTAAAAGAAATCATGAAGAGAATCAGAATCGCAGTTCGGAAATTCCTTCTGCAGAGAAAAAAGAGGGACAAGAAAAGGTTAATTTAAATTATTTTGACTCGAAAACAATGCGTTGAGTTTTGGTTACACATATGTATGTACATCACAGTTGCCAAGTAAATGCAAGGGACTTCTATCGGCAATTAACATTTTCGATATCGGTTCGCTGTGGTGGCAGAGTTGGGTCATGGATGTTGTCACGATGAGGGCGATGTAATCAATCGCAAATCCGCTACAAGGATATCGTTAATAGTTCATTGATTTAGTGATGTTCAATGTATTGTGCATGTTATAGCAAGGACGAATTGTACTGTGGCGTGGAGCATAATAATATAAGGAGAAGTAGGGAGTTAAAATTAAATAGGAAATAGTAGAGGGGTGAGAGTAGAACTTTGTGATTCTGCACGGATATGGGTTATTCACCGTGATGCTTGAACAGCTTTTAGATTTAACAAAATAAATAAAAAAAGTCGATCAATTGCGAAAGCTAAGTCAACTCTTCTGCGAAGGCATAGCACTGGCAGTAGAGCAGTCATATGGCTGAAAATGCAACTTGATCGTGATGGGACGGAAAAAAAATACTGTGAATCATGAGCAACGACAAAAGCAAAGCAGAGAGTTTTCTGTTGGAAATTAAGAAAATGGATTTGACTTGTCGGGTCTCCCAAGCTAATGTAAACATTACCAACATATGTACCTATGTACATACTCGTATCTCAGTTGTGTCGTTATTATGATCTCTTTGGCCGATATCTAATGTCAAATGTCCGATGTCCGACGTCAGATATACAATGACCAATATTCGATGTTCGATGCCTGATAGCTGATAACCGATGGCCGCTGTCCAATGTCGGATGTTAGTTGTCTGATGCCCAATGTCCG
This sequence comes from Pocota personata, assembly GCA_963082735.1. NCBI lineage: Eukaryota > Metazoa > Arthropoda > Insecta > Diptera > Syrphidae > Pocota > Pocota personata. The sequence continues at coordinate 144,960,879 of OY720430.1, forward strand.
ATGTCCAGTGTTGGATGTTAAATGTCTGATGACCAATGTACGATTTACGATGTACGATGTCCAATGTTTGTTGTCGTATATCCGTTGCCAGATCTCTGATGTTCGATGTCCGATACTTCATATGTGATGTCAGATGTCTGATTTAAAATAAACAATGGCCAATATTTTAGGTCCTATATCTGATGTGAAATGTGTAAAGTGTTATGTACGATGTCTGATGTCCGATGTCAGATATCTAATGCCCAATATTCGATGTCCGATGCCTGATAGCTGATAACCGATGCTCGATTTCTGAAGCCCCATGTTTAGTGTCCGATGACCAGTATTCCAACTGTCCGATGTCAGATATCCATTGTCAGACCTATATGATGCCCGAAGTCCGATGCTTCATATGCGACGTCAGATGTACGTTTAAAAAATACACAATGGTCAATATTTTACGTCCTATATCGGATTTGCGATGTGCAATGCGCCATGTGCTATGTGTGCTGTCCGATGTCTGACGTCTGATGTCTGACTTACAATATGCTATCTCAGATGTCCGATATGTTGTACCTGTTGTCGAATGTCAGATCCCCGATGCCCTATAGCCAGTATTCGATGTTCGATGTTCAATGTCTGATACTCCCTATCCGACTTTAGATATCCAATGCTCAATTTCCAATATCTGACGTGCGATGAAAACTATCCTATACCCGATGACTGATGTTCGATATCTGATGTCTTTCCAGATTCTGTCTCCTACATATCCTGGTACTGAAATTCCATGATGTACTATGAAAGTCTAATACCGTATGACCCCTCTGTTGGGAATTCAAAAAAGAATACCCATTGTATTAATGATGTTTTTCTTAGGGATCTTTTATGATGTAGTATGAAAGCCTAATACCGTACGACCCTACTGTTGGGAATTCAAAAAAAAAAGAATACCCATTGGCAAAACCGAGAAATTGAAATAATTTCCCTGTCTTCCAAATGTCTACATCTATTTGAATTCTCTTGATCTAATAATTACACTTCTGCTACTCTCCTCTACTATCCCCATAAATAGTATGCAGCACCACCATCATTTCCCACGAAATTTTAGGGATTTCACGTGAGCTTGCACACATGCTTCCTCTGGTGAATTCATCCACCGCCCGCCGCTGCGCTTACCACTGTAAAATTTATTTCGCCCAATTAACAAGGATACAGCGCGCTTCCCTTTGCAGTCATCCATCCTTGCACTTCTTTACCTACGGCCATATTTGTCTACCATCAGAGAAACGCTTGTAGAGATTTATTAGCAGCTACAAAAGTGCTACAAAAAGTTCTTGTTGCCAATTACGTTAATCCGTTTGGATAATTAGGATCAATGTATGTCGGGTAACACTTGATTTTAGAAAGATGAACTGCTGCTGTCCTCCCATATGGGGTGTATTTATGTATGATACATATATACTTTGGCAGTTTAGTTTTAGGGTACACGCTTCGTAGATGCGTCTACAATGAGACACCCGAACAATACGGTCCATTTTACGAAGTGTGTATTATTCAAGAAGAACCTATAACATTTTAAAACGTGCAACACGTTGATGGATTTTGTATATTTGTACGAGACAGGCGAAGCCGGCCTTGTCATAAAAATGTAATATTTGGCAAGAAATATTACATTTCCAGAGAGTCTGAGAGAAAGCCTGCATCTGAAAAGAGATAAGTCGGTATTATATTTGACCTATAGTTGTACAGAATACGATACTAGCTAGTATAGGATACTAGTTTTTGTTACCTTATGAAAAAACACTACGACTGCTGAAGCTAGTAATATCTTAATTGGAGCTATCCTTTTTCGAGTTCTTTAAAGCGGGAGAAGTTGGCTGATTATTTCAAAAAGAATTTATCTAAGTTGAAAGGGAACTACTGTGTAATCAGACAGAAATTTTTGGCCAGTGTTGTGGTACTTTTAGTTACTTTTCCACGAGCTCTGGCTTTATTTTCCTTAACCAAAACTCCCACGATTTTCGCATAAGGAAATATTTGGCAAAGCAGTTACTAGTTTCAACTTATTTATCTGATAAAAGAAAAAAGCTGTGAGATATTTAAGTTTTTCGGAATTTTAACAAAATCTACACTTCCTAAACTTTCTCTTCGGTTAGGTTTTCTAGAAAATGCATAATAACAGTATCCCTGTTAGGATACCTTAATTCCCATATAAAATAAACAAAACTAAAAATATTCAAGGACTTTTAAGGTCACCGTTTTTGAGAAAAATAATCTATAGGACTTTTTAAAATACCTTCAAAATTCCCACGAAATGGGAAAAATTTTATGATATACGAACACTACTGTTTGCTCAGATTCTAGTGAAAAAATGTTTTCGTAACGATTTTTATAACCAGATATAGAAATAGAAATTTATGTTTTTGCTCTAGCATTGAGTTCGATTTGTAGAATGACGAATGACCCTGTTCACATGCAAGAAAAATGTCTGCGATACGAGCGTTCACATTTTTTCTTCGTTAGGTAGAAAATAAAGGTTTGAAAAAGTAACATTCAAACTGGCGAAAAATGATTTTTTGGAGTTATGCCGAATCTCTAGATATAGGAGAAACATTTGGATCTGAAACATTCAAAACTTGATCGAGCTCAATATGTATACAAATATTTGGTACACACAGGGACCTACAGCGTAATTGGTGTCAATATTCACCGCGGTTGGGGATGTGCAAATTAACAACTAACTTTGCTCAAGTGTGATTGAAAGCTCAAAAATTATTTCTCATTTAGTCGTCTTATATACATATTGTAACATCACCTAAAAGGATGCTACAATAATGTAGAATAATAACTACGCTCCTCCAGCCCATTCCAAAGTGTCTTTTCATTCGGGGTTCGTGTCTGTGGTTAGTCTCCACAGTTCGGATAATATCACGGATAAGAGAGAGAATCATAACTGCACGAAATGATTGTCATCTTGGAATTATTACATCAGAATTTTCTTGTTCCAGTGGTCGAAGAATTTGCTAGAAGTTTCTGGCTATCAGAAACTTCTGCTATATAAGGACAGATGGCGATCGAGAAGAGGCAGTTGTTTTAAAACCGTGGCGAAGAGATTAGAAAAGTGATAATGGGCGTAGTTGTAATTTTGTGATAAATTCAAAGTTGAGAGTTAACAAGAAGAAGTAATTAGTTTGGATTTGTGAATTAAGTAATTGAAAGGAGATAAAGTGATTTGAGAGGAAAGAGACCTTGTAAGAAAAGAATTGCGAAGAATAGTATAGTGTAAACCTGAATTGTTCTATAGACTAGAAAATAAAGAAATAAATTTCACAGAATATCGTTTTATCTACTCGAGCCGTAGCCAGCATACTACAATATGTACAAAAAATAAAAAATTTCAGTCCAATTGCAAAGGTGCTAATCAATAAAAGGAAAGGTAAAAATAATGGAAGACGAGGAGGTGTCATTCTATACGAGTATATAGGTATATTTTGATCAAATCACATTCACGGAATTAGATCACGCGTGAGAATATTGTTGTGGCCACAACAGAAAGAAAAATTGTTTGTATGAAAACATTCTTCCCTGGATTTTTTAATAAATTTCAGTTCTTTTAGTAATATATTCGAAGAAGAAGGGAAATAGGCACGTTCCATAGTAGATATCACAATATATCGACCATAGAATTAAAGCGCATTGTTTCTAATACTTAATGGTAAAAGAGGTAAGAAGGGAACACTTATACTGAGACTCATTTTTCTACCTGTATGTTCTTCTGTTTATCACAGCATAAAACTTGGACCAAAGAAGAGAAAGATTTTAGAGATTTTAAGTACTGAGCTACGGGCTAGGGAAGAGGAAGATTGTGGCGGATGAGTCCCCAAATGTTGCAAAGCTGCACTCGGTTTCCTAAATGAGATTGGCAAATTAACTAAGGATTGCGTATTATGCATCGACTTCACTTGAAAAAAAAACTATTGTTAGGGGACAGATGTCTGAGACCTTTTAAATGGATTTCGCCTTTTGACAACTGAACTTGGAAAGTTAAGGGACTATGCCTTGAAAGTTGCATCTTGTAATACACACACATTGGATACTCGGGCTGCTGTTTAAAAACAGTAACAAATTCTCACAAAGGCAAGGGTATGACTTTGATATTCCTTTACGGCATAGAAAACGACTTCTGATAGACTGATTTTGCAGCAGGTCACATCACTATACCGTGCTAAGTAGTCTGAACGGGCAAGTCCCCAATATGCCACAACAAACCAAGTGGATCCATTGTCGCGCTGCCATTGGAATAATAACCCAAAACCGCTCTGGTCTGGGCTATAAGGCGGGTGGGGTAAAACTTCCCATCCACTGTTTTCCAAATAGTTCTTAACCGGAATAGCAACGTGGGGCCGAGCGTTGTCATGATGGAAAATTATTGTCTCGTGTCTGGTCGCATATTCCGGGCGTTTTTCGGCTACTGCTCTCTTCAATTGATGGTTTCACCCGGTTTTAGCAGCTCATAATACAGCACAACCTTCTGATCCCACCAAATACAGAGCATTACCTTCGCGCCATGGATATTCGGCTTTGCCGTTGATTTGGCTGGTTGGCCGGGTTTCACATATGATTTTTTGCGCTCGGGGTTGTAATGTAATGGATCCATTTTTCATCACCAGTAACAATCCGATGCAAAAATGACTTCCTTTTGTGGCGTTCCAGCAGCATTTCGGACATGCAAAACCGCCTTTCGACGTCTCTCGGCTTGAGTTCATGTGGAACCCAATTTCCTTGCTTTTGAATATATCCAGCTGCTTTTAAACGTTTGGAAATTCCTGCTTGAGTTACACCCAAAGATTCTGCGAGCTCTTCTTGTGTTTGACAACAATCTTCATAGAGTAATGCTTCCAGTTCTTCATCTTCAAACTTTTTTGGCTGCCCAGGACGTTCATCGTCTTCCATGCCAAAATCACCACTTTTGGCACGTTCGCTCAGCTAGCGCATGTTCACCATAAACTTCCACCAAAATGCGATGACTTTCGGCAGCAGTTTTCTTCATATTAAAGTAATGAAGAAGAACTCCCCGCAAAAACACTTTTTCAAACACAAAGTTCGACATATTTGAGTGAAAAAAAATTATTGTTGTTTACCCTTCAAATGAATGACATATACTGAAATGACGTACAATGACAGTAGCTTTCCAACGCATGTTCCAATGGAATAATAACAATGGAATAATATAAGTTACGCCATCTCTTAGCAAACCGCACGAATTAAGTTATTGACCCAATAAAACAAAGTGTGTGTGAGATATCATCGAAAGGCCTATCGATGCCATTATGTATGGAATATAACATAGTTCAAAAGTCCGCCGCGGCTTCTCTGAGTGGCGCGCATCCGAAATGTCCAATTTTCCATGACTCTGGCGCATAAATCAGGCTGAATTTGGCTTTGAGGGCCACTGTGGTTTGTGTCTTATTCGCATAGACCTGCGACTTCAGAAACCCCCGCAAGAAAAAGTCTAACGGGGTCAAATCGCACGATCTCGGTGGCCAGTTCACATCACCTCCAATCGAAATCGCTCGTGCAGAATTTCCAATGTGGCGTGAGCTGTGTGGCACGTAGCGCCGTCCTGTTGATACCACATGTCGTTGGTGTCCATATGATCCAATTAAGGCCAAAAGAAGTTGGTAATCATCGACCTATAACGCTCGCCGTTGACGGTGATGGCCTGGCCAACGTCGTTCTCAAAGAAATATGGACCGATGACACCGCCAGCCCAAAATCCACACCAAACAGTGACTTTTTCGGTATTCATTGGATGCTCTCGGAATTCATGTGGATTGGTATCGTCCCAAATTCGACAATTTTGTTTGTTGACGTACCCATTCATCCAGAAATGGGCCTCATCGCTGAAGATGATTTTTCGATGAAAATTAGGGTCAGTTTCTAACTGTTCCAGAGCCCATTCTATGGTCGTTTACCTTCAGCTCCTGGGTCAGTTGAATTTTGTACTGGTGCAGGCCCAAGTCACGACGCAAAATTCGTCAAGTTGTGGTCTGCGAAAAGCCGAGTTCTTGTGAGCGACATTCTCATGAACAGCGGCGATGTTTTCAGCAGATTTTGCGTTTCGTCGACGTACGGGTGTTGGTTGATCGTTTACTGAACCAGTGGACTCAAATTTGTCTACCACACTGCCAATAGTCCTCTCGGAAGGACGATTATGGCGACCGTAAAATGGGCGAAGGGCGCGGAACGTTGCCCGAACAGAACACCCATTTTGATAAAACAATTTTATTATTTGCACATGTTGTTGAACGCTATATCCGTCCATGGCGATTTGGCAAATCAGACTGAATAAATGACAGACAATTTGACAGATGTACTCGTAGCTTCAACAATATGACCGCTATCAACTGACAAAGTTCGGAAGTCCCTATTGGAAGACCCTGTATATATGTATATAATTTTTTTTTTTGCAGCATCGAAATAGCGACGTTTTTTTTTATTTTTTTACTACGTTCTAGGATAATGAGTAAAATATCAGTTTAAAATGAGAATATTCTTACTGAACGGAGTTACAGAATTCGAATTTCGAAAAATTCTCACTTATTTCGAGTTAGTTGACAGAATTTTTTTTTTATAATTGGCCCGCGCCAAATGGGCACGGGCGTTTTGTAGAAATTGAGAGAGAGAGAAAGAAAGATTGGTGTAGTGGGTTTGAAACTTAGGTGGTATTAAGTTTCAGCATTGTTTCAAATACAATGGTTTCAGTAAACTCCAAGGGTGGCCGTCCAGATAACTGGGGAGCTTGTTTGTTTTCCTTTTTGTCGTTGCTCATGATTCACAGTATTTTTTTCCCTCCACCTGATGTCATCATCACGATCGAGTTGCATTTAAGCCATATGGCCACCCTACTGCCAGTGTTATGCCTTCGCAGTAGAGTTGACTAAGCTTTCGCAATTGATCGACTTTTTTTATTTATTTCAGACGAAATAAATAGATGATTGTTGAGATCAGGATTTGAACCGTGAACCAAGAGCGTGACAAGAGTTGATGTTACCACTATACCACGGCCACCCTACTCTCATTTTGAATACTCCGGATTACAGGTTTCAAAATGAATCTGGGTCAAAAAGTTCAAATCTCCAAATGTCTTCCGTGAAAGATTAATTTTATGTACTGTATTTTTTATTATGATGCAAATTAAAAACACAGAGAAGAAGAACTTAACAATTACGTGTACTTCTGCCTGGTTGCGTATACTTAACACTGTCAACATATTTTAATCAATCAGATATCCTTAAAAAAATGTATTTGCAAACAATTTACTCGTAGCAAAAAATACAAATAAATCAATTTACCCACTCTGCCAAAGAAATGTCAGTTAATCACATGCGCATTCAATGTGATGCAAACCGTTGCCATCAAAAAGGAAAACTAATTTTCCAATTCATTCGCGACGCCTTTTTATCTGCATTTCCAGAGTCCTTTCTTCTTCGTTTCACTGTTCTCAATTTTATTTGGACTCCGGTTTACCTTTCAATAATTTCTCTATAAAAAAAAATAATAATAATTTCGCTATAAAAAAAAAGCACAAAAAACTTTCAAAGTATATAAGTTTTAAGGTTTCCATGGTTTTTTTTTTTTGTCCACAAACTGCAGGCAAGCCTCTCAATATCGAGTTATTATTCATTGTCCGTTCATTAATTTGCCTTTGAATAGAGAAAAAACTCTCGCCAATTGCAGTGTAAAAAAGGAACAAATCCCAATATAAGAATCAAGGATTTTTGGAGAATTTTCTCGTGAAAAACAAAAATGAATATTCCCCAGTGCTGCTGCAAAACTTTCTCTTTGCTTCGCATTCAAACCTCGTTTCGTTTGCAATGGTCACCGATATCATATAGAAAAAAAAAAAAAAAAAAAACAACCAACGGCGAGAGAGGACCAACTCCAGCGAGCTAGTATTCTCCCGACACACACAAATTTATGTGATTTATAGCCACTTGTCTACCTGTAGGTGAGCAAATTCTTGTAAATTATCGAAACTATGGCTTGACTCCTGGTGCAGAAAAGAAGTTGTACATCGTCGTGTATTGTCGTCCTTTTGCTTGCTCCCTTGTGGAACAAGCTGAGTTTTTCCCTATCGCACACATTCGATTGTTCGATTTGGCCTGGCCGACGACGGAGGGTAGAGTGCTCTCTGCAGTGGATTTCTACGGTTTCTGGAGTTTAATTTATTGGCTTAACCGAGAGCCAACGGCGGCAGTGGTAGCACGGTAAGAATTCTTATGCACACGGAGGTAGCGTGCTAGCGTTTAGTCAATGAATTCATCGGGATGTGCTGCAAGTTACCCACCACCGGTGTTGTACTACAACTTCTTCGACTCTTCGAAGCGCTCTAACTATGATGGTGGCAGCTGTTATCGGAGTCTTCCAGAACAGAACAGAATAGAAAAAAGTCGAACAATTCCGAAGCAACTCCGTGACCAATGAAGAATAAATCTTTTCCGAAGTGTGTTCTACAACTGTAATGGGTCTGGTTGGTATTGGACTTTTGTATCTCAGATATTGTATGGATGTACCAGTAGGTAATGTGGCTGAAAAGTTACCGGATGAGGTTGAGTATTTCTTATGCAATGTCCTGAGTTCTGATGAATCCAAAGGACGAAAATGCAATCCAATCAGTGTGGATACTTTCTGAAACTCTTCAGAAACTGTATATGCCTTCAGTTTGATTTGACTCCTTTAAAAACAAATAAGTGCAACAGTGGTTAAGTGCGCGATTACTGAGAGGGTTCGAATTGTGAGAAGTTTCTTTCAATCGAAAAAATTGCCCTTCAGAAACGGCATGAAAATGTCGGTCCCCATCATTTGCGTGCAGCACATCATGAATGGCTGCGAGAATCTAGGCTTATTATTTTTATAAATTCACTTGCTTGGAGTCCTTAACGAGACTAACCTAACCTTCTATTTAACCTATGAAATAAACTGAGGTACAAATAAGTCATATACTGTGTGCACTTGTCACAACAACATTAGCCTATGTTGCTGTGGTACGATTCTATGATAGGTATGGTTTTAGTCACCAACGATCTAAAAAGTAAACAAATGAAGTCAGTACTCGTATAATCATAAAGTTCAAGGTAAATGAGTATAATGTATCAATCACCTATCCACCCTATGTAATGAAGAAAGAAGACTAATCGACTATGATCCCTAAATGTTGCTTCAAAAAAATCATTCAGATATTATAGCTTCTAAAGGGCAACTTTTCGGATAGCATTGGTAGCTAGCCGTTCACATTCCAGGCAAACGTATTTATTAGCCAGGCACTTGACTCCCCTGTCAGAACATTTAATGTTGTTCTCAAATACTTTGTTATTTTTCCAAATGGTTTAGATCAACTAAGTAATTCTTCATTGGATTCCAGTTCAGAGCACTTTCGTTGGAAATGGAAGGATAGGCTCGCAAGTAGCAAGAGTACCTGTGGGAAGCCCCAATACTAAATAATTTTTGGACATGACTTAGTCGCATATAAAGTTTTTGAAAAGAAGTGAAAATAAAATTATGTAATAAAAACAAGTTTTGAAATTGTAAAAAAAAGTCGAAATGATTTTTTTTTTTATTATTATTTTAGAATTTAAAATCCAACATTTTTGATGCAGAACTCTGAACCATCCATAATTACGGCCCATGAATCTTACATCTGATTCAATTTCTCTACACTGCCTTGAGAGTGACGAAACCATGCTCCATAGCTCTTTGCCGTTATAAAAAGAGACGAACTCTACCAAGGAAGTACCTGAATATTCTGATCATTCTGCTAATCACTGAAAAAACGCTACTCTTCTTTCATATTTTTCTAAGCGGCAGCTGAATAGGTTTTCAAAGATACCGTTTTCATAGCGATGTTCAAATGCAGTCTTTCTGAGGAAACTAAATAGAGTTCTGAATTCTCTAGTAAACACTAGATCAATTTTTGGTCAACAATATCTTGTTGTTAAAAAAAATTATATGGCGGATATAAAAAAAACCAATACCATGTTAAATGGCTTCCAACACACATTAGGTATGTTACACGTGTTACACATCCTTTAAAATTTAAGTAACTCTCGATCACCATGAAAACAGAGCCTCTTGGATTTAAACTTTTTAGATCGTTGGTGACTAAAACCATAGCTATCATAGAATCGTACCTTGCCCCGATGACTCGAACGGTAGACGTTGATAAAACTAAAGCTACAATATTCAAATCACTAGTGACACACAATCAAATATAATAGTTAGCAACATCTAGCTAAATATTGTGACATAATGGGTGTGTATATCGGATAATATGATTATGTGAGGAGACATTATTAGAAATGGTCCGACCTTCCACTTTTTGGCAACATCTGTCAACCCGTAACCAATTCGGTCCTTTCTTTTTGAGCCCTACTCCAGCCACATATATCCCATTCAACACATTGTCACTAATCCGAAGATTCCTATTCCTCTCCTATGACCAAGCATAGTTTTCTACAATTACCAGGTGTGCACCATTTGGGCGAATAATAATCGTTCAAATGGCAAAAGTCAGTAAGTCACCATGTATACCTCTCCGCATACAGAATCTATTCAAAGACCGTCCAACATTTTATATCCCCGGGACTTCCTATACTACCCACTCGTCCGTGCAGAGTAATTCCGTTGAGTCATTAGGCGAAAAAGATTTACTAACTTCTGATTCTTAATTTAGAGAATTAGTTCCGATTTTCTTCGGTTTGAATTGTAAGGATTTGGTTTTGTTTATTTTTTTTTTTTCGCCTTCCTTGAGAACCATCCCCCATCCACCGACGCGGTCTTTTTTTTCACACCATTAATTCCAGTCGATGCCAATGATGCTCATCTCCGTTTCCCGGTAAAATTTATGGATGTTAGGGTGAAAAGTAAACGATAAATCTGCTGGCGCTGGAAGGCTCCTCGTAATATTTATTCAGCAAAGTGACACTTGAGCATCCTGGATGGAATAAACAATTCCTGTTCCTTTTCGTATTGTCTGTCTGTTTGTTTGTTGTTTGCTGTTGTTCTTTTCTGTGTGGCGGCGGGGGTGCACACTTTTGAGTGGGTGTCAGATAGATGTATAAAGCACACTTTCTAGGGTCGACTATGTAGGTGGATAGGTATAGGGTACTTCTGGTGGTGATGGGAGTGTAATGGTGATGATGCTGGTGATATGGTTCGAAAGAATTGCTGTGGCATCCTGGCATCACCTACTTAAATTTAATTGGAAAATTTTGTTTCAAGTAATTGGTGTGGTGATGGGGGGCAGGGGAGAGGTGGAACATTCGGTAAGAAGCATGTATAACATTTGAAAGAGTGATGAGATTAGGAATTTATTGTTTGCAAAAGTTGTTTATTGGACTCACGAGACTCGTTATGGGCGTGTGATTTGATTTTGCAGCCATAGATGGCTGACTTAGCAAATAAATTTGCGCTCTCAGGAGGTGGTTTTCTTTATTTGGGAACTGGAATTTATGTTAGCTCTTTTAATAGCCGGGAAATAACAATAACAATTTGTATTTGTTAATTTTTTTGTGTACGTGGGATAGAGGGATCTTAATATCTGCGATCTATAGGGCTGTGTATAGATGAAGGCTGATGCGACAGTAGAGAAACTACTTCAGGGAAGGAATCGTTTACCTGGAGAGTAGTGTGTAGCTATTCGTCAAGCTGCGCTCGAGGTACGCTTCTATTACACGAAGTTACAAAATGCCATTCGCACTGTTCCTTCCATCCTAACTAGCCAATAATATTACTTGCGCAACTGCGATTGCAACTGGCCAGCAGAAGCAGGCTATGTTGTATGTGACAAATTATTAACTAGTTGCAAACCGTTGGTGATTTCTTGCATCATGTGCTGACTGCCATTTTAGTACATTTGCTGTGATGCGAATGAGCAGATTGAGGGATGAAAATGTGCAACGAGTATTATTTTTGTCGCTTCGTGTGCGAACCGCTTATTTAGTTAGTTAGATGTTTATTTGGCATATGTAGCCATTAACCAAATTTTAAATACGATTTATAATTCAAATTTAACTAATTACATTAAAAAACACAACAAAATATTACAAACAAAATAACATTTAAAAATTTTCTTTAACTACTTAGTCTAACAATAAGGATTTGTAAATAAATGCATTTTCACAATTTTTTATATTTAATGGTAGCATGTTGTATATAGCTAGGCCTTTGTACATGGTCCTGTTTTGCCCTCTAGGCATACGATGACGATCCAATCTGAAGTCCTTAGGTTGTATGGTTTCTTAGGTTGAATGGTTGTACCTCGCCGAGGGAACCATATGTTCTCCGTTAAATAGGGAGGCAAACTACCTGTTTTTAATTTAAAAACGAAAAATAAAACATTAAATATCACCCTCTGTTTGATGTTTACCCATTTTAATGTATTTAGCAAATACACAGTTAAAGTTAAACAGTTCATTTTTAAGATACAACGCATCGCTTTGCTTTGCAACTTTTGCAATACTATACTTTCACCCGAACATTGAAGAAGCACCGTCGAAAAGTATTCAAAATGAGGTTTGATAATGATGTTTTGTTGATATGTCCTTCAAACTTAAGTTCACTGTCAATTATTATGCCTAGGTATTTGATCTTATTTACAATTTAAATTTTTTCATTGTCCAATGATAAATCCTCAATCTCCTATGATCATACCTTTTGTCTTTTTTTTGCATTTAGCTTCAACTTATTAATTTTAAGCCACCCATTTAACGATTCCAAGTCAGTTTTTATTTTTTCAGAGCACGAATTTATGCCAATACCCGAAACGTATATTAACGCGTCATCTGCAAACAAACAAAGATTTGAATGCACCACTACCTTTTTCATATTGTTAATGTACCGTATGAACAAAAGCGTTCCAAAAACTGACCCTGAGGTATACCTATTTTTACTTCCATAATATTTGAGTATGCATCATTAAAAATTGTACATTGATACCTATTGCTTAGGTATGAATTAAATCATTTCCACTCAGTTCCTCCAACACCATATTGATACAAATTTTCGATCAATATCTTTCTATCGACTGTCTGGAAAGCGTGTTGCAGATCAATGAACGTTGCTATAATTTTATGCTTAGCATCGGCCAGATATCTCCAGTCAAGTAAGTAAGTAAATTTGAAGCAGTTTCGCAAGAATCTTTTTCTCTAAATCCTGATTGATTTGAGATAAGTATATTATATTGCTCCACAAAGTTTTGAAGTTGTATATAAACAATTTTTTCCAGAACCTTCTCTAATAATATTAACATATTGACTGGACGAAATTCTTCTGCTTTCGTAGTTCCAGTTACTTTCTGAATTGGCTTTACAAACGACTTCTTCCAACTTTCGGGAAACATATCAATTTGAATAGTAGTTTCCAGCATTTTAAATTGGTCACTAAGAATTCTTACTGATAATAAAAACGGATACTTTTTGTTATTTATTGATTTTAAAATTATCATTAATTCTTTTGTGTCTATCGATGCAAACTTAAATAATACCGTTCTCGTTTCGATGATATTTGATTATTGAATGTTTTGAATAGAGTCACTTATTTCTTTTATACTTTTTATAAAATATTTATTAAATTTATTAGCTATTTCCCGATTATTACACAACTTCATATCACCAGAATTAATTTTATTAATTTGTGTCTCCACTTTCTTTAGCACATACGTTTTTATGTTTCGCCACATAGATTCTTGATTTGTACAGTTTTCAACTTTATCTTTAATTAGTTTATTTTTTGCATTTCTTAGAGAAATATATATAAACATATTTCTGCTCACTCGATATTCCTTCCAGTGTAGCTCATTATTTGTGAATTTAGCCCTGTTATATTTTGTTATTTTATCACTCCTTAAGTTATTAACATCTCTGTTAAACCACCCGCACATCACTTGATTTATCTCGATTTATTAACAAAAAAATCCGTAATTCTCATTAATTCCATTTGAAAATTTTGAGCTGGAGTATGTATATTCATATATATATGTATATAGCAAACCATTTATTGCACTATTTCTCAACTGTTGATTAAATATATTTTTATTATATTTTAGTGTTTTAATGCACCTATTCATTTTAATATGTTCATGTCTCACTTCATTTATAATTTTTATTTAAATAGTTTCATGGTCAGCTATATTTAATTCACTATTAACTTGTGCAATTATATCATTATAATTTGTTATGACGTAGTCTACCAGAATAGCTCCCGCACCCGTTCTCCTTGTTGATCCATCAGTCACTAATTTACAGAAATTATCACTAATAATGTTATCCATTCTATTTTTATAAGTATGATTTACCAGCCAATTTATGTTTCAAGTCCCCTAAAATCAACATACATATGTTCATTTCTTCCAACTACATCCTCCACCAACTCAGCAAATTTTTCGCAAAATAATGCTTTAGACGAGATAGGTAATCTATAAAATATCATTACAAAAAGTGTTACAACCGTGTTGATAAGTACAAAAAGTCCATATTGTGCATCGAATTGGTATTCATTTTTTATGTATAATATTACTGCCCCAGTATGCCTTGATTTACTATCACATCTCATAATATTTTAAGAGCTTAATTTAATCTCACTTTTTTTTTAATTTTATTAGTTGTACAGGTGTCTGTTATCGCAATAAAATTAAATTCATTATCTTGAACTAAATGCTCCAGTTCACTAAAGTTTGAGACTACACTTTGAACATTCATTAAAATTCCTCTGAATTCTGATTGCTAAAAATCAGTTCTTTCCTTCAACCGAACAAGTTGATGCTTAAAGACTTCACATTCTTTACTGCGCGCATTGTGCTCAAATGAAAGATCTTTTATATTATACTTATTTTTAGTTATAAAACAATTAATACACTTTTTAACACTTTCATTATTATTTTCTTATTTTAAACTTTTCGAACACCCTGTATTTTCTCCAACTAATGTTTATTAGCTTTTGCTCCAGCAATGAACTATATCCTAGCTTTTGCTCCAGCAATGAACTACGAGTCTATCCTACCTCTACTACTGAGTTAAATTTTCCTGACTTAGCTGATTTGTGAACAGTAATACATTTGACGTAGTTGTTGTGTAAATCATTTTGTTTCTTTATTTTCTCCTCAATTTCTTTGTCAGTGTAACTGTTCCGCATTCCGCACACTAATACCGTGGGTTTTCTTAAAAACCGAATTTTTACTTCGTAGCCCTCACACATTTTATGTTGTAGATCCGATTCAATTTTTTGCCTTAACATTTCATCACTACATTTGATTATTATACTGCCGTTTTGAGTATTTTATATATTATTAGGGTCGACATTAATTACTAAATCCTGTTTTGTTTTCGGTTTTAACACTATGGGTGAGTCCTTTTTTATCACATTGGCATATGACATTCTACTTTCATCTCTATTATCATTTGTTTTTCATTTTGCTAAGAAGTTATCCACTTTCTCACTTAGGCCACTAAGCATTTTATTACAGTTGACTACGCACTCTTTAATCTCATGTACAATTTCTTTACTTCTTTTCATTAAACTCTCCTCTATTTCTTGTTTTACCACTTTAGTCACCGTTTCTGTATTTTCCTTTAAAAGTTCAGAAATTTTTTTTTTTTTTTTTTCAGCGAGGGTAGGTAAAAAATCTTAATGAAGACACTATGAGGATCGATAGCGAGTGCTCATAGTAGTGTGAGATTTTTACTCACTAAAAAAACCTCCCTTCGTGATAAATTTCTTTGATTACTACCAACTAAGTTTTGACTTATCCAACAGTTTTTCTTTCACGTATTGAGATCGTTTGTCAGATCGCTTTCCATTGAAAGTTCCTGCTTGTTCCGCAAATTAGACGCGGTTTCTTGCTATCGCGTTAAGTCGAAAGGTTTAGTCTTTTGTAGACGACGCAGTAGATTCCTCTCATCTAGAATTCGAAGGACTTCATTGTTAACGTGTCCTTGTAATCTGTCTTTATGCTTACGCGCGAAGTTTTTGATTTCATGTTCGACTGTTGTAATTCCTAAATCTCTATGGATATAAACCACGG
Source organism: Pocota personata (assembly GCA_963082735.1). NCBI lineage: Eukaryota > Metazoa > Arthropoda > Insecta > Diptera > Syrphidae > Pocota > Pocota personata. Next base: position 144,976,936 of record OY720430.1, read on the forward strand.
TTCATTAACTATTGATCTTAGCTCTTTATTTTCAAAAGTTTGTAAAATATTGACATTACTTATTTTGGTACAACCCCAGAGTTGTATTCCATATGTCCTTATTTAGCACTTGCTTGTATAACAGCAGTTTGTTCTCTATATTAAGCTTGGAATGTTTTCCAAGTAACCAGTTTTTAATGCCTTTTACAGCTTTACAGCTTTCCAGAGCGAATAATTGGAATCTTTATCCGCTGTTATGCTTTCAATGCTGGTTTGTATTGCCCGATTTTTAAAATCAATAATGGCCTTTTTTAGCAAGTTACACAAGCGATTTAAATGCGATTTATGTTGCGGAGCACGAGTTTGTTGCCATTTTTTACGCGCTTTTCTCTTCTCCCTTACCATTTCTTTTATTTCCGGTGGATATTTTTGGGCTTGATTGATCGGCGTTTTCCTTTGATAGGGAGTATTTTTCCACGTGGCGCGCTGCAGAACTTCAACAAAACGATCAATTTCGATTTCGAGTTCAGAAGACGTCCTAAGTGATACTCTCAGTTCGGTATGTTCTTCAACGTCTTTTTTAAAGCCTTCCCAATCAAATCAGTTTTTCTGCTAGTTAGTCTAGCAGGTACATCTTTTTTAATTAGGCGTTCGCTTATCGTTAGAATGATAAGGGAATGATCGGAAGAGAGATCAAAACCTTCATCAATTTTAATACAGTTGTCTGGTATTCCTTTTACAACAAAGAAATCGATCAGATCGAGTATTTTGTTGCTATCAGTCGGCCAATATGTTGGTTTACCAGTCGATTGAAAGTCGCGACTGTGTTGCATGCAAGCGTTGTAAAGTGCTCTGCCTTTGTGTGAGACACATCTTGAACCCCAGAAGGTGTGTTTTGCTTTAAAATCACCGCCAATATAAAATTCGGTCCAAGAGAGCTGAAAATATTTGTAAAATCATTTTTTTAAGCCTGCAACGCAGTGGATAATAAATAGACGAGACATTGAAAGAGTAATGTCCATTTTTCACGCGTACAGTGCTCACTTGCATTGTTTCAAGCCCTATCATAATCTCTTCAGAGTGTTTGATGCAATCTTTTATGATTAAAGACGATCCGAATCTGGCCCTTTCCGACGGGTGATAAGCGTGATAGGCACTGTATCCAGTGTTGTTTACACGCGATAGTTTCGTCAGGTGAGGATAGTTTCACAGATAAAACATATGTCAATGTCATTTTCTCGTAGAAATATTTCTAGATCTTCTAGTCTTTGTATGAGACCATTGGCGTTCCATGCAACAATTTTAAGAAGTTTCGTCATGTTCGTTTTGAAATGCTCCTGTTGTTAAGCTTATATTCAAGCTTCTCCAACCTTTAGACAATTAACATGTTTGTTTTTGTTTGCTCCTCAAGCCTCGCAAGGATAATGGAAAAGATGTGAGATACGGTGTTTTCGAATTATCAGTGATCTTCTTTGTTGATGTTGATGCTTGAGCACGCGTCTGCATGTCAGAATCTGGTGGCTTTTCTTTAGGCGCTTTTACCTTAACCAGGTGTGGAATTTGATTGGTGTTTGATGTCGCAGCTTGGGCGTACGTAAGCTCGCCAGGGTCGGCTCGGTTGTCTCTAGTCACCTTTCTTGCAGCAGTTTTCAATTTTTCCTTATTTACCGGTTTTGAAGGTGGGTTTTGGGGCGATTCTTCTTTTTTTGTAATTCCTTGGCTACTTCACAGCCTCTGTAATTAGCCGGGTGCTTACCATTACAGTTAATACACGCTGCAGGGGTTTTTTTGTTTACGCCACACTCTTGACTAAGATGTTTACCGACAATGCGTTTGCGTATGGTTGAATCCTTGGCATCGTTTGCACTGAGGTAACATCAACCTTGTATTCTTGCGCATGGGTTCGATTTTGACTACGACATTCAGAATTGTTCTTATTTCGTAAATCTTATCTAAACTCTCAGCTTTATCAAAGGTTAGCATAAAAAGAGGAAGCTCGCGCTTAACCATGGTTTCCTCGCCTTCCAATTTTTGCTTTTCCCGTTTAATTAAGTTTACCGTATCGACGATTTTAAAGTTTTTGTTCTTCAAATCGTGAACAACATCTTCCTTTCGGCATGAGGCATAAAGTCCTCTAGCTACAACTCGTATCGGTCTTTCAGATTTATTTTCATACGTATACTCATACTACTGGATTTTTTCAGTATTCAGTTTATTAGATACTGAGCGGTAACTGTCTGAGTCCTTTACGTTTACTTTCCATTTATTGTTGTTGAACGATGAAATCGGATAGCAACAAAGGTTTGAGAAAAGAATGCAGTTTATTATAGTCTGCAATTCCGATCACGTATATTGAAGGCGGTGGTCGTACCTTATTTCGTGGATTTTCTTCGCCACGCGTGTTTATTTTGTCAGGCTGTTCTTTATCTTCTCGTTTATTTTGCGTGTTTTCTTGCCTCGTTAACATTTCAGGCGACGAGCCAGCTTTTCGTTTCTTGACTGGACAGTTTTTTAGAATCCAATTGGTTTCCCGACTTAGTTCTTCATCATCCGTTTTATAATCCGTGTTATCGGGGACGTTTGAACTCGCAGCAGACTCATTACGAGGTTTCAATATATCATTAAATGCTTTATTTTCTGCTTTAAGTACATTTAATTCCTTTCTTAGTTCTTCGCAGAGATGTTCCATTTTACTTAGCCTGGTCCGGAGTTCCGTATTTTCGTACGTAAGGCTTTGAATTTTCGCTGAAGTCCGTTGTTCGTGCGCCGACACTATCGATGTCGCCGGACTTCTAGTTCCGCACTTTTTTATGGTAGATCTTGATGGTGGAGATCTAACTACCCTAGTACATTTTTTAGAAGGGTCAGATGAACGCAATAAATGGCTCTCCCCAGAATCCGTGGATCCAAGCCCCGAAGAGGGGTATTTATATCTTTCATTTTGTTCATTGCATATTTTTGTATACGCCATACTCGGTATACGGAGGGTGGATTTTAATCGCCTCTTACGACAGGCATGCCTACCTCGGGTATATTCTAACCCCTACCCGAAAGGAATCAGAGATTATGCTCACTAATTTTTCATTGTTCGATTTATTCATTTTTTATTCTTTTCTGAAACAAGCCTACAATCCTCGCATGAATAGCTAACATTTCGATTTCTTGTAAACAGTCGAACGTCGTATTCAGTTAACTAATCCTCGCAACAAGTCCAATGAAACCGCTTCTTACAGAACCCATTGCATGGAACAATTTGTGGATCATCCCGACTAAATCGTTGGTCGCACTTTCCGCAAAAAACATCCATTTATACACCGTATTATTGCGATCAATGCGAGCACCGATCCACTAATTAAGTTAAACACGTCCACCTCCTTTGAAGAATTAATACTACTACTACTTATCGGGTCTCCTGTTTCATAATTTCAGATATCCTTTATTCATGCGGAAGTGTAGTCATCATAACACCGCATCACCATATATAAATTAAATCTATATATTTGTATATAAGAGCCAGAAGTGTATGTATATATCTTTGTTTATTTGTCCCATAAAGGTTCCATAAAGGTTTCTATAAAAATTTCTATACCGTTCAACGCATCCACACCAAATTTAGTATGAATATTCTTCGAAACCCTAAAGAAAATGTTGTGGTATCGAAACCCTGTAACCACCTTTACAAGGACAGTCTATAAAAAGCGCAGATATTAATTTAGAATCAAACTGCTTTTGTCATGGCGGTTGCTTGTTCTAGTGTTTATATATGAGAGGAATTCGTTTCCGCGTTTGTAGGTAGTAGGTAATTTCATCGTGCTGGAGTATATCCAATCAATAACCTCGTAGATTCGATTAAAGCATCAAATAATGATGTCATCGATGAACAAAATGGGAACGGAAAGGATAGAGTTGAACACGGCACCCAAACAACACTGGTTAAAGAAAGCTATTGAAGAGGGCGAGGGATACATGCAAGGGTGTAGGGGAGAAGGGGGAGAGGATACCCCACTTTTTTTCAATCTCTCGTGGACACCAAACCTTACTTACACCTTAATTTACATGTGATGAATAACTGCAATTCAGTACCTTTTATCTGAGAAATATTAGCTTCAAATTGGTACACTGCAGGCCAAAAGTTTGAGGCCGCCCTCAATGCTTGAAGGAAAAACAAAATCTAATATCGAAAAAAACTCTTTAGTAGAATAATAATCATGTAAAATGAAAGGGGAACATACGAGTATATGAAACCAAAAGAAGATGAAAAATATTTTCATTTTGTTCTTAACATAAAGGAATTTATTAAAAAGAAGAAAAAATGACTTAAACCGATTTTTCGTCGAAAAAGCCACCTTTATTACTTCTTTTTTTTTACAATTCTTGGCATTCTAGCTATCAGTTTTTGAATTGTTACCTGTGGTATATTGCTTCAGCAATCCAATAACATATTCCACAACGTAGATTCTGATTATGGACATTGATCCCAGACCCTTCTATCCCGTGCCTCCCACAACAGCTCTATAGGCCTTATCATGATTTGTAATTAATTTTAGTCCAGAGGACGCAGCGTGTTCTTCCAATATTGATTTGTATGCCTCCTTATTCATTTTTCCAATCACTCGAGCCAGATTTCCTACTCACCTTGTAGAGAAACATCCCCAGACCATAACAGAACCGCCTCCATGCTTGACGGTAAATACCGCACAGTCTGGTAGCATCTTTTGTTCAGCACTGCGTCAAACGAAAACTCTCCTCTCCATTCTAACCTTTTCTGCTTGTTTTGGGGTCGCAGCAGGGGTTTTCGAACAGCAACTCGCCCAAATAGTTCAACGTGTCTTAATCTTCGTCTGGCCGTTGTCAAAGACAGTGGTTTATTCCGTGTTTCATTTATTTCGGCGCGTATTTCGGATGCTGTTTTTCGTCTACTTCGTTTGCTTATTGTGACTATTAGCCGATCCTCGTGTTTAGGCCGTCCTCAGCGGGGTTTATCCTCAAGACTTCCGGTTTGAACGTGTCGTTCAATGGTACGTTGAACGCAGCACCTTGATACCTTCAACTGCGAAGCAACTTTCCGCTGCAATTTGCCTTCTTTAAGAAGGGTGATGATTGCAGATCGTTCCTCGATTGTGATTTCCGTCACTTTTCCCATTTTTAACGAGTTGTTTACTCAAGACGTGAAGGATCTGAAATAAATTCATATGATTTCAAAGTGTGGCTTTTATGTAAGATCATTGCAATCCAGCTCGACAGTCATAAACAAGTTCTGAAAGAGCAACCAGAAGTCATAAAATTTAATAATTATGAAAAACCTAAACACTCCATAAACCACAAAAGCGGTTTTTGCCGCATTTGTAAACAAAATACCCACTGTTCAAAAACGTATCTGACTTGTATTATATGAATGTGTTGTGTATTGTTCAGTTAGTAAATTTAGGTAAAAAAAGCCAATGAAATTCATAAAATTCAATCTCCATGGATGAATGAAGTCAGTTGTCTAAGTAAGCCTCAAACTTTTGGCCTGTAGTGTATAATCACAAAAAAAAAAACAAATTTTCAGGATGGAAACACTAGCACACATATTTATTAGTGTATTTGAAGAAAGGTAAAGAAATTATAGATTTGATAATGTTCTTGGGTTCATTTTTCTAGCAAGGATATAATTTGTTCACACTTGCTATATGTACTTCTTGTATTTAAATGAATATAATACAGGCATTTAAGTAAAATAATAATTTTTTTAATTGAAATTTAATATTTGATTGTAAAAATTAAAAAAAGTATTGATTTGATTGTTACTGCAACCTACAAGCCCCTTACAAATATCCCCGTAAATTTGTGTTGTGAAACCGCCACTTAAAAGTTCATATTGAATTAACTAATACGTATTCATACCTAAACATGACACTCGGAAACTTGCGTATTCCATAGACTTTCGACTAGTTATTAGGACAGTCTCGGCGATAAAAAGGCAAAATTGTGGTAACTAATTACGAGTAAACAATGATTTTCAAATGGGGTTGTGATGGAAGTGGTGGCCACAGTAGACAGAAGCAAAAGACCATCACAAATCAATTTGAAGAGGCATATATTTTAGCAACGTCATTGGTTCCTTTATAATAACATGAAATGTAAAACCCACGGCCGTGATCCACCTCGTATTAAGACCAATACGATTTAAATTTGCTAAGGAGACTGATAATTTAGTTTTAGAAAAATCCAATTTGGGTTCAAGAGTAATCATTCGGCGGTGCTGTTACCAAACTGATTTCAGATGTCAAACGCCAAACGATGTACAGCTGCCTGTCTAGTGGATATCGAAAAAGCCTTCGACACAGTTTGGATCGACGGGCTTTTATATGAACTTCTACAATATATATTCCCTCTTCATCTTATAACTTCCGATTTCCGAACTTTGACAGTTGATAGCGGCCATATTGTTGAAACTACGAGTACATCTGTCAAATTGGCTGTCATTTATTCAGCCTGTTTTGCCAAAGCACCATGGACGGATATAGCGTTCAACAACACGTGCAAATAATACAATTGTTTTATCAAAACGGGTGTTCTGTTCGGGCAACGTTCCGCGCGCTTCGCCCATTTTACGGTCGCCATAATCGTCCTTCCGAGAGGACTATTCGCAGTGTGGTACATAAATTTGAGTCCACTGGTTCTGTAAACGATCAACCAACACCCGTACGTCGACGAAACGCAAGATCTGCCGAAAACATCGCCGCTGTTCGTGAGAGTGTTCAGGAGAATTCGAGGCAGTCGATTTCGCGTCGCTCACAAGAACTCGGCCTTTCGCAGACCACAACATCCATCCACATGAGATCCAAGAGCGTCCAATGAATCCCGAAAAAGTCATTTTTTGCGCTGGCGGTGTCATCGGTCCATATTTCTTTGAGAACGGAGTTGGCCAGGACATGTGGTTCAACAGGATGGCGCTACGTGCCACACAGCTCACGCCACATTGGAAATTCTGCACGAGCGATTCGAGGGCATGGTCATTTCACGTGGAGGTGATGTGAACTGGCCACCGAGATCGTGCGATTTGACCCCGTTAGACTTTTTCTTGTGGGGGTTTCTGAAGTAGCAGGTCTATGCGAATAAGCCACAAACCACAGCGGCCCTCAAAGCCAACATAACCCATTCCATCGGTCAAATTCAGCCTGATTTATGCGCCAGATTCATGGAAAATTGGACATTTCGGAGATACGACGCGAATCCAGAGAAGCCGCGGCAGACATTTGAACGATGTTATATTCTATACATAATGGCATCGATAGGCCTTTCAAACGAATAAAAAATGTCGATGATATCTCACAAACACTTTGTTTTATTTAAATTTAAACATAGGAAGCGCTTAATGAAAGAGCCTTTCATTTCGGAAATGCTAAGGAGGGACATGGATAATTCGATAGCGTTCGCTGACGATGTTATATTGTATGCAAGGTCCTCGAGAATCCAAGCCATACAGACAGAGCTTCAGAACAATTTTGATAAACTGCAAACTTTCCGCTAAGAATGGATGCTTAAAATAAACCAGGTGAAATGTGAAACGATACTGTTCCGCCCCCCAGTAAGACGCGGAAATTCAGATTTGAGACGAAAATGGAAAAACCTACAAATTACGAATTCTAATGGTTTTCACATCGAGTCAAAGACTGTTGTGAAGTATTTAGGTCTTCATTTGACAAGTTTTTGAACTACAATGAGCACAAGCTTTCGTTCGTCCAATTCTGACCAGTATGGTGGAACACAAGCCCGTCTTAGATTATTTGAAAGAAAATGTCTTCGAGCCTGCATGTGTATGTATAGAAGCGCACATTCCGATTTTCGGCATTACGTTTCTAATAAGAGACTATTGGATGCTTCCGGCGTATCGAGAATTGACAATGTCATTCTAGACCTTGTGAGGAACCATTTCGCGCGGTCAGCGAGCGTTACGGAAAACGAACTTGTATCAGGCTTATTTTATCCTAACCCTGGGTATTTTCAAAGTACTATGGTGAGTGGTTACATCCCCCCTGAAGCATTTTTGTATCTGGATGCACATAGTCATTTGTCAGATTCACTGAATGTTCCTATTATTTACTATCCGACCCGAGAATTAGGTTAAGGTAGTTTTAGATTTTATCACCTAGATTAGTTTTTCTGGAAAAAAAATAATGTGTTCTAAAAGGTTTCCCCACGTTTTTCCTTAAAATGAAATAATACAAAAAAAAAAAAAAAATGAGAAAAAATTAAATTTGAAATTAACAAAAAAACATCGATTAAATTTAAAGCACTAGAATTAAGTTTTCTAAAAATCATATCATGTATATTGTGCACCCCTTAGGTCAATTACATTAAGGTATTATAACAGTATAGTTTTAAGTTTATTGGAACTATAAATTATGATAGTATATGAGTGGAATGAAATAAGCAATTAAAAAAAACAAAAAGTTTTAGAAAAAATTGCAAATGTGAGTAGCCAAATCACAGGGATTCTTCCCACGTTCGCGGACTTTAACGGCCAGATACTTCCAGTAATTTATAGATTTGGAGAAACAATGGCTGATGGCAAAGTATGTAATAACTAGCATCAAACAAACCTACTCAGAGATGTTATATATGCCAAGCGATAGCCAGGGGTATGAATAATTTGGAAATTACTAGAGACAGGATAAATGATCCACAAACATTTTGTTGGGGCTCGTATATTTATATTACATGCTCAAATAAGGCTAACGGAATGCGTTACACATTGGTTATAGATTCGATATAGAGAAATGGCAATGCCGAAAACCTAAAGAGAAGAAGTTAGAATAAATCTAATAATAGACAGGTTTAGAACAGAATATGGATTATTACGAGACACTCCAAAACAAGGAGGAGGGAATACCAGTGAAGTAATACAAAGTTTTTTTTTTACTTTCAATTGTCAAATGTCCGAAGAAACACAACAAATTTCCCAAAATTAGACACTCGAGAAAAGTCAAAGAGAAATAATAAAATAACTCCTCTCTGCCCAGATGTTTTAAAATTGCTACACTCTGAAAATATGGTAACGGTATCAGAAGAACTATCTGGCGCAAGACCTGTCACAATTCGTTTTTATGTTAGGAATACACACAGCTATTTCGGAACAGTACAGAAACCTAGATGAAAAAGTTTAAACAACCGATGCCTGAAACAGAGCAGCCATGGAACCTTCACTTCTCAACAAAATATGGGGAGAGCGTTTAAGGATAAAACGCTCCACTTGAATAATTCGATAGAATGCTGGACGGATTTGCGGTAGACCAGTGGTCGTAGCCATTGACTGGGGTAGCATGCTGACCAACAGTAAACACTTTTGCAGGAAACTCTTTGTCAAGAGTGGTATCACTTTACTCACAGTGGCCACAATCCTGCTTGAAATACTGCCGAGGAATGTCACCCGAAAATATCCCCAAAGAAAAGGCCCAATAGAAAGGATGCAAAACAAACACACTGGATGATGATATTTTCCGTAGGTTTTGTGTGAAGTTAATATTAACACTAGGAACAGCAATAGAAATTGAAGCCTGTGCATCCAGTTATGATGCCTAATCAAAATATTGTTCAATAGCTTAGAATGTAGAGGCAGCACTGATAATGAAATGCAAGAGTATTATTTTTTTTTTTTATAATTTGCGCGCGCCAAAGAGGATATGAACATTCTTATACTATTATAGGACACGGGCGTTGTGAAGAAGAGAGAGAGAGAGAAAGAAAGATTTAGTGTAGTGGTTTGGAACTTAGATGGTATTAAGTTTCTGAAAAACTCCAAGGGTAGCGTCCAGATAACTGGGGAGCTTGTTTGTTTTGCTTTTGTCGTTGCTCATGATTCACAGTAATTTTTTCCGTCCTCGTGATACCACCATCACGATCAAGTTGCATTTTCAGCCATATGACCACTCTACTGTCAATGTTATGCCTTCGCAATAGAGTTGACTTAGCTTTCGCAATTGATTGACTTTTTTATTAATTTCATGTGAAATAAATAGATGATTCTTGACATCAGGATTTGAACCATGAACCAACAGCGTGACAAGCGATGATGTTACCACTACACCACGGCCACCCACGGTATGCCATGCATGGTGGAGTTTCGCATGTAAGATGGCATTCTGAGACGCGGAACTGCAAACAAAGCCAAAATTATACTCGTAAGTGTTGCCAACGATATTCCGATTGCGGTGGACACGAAATATTTGGAGAGCGTTAGCTGTCATCTGTCGAGCTGCTACTTGTTGAAAAGAAGATACAAGTGCAACAGAAAAAAATAGAGGTACCTAACTGTGATTATGGTAGGTGACTATGTCTGAACATTAAAACCTGTCATTAGATAATTGGGCCTCAACTTTAAGGAAAACGAAAAAAGTTGGGGCGATAAAGCTGTTCGGGTGAATGCAACGTTGGTAAGAATAATGACAAACATCGTCCAAAATGCGACAGAATCTCGTAAACATAAAATTCCATTAATCTAAAATTCCGAAAAGACATTCTGAGTTTTCGGAATTTTCATTGTTTACGATTTTAGGTGGTCGGAATTATGGGTTGTTGGGATTTTGGATTTTTTGTGTGGGTTATTGGGATTTGATGTATTTCAGATTTTGGGTTTTAGAGATTTCGGTTTCAGCAACAAATGCTGAATGCCACTCCACTATGAAATACCTGATGGTAGTACCGTAGGGAAGAATCAGATTCAATTCCTGAACAAAAAAACAATGTCCTAACCTGTAAGGTCAAGCTGATCATTGTTCACCTGAAGTGTGGTGTTAGGTTTAGAGCTCGAACCCGCAGTTCATGATTCCAACCACACATGCACTGGCAGTCAGTCTTTCCCTTACATAATAATACTAAGTTTATTTTTGGTTGCAAATTCGATGGAGTTTTAATTTTTTTTTGTAGATATCTACCTTAATTTATGTTCATGAATCTAGACTAAAAAAAAAGAAAAAAAAAAAAAAGTAATAAAGGCGTTGTCCTCAATTTTCCGGTACGAATGTACCTATCGCTGTAACATGTTTCCAACACTTTTTTGTAACTGTTTGCATCTATTTTTTTATGTCCGGCCACACTGACTTTCGAATGGTCAAAGAGTCCTTCGCTAGTGTAGTTGCACCAAAAAGGTTATACTAATATTTACTCTCCGGTTTTGTGTTGCAATTGCAATTTTAATTATTATATAATAAAATTGGATACATATGTACATAGTCCGTCACACCCTCTTGAGGGGACTTTTTTTGTAGATGCTTTTTCCTAGGCCATGGTTTTTATCGTATTGCTCCTCGTAAATACCGATTGCGATTGCCATGCCAACACACTCCAGTGTCCAGTCCATATACACTACCGGTCATATGATTACATTCATTTAAAATTTCGACCCAAATCATAATGCAGCGGTAATATATGTATGTAATATATCTTCGGATCCATTTCTAAAACTTCTATTTTCACTTATTCTCTGGTACTTGATGACAAACTTGAAAAAATCTTATGAAGTGAAAAGGGAAATCCCCATTTTCAGTTTTTTGCCTACTTTAACAGGGACACTTGATTACCCTCATCTGTAAAAAAAAAAGAAAAAACGACCATTTTTAATATTTATTTTTATTGTTAATATTTTGTAGGTCCTCCGTTATTGCGTACGACTTCAAAAAGTCTATTTTCTAAGGATCGATATATTGTATTATAGTACATTTTTAAAATAATTTCATGGAATTTCCTTGAAAGCGGTTTCAATGGCTTTACTAGGACCTTCTCTATTTTCGAATTATCTTCCTTCTGCCTAAACTTTTCTCGACAGCCATCCCCAAACATTTTCAATTAGATTTAGATCGGCAGACAGAATCCAATCCAAAACAACCACATTGTTGCTGTAAACCTCTATTTTGCACGTACTGCTGTGTGGATGGCTGCGTTATCCTGCTGGAAAATCCACCGTTGGCCCTCGTGGAAATTGATTCTCTGTGTTTCAATAAGCTCGATGTAATCCGCTGAGTTCTGCCTACCATTTAAGACAACCAGATCTATTGCGTCATGAAATTAAATCGCAGCTCATACCAGGACGGAACCAACAGCAGTGTGAAGACGTGACAGGTACAACTCCGATCGTTCAAATCGTGAAAGTAATATTGAAAGCCATCAGGGCCATCCAAATTAAATTTTTGCTCGTCGGAAAAAATCATGACTTCCCATTCTTCTTTTCAGTTTAAATGAGCCCAGCAAAATTTTAAACTACGATCTTTATGGCGCTGAAGTATTCACTTCTTTGCTTTTTCTTCAGTTTTTGCCGTTGGAGATGTGGACACTGTTCAATCACTCTACGAACTGTCCGGGCACTGGCTGAAGTTCCAACTTTCTCCTTTATTTTACGTACAGATGCTGTAGAATTTTAAGCTTCAAGCGAAATGGATGGACCTACATAATTTTCTTTTTTTTAGCGATTTCTCGGTCGGAATAATTTTCCTGCTTGAATGCAAGAATTTCAAAAATATTGTATAATAGTAATGGGGATTGCCCTTTTTGCCTTGGAAAAATTTGTTCAAGTCTGTCATAAGGTAGCAGAGAAAAAGTGAAAATAAAAGTTTTAAAAATGGATCCGAAGAAATATTACCGCTGCATAATGATTTAGGTCGAAATTTTAAATGAGGGTAATCAAATGACCGGTAGTGTATATGGCAGAGGAGCTCTTTTTTTGTTATCTCTTTTGTATTTGGCTAGAGGGTCCTGTACACAACAAATCGCAAATAAAACAAACTTGTGCCCAAAGCAGCATTTTGTTTCGGTGCAAGTGTTGATGTTTACCTGTCTCTCCCCTATGGTGGCATATTTTTTTCCATTTTGCAATACGAGGTAGCAGTAAATGATAGACCACATTTAATCGAGGGACCTAGAACGTATTTACATACAGAGGATACAAACATCATTCTAGTGCAGAAGGACTACGTACTACCCCAGCAATGAACAATGAATGTACATAGCGATTTTGTACAGGAAGCATTTAGCACAGCGCAATGGGGTTATCCTTTGATCTAAACGAGTGTGCTAATGGATAGAGGTAAAAGGCTGCTTGCACATTCAGCGATGGTGGCGGCACCCATAGCCGGTGAATGTTGAATGAGTGCTTTATGTGTCATCTTAAATGGTAATGAATAGAGGAATTAATTATGACCGGATTTTGACATTTTTCAGTTTTTTTTTTTAGTGAGATGAAGTGTTTTTCTGATGACTCTTTTTTTGAGACTTATAACTTGTAGTTGTTAAAAGTGTCAACAAGCATTACTTACTTATGATGCATACATGTATTTCGATTGCATCACCATTTCACAAGCCCTAGAACTGTAGACTTGTATGTCTTTCTAGAGTACTACATCACTCATATATACGTACATATGTATGTATCCTACTTTATTTTACTTTAGGTGGTGTCCAGGGAGGACCTAGGCCTCAACTAACAAGCATCTCAAGCCAGATCTACCTTGCGCTAGCCATCTCCAGTTTTGCAAACGAATTTGGTTGAGGTCCCTTTCCACTTGCGTGTGTCACTTTGGGTGAGGTCCTTCTTTACAGGGTCGTCCCTCCGGGATGAATTCGAAGACTTTCCGGGCCGGAGCTTTTATATCCATTCGCTCTACATATTCTAGTCATCTTAGGCGATAAACTCGAACCCTTCTGACTATGTCATTGTACAGCGATGTCACTGTACAACCGTTATAGTTCGTTGTTGTATCTTATTCTTCATTGCCCATTCAAAACAACTAATGGTGTTTTGATCCACCTTTGATAACGTCCATTGATGAAGAAAGTCTTATATAAAGTCACATTAGTTTCCATGAGAGGGCTTTGCTACTTAATTGTCTTCTTAGTCCAAATAAACAGCGGTTGGCAAGAGTGATTCTTCTGCCCGCTGCGTTCTTCCAATTATGTCAATGTCGTTGGCGTACGCGAATATTTGTACAGACTTTTGAAAGATTTTTCCCTGATTTTACTCGTAGCTTGAGAATTTTGTACAATCATTTCCAGTATAAAGAAATCCCATGACAGCGAGTAACCTTGTCGAAGTCCTTTTCCTAACATCAAAGGCATCGGTGCGTCCTTTCTAACAACGTGCATTCTCCATCGTCATTCTGCATAGAAGGACATGTTTGGTAGGGATGCCAAAACTAGACATGGCTCTAGCTTTTCTTATTAGACAATATCATAGGAAACTTTAAAATCGATGAAAAGATGGAGAGTATCGACTTGAAGCTCCTGGGTTGTTTCTAAAATCTGCCGCAATATCTGATCTATGGTGGACTTCCCTGGCCTAAAATTAGACGGACTAATCACATTGTTGACAAAAGATTTAAGCTGTTCTTATAATATGGCAGATAGGATCTTATACGTGATGTTAAGGAGACTAATACCTCTGTAGTTGACGCAGTTAAGAGGGTCCTCTTTCTCGAGGAATGGGAAAACGGTGCTGAGGTTCAATTCGTCGGGCATACTTTCATCCGACCATATCTTACTCCATATTTGTAAGTATGTATGATGCTCGACAGTTAGATTGTCGTCTCCAGCAGCCTTGTTGGATTTAAGGTTAGATATTGCTGTTTTCACTTCACTTTGGTCTGTTGGACGGAGTTTTGATTGTCGCCTCCGTTCAACAGTCTGCACAAGTGATCTTTCCAAATTCTCAACATCGACTGTGACTCTACTATAATTCCTTGTTCATCCCTATAGGTTTCTGTTCGGGCCTTGCAATCTTGGCATGCATAATATCATTCCTGCTATAACACCTTTCCATTGACCCGATCTCGCATTTTTCAGATTTTTACTTCTTCTTTCTTTTCTTCTGCTTGTAGATGTCGTAGGCTCCTTTCGTCACCGTATGCAGCATCGCTTTATAAGCCTCTTGTTTTGTTGCGTGCGCTTGGCGGCATTTTTCGACAAACCAGTGGTTTCTTTGTTGTGGATGCGCGAAACCTAGCACATCAGAGGCGGCGTTCTTCATGGTTTGCTGACAAAACGCTCATCTGCGCTTAACCTATAACACCTACTGAAGATAATTGATACTCGACTAACTTACGCAATATTTGGAATATGCTTGCGAAAAATCTTCAAAAGTAAGCCGTCGGTGCGCTCTTAAGGCTCATGAGCAACATTGTATGACCGAGACAAAACAAAAGACTAGCTCCATGCAGTTGTGCAGAGCAAACCCAACGAAAGTACAGTCTTATGCGCGAGGATCCAGTCCGTTTATCGTCAGTTCTTTTTGAAAGGTTTCCCACGACGCCATACTATTCGTATCTTCAATGCTGCCCATCGATATCATCGGTCTTCTTCTCATTTCTTCAAATGAGAAGATTATACAGCGAGCGAGTACGAAGTGCTCAGGTAGACAACTACCTGACGCATTGGCTGATATCAAAGGTCGGCATCTGGATAAACCGGGAGCATGGGGAAACGAACTTTTACATGACACATTTTTAATGGGTCATGGCTGCTACAGGGAGTATCTCTTTCAGCGTAAGTATGAAAATATTCCTTATTGCACACGCTGCGATAATGTTTCGGAAAATATGGAATACGTATTTTTCCAAAGACACGACGAAAGCGAGAGAATTATACTGCGGAACAAATTCAGTGAAAGGCCGACTGCAGAAAATATTGTTAGCCATATGATTTGCAATGAGAAAAATTAGACAGCTGTAAGCTATATTAAGTATATATACTCTGGCAGTCTTTTCCTTTTGTAGCCATGGGATGTTCAATTTTCTCACAGTATTTCTTTGCTGTTGTGGTGTTAGAGATATCCGCATACGTACTTTAGCAGCAAGAGGGTAGTGAGTCAATATTAGCTGCTCAGAAGGTACGATCATCGAAAATACTGGAGAAGTGCCTTGCATCGCGACATGATTAATTTGGTTCACAATTAGTTGATCGGGGGAGCGCCGGTCTCATTATGAATATTGAGTTACGGGAATCGTGTACTAGTTACAGTGATGTTTCGCTTCTCCGCAAAGTCGATTAGCCTGAGTCCATTTCTGGAAGTGTTGTCGTGCAGGCTGTGTTTTCCGACTTTGTTTCCTTTTCAATTTTTGCGTTAAAGTTGCCAAGTACAATTTTAACATCATAACGTGGACATTGGTCGAAAGTCCTCTGAAGAAGCTCATAAGGGCAATCTTAGGCCACGTAGTCCTGATGTTTTTTTAATTTTGCATTAATACCTAAAGCTCAAGACTTCTTGCCTAAGTCAGCCTCTAACAAAAAATCCGCATCCAAATAAACGCTTCTGCTCCTTGTAGCAGTCACCGTAGTAGATGTCACAGTTTTTCATCCGCTTTTTGCCAGGCCCATCCCACAGCACTTCTTGGATGGCGGTGATATCTGCTTTACAGCAGTCCAGTGCCTCCGCTAATTGCGCGACTTCACGTGGCCTGTGAAGAAGTCCGAACATTGCACGTGCAAATCCGAAGGTTGTTGTCCTTATTTCGTTTGCGAGGTTCGTCAGCAGAAAATCATCCTTATCCTAGGCTTGCTGTTGCTTCGTAACTAGTATATTTTTTCATGGTAGGACACACACAAAAAAAACTTTGTTCAATTGCATCGGCAGGATCTTGGAAAAATGTCGAAAAAATTAAATATTGAAAATTGCTCAAATTTATCCACAAACATTCTCTAAGAAATGTACTAATAAATAAATTAAACTATAAATAAATTCGTTCAGTTACGCTGGAGATACAGTGCATAAAACATGGAAATGTACTACTTACTGGCTTGATAACCAGTCGCAACCCCAAACCTCAATTTTATTTTTTTCCCTGATGCACTCGGTTTTGGCAGCCACTGACAATAGGTTGGTCATATGTCTGGAAATGCAAGTTGATCGTGATGATCCTGATGATGACATCAGGCAATGATTGGGAATCATAAAAGCAAAACAAAATGCTCTCCAGTTATCTGAACGTAACCCTCGGAGTTTACTGAAACATAATACCACCTGAGTTTCAAACCTCTCAACCTCTACAACAATCTTTCTTTCTCTCTCTCTCTCTCTCTCTCTGTCCTTCCAGCTTACTTAGTGCAATTAATAACTCAATTAATTGCATTGAAGGGATTGCTCCTTAGGCGTAAGTGTTTAAAAAAAAATACTTATTTTTTTGCAAAGATAAATCTATCCACTAGATGGCGCTTATTCGATTAAACAATTCAATCGCAACTACACAGCTCTATTATCCGCTTCTGAAAATATGTATGTGTAGTTGTTGGCAACTGCATGTGCATGTTAATACTTACCCAGGCAAACATTCGCACCCCCTTTCACCCCTGAAAAAAATCAAAGTTTTCAGTAACATTATCTTCTCTAGAATTGGTTGGTATAGATACAGTGCTTTGCAAAAGTATAACCGCACCCTGTAAAAAGCCTTTTCCAGGAAACTCTAAATTAGTAAATCGCCGATATCGCCTTAAATATGGTACTAAGTTCTCTTCGAGTAGCTGGGTGTATTCTGCATTATCCATTTTTGTGGAGGTAAAGGCAACTGAAACCTTACCGCGAGCGCAGAAAGCCCTCCATAACATGCAACTTCCACAGCCGAAGAAAACCTTGGTTCCTTCCATAAATCGTGCCAATATCCATTAAAGCCGTCTGGTCTATCAAGATTAAACTTCTTTTCGTCACTAAAAATAATCTTTAAAAAAAAAAAAATTGTATTAGATTAAGATTTTTCAAATTGAAAAAAAAAAAGAGGAAATGAGCACAATGTTACTTACGGTTTTCCAATTACGATCCATGTTGTTAAGAGCGAATTCCACTCTCTTTTCCTTGTGGACTGCCATCAGACATGGAGCAGGCAACATTTTGCTTCGGACGATTAATCCGCTGCGTTTAAAAGTACGCGAAGCCGTCGAAACCAAAACATCTAAATCGAATTCACACCGAATTTCTGTCAAAGAACGCACCGAATTGGACGAAGCCTTTATTATTCGCCTTTGATCGCGACTTGTAAGCTTCTGTGGACGGTCAGGTCGGATTGCTGTGCAATACAACTCCGGGTCTTGTAAACAATTTCGAATGATACGGTCCGACCTTGATATTTTCTTCGCGATTGCTCTAAAGCCCAAACCATCCTCGCGAAAAGTCAGAATTTTTCCCTTTTCTGCTTCCGTTAAATGCGTACCACGCGGCATTCTTAACTGAATGAAAATTGATTCAGATTAAGGAATTTTTATTATTTAGTCGTTCTACTTACAAATTGGCTTAAAACTAGACTTATTACTATAAATTTAATGTTGGCTCAACAATAGGGCCCCAACGTATATCTACGGGCTAGTTTGCTAATGGCTACTTAATCTATTACATGAATATTTTATATAAGAGAATATATTTGGAAAATTTATTTATTTTTTTGTTAAATAAAGAAAATATATTATTAAGTGGACTATCCCCGGTAATAGGCATTGTCTGCAAGCTGGTAGAACGGTGTTTCTTCGTTGTTCATTATATCTTCAAATCTTGAATCGATGATTGCTCGTGCACTCAGGTATCGGTGGCTTGGATCGATCTGCTGTCGGATGTAGTCTTGTATTTCCTCGTTAGGGTGGGCATCAAGATTTTGCAGGAGTCTACTTGAAAGTTGAATCATATACTGGTCGATTGGGCTCGCGTTCTCGTAAAGAAAAGCCTTAGGGTGGTACTTCCTTGTGATTGGATTTCGCCACAGTCCTGTACAGATTCGAAGGACCTTCCGTCCTTGAATGAATGAAAATTGCAGAGAAATTACAGTTTTTATATCGTGCAGCTATACTTCTGCAAACTAGACAAAACAGTTTTTTATTGTTGGAAATCCCAAAAGAAAATATCGTGGATTTTTTTTGCTCTAATTAGTTGATAATTGATGCCATAAAATAAAAAAAATAATAACGGGCCTGTATCCGTTTAGAGTTTCCTGGAAAAGGCCTTTTACAAGGTGCGGTTATACTTTTGCAAACCACTGTATTATATCCCATGTAGAAAATTCAACAGAAGTCATAAAAAGAAGTTCTTCAACTATTGAATACCACTCACTACTATCTGTTCAATAAAAAAAAAAATGAGAATGAAAACCTGCGCCTTTATGCGTCAACATTCCTTCCTGATGCTTGTTTGGAATTTTCATTTCATTTTATTTTCCATTTGGCACAGAAATGTATCTAGAATTACAAGCTCGCAATAATCGCACAAATATAAAAAAACATAAATTTAAGTGCTACTTTGCATTTTTGGCTGCAGAATTACTTCCACAAACGTTGGCATTTTCATGCGTTTTCAACGTTTTCCATTTTTTTTTTTTCATTTTATTCCCGACGATTTATTGTACTGGCAATCAACTTCAGCTAGGTCATGCCACTCTCTTTCTCTTTTTCACCCAGCAAAGCACTTACATCACCAAGTACTAATAAAATTGTTTATGTTGTACCTTTCGGGCTACGATGATGTCCTGATGCAATGGTTTTCCAAAAAAATGAGAAACAAATCTTTTTTTGCTGACGAAAGAATGTGATTTATATTCCCACTCATTCTCACTCCCCTTTGCTATTTCACATAAAGTTAATGACGGCAACGAACCCTTTAAATGTTTCAAAATCCTTTCACCACTTATACACATTCGGTCAAGGATCGATCCTTTCAATGTGCATCCTTCTGTCGACTGATTAAAGTTTCTCTCCCTCATTTATGTAATTTGATACAGGGCAACGAAAGCATCACGTTTCTAATATCAAGTTGAGTAGTGTATCCCAAGCAATAGCAAGCAGTGAAAGACTTGAATCCTCAACCCAGTGGCGGCGATAGTTTTTCTTTGGGGGAAATTATTTGCAGGTTCTTAATGTTTACACATGTTCCTACTGCTACTCATCTGTGAGTGTTGTGGGAGGCCAAATATGTTGCCAGTAAGAGAGAGTGGAGAGAGGTTTCATCATGGGGTAAAGTACCCTAGAGGCATCATTTCGAATTATGAGAATAGAGATACACATGGCAGAAGGAGGAGTAGGAGCAGTATAAGACACCAGTAGTTTAGCCAAAAGGGATATTTTCCACTTGACGTAGTGGTGTTGTTTACTACTTGTTTTCTTTTTCTTTCTCCTTCTTCCAATCGTACTGATACCAATGTGAATAACGAAATGAGAATGTTTTTCTTTTACCCGAGGAGAAAGTCGAGAACGAAATAATGGTGTTTTTATTTGGATGTCTGGCGTTATAGAATGGTTGTTATATCTATTTTTGGGGCGTTAAATTGTACTTCTTTTAGGTTGAGCATTGATGATTTTACTGGATTATGGATGCGAAAAAAAGAGCTCAGTAAGGACTTTAACTAGGTACTCATGAGCAACCACTACCACCACGAGCTCACCCAAAGATCCTAAATCCAATAAATTCTAGGTTCATTCAGGACTACGAAATAATTCAAGCTTTCACGCACTGGCCGATCTGCTTAAAGTTGTACACTACTTTGTCTAGTTGCGAATTGATGCCTTGTATTTTTAAATTTTTTTTTAGATATCAGTGATGTCTATGAAAAAAGTTATTACAAATGTCTTCAGAATATGTCTCTGAGAGATATCTTCGAGAAATATTTTAGGGCATAACTATTGTAGTAATATATTCAAAAGTTATCGTCAAAAGCAAGTTTTCCTTGGAAAACTTTTTCGAAACATATCTCACAGAGATATCTACTAAAGATGCCTTCTAAAGATACATTGGACAGACTTTTTAGGAATATGTTTTTGAGAGTTAAAGTGAGTTTTGTAATTTGTGTCATATATTTGCAAGAAAATTCACTTTATAACTCAAGAACTAAAGGCCGTCATACCTAAAGATGTCTTCAAAAGAAAGTTAATCGAAATGTCTTTAGGAGACGTGTTCGTAAGGTGTCTTGAAATATGTACCTTACGTTTACGTAAAGTTTTCAAGGGTTATCAGCAAGATAAAATATCTTCTGAAGTGTTTTTCTAATTATGTCTCAGAGAGATATCCCCTAAAGACTAGTTTTCGAGAAATCATAAAGATTTTTTCGGTATCTTTAAATTTATAAACATTCACTTTATGGCGTCAGAATCAAAGGTCGTCTTTTGTCGTAAGAAATTCCGCAAGAATATCAAGACACGATTGAATTCTCAAACTCCTAACCCACCATCTCCAGACATAAATCAATCAACATCCAGTTTGCCCGCCGGCAATAATGAAATATACATTTTCTTCTTATTCTTCCTGTCAGCATTGCAATATCCTGTCTGTCTGGCTGAGGCGTAATCAATAAGTGGCCATACCTCCCTTTTAATGTCCGCTTAAAAGCGCCCATCAATATGGAGGACCATCATAAAAAAAACAACCATCAATCCGTCGATCACATCCGTGAACATCCTGTCGACATTCGGCTGAAAGTTAAGTGAACTCACTTTCTCACTCACATAGGTCCTGGCCCCATGAAACTTGCACTCACTTTTACTTCGGTAAGGTTCCTCCTAACGGTAATATGATGAAAATGACTTCATGTTCATAGCGATAATTGCAATCTAATTACAAGCAATTTCCGGCAGCCAACGAGAACGAGAGATTGAGTGAGTGGTGCTGCACCAGGAAATAACCGTCTGGCGAGAATTTTCTTTTTCTCTGCTACCGAGATAATTTTTGCCACTACCGTAGTCCCGATTTTATTATTCTCGGTAGTCCTTCTTCTTGGCTGGGGGAAAATTATTTTCATTTTCGTTTTATTCCACTGGCGCGCTTATCCTCCCTCTCTCTGACAGCACCCTTTTGTAATTTAAAAAAAATTACTCCTTAGATGCATTTTCTTTTCGGTTGGTTAAAGGATGTTTTATATTCCTGTTTTACCGCACGTCGGAAAAAGGACATTAAAGTCATGTTCGTTAATGTTAATTTTCCTCGCATTTGTTTCATTTTTGTTACTTTACTGCTTTCTTTCTTTGAAGTACTTTCATAAGCTGATACCCTGTTATGTGATGTATTATACTCGAACACAAGCATTGCCAATGGATTGATTCTTATAAGGACGCTATTAAGAGGAGGGAATGGAAGTTAATGATTTTTTTTTAGTTGGATTGAGTTGTAAATGTGCAAACAGACTCCAGGTTTTAATTTATAATTTTGTATACCATATCTGTTGCACTGACTTAATTTAACATAGTTTATTCTGACCATCAACTATTTATCAGGTCCTTAGGGTTACAGTTAAAATGTGGCACTAGACCTGCTCCGCGCCTTCGGCACTATAAC
The DNA here is from genome assembly GCA_963082735.1 of Pocota personata. Classification (NCBI taxonomy): domain Eukaryota; kingdom Metazoa; phylum Arthropoda; class Insecta; order Diptera; family Syrphidae; genus Pocota; species Pocota personata. Next base: position 144,999,176 of record OY720430.1, read on the forward strand.
CAAGTCGATCAGTTCTGTTTTCTGAAGCTGTCTAATTAGGTTAGGTTAGGTTGAGGTGGCTGTCGGCTAAAAGCCAACACACTTAAATCAGTCCATTGTGATAACATATAAATATTAAAAATAATATGCAATTCATAATTAAAAAATTTACAATTCATAGAAGATGGAAAGGAAAGATGTCCTGGAGTGATGCCTGTCTCTTCAAAAGATATCTTCCAGTTTAAATGTCACGAGGAGGTGTCCCTGAGGGATATTCCGAAGAAATTTTTTGCCATAGAGAGTTACCTTCGAAGGATGTCTTCAAGAGATATCTGGTAAAGTGCCTTTCAGTTTTTGAGCAATGTTTACGAAAGATGCACATCGAAAAATGTCTGAGAGATATTTCCATACGGTATCACAGTTTCATGGCTATGAAAACTATGCGAAATATCTGGAAAACACCTCCTCCAAATATTTCTGAGAGAAATGAGTAGCGTCTTCGAAAAGTATCTTCAAGAGATATCTTCGAAAGACATTTTCTAAGAACATATGGTTTATTTAGAGGAAATATTTTTCGGATGGGTGTTTTCTACAGATGCGTACGAAAAATAGTTTTTGAGAGGTGTCTTAGAGGGATGACTATAAAATCATTGTATTGGAAATGTCCCCGAGAGATACGAGTATTTCGAAGAAATGTCTTCCAGAGACATTTCGAAGAATACTTCGTTCAGATGGACAGTATTAAACATATGATCTTCTGCCTGAATATTCTTGAGAAATCAACTTATTCTAAACTCAAATTGCTCTCAAATTGAATGTGAAATTACATTTTCCTCATTCAATCACGGGTTACTGTCTGCTAAGTGGACCAACATTTATAAACCACCTCTCTCCAACATTATTTCTCATCCTTCGTCCTAATCAATGTGCAACTAAAAACAAACCAGATGTGTACACTATCCAATTAATACTAAATGAGATTTCGTTATAAAATTTTTAGTGACACCATGTTAGCACATCACCCATCCATATTCATACTATGTTCCCCTACTGTTAGTGGGAGGGTTGATGATCAAATTACGAGAGAAAATACATCCCATGTTTGATAGAGGAAAAACTAAAACTTGTTATCCCCGATCCCATCACCCAGCAGCCCTTCTCCACTCATACCGAATGAGTGGAAATTATGAAATTATTAAAAATTAATGAGTGCCTGTAATTAGGAATGTTTACCACCCCCTTCCGTTCGAGCACATCACCCCATTTTGTGTAAATTTTCTGTAATGGAGATTGCTTGTGCGGTTGTCCTTTTTTTTGTCCTCTATCGAGGAGGAAAATGCAAAGTTTGACGTGTCCTTTTTAGCTTTACATTATGGGGCCCATGACCCGGCTCTATTTCATGTTTGCAAAGTAGCAGCGCAAAAAACAGTATGCTTAACACTATGTGTGCATACGTTTGTGTGGATGTGCGTTGAAAGTGAGTGCGAGAGTACACATTACTTTGTCATTGAGAGCCTAGATAAACAGGAACAGCTGTAGAGAGGTGCCGCCGTCGCTTCTCGATCTCTGGGAAATGAAGCTAATTAATGAATTCTTAATGAATTTAAAGAAAGTGCATAGGGAGGAGGGTAAAATAGATGAGATACTGTGATGGACTTATGGCGCATATAGACATTGCAATTCACTTATTTTTTGCAGAAGCGTTCAACTTATAATACGAGTAATACCAGCACTTATCCACTCGATACAAGCGTAATTAGTGTATTGCTTTTAGTAGTAGAAGCGGCTGGAAGTACAGTCTAACATCACAAAGCTTGTCAAAATTTGCGGACATACTCTTTCAGTAGAAAGCTTCTGCGGCATTTGACAAGCAACATAGACATATGTTTTGTGGACTATATGAGCTTTGTGCATGTCGTTGATTTACAAAAAAAGATTCTAATTGCTAGGTTAGTTTCACGCATATCGTACATCGAACTAGGAAAAAGTTATGTCACTTCAAATCTCTTCAAGTCAAATTGGGGTCAAAAAAATAAGGAGCCTCAAGGTTTTATATAATTCTATATAATTGCATTATGTCACATATGTATTTAGATAATGTTAAATTCTGTAAGTTATGTATTATGTCAGCATAATTTGATTTTAAAATTATGTCAGGCAACGCTATACACAAACATTATTTTTTCATCTTAAGAGAGGATAGATAAAGTTCGTCAGTGCAAATTGAATCAGTAACTGAGCTCTCCTGAAGTTATTAACGCTTTGCATTTGATTCTTAAACCGTTCCCTTAAGGGAGGAGAAGAAAAGGTTCCTGTTATCCTTAGAATCTCCCGAATCAACTTAAGCTGCACCACATACAACAAGTTAACGACAAGGTAAGATACTTTGTTGGTAAGAAGTTTTCTTAGCATCTTAGCTTCAACGTTTGTTAGAGGTCATGTAACTTCCACCTTGTTGACCCATTCCCTACTTTCCTACTAGAGGGCCTTTCAAAAGCCGTTCCTGAACTTTGATGGCTGATTGTGGTTATGTTTGAAATGACATCGTATTATAATGAAAATTATGGTATCTTCAGCGAAAAAATAATCTTCAGCGACGAAGTGCATTTTTGGCTAATCAAAATTGTTGGATCTGGGACAATACCAATCTACGTATACAACAGTTCTAGGAGCTTCCCTTGCATTCAGAGAAACTTACTCTTTGGTGTGGATTTTGGTCAGGCGGCATTATCGGGGGGATGTTATGGAAATGGATAACATGTGGTTCCAGCAAGAGGGTTCTATGCGCCACAAGCGAATGAAACGATGACGTTACTGAGGGAAAAGTTTCCACGCCACATTATTTCGAGAAGATGTGATGTCAACTGGCTATCACCATCATGTGATTTAACGCCCTTAGATTATTTCTTTTTTATTTGAGCTATGTACGTCAAGTCTTTGGTCAATGCCAACAAGCTAGCAACAATTCACGGCCTAGAGAGTAAAGTCGTTCAAGCCATTGCTGAAATCCAGTTTTTCCTAAAACTCTTTTTTCCATGTGTACAGTATTATAATTTTGTGTTCATGTCAACCGCTTGTTCATGCTACATTCATTTTTTGTTTTCTCTGTATGACTATGATTGTGGTGCGACCCTGTTCTTCTACAATCTTGAGTTAATGAACTAGAATCATGGCTTCATCAAGGAAGTACAAAATCTAAAATCTCAAAAAAAGGACCATATCTTAAACGGCAAAGTATTGAAAATATTTTGAAATCTAGAGCAGAGTTCAAAGTTCTAATAAAACTAATATGTTGAACGGAGCGATGATTTGTAATTTTGATTAATTGTTGAAATACGAAAATTTTTTTTAGATTTTGATTTTTTTTATCTAAGTTAACAGCAGAAGAACCAGAAAAGTATTAAAATTAAAATATTCGATAAATCTTAATTTAGCACCTCAGTTGGCCATCGACCCTCTTTTAGTATTGTCCAAGGCGTGCTAATGGTTACACTACCAGACTGAAATATTTGATATTATCCTTCCGGATAATATCATCGATATACATAATAACCGTCATCATCATCACTTTCGTTCGCAAAGTCGTGCGGTAAATTACAATCGATTACAGTCTGGCGCAAGTATATAATTCAGTCCGTTAGGATGTAAACACGCAATTTAACCGCACAAAAGGAATCAATTACGGACTCCTTAATCAATCCTTATGCGTTTTACCCACAAAACCAAAGTTATTTCAATTAGCACACCCAGGCGATTACTGGAAGTAGTATGTATTTGTACTTGGCACCACAGCTTTCGCCTGTTCATTGAACGCTCCTAATTTTCTATTGAACTCTTTTCACTGGACACCTGCACAACTATATGATAATAAATTCATGACGAATTGACCGTCAACAGTGTAGGTAGTAGTATTTCTTAAACATTCCATGAACAGCCATAATTCATTATGAAAAGGAAATTGCATTCAGGATTATTGTTTCCTTTCCATCATTGTCCTTGTGCCCTTTTTTTTTTTTTAGGGAAATCAATTTGCCACTCTAACGTAATATGACAGTTATTAATAGTGGCACAAGTTTCTGGGAAACTCAAAAGGAAGTCAGTTATTCCGTAAAGCTAAAAACAGCAGGAGCAGGACTTTAGTCAACTTGCCTGCAATTGTTTTGCTTTTGTGTCAATCAAAATGTAACAGGCACACAAAAGTGTGGAGTACAAAGGATTTGTGTGATTGTGTGCACTTTGTTGAACTTCTTGCAGTTAACAACATGTTTTGTGGGTGTTTTGAGGAATGTGATTCGCACTGCTATCTTTGTGAGTGGCAATGGCTCATATGTAAGTGAATGTCTTAAGATTTTCCTCTTTCGATTTCTGTCAGAGACAGGTGAAGTGGAATACATGCTGCGTGAGTAAGGAAGTAGCTGGAGTTTGCAACAGAAGTGTTTGTGTGTGTTGTTTTTTTGTGCAGGGATACCATGAAGAAGTTTTGAGGTATTACCAAAAGTGAAAGCAGCTTACATGTAATTGGATAAGGAGTATATCTTTGAAGTCCTTTTTAAAGATAAATGCCTCATTACCTTCACTGCTGAGTGATTGCAGGGTCTAATAAAATATTCGATTTAGGAATACAAAAAGGGGACGGATTACCTTGTTTATGAAGAACATTAAAGGTATTTAGTGCATTTAGGTTTTCTTAATAGAGAACAAAACAAAAATATACTTTTTCTATAGAAATTTTACTAGAAATTTTACTACTCGAACGTTACAAATTACTATTTCGTTAAGAATTACTGGTTTTAAGACTGTATAGGGCACAACATATTTTCATTCTGATCGATCCTGGACACAGTCTAAGCTACCTAACGTCCGCAGTCGGTTCATTGGTTTTGGGATAATAGGATTTTCGTGACTGGAGTTTTGGTGGCAATATAGTCTTCGGATCTTAGTTTAATACAGTTCTCATAATTCGCAGTTATGTATTTATACACGAAACCAAATACATATTATCTGTTGTGTCCTTCCAATTATTTTTTTGTTTTTTATTCTAATTATTACTCTAAAATCAAAACCAAAGTCGTCCATGGCACAAATATCCTTGTGTCAGTATTCGTCGGATCTTAAAAAGATTGCCGCTAGGGAAGTTAAAATTGATTACAAGGCGAATGCTTTTTACTTGTTGATAGCAGGTATTTAGTTTTGTCCTCACAAAACGCTGCCTAAATATAAATATTTCACTTTAAGATACTTAGCCTACTTCACTTTAAATACAGTCAGGGGTTGACCTGAGCCTAAACCATCAAGATCGATCTTATGCTAGCCGCCTCCAGTTTTGCACAAGAAGTTGACTGAGGTCCCTACTTGTGTGCGGTGCAGGGAAATAACTTCACATGATAATTAACTTCACCTCGAGAGGGAAATAAATACACTTTTATAACATGAAATTATTTCCCACTGACAGTGGGAAATAATTCCACTTCTTTGTGGGAATTAGTTTCACTTTTAATGTGACGTTATTTTCCCACTTAAGGTAGGTAATAATTTGACTTAAATTGAGAATTCAGAACTATTTTATTATCTGATTTACTCTTACATGTGTATCACGGTGCCGTGACGGTGTATTTGGGCCATATTTCAAAGTATGGCCTTATGTCGCTTTGCGAAAGGGTCATAAGGCCATATTTCGAAGCCTTATAACCTTATTATGACTTTATGTCACTTTCAAATGGACCTGATTAGTACAACAAAAACAGAACTCTATGCCGCGTGACCACCTGCATATGAGGCGAAGGCCGTCCGGTGTATGAGTCGAAGAGATGTCTATAGCTTTTTTTAGCGCCACAATTTTTTTTTTCTACAGCCGTTGGCACTTCGAAGACTGATAGCATCCTGTTCTCTGGATACTACTATGGCAGGTGCTCCGAAGATAAATCCGAATGCGATATTTGAGAATTCTACTACTAGCAATAAGTAGTAATTCTTTCTTTATTTTCATAAAAATAGCTAACAATTTCGCCTATGTACTAAGTATGTATAATTCATGTCTACATTCAGTTCAATTAATTAAATAAAATGTAACTAAAAACAATTTTGAAAGAAATATTCGACAATGACTATCGCCGCCTGTAGGTGGTTTGATTTTGATTTCATGGATTAATTTTGCCATTTAATTTAGTGCATATATTTAATTATCATATTAGTCATAGTGAGTGACCCTTGCTAATGCCGTCGACTATTGAAAGTGTCTGTGAAATTCGATGATTATTTTTTAATTAAAAGCCTAGTTCATTTATATTTATTTTTTTAAACTGATACAATACAGTCACTGCTAAGTAGACTACTTGAAAAGGAAAAAAAAGTGCCAATTTAATCGAATAAATTAATATTAATTTTTGCATTTGCACCTTAGTGCTGTTTCTCGCTTTGTTTGTTTTGTTTTTCCCTCCCTTTCATCTTTCATTATTTTTTTTTTCTTTGTATTGAACTTTGCTGGATTCCGCTTTCTTAACTGTTAATATGAATCCCTGCTCCCATTGCACGGAAAGTCTACCCGCTGATGGGGATTTCGTGGTGTGCAAAAGCTGCACCCGTAAACTGTATTACGACTGCACAACAGCACAAGAAAGGTCTTGGAGAAACATGGGTCAGGGTAGAGGAGATGCTTGGAAGTGCCAGTTCTGCCATTCTAGAGAAGTTAAGAAAACTAAGAGCAGAAATGAATGACATTGTTGTGAGTTGTGAGTTCCTCGCAAACAAATACGATGAACTCAATTCCAACATCGCCCAAAACAACAAATTACTGGAAAATTTAACTAAAGAAATTAACGTTTTATGTAGAACAACAAACACTTCAGAACAACATTGAAATTAAAAACATTCCACCAATACATAACAAAAATCTTGTGGATATTGTTAAAAAAATTGGCAAAACAATCAACTACGAAATAAAGGACAACGAAATCTCTGACATTTACAGTACCAAACCGAAAAACACTGAAAAATCATTAATTGTAGTACCGTTCTCGTCACATACTATAATTAAATAGTGTTTTGTCAAAGAAGCACGATCAACTCGTAGAACAAACAACTTCTATGGATGGCGAAAGAGAAACCGAGGCAAGTTAACTGGAGTTACATATCTGCCGGAAGAGTACTAGCGAAAAAGAACGAGAGTACTAATGCGGTTCCAATAATGACAGTTGAGGACGTAAGTCTCACAACTTGTATTTAATGACATGTTTGCGTTTGCTATGCTTAGACGAACGACTAACTGACCATACAAATGGAGAAACAGAAACGATATCGTAATAGATTTGGATTATAGGGTAATACACGGTTTTAGCGGTGATAATTTTAATGATTTTAAGAATACGAATTTTAGTAGCTTATGGTTCAATATAAGATCAATGCGCAAACATTGGAATACATTTTGCGAAAATAATAGTTCTTGTAGAAATTAATATTCAAAATGAGGAAAATTATAAATATTCTTTATATGGATTTTTAATATTCTTTAAGAATAATATTCTTTATATGTGTTGAAACTCTTTAACTCTCTTAAATACTCTTTCTCTTTCTTTCAGTCTAATATTTTATAAATGAACATGAATTGTAACTTAGTTAGTCTTTCCGTGGCTTTTCACCCGATCAGTCGATTGAGCCTTGACTTTTTTTCTTTTGTTGTAATCTATGTACCTTAGACTGAATTTCTGAATTAAAGATAATTGAATTGTGCGGTTTTCGTTTTATTGAACGGCGGGTTTTTTTTACATTTGGTGCCGAAACCCGGGAACGAAGACTGTGGCAATAATGGAGGTGGTTACACGTGGTGCCTTCAGGGCACAACTAACTAAAGTCATAAAGGCTGCGAATGAACATTTAAATTCGGAAGACTCTCAAATTAGCGACAAAAATTTAGAACGCTTCGACGTAATTGAAGAGGAGTTGGTTACACTTATTGATCGCCTGACCGCTGTTCATGTAAGTGTTAAAACGGCAGATCAGCAAATCCTCGACAAGGAGCTTATAAAGTCCAGCGAGCGGGAGAAAGAATCTGAAAAGATAGCTGAATACGATGATACAGCTGTTTCGACGCTCGCGCGATTAAAATTTCGTTTGCAGAAATTGCGTAGAAATCAGCAACAGCCAATTAGTAATCCAATAGAATCTGAATCTCCTAAAAGCAACACGAAGCTCCCAAAACTACAACTGAAAACATTTGATGGAGAAATGCGAGATTGGATTCCATTTTGGGATCAGTTCGACGGCGCTGTTAATCAAAACGAGAAATTGTCAACGGTAGAAAAATTTCAATATCTGGAAGGAGCATTGCGTGGTGAAGCAAAAAAGGTAATAGCTGGATTCACAGCATCGACGGCATGCTACGATGCAGCTGTGGCTTTGTTGAAAGAGCAGTACGGCGATACAGAGAAATTGGTTGATGGCCACATGCAGAAACTAATTACACTCCGCCCCATAACTGCAAAAACTGATGTTGTTGGACTACGAAACTTATATAACACCATTGCAACCTCTGTTCGTTCGCTAACTGCACTGCATATACCATCTCAGCAATATGACGTAATGCTCAAATCAATACTGCTACGTTGCTTGCCAGTCGAACTTCGAGTGGATTACCATAGGGCAAAAGAAGGAGACGAAAGCGCATCGGCAGACATATCGGACGACGCACAAACGCAATCCCAGTCACAGGGTTCTCTTTATGGCATAAATGATCAGCATATAAAGAGTATCATGCACTTCTTGAAAAGAGAGGTTGAAGCATTGGAAAGGAGTAAAGTTGCTCCCCTTCACACCAACACAAAGGTAATGACATCATCGCCAACGACAGCTGCGAGCCTAGTACGAGTAAATGCAGCAGACGAATGTGTATTTTGTCACTCTTTAAAACACATGACAAAAGATTGCGACGAAATTAAGTCCCTGCAGGAGAAACGAGAAATTCTTCGAAAAACAAACCGTTGCTTTCGCTGTGCGAAAATAGGGCATTCGTCAAGAAAGTGCAGAAGCTTACGGTTTCTTAAATGTGCGAAGTGCGGAGGCAACCATTTATCGTCACTGTGTGAACCAGCACAATAAAAAACGAACTCAACCGCTAGTATGGTAGTGCCGACAGAAATGTGTGCACCCAAGTGCGACAAAGAAAGCGAAGGGTTTAATATGTGCGTTCACAGTTCTTATACAAATGTTTTTTTGAAAACGGCACGTTGCATTGCTATGGGGAAAAATAACAATAATAGTTTGATTCGCGTTGTGATCGACGGTGGCAGCCAACAAAGTTATGTGCGGGAAAGTGTAGCGAGAAAACTGAATCTCTTATCTTGCAGCGAAAAAGTGCGCATATCAGTGATCCCCTTTGGCTCAAAGAAAAAATCGCCAATGCAAACATATGAAAAGGTTAAAATAAAATTAAAGAGCCAGTATGATGAGCGGTGTGCATTGTTAGAGGCGATAGTAGTGCCAGAGATTTGTGTGGACGTTTTGCAAGCACCGGATTCTTTGTGTCCCTCATTTCAAAATCTTAAACTTGCGGATACCATGTACGTTGACCTCCCATTGGAAGATGGATTAAGCATGCTGATAGGGTCCGACTTTTACTGGGCCGTCGTCACCGGGAAACAGCGAAGAATCACCCCTCGTCTCAGAGGAATAGAGACAGTCTTCGGATGGGCGCTTCAGGGTTTCCATTCAACCGCCGATACTATTAGCAGTGAAAATATTACGACAGTTGTTGGAAATGTGTTGAGCACGATGGGTGCTAGTGAGTCGGATCTGTCTGCACTGTGGTCTCTCGAGTCTATTGGCATACGAGGCGAAGAGGCTGAAAAGCAAAATGTTACGGAGAAGCTGACATCCCAATGCATAGTCAAAAAAGGAGATCGTTATGAAGCCACCTTACCGTGGAAGGATCCTGAGGCGATATTTGGTAGCAACCGGAATCAGGCAGTTATTCGACTAAATTCGCTTATTCATCGCCTATCTAGAGATCCAGTAAAGCTGAAGGAATACGATGCCGGCATTAAACAACTAATCGTCGATGGTGTAGCAGAACCAGTACAGGATTTTTCGGAAGTAGTCGTCAAGAGGGTCATTTACCTACCGCATCGTCCTGTTTATAAGGAAGAGAGTACGACAACAAAATTGCGGATAGTTTTTGACGCCTCCAGTCGGACTGATGCCATCCCATCATTGAACGATCAGTTAATTACGGGCACAAACCTATTGCCAGACATGTTAAAGACGTTACTCAACTTTCGGCTTGGACGGATCGGCATCGTTGCAGACATTGAGAAAGCATTTTTGCAGATAATGCTTAATGAAGGCGATCGAGATTCACACCGCTTTCTTTGGACCTCTTCTCTCGATACAGGAAATAGACAGCGCGATTATCAAGAGTTTCGGATGACAAGAGTGACGTTCGGTGTGAATTGTAGCCCCTTTCTTCTTACGGGGACAATACGACATCATTTGGCCGAAGAAAAGCAAAGGTTTCCTGAAACTTGCGCTATCCTTGCAGACAGCTTCTATATGGACGATTTGGTTTTCAGCGTGGACTCTGACGATAAAGGAAAACAAATCTATCGAGAAGCTTCGGAGATCATGGCAGCTGCATCAATGTGTTTAAGGAAGTGGCACTCAAATAGCCGTGCAGTTCGTGATGCAACTGGCGTGGAGATGTTCCCAACGTGTCAAAAAGTGTTGGGCTTAAACTGGATGGTTTTCAGCGATGAGTTGGCGGTGCAACTAGCGTCTGTTCAACTTTTTTTGGAGGCAAACCTGTCTAGAGGAAGCAAAAGGAATGTTCTGTCGGCTATGGCGCGTGTCTACGATCCGCTGGGAATAGTTAGTCCCACTGTCGTGAAGTTGAAGATTCTGTTTCAATCAACGTGGAGAAGGAAGCTGGCCTGGGATGAGGTTTTGCCGCCTGATTTGTTACTGGAGTGGAACGATTGCGTCCAAAACATTCTTCAACTAAAAGATATGTCAATTATGAGATCTGCTTTGTCGTCATCGTCTTGTCGAATCCAGTGCCACATTTTTGCGGATGCCAGTCTGAAGGCATATGGTGCAGCGGCTTATATTCGGGCTATCGATTCATCTGGTGTTGTTGCGGTTTCATTCCTTTGTGCTAAAAGCCGAATCGCACCATTGAGAGTGGATGGAGTGGAGGAGCTTACTCTTCCGAAACTGGAGCTGACGGCAGCTTTAATTGCGGCCAGACTATGTTCGTACTTGAAACAGACCATTAAAATTTCTGTTGAAAGGTACCTGCTGTGGACGGACTCCAAAATTACGCTAAGCTGGATCTATGGGCAAATGCAGCGCTGGAAGCCGTACGTTCAGAGCAGAGTAGTGGAAATCCGTCGATACACATCAATTTACGATTGGAACCACTGCTCTGGTAAAGACAATCCGGCGGATCTTATAACAAGAGGCATATCTGGAGAAAAACTCAGATCGTCGGAGCTGTGGGCGCAAGGACCAAAGTGGCTTGGTGATGCTTCTTTCGAATACCAACAGCCGAACGGAGAGCTCAAGCTAACAACAACAATGCTAGTGGAGACCGATGTCCAAGAACCTCAGACGAATATTCCGATCCTGTGCTGTGATGATTTCAGTAGCTGGTCAAGGTTATTGCGGGTGACTAGTTGGGTACTGCGATTTCTCAAACACTGCAGGACAAAGCAGAGGTCTTCTCACTGTTTTTTGACGGAAGCGGAGCTCAAAGAAGCTGAGCGTTATTGGCTCAGGTATGTTCAGTCGATTTATTTTTCTAATGATATTCAATGCTTGCAGAGAAATACTTCATTGATGCCTTCATCTAAAATCATCGAGTTCCATCCCTTTTTGGAAGACGGTCTGTTGAGGCTTGGAGGAAGGCTTCAGTTGCTTGATGATTCGTTTGATGTCATACATCCCATTATTTTGCCTTCCAATCATCACATTGTTTCCCTCATCATCGATGACTTTCACCTGAGCACTATTCATGGAGGAGTTAATAGTGTCCTTTCCAAAGTAAGGGAACGCTTCTGGGTGATCAAAGGCCGTCAGCTTGTTAAACGACGAGTCAGGAGCTGCATTACGTGCAGGAAATTATTTGGCCAACCCGCTTCGCAACCATTTGCTCCGTTGCCGACTCAGCGAATCACACTAACTAGACCATTCGACAACGTGGGCATCGATATCGCTGGCACATTATACTACCTGGCTCCTGGAGGCACATCAATGTGTAAGGCATACATTCTAATTTTTACGTGTGCCGCCATCCGAGCTATTCATTTAGAGTTGACGTCTAGCGTGTCAACTGACAGTTCCATTATGGCGCTAAGGCGTTTTATGGCCAGGCGAGGTGTTCCTTCAGTAATCTTCTCAGACAATGCAAAAACCTTTCGACGAGCCTCCTTAGAACTGAAAGGAGCTGAAGGTGTCTTTGAAGGAGAAGCCTTGCAAGGATTTCTTTCTCAGAAAAGAATAAAATAGGAATTCATCGTTGAACGAGCACCCTGGTGGGGTGGCTTCTGGGAGAGGTTAATCAGAACTGTCAAAAATACCCTTAAGACAGTTATTGGTAAGGCAAAACTTATTTCGATCAGCTTCGTACTATTCTAGCTGAAGCAGAAGCGATGGCCAACGACAGACCGTTAACGTATGTCTCCAGCGAACCGATGGATTTGACGCCGCTCACACCAGCAAGGTTCTTATGTGGAAGCCCCCAATCAGCAAACACATCCAAGGTGAATGAGGTTGACGATTCTAATCTGAGGGAGCTGTGGAAACACCGTATGAAATACACCGCAAAGTTGGCGAGGCGCTGGCGTTGTGAATACTTGCAACTTTTGAGATCATTCCATTGCTCCAAGGACAAAACATCAATCCAGCTCAAACAAGGAGATATAGTTCTTCTTTTTGACCAAGCAACTCCTCGTGTGCACTGGAAAATGGTCGCAATTGAGAAAGCATATGAAGGCCGAGATGGAAAGGTGCGTTATTGTGAAGTGCGATGCGCGGATGGGCGCTTATTCCGATGACCAGTTCAGCTCCTATACCCACTGGAGCTGTCGATTCATCCCGGGCCGGAGGATGTTGAAACTCTTTAACTCTCTTAAATACTCTTTCCCTTTCTTTCAGTCTAATATTTTATAAATGAACATGAATTGTAACTTAGTTAGTCTTTCCGTGGCTTTTCACCCGATCAGTCGATTGAGCCTTGACTTTTTTTCTTTTGTTGTAATCTATGTACCTTAGACTGAATTTCTGAATTAAAGATAATTGAATTGTGCGGTTTTCGTTTTATTGAACGGCGGGTTTTTTTTTACAATATGGATTTTAATTTCTTAATGGGTATGAGCTCAGAGGTGGTGGTATTGTATTGTTCATTAAGAATGAGCTTAAATATGAGCGCATAAATGTTAAAAGTATTGTATGTCTTACGAATGTCTTCGAGAAAAATTCTAGAAGGCGAAAAAATAAAATATATACATAGATGAAATATATAGACTACCAAATCTAAGCAGAAAAGGATTTATTAAAGAAATGGTACATACATATACTTGAACAGCTAGATAAAAAAAGGGATATCTTGATATTGGGAGATAGCAATATTGATATTCGGCAATCTGAACGAAATGACATAAAAGAAATATTTAGAAATGTTAGCTGCACACGTTTTGATGAATGTGATCCAGGATAACACGAGAGTCGATCCCAAAAGAAGGACATCGACATTGATACAGCACATTGTGGTAAGCATGATAGATAGACAAATGTTATCTTCAGTGATCGAAAAGTTTTATATACATATAAATAAAAAAATACAGTTCATTTACTAAGTTTTTGCTTAAACATTTTTTCTTAATTTCTTAATATTTGTAAGTATAGATTTAATAAATGTTTTAAGTTATGTTACGTCGAAAGACATATTTTAAGCATTAGGTTTAACCTAGAGCGCCCGCATAGGGCCATTAAGTTAGTATATAACATAGTTAAGTTAGTTAAGCTAGTTTTAAGCATTTTTTGTGTCTAGCTATTAAGAGTTCATGAATTCCAAAAATAAAAATGCATTAAAAACGAACGAAACCACGTGGAGTGTGAGTTGCAATATATGGTGTGGACACATATTTTGTTATACAAAAATTGGTTATGGATAGAATTTGGGTTTTCGTTTTTATCAGTGTGTGTTTGCATTAATTTGAAATAAGAAAGTCAAAAGAGAGAGCATTTTTGTAGGTTGTCCCACTTTGAGTGTGAGTGACTGTATATATTTAAATACTTTTTCCCAATTATTCGATTTAATATATCAATAATATTATATGTTAACCGGGCTTGGCCGAAGTACCTACATATGAATTCCCTTAGGATAGCGCATATTCCTAGTAAATGTTGTAAGGTTTCTATTTTACCTAAATTGCACATTGAACAGAGCTTTGATACATTTTTCAAATTTATTTTCATTCAGTTTTGTATTATAAGGCCTTAAATATCCATATGTATACCGTAAGTGTGAGAAAAAGTTGCTATCTTTTATTCCCGTTTCTAACGTTATAGCCTACGTTGGAGTAAATGGGGGTAGTTTTAAAATTAGTTTAGTTCTCATCCACATAAGGAACACTTTATGGTATTTCGATATTTGGGAAATGATTCAGATGTTTATTTGACTTACAATAATAACGGTTTAATTTATTAAAAAGATGCCGATTGAAGTTCGGCTGCAACTGATCCTACAGTCGTTATGTTATTTACTTTGGTGGTTTGGCAATTCAAGAAATTATTGCAGTCAGCACGATGGAAGCGGAGTACATATGTCAAGGCGCGAAGGAAGTCGTATTCCAGCGAAATTTGCTTCCGGAATTGGGTTTTGTGCAATATACGAATGAAACAACGATCATGAATTGTGACAACCAGGCAGCTAGTTTTCTTGCACATAAAAGAAGGAAACATATTGATATTATGTATCACTATTTAAAAAAAATGTACACAATGTGTAATTTCAATTAATTATATATGTACCAAACAATGATAACAATGTACATTTTCCTAGAAATTCTTTAATAATTATTATTAATTCTTAATTGTGAATTGTACTTGAAATGAAGATTGTACGATTCATTATAATTGGCAACCCTAGTTCTCATTTTACTTTTGTCTCTGTTTTTTTTGCACAAATCGTTTATATATTGTTACTCGTATGTAAAAAAAATGCTTCTTCATTTTTCCCCAATGTGTTCACATGCAAAATAGCTTTTCACTACGCTAGGTTTTTGCCCAGCAAACAAGTAGCCTGTGACAAGTTTCTTTCTCCAACTTTTATTTTTACTAGCTTAGCAACTAAGCGAAGCTTTGAGATTAAACTGACGCTTTTGATCCAGTTGCTCGTTATCTCCCTAAGCTTGGGTTGGGTTTTTGCATTATACATTTCACCACCAATTTAAACCAATTGATTTTATTTGTAAGAACATCAGTAGGGAGGACATTGAAAAATTAACCGAGATTTTCAAACAACAAAAAAGTAAAAAGCAGTAGGGAATAGAAATAAACATATAAGACCCAGTAACACCTTAAACCAATGCGCGGAAACAAATAGACTATAAAATAACTAATAGAATAAATCAAGTATTAAGTTGTAATACTTGTTAATAATGTTTTTGGAGACGAAAAACAAATAGGTGGAGGAGGTGTTATGTAATAAAATGCTTCTTCATTTTCTCCCAATGTGTTCACACACAAAATAGCTTTACGATACACCGCATCAATCACGCTTGGTGATTAAACTGACGCTTTTGATCCAGTTATCTCCCTAAGCTTGGGTTAAGTTTTTGCAACTTTAATTTTGGCTAGTTCAGTTCAGTTTTTATTTCTGTCGTCGCAAACTAACCGTTTTATATAAAGTCGTTCTTATTCGATAAGTATTTAAATTGTAATAATGTTTAACTAATAAAACGAATCCTATTAACTAACCGAATGAGTTTTATAGTGTTTGACTAAAACACATATAATTATATACTTTTAACCCCTATACAATACATATAATCAAATAAGCATATTTACAGTTGAATAAAGATACATATAATTATCACGAGAAGTCAAGTTCTGTGTTCTATTTGTTTGCTCCGCTACCAGTCTTGTAAAAAATTTGTTAACCTAAGATTTTGACCGGAAAAGTTTTTGCTCTTAGAACCGTTTTTAAAATATTCGACATTTACGAGTATTATTTTGTTTCATTCTCTTGTAACGATGTACAGCAATATTATTTCCTCAATTCACCGCAGTTTTTGGGTAGATGAATCCGCTCCCTCGTCGATGCATAGAGCTGGTAAATGAGAATTTATTGATGGTATGGCTACATACCGCAAATCTTATCGCAATATTTATTTTTTAAATTGTTTTTGACGATGTATCGTTTCCTGCTCTAAGAGAGTGTGTTGGCTTTTGTAACAATTTGATTTGAACATATAGAATGCCGGAAAAGTGGGAAAAAGGTGACGAATATCAAACTCCCAAAGAAAGGTAATTTGATTGAGTGCAAAAACTGGAGATTTGTTTGCAGTTGCCAAATTGATAGCTCGGATTCAACACATTGATTCAACTCTCAACGTCTAGGAATCAAGTTTCCACTCACGATCCTCTTCCATTGACCACATTAATATCTTGCGGATCGTGATAGAGCAATGCATCGGTTATAAGCAGGGTTCGGGTTTTGTTGACCTAAAAAAGTAAAAAAAAGGCAAAACAAAACACTTAAAAAGGCAAAAAAAGGCATTTATAAAAAAATAAGGAAAAGGAACGTAAACATTTAATTATAGTAGCATTGAACTACCAAGATTTTTTTGAAATTTTCTGGTAATAATCTTCTCCGGTTGTCTCTTAGAAGCGCTTTGAAGGAGCTAAATGACCTTTCTACTTCAGCAGGAACAAGTGGAGCCCATTTAAAGCTTTCAACATTATCTACATCAATGTTTTCTGGAAGTTTGAAATCTACGTCGCCGTTTAATACAGAATTTATCTGCACACACAGCTTGCATCGTCTTCAAGAACGCGAACGATTTTTTTGATCCGAGCAAAATAATTTGTATAATATGTTGCTGTCTCTAGCCGAGTACCCCAGCGAGTTAACACCTGATGTAATGTAAATTCAACAATTTAAATTCAAATTTAATTTTAAACAAACTTACGGGTTGAGGCGGTAGCGGCCATTCAGGTTCCATCTCGTTAAAAACAGTAATCCGGGATGGACTTTTTAAAAATATTTTTTTCATGTTAGATACGAAAGCGTCAACTTTTGAGTAGTGACTGCGTATTCTTTCACAGACTCTATGTGCACCGTGAGCAACGCAAGTTACGTGAACCATTTTCGAATACAACATTTGCAGTGATTTGCCACTTTTTTTCAAATACGGTGCAGCGTCTGTTACGAACAACAAAACTTTCTCTCGCTTAAGTTCATCTGGCCACAGCAACCGCATTGAATCGTCGAAAAGCTGGGCAATGGTTGTTGAGTTTACTCTCTCCAGAACTTCGGCCGTTAACAGGTACCCTCGACCATATGCTCGCAAAGGCCCAACAATTACATTTGTTACACAGCGCCCTGCTTTGTCTGTCGTTTCATCGATGGATACAAAAATATTTTCATCACCAACTTCAGCTTCAGATTTTGTGGAGCACTTCGAGGTAGCAATCTCCGACGTAATTTTTTCTTAGTCTCTATAAAAGTCTGGAACTCTGGACGATTGATTTTATACAACGGTATGTCAGATGCTAACAACATTTTTGTCATGTCGTCGTAAAATAAATTTTTTTCAGTTCCAGTGACGAAAGATGTAATTGTTTGAGTTTTTGTTTTTTTCTTTAAAGTCACTGCTTGCTGTTGCTTTGATCTTTTGATATGCTGTTCAATAAAATATTTTTTTTCATGGTTGACTTTTATACTACACAATTTGCATAACAGCACTTTTCCGTCAGATGAAAAATAATTTGGTCCAAATTTCAATACAAAATTTTTCAATTTTGTTTCCTCTTTGAAAGCCGTTTTAGGCATATTAGCACTTTAATTGATTTTTTCTAGTTATTTTTATATAAAAAACACTCCGAGATATTAAGTACCAACTACGTAAAGAAGCGCACTTCGAGTTAATGAGTTTTGTATACAAACAAGAAATAACAGAGTTATGCACACAATAACGTCTGCGGTCACACACAAGTGAAAACCGTCCGTGGTCCTGTGCTTCCATGTTGACTCGCCCCACAGACTAGACGTTTTAAATTTTAATGCGTTTCGGAATGTAGTTATGCGTATTACGTAGTGTGAGGAAGAAACATGTTTGCGCAGATATAAAATAAAACTACACGTTTTATAACTTTAATTAAAATAAATCACCCCATTTTTTTAATTTTCAAATCTTTTATTTTTCCTCTATGAGACAATTTAACATTGGTATGCAGTGGTCAGCTTGCACAAAAAGACTAACTAATGAAGGCGACTGTACCAAATATCACTGATAGTAACTGAATTCAATTATCGAGTTTGTTCTCTCATTAAGTTTTTACAGTTTAATACAAATGTCATTTAAGTTGTTTGTTCAACTGGAATGAATTATGTACAGAATGGTGCATTTGGCACTAGAGTGACCAGCTGTTATAACTTATATTTACGTGCATACATACGAGCATTTTTCTACAATTTTTAGCGAACAAACTTTGAGAAAAAGCAAAATGGGCAAAAAAGGCAGAAAAAGGCAATAACGGAAAAAAGACAATAATGGTATAAAAAGGCAAAATAAAATACATATATTTGGAATCAGGAGGACATGAAACGTGTTTGTGTAAAGTCGATACTATCTTCCGATTAAGCAAAAAAAAAAAAAAGAGGCAAAGTTAGCAAAATCCTTTCCCTGGTTATAAGTATCTCCTTCATATGATTTTTATAGACTTCGAAAGGCTTTCTACACCTTGAACCGAGATTTTATATGGTATGCCTTGCACATTTTAGCTATACCCGACAAACTTAAATCTATTATAAGGGCATGCTACATACGAGGGTATTTATGTCATGCATGACACAACCTCAAAGTGTCAAAAAACTTGATGCTAAATGCTCCACGTTTTTGAGAACAGTTCCTATGGGGGAAGGGTCCTTCGTTGAACTTTCTTTATAAATCCAACGATGAAAAGAAGTAGTTACGTACCCCTTATGAATAAATATTAGAAAAATCAGGATGTCATAGTTCTGTTCTTTGTCCTCGCCTCTACTCACAAAAGAACTTCAATGAATTAGGATAAGGGGTAAGATAATTTCATCTAAAATTAGAATAAAATAAATTTTCAATTCTGTGTTCATTTTGAGATTATATAGGAGTCTGAAATTTCGAAATTTTTAGTCTCAAATTCAAAAAAAGGTACATGAATTCTTCTCAACTGAAAATCTCGAAGGCAGTTTTAGATTTAACGCCTGAAAATTGTTTTATTTTACTTATCGGCCCATATTGCAAATATCCGCATGATCTAATGTTAAGCCACCCATTGTTCAATTACCATACTGCAATCATGTATCAACAACATTTCTCTCTATCAAGCATCTGCACGCTTCACATTCCACCCTATATGTCGCCCCTAGGAGCCTCTCCGTACAACCCCTCTAATTAAAGATCCATTAGGTAGTCACGAGTCACAATTCCCAACTATGCAAGGATAATAAATCTCCTTGAAGGTATATTAAACCACTTCATGATGTACGTCACCACAAATTCGCACTCCATAACCCAAGTGTGTAGCAAATGCGAATGTAGCTACTACTCTAGAATACATTCCTTCGCCCAAGAAACCCTCCTATCAATGCTGAGATCTACGACCCCATGTGCATTGCATGTAACGCACAAAATTATGCGGCAGGAAGCCACCAAGTCCACTAGCATCGAGTTCATCAATCACCAACTTTGAGTCAGGTGAAATTCTCTCTCGGGGAAGCGCACACAGGAAGCAAGTAAATCGACGAAGGAAAAGGAATTAGGACAAGAAGCATGCCCCAAGTATTATATATATACGCACGATGCAGGTAAAGACGATGGTAATTATGTAAGGAGTGGTAGGTTGGATAACATGTGAATTGCGTGATTGTGTTTTTTGTTTAGTTTTTGTCGGAATCCTTTTTGCATAATTTCAGTAGTACTATTTTGTTTCCACTTCCTTGCCACTAATCTCTGGTACAGGGTGGGTGGCGATGATACCAGTAGTTTAAGTAGAGGAAAACTTAATTTTCTTGTCCATCAAACTCTCTGATGATGGCGAGTGCTGAAGCGGAGGAGGCATAACGCTCAAGGATCAAAATCCTGTTGATTTGGATTTGTAACGCCTCTGTATTTAATCTTTGAAATTAATTCCACAATCATTTTCTTGGTGAAAGAGAGAGAGAGAGAGAAGGATTTTTCGCTTTTTTCTCTTGTTCTGGTTTATCCTCTTTACCTGTCCTTTATGATATAACTTTTATGGAAATCGGACACACACAGCAAAATAGCAACCTTTGCTGCACACTGCACTGCACTTTACGCATCAACTCTATATGATGCTTAAAAGAGAAGTCGTGTTCAGTGTATAGTTGGATTTCATTTTTAATACCCTGAAGTACGAGTATAATACATTTTGGTTGGGGGATACAGCACTTTTATTACAAGGGATTACCCTTTCCAGTCCTTAAGTATTTTTAACTCTGAATATACGCTGGTTAATGTTAAAAATGAGATTAACAATGCTAAGCGTTGTTAAGCCGATTACGGAGGCTGATTCCATGTAATTAAGTGACAAACCGGGGGTGGCATAATTTACAATAAGTAGAGATACCGAGATCCAGTAATGAGTGGTGTGGAGTAGGAGGCAGCCTATTTTTGAGCGAAATTAGGTGTAAAATGTGATTTAGATTAACGACTGGTGATGAGAATGAGAGATATCTCATCAGATGTATGTACATACAACTCGGGATGTATGTGGTTAAGCTGTTGCCCATGACACGGGTTAATTGGATAAGTTATTATAATTACATTCCAAGTGCTTAGATGATGGAATATTATACATTTAAGGATTAATTCCTGCTATCTAAAGGAAGATAAATGTTTCAGATATTTATTTTATAAACTAATCCCAATTTTCGTGGTGGAGCGTTTATGCAGTAATTTTGAACTTCGAAGAGAAATTTTATTTTCTTAGGTTCCAGCTGACCCCGTCCTGTCCCATATGTAACTTTGCATTACTGTAGGAGTCAAATAATGAAACACGCCGGATTTTATTGAAATGCTTTTATTTTTATTTAAATTATTACTAGCTGCGTTGCAATGCAGTGTAATGCCCGAGCCGAAAGAAGTGTGCCGAAGAAGTGAAGTCGATGCTTTTAGTTGATGCTATCGCGTACTTCTGGTCATCTAGGGATGTACGTGATGGAAAGTGCTGAGTCGACTTTGTGTATATGATTTCAGTGCACATGCTGGATGTTTGCTCCACATTCCTGATCATGGTGTGGAGATCATCTTCGGTGCCAAGTTCTTGGTATTTGCTGATCTTAGCAAATACTATTGGTGTTCGGTACAGTGAGACTGTACAGAGTATTATTACGTATCACTTAGGACGTTCCATTAATTCCAACATGTTGTGCACCTCTTTGATTATATACTGGTTTACAAATTTAGAAGAATGTAAAGAAAAATGCAATTTCAAATGAAATGGCTGTAAAATGCCACAGCTGTGGGGGCACGACAATTTGTTTTTTCTTTTGGCCGTCAATTTAAGGAAAACAAAAAAACAGAAACGCGCACACAATGTCTGTACCGCCAACGCTAATATCTGTACCATTTTTGCTGCAGAAAGAGTGTGATCAGGCCGTTTGTTAGAAATGTTGAATTTTGAGCTTAGAATTGCTGATATGTTAGATCCTGCATCGATAAGAAAAATGAGTGAAATGATAGGATTTTTCACGACTAGGCGACATTGAGATAAATATTCGTTGCTGTCATCAGTCGTTTGATGACAAATGATTTCCTTGCGTTTGACCTAAATTGTCTGTGAAACCAGCATACATGGTTTCAATGCTGGAATATTTGGCTCATCGTCTACTGCTGAAGTTCTGCATTTAGACTTTGAACGATTCTGTGAACGACTTTGCAAATCACTCCGTTAATTGCTTCGATATCGAAAACTTTATTGTTGAGCTTTGAAATCAGTCGCTTGATTTCAGAAAATATGGCTTGGAGTTCTTTGTTTTGACGGGAGAGCTCTTTCGTTGTTGTTTCGTTTGGAAATCGTGGATACTTGGGAGTATTGTTGTTGGTATACCTCTTGTATGTCATCTTAAAAGAGGTGTGATCTTGGTTTTACCCCTGGCCTTTATCGACACTTGAACGACGATAGTAATCGACGAAGCCAAAGTTCTCGCATGATCGGTTATCATTTCAGATAGTCCAACTAAAGACTTGACCGTCTATAAAATTCTGAGGGCTTACGATCCCCCATTTCTTCATTAACAGCAAAACCTCGATGCAACTGCTTTCACTCATTGAGTGCCTATCTATAAGTGCTTTCGAATTAAAAATATATTATCGCGAATTTTAACTAATGGGAAAACAGTGTAAATCCATCCCGCGTATTTATAAAAGCAATTCAAATATTTGACTATATGCTCCGTCTCCAATTCCCAATATTAATTAATATGTATTCTAACTCAACCCTAAATAAACTCAAAAAAAGAAAAAAATCTAACCAAAGCAATAAACCACCTAAATCTCACGCACTGATCTTTGTTATCGCTTGTGGCGATAGTATTAGCTGACTTCTTAAGTTAGTTAGTTCTTAAATTAGGCGCATGTAATAAATATATGGTAAAACCAAAAACGTTATTTTTAAGGTTTTTAACCCCCCTTTTCACTTCTTAGAGTTCGAATTTCTCTAAATCGCTTCTTATTCCTTGTCTAGGGCTTAAAGGGGTCATCAGGCAAAGTTGCAGAATTCTAGATCTAAGGGCTTCGGAGCTGCAGTTATGTCAATCAGTGGATTTTACCTTTTTTGTATGAGGGTCGTTTGAAAAGTTTTGATCATAAAGAGAAAAAAATATTTGTTCGCTCAAATGCATTTCACAACATAATCTCCTTTTTAGTTCGATATACTTTTTCCAGTGATTCTATTGAATGGACCAACGATGCTCCAACTACTTTAATCCTCCCAAATAGTAGTTGATGTCTTCTCGTTCGATGAAAATCTCTTTACGCCAAGCCAAACCTTGAAATGATACAGCGAGAAGTCGCAAGGACCGAGATCTGGTGAACACGGTGGATCTAGCACGGTGGTCTAGCACACAACGCGCAGACGGCTTCTCATACTCAATTCTTCATGTAAAATATGATGGTACCTTCGATATTAGCACAGTCTTTGCTATCTCTCTGAATTTGACTCGATGGTCATTCAGCATCATTAGATCATCAGATATTATCGGCGGCATCCAACAGTTGTTGGCCATCCCAAACGATCATCTTTAACCAAGCGGGTACGACCACGTTTAAATTAGCTACCTATCTTTTCACATTGGTAAACAGCGTCCAAACAGGCTTTAATTTGCATAGGTGTATTGCTTTTTGAATAAAGCATTTTATTACGGCACAATATTTATATATTTTTAAAATTTTCGAATAAAACACTAATATAGACTGATACTCGTACAAACTACTGCAACAACAACTGTCTGGCAAAAATGGCCAGACATGTGCATAATGTAGATGTCTTTTCCCGAAATCATAAAGTCGACTCGATTTCCATGACTTGATCGTAAAAGTTGTCGCTCTTCCTCGACTTTGCCAGGAAGCCCTTTTGAAATTCAGAGCCAAATAGCTTAACTTCTATTGACGTTCAGTATTTTCGAGATATGTTTTAATCCTTTTCAAAGCTGCGAATGTTCGTTAGCCCAAGTTTCGAAAGCTTATAAACTTGTGCAAACCTTAAAGAGATATTTTTCGATTCTAACCAGAATAAGACATCGTATGGCGCAATTATTTTTAAATTCATTTTAAAAAATTTGGCATCTAAGATTCTCGCTGGTAGGCTGAAATGCGGTTACTCACTTTTCAATCGGCTGTATTAAAAAATTTCTATTAAATAGATCTTTCTGAAATTTAATTATTCCTACGTCTATTAAAGTCTATTAAAATACTTTTGATCTTCTACTTTTTCTCATTAAAAATGCGTGTTCTTCTAATCAAATAATTAATTTTAGCTGAGAAAACATTTCTTCAGCTCATCTTACATTTTTCTGGCTAATAATTTGCTTTTTCTTCCGATTTTGTTTTTAGTTTTCTGCTGGTCAAACAACTGTTGAATTGTTAATAAAATAATTAAATTTTGCTTATCAAAAACCCTTTATCGCTGATCGATTGAATTTATTTCTATGTCCTTTGATTGACTACCTCAAAGTACTCATTCCATTCCCACTTCAAAAAATGTAACTTCGGTCCGTATTCTTAAAACTAAGGATATCCAAGGTTACTAAACAGCATTCTCCCCGTTCTCTATAACTTTGTTCTTAAGCACCTACCTGTATTCACTTGCACCTATAAGAGCAAGTATTGGTTTGATGAAAGTTGTCGATCTCGAGATTTTGATCAAGCTTGATATTACTATGATAGAGAAACTAAAAAAAAAAGAAGAAGTGGGTCAATTCTGTCTGTCTGTACGCACGACTGCTGTCTAAACGGATCGACGGATTTTCTTCAAACTTCATCTCTGAGGTCTATGGGGTGACAATTCGTGGCGAAATCGGAATTTTCGTTCTAATCCCAAAATTAATGGCTCTTTATTAAGCCTGATTTTGAAAAAAAAATCGCTTTTCTAGAAAACGTCTCTAACGATTGTGATTAAATTAAAGGACCATGCTGGATATATGCTATTAGATGGCATACCAAGCTTATGCATAAAGAGTGGGTTCTTAGAAATTGGTTATTTCTCGGCTATGGCTCAATCGATTTTGTTCGAAATTAATATTTAAACAACCTTTAATATATGCAAGGTCATGGCATATAAAGTTTTAAAAAATTGTAATTTTTTTTTTAATTTTAACGGATTTAAAGAACAAAGTCTGTTTCAAATCTGTGTTTCTTCAGATGAACAACATATAGGTGCAAGTACTGGTTGTTTCCGTTTTCGACATATTTAGTTGTCTAGATTTAAACGACTCAGCAGGATAGGGAAGTGACTTTTGATGGACAATTTTTCGATACTTAGTCCATTTAGTAAAATTGTAAAATTGTCTTCCTTTCAACAAAAATTACCTTTACTTTACCTCGATTTTAAAATTTACTTCAAACTTTTTTTTCCAAAAAAGTCTTTTCCTAGGAGACCTTTTATATTGTTGGCGTAACATCCTCATGAAGTTTTGGCTACGATGTAGTTGACAGTGTATTTGCTTGTGATCTGAACTGTACAGGTTCGTTCCCAAGCGGAGAACAGCAACCAGTAGCCACCCGGTTATAAAAGAGAAACGCATAAAATCTAAGTTTCTCCAACCACTAGAACAAAAAGGAGTTTCTGCCAATAAACCAAACAACGAGTTTGAATGCTCCGGGATTTGGAACTTCTTCCTTTTGTTCAAAACTGCAGGTGGGAAATAACTTTAAGTGTCATGTCATTAGAAACATCTGGTTTAAGCTGGATCAGAAGCGCTCAAGCAGTTTGGTTTTGCTAAGAAGCTCTCTCAACTCTCCATCTGTGTAGATTTCTTTACCAGAAAAATAATTGCTTTCCGATCTTACTTCTACTACGACATCTTTGAGCTGGCAAACTCGGACATCAGGAGTTTCCATCGCTAGGTGTTTCTGCCAAAGGCATAGTGCAGTGGACTACAAAACTGTAACTTCCTACTTAGGTTGCTTACGATATTTTTGTGAATTTGTGTTTAAATGCTACTTTCTACTATCACATATAAATGAAGCTTAAGTAGTATTAAACCTAATCTATTTCATGATTCGTTTGAGAACCGGGATGACTATTGGTTAGAAAACTGCTAACTGTTAGAATCAGTGTTTATGCCCGTGGCTCAACAACTGATTTAAAGCCAATTGCTTTACTTCTGTGGAACAATTGCATAAATAGCTTCCCACTCTTTATGCAACTGAACTGTGAAGGGTTGATCCATGCCTGACTAATCCATCAACTTGCTCTTTTAACTCTACATATGTTACTATGACCTGGCCATAACAACATTAAGCTGATCTGTTATGGCTTTGATAGTGGTCTGACTATCGTTGGGTCGTATTTACCTAAATGTCTCAGAGGGCCTGCGGGTTAGTAGTAGTCTGGAATGGAATACACGACCTAGAAGTCCAGCACCCAAATTTGTTGAGTCTGTACACATTGCACCATTCGATGCTCTTATGCTCTTTATTCTCATATTTGAAAACGAAATTTCAAAAGAACAGTTCGTTGCCTATGCCGCTTATCTATGGAACTCACTACTTGAACGGCTTCAGCAGTTTCAGTAGGGCCGTTACACGTAATTTTTGGGTGCTAAACACTACACAATAATTGAATTTATTTTATTACTTACTGGGGTGAAATTTCAAGATAGGGAAGCCGAAAAAAGTTTAAGTAAAGTATTTTATTCAAGACTTGCCATTTTGGTGCTTATTCGAAAGACAGACTTAAGATATGCAATCCAAGCCACCTTTGTTATGCTTTAAGTCATTGGAATTTGCGTAGACAATGAGCTCATCGCATAAAAAAAGTGGCTTCGAAAGAAGCCATTCTGGGCAAAGTAATCTATATAAGTTATTGATAACTCGGAGCGTTGTTAAATATAAAAAATTTAGCAATTACAATTATGTCTACCTACTTGTACTCTAAAGCTATCCTACGATTCTCTTTTATGAATTCTGGTAAAACTCTTTCATAAAAATCTGAGTTATTTTTAATTTCTAAAAGAAGGTGCTTTTCGATAGATAAAAGTGCCAGGTCTGAGAGTCTTTCTTCTTTTTGGGAATTTCTTAAGTGAGTGTGGACTCTTTTTAAAGTCGAAAAAGATCTTTCGACAGAGGCCACAGTCAAAGGCAGGGTTAAAAAGATTTCATACAATGTTAGAGTTTGAGAAAAAGTGTCTCCAAGCATTTCCGTATTAAAATGCTTGTAAAGTTGAAAACATCAAGCTTTTTAAGTGAAGGGGTAGTGTTTAAGCTTTGAGTTATTTTTTTAAAGTAGTAAAATTAAAAATGCCAGGAAATAGGGTAATTAAAGAAGATATTTTGTTATCCGGCATTGAATTAGAAAAATATTCATATTTTGATTTGTTTAATCAATCAAAGAAAATATATGAACTAAATGAACTATACCTATTCTTAATCTGACTTGTAACATTATCTATAATTCTGAGCAGTCACTTACGCTCTCATAGATTGAGTCAAATGAGTTTAAAAACTCAGAATGAATCCATGACTCAAAACCCTCGATCTCTTGCTTCACAAGCTCTGTGTCAGTTTGTTTATTTTGAACTAAACTAAAAAGAACATCTATTTTTGCAAATCTGACCGAAGTAACATGCAATAAAAAATGGAATTCTTTGTCCTGCAGTTTGTACCACAAACTTTCGAACATATCCAGAGTATCGTTATCCCATTCTCCTGGTTCACATAAAATCTGTTCAAAAGTTTTTATAATATCTTCTCTGCAATTGAATAAGACGTTCACTATACGCGAATGATATTGCCATCGAATCTCCGATACCCCGGGCAGATTGGTTCTTTTAAATGATTTATTAAAAAACCTAACGATACTACTAACAATGCCAAAAAATAATTTCAACTCAGGAATGGTTTCTAATGATTTAGATAACACTAGATTCAGAACATGGGTATAACAGGGAATAAAAATAGCCATTGGGCATATATTCTTATTTGGACTCCACCATGTCCACCGGACATTACGGCCGCACCATCGTAGGACTGACCTATTAACTTTTCTTTACAGTTAAAACTATCTAAGACATTTATAATTTCATCGCACAAAATAGCCGTGTTTCGACCGACACGCACGTCAAAGAAACCTAGAAATCCTTCTTGTATTCTATTTTCTATTAAATAACGCACTACAATACTAAGCTGTTCTCTGTGGCTCTAGGAGAATTAGAAAAAAAAGACTAGGAAAACAAAACTGCCAGTCAGCCATGGATTCGTTTTGTAAAAAGACTCATGAAAATGTCTCTGCTACACATCCTTTCTCGTATATTCAATTTTCATTCATGGTGTCGAGCGACCTAGTTCTATAACTTTTTTTTTTGCAAAAAAGAAAGCTTACTGAACTCGTAGGTTTCTTTTAGAAGAAAATCAGTTAAACAACACTCAAAATTAGCTAGAGACATCTTGTTTAAGAATAATGGGAATGTTCAATGGGGCACCTCTGAGTAGATTTATAATTACTTACTTGGTATATATCTAATAATCCAAATTTTCAATAAATAATCCAAATTTTCAATAAATCACGCACAATTACGCAACCGATTTGCAACTGTCATTTCAAATTTCCAAAAAAAAAAGTACCCAACAAGTAAGATAAACCTCAAACGCCGTTCGAACCACTACATCACCCAAATTACAACAAAAAAAAAAAACTCCGTCAAACTAAAACCTTTCTCCTCCAAGAATGTTCATCTACAAAAGCCGAGAAATCCCGGGTTATTTTCCTTATAAGCGAATGTATGTTAGACAAAAAAATCGCAAATAAACTTCTACTGTAAGGAAAGGAATGGATTTGAAAGTTCGTACTCTGAAGAAAATGAAAATAAGCCGGAAAATGAACGGCTTTTCAAAAAAATTCATTGCACGCTTTTGTTTTGAAAAAGAAGTTGTCTCTCGCTAGCGGAGTTCATACTTTTTCGGCTATGTGTACGAGTTTGTGTATGAGTAAAAACGAATAAACAACCGAAGTGGTCACAGCATTTCATCTTCGAGCGTGTATAAAGTTATGATTTATGAATGAAAAATGGTTAGATGAACAAATATGTGAATGTGATGGTGGGCAAGTGGCAAAATAAAAATTGTTGATATTTGAAAAGGGAATCGGCTTGTATGGACGCTACGCCCTGTTACTTATTGATTTCTCCTTTGAATCAATGTTTTATTTTCATTATTTTCGCATTTTATTTTTATTTTATTTTGTACGCGTCATTTTAGTAGATTTTCTTTAACTTCTTTAAAATTCTGCAATAATTTATGAATTACTTTTATAACCAACAATATTGTGTTAATATTGCTATAAGTGTGCACTTAAAAGGCATACGTACGAGTATGATATGAACAAATACATAGATCAGAAGGTATACGTATAAGGTGTAAGAGCACACTTAGCACGTCTGTCGATGACCGCAGGATGCCGGTGGTAGCAATTGTTGCCGTTCTCTCAACCCTTTTTAATTAATTACTACGGCTGTGCACATTTACAAATACAGTCACACGTTGGTTTCCAAAGGCTCCATTGAATCCTACCCATGCTTTCTTAACCCATTGTTCTATATCCAATTAAACTTTTATTGGGCGATTACTAGAGTAGTTGTCCGTTCAACCGGTGAGGAAAAAGCCAGGATTTTTGGTTCGCTAAGTAAAGAACATAAGTACTATTTTTTTTCGATAAACAGTGACATTTAATTTAATTTAATTTAAAGTTAGAAGTTGAATTATGACGATAAGGCCTTCTTCTTTTGATAATCTTCTCTTAAGGCAGGCAAACCTATAACGGTCGGAAGGAGCCCTGAGATGCCTGTTGATTGTCCGTTGGTTTTGCACTTGAATAGTTCTAAATTCAAAGCTTCTAGGTATATGTCCGTGGAGTGAATTTCGAAGTTTAATAGTTCTAGTTTGCGTTGTTACAAAGTGTACATGAAGGTGATGGGCCGTAACGCCTTGAAAATGGATCATTTGAAACAGAAGATAAATTTGGAAAGATCATTCTCCAAACCATTTGATCTTTCAATAACCATTAATGGAACTTCCTATGTTTCTAGCTATAGACTTGAAGTCTGTTTTGTCTTCTACCACTTATACCGCTTTAACTCTTTAGCAGTGTGACGAAAATTAATGAGTGAACAAGACAATTCAATCTATAACACCCTTCAAAATTCGAAATCTCTGGGCCCCTGGCTACTTGTCTGGTGTTAATAATGTGTAAGTTACCAATCAGTCTTAGTCATTTTGGTGAATTTGATGTGATCTTAGTTTTTTCTTTTTTTATTATTACGACCAATTTTCCATTATGAGCTTCGGGGTCTGAAAATCTACTGATCTTCCGGATATCTTACATATTTCGTCAAAGCATACAGACGTGCGCTTCCTCTACAATTTGCCCATGTATTGTATATATATATAATAAAAAAAAAACTGTATATTGTTTTTTGATCTATTGACTATAATGTTAAAGCTTTATTTTGAAGATCTTAATCCTTAAATCCCTAAATTTAGATTCTGAATGGTGACTGACACGCCAACTTTTTGGAAGCGTGTTCTTAAAAAAAAAGCAAGAATATATGTACTTTTTTTATATATAAAGGGTGGTTAAGATTTAAGGGCCGATGTTGATTTTGAATAAAACACAAATTATTTAGGAAATTACTGTCATTTCTTTTTATTATGATAATATTGGTATGGTTCAATTATGTATGGAACAAAATATTGGCCAAATGGCCGCTGCGACCTCGGCGGCACACCTCCATCCGATGGTCCAAATTTTCGATGACGCTGAGGCATAATTGAGGTTCTATGCCGTTAATGTGCCGAATTATCTCATCCTTTAGCTCTTGAATTGTTGCTGGCTTATCGACGTACACCTTTTCTTTCAAATAACCCCAAAGAAAGAAGTCCAACGGTGTCAAATCACATGATCTTGGCGGCCAATTGTCATCGCCACCACGTGAGATAACACGGCCATTGAATTTGTCGCGCAAAAGAGCCATTGTTTTGTTAGCTGTGTGGCAAAAGGCACCATCCTGTTGAAACCATATATCGTCCACATCCATATCTTCTAATTCGGGCCATAAAAAGTTCGTTATCATCTCACGATAGCAAACACCATTCACAGTAACTGCCTGACCGGCCTCATTTTGGAAAAAATACGGCCCGATGATGCCGCCAGCCCATAAACCGCACCAAACAGTCACTCTTTGTGGGTGCATTGGTTTTTCGACAATCACTCTTGGATTATCATTCGCCCAAATGCGGCAATTCTGCTTATTGACGAATCCACTGAGGTGAAAATGTGCCTCATCACTGAAGATGATTTTCTTCGAAAATTGATCATCCACTGTTGCCATTTCTTGCCACCATTGTGACCATTGACGACGCTTGAAATGGTCAAGAGGCTTAAGTTCTTGAGTCAATTGCACCTTGTAAGCGCGTAAATGCGAGTCGTCATCAACGACGAGCGTGAGAGGTGCAATTGTTGGGCACGACGACGAGTTGAGGTGGACGGCTCTTCAGCCACACTATCGCGAACCGCAGCAATATTTTCTGCAGTACGAGCTGTACGAGCATGCACTGGTGTTTTCACATCTCCTACAGACCCGGTTTGCACAAATTTTTGCACGATTTTTCCGATTGTACGCACATTTGGACGATTAAATTGACCGAAAGAATCACGAAATGCACGATATGCATTTTGATTTGAACGCCCATTTTCATAATAAGCCTGAATAACTTTAACGCGTTCTCGATTGTGTATCTTTCCATGGTTCAAATTGAGTTAGTCTGAAATTGAGAAATGTCAAATGAAATGCAGAAAAAAACTTGGCGTTTAGGTGTGGTTCACATTCAACATCGGCCCTTAAAATTTAACCACCCTTTATATATATATTCACGAATATTTTTTTATATATTGTATATTTTGAAGATCTTATCTTAATTCTTAAATTCGTGCTGTAAACGGCTACTACCACCATTTGTTTTAATAATGGTTTTATCTTTTAAAAATGGAAGAAATGGTCTCTAAGTAGCAAGTTATCGCTGTGTATTTATAATGGTTGAGTTGAAATGACTTTCATATTTTTTGATCCCGCTATAAACCCATCGTGGTCTACAATAGTAATCCGCTCTATTTTTTCACTTCCTTTGACAGGAAATATTAAAAATTCGTTGCCAGCCTACAAGTCCCATCCAAACAGACACACAATATTGCCTAAGCGATTGCAAGTCCTACAGACCGAATGCGAATGCATTAATTTTCCTAGCGAATGGTAAATGGCGAACACACGGCTTCCGAAGTGGCGGTTGCCCATTAATTTCGCTCGGAAATTCCTCATAGATTTTCCACAACCTAGTGTATTGTATATCATTTCCTTAAAAGGGTTCACCTTCCGGTCTGTTTCGTTGCCCTTCCTCTGCTGCCATAGATTGGTTTTTTTTTTTTTTAAAGCGTCCCTCTATTATCCCGTGTTATTAAAGTAAGTGAACTACTACCGTGCTGCTGCGTCGAAATGTAATTCCAAACCCATTCCACCACCATCAGTACACAGCACCATCAGTAGTAACATAGCATTCATTGAAATGGGAATTGTGTGTAATATTTCAAAAAGCAAGGCCAAAGGATACAACCACACACCACCCGCATGGTGTCCTGCAACGTACCTGGCTGTGAATTTGAAATCTCCAAGCTCACCAGCAGAGTGTACATGGCGGGTAATCTTGTCTTTCAAAACTAGTGAAAGGTAGGTAGGTAAGTCGGCTGGAAAATGATGGAATGATGGATTTTCCTCATTCCTTTGTACGGCCAACCTGATCTTGGGCAATGGGTAAGAATGCTGATGGAGGGAAAATTTCAGCCAAACCAATTTGAAGGGTTTCTCAGTAGAGACAGTCTTGTGGAGATGATGATGATGTTAGTGCAAATTGGACAACATGCCAAAGAGGGAATAATAACACTGTCATAGTATTGGGATAGTATGATATACCTGCAACACTGTCTGAAGTTTAAAATTCCTCGTTGAGGAGGTGGTACATTCTGAACAGGTCCTGGCTTCATTTTAACTAGCAATTATCAAATTGACGCGCAATCTGAAGAGGATGGTTGACTCTGGCATTGCACTGCAGTTGAATATAGCCTCTACAGTTTAATGCTGGGTGTAGAATGAATGGAGCTTTCATGGTTGGATATGAAGTGATTCGAAAGGGAATATGCTCTCTTCGGTTTTAACGTGGTCAATGGTTGCGTTTTGAGAATAATTTTATACATATTATACATCTGTCCAGTGATTTTGCATTATCTACGTCCGGCCAAAATCCGTATCGTGGATAGGCGGACTAAAAAGAGAAAGTCTGAAGTCTCCATATTTCCATTGTAGTTCAAATTCAACTCAACTTATGTAGATAGTTTGTTTGATTTTGTTTTTGTTTCCTGTCTTCTAATGTTATTATTGAATGTTATATTGAATGAATATTGTTTTGTAGCCCTAAGTTCCGAAATCTTTATCATTTGAATTCATAAGTCAGCTTTCAAGGTAAGGCACATTGTACATCAAGGCATGTCACATAGAGCCGTACTATTCCCTATGCTGTGAAGCCTCATCTTGAACGAACTTCTAAGAATAGAGAATGCAGGTTGCAAAATTCCATTGCAAGGGGATAATGGGACATTGATATCGCAGTAACATTTGCAATTGGATCTTATTAAGCTTATTTTGTTGACTGTCATCAACCCGGTAAAAAAAGAGCTAGTTCACAAGTGAAATTTCAAACATCAATACACGCTAAAGGCTGAAAGCTGTTCATCATTATGTAATAACCTCTAGAGATGACGTAGAAAAATGAATCATAGTTCACTAAAATGCTACAGATCACACCCTTTGAATTAACGTACAAGCTCTTACTGAGGGTTAACTTTGTTCCGCTTAGCGTTTATCACCCTGATAAGAACTCCAGGCAGTTGGTAGATTAATAAGTAGGCTAACTGATATATTTATGTTGCCTTAAAGTGCCGAAGATTGACATATGCTAACCACGGCATCCGGACTACAATCAGATTTTTAATTTTTTTTTTCTCTGAGAGGGTGATCTTCTAAAGACACCATAAGGCCCGACTGCATGTGCTTCTGGTAGTGTGAGATTTTTACTCACTAAAAACACCACACTTCAAGATTAATACTACAACTAAGCTGACGCTTATCCAGCAGTTTTATTTTCGCTTACGAGACTTGTGATGTTCGTATGTAATTTAAAAAAGAATGTTGCACTTTAGGCAGGTTAAATTCCAATGAAAGTTCCTACGGTTTTCATGACCGGCATGTACTATGACGCGAGGTCAAAAGGTTTTGTCCTTTGCAGACGACGAATTGAATTGTTCGCGTCAAGTAGTTGAATGACGGTACGGTTACAATGGCCGTGAACACGATCTTTGTGTTTACGAGCAAAATTTGTTATCTCTTCGGCGACGCTGGGAATTCCCAGGTCCCGATGACTATCTTCGTTACGTACGTACCACGGTGCGCTAACGATCGTTCTAAGAACTTTATTTTCAAAAGTTTGTAGGATGCTATTGGCTTTAGCACTTCGAATGTTTTCCGAGTAGCCAGTACATTTGTCGGTAATTGTTTTCGAGCTCGTCGCGTTTCTTTTTTTCGTGCGTCATTCCTAGATATTTTGCTTCGTTCGCGTACGGTATTTGAGCCAAGTTTAAATATAATTTGTTCACTTTTTTGTAGGTAAAGTTGGTGGCGCTTGCATTTGAGGTTTCCGGATGCCTTTTAGCGCTTTCCAAGTGAATTTCTCTTTCAGCGGAGAGATTTTTAAGGTAGGTCGCTATCTTATTGCTTTTAAATTCCCGAATACTATCTCTAAGGCGATTGCAT
This sequence comes from Pocota personata, assembly GCA_963082735.1. Classification (NCBI taxonomy): domain Eukaryota; kingdom Metazoa; phylum Arthropoda; class Insecta; order Diptera; family Syrphidae; genus Pocota; species Pocota personata. The sequence continues at coordinate 145,033,995 of OY720430.1, forward strand.
AATCGGTTAAGGATCTTTTGCGGTGCACGAGTGATTTGCCATTTCTTTTGTGCTTTTCTTTTCTCCTTCATCAGTTCAATGATTTCTCTGGGATACTTATCGTTGCAGTTAATCTTATAACTTCTCGAAGTAGTGTTTCTCCATGCCGCTCTTTGGATTGCTTCCACGAAACGATCAACTCGTCTTCCAGTACACAAGGTGTTTTAAGTGATACATTTAAGGCGATATTTGTTTCACAATCATTTCTAAGGCCCTCCCAATTTGTTCTATTGCTAGTAAGTTTTGGAGGTCCTTCTTTCTTGATCAACGCTTCACCAAGTAATGAAATTAGAAGAAGAGAGATCAAAACTTTCTTCGACTGTAATAAACTTCTCCTAAATGCCTTTTGAAACGAAAAAATCTATAAGATCGGGAATTTTTTGTGAGTCTGTTTGGCAATAGGTGGGTTTTCCGGTCGAATAAACACAACAATGGAACTCATTTGCCACTTCTTAGATAATTTTTCCTTTAGAAGATGTACATCTTGAAGCCCAGAAGGTGTGCTTCGCGTTAAAATCTCCATCAATAAGGAAGTTTGAACCAAGGGCATTGAAGACATGAAAGTAGTCGTCTTTTTCGAGTAGTAAACAGACGCTATATTGTAGCTCAAGTATTATTTTTAACCCTTACCGCGCACAACTGAAGTATTTCCACCTCTATATTTATATCGACCGAGTGTTCGATGTTAGTTTTAATGGATAAGGACGAACCGCCCCGCGCTCTATCAGAAGTATGATAGGCGTGATAACCAGCGTAGCCTCTTATCTTTATTTGCGATTCCCTTGTTAGATGGGTTCATTAGAAAAATTTCTAATTCGTTAGATTTTTGTAAGAGTCCGTTTGCATTCCATGTTATAATTTTAAGCAAAGAGTCCATATCTACTTAGATTTAAGATATAAGGTTAGCCGTACAAAAGCTTTCGATGTTACGGAGTCGTTCGAGAATTTGTTTGTTCATTTCACATTGTTCCTCGAACTTAGCGTAAATGTAGTTCAGAATTTCTTTCAACGGATCAGAGGGTGGCCCGTCGTTTCTTTTGGTTGCTTTAACTGCAGCCTGAGAATACGTCAGGAAACTGGGATTCCTTGGTTTTTCCGAGGTTATTTTTCGTTCATTCTTTTTAGTGGACGGCTTCGATATACGTTTAATCGGCTTAGAAGGCTGATTGACTGGTTTAAGTGCCTGCACTGCTGATTAGAGCGTCCTTTCAGTCGGCTCAGGAGTCTGTACAACTGGCTTACGAGCCCGCTCAGTCTGCTTAACAACACGCTCTACCGACTTATGAGCCCGATCGACTGATTTCGTTCCCCGCACAGTCGGCGTTGTAGATTTTCTCCGTCACATCTGCAATTCCTTTGCGACCTCGCAGCCGCGATAATTTGCTGGGTGCCTTCCTTTGCAGTTAACGCAAGTTGCTTTTTCATTTTTGCTCAATCTGCAATTTTCAGAAGTGTGTTTTCCAGCTGACTTAACGAAGCGCAGCTTATTCCGACAGTACGCCTGCGTATGATTCAATCAGATATAGAAATCTTTAGCACGTTTGTTTTGCCTGAAGAAAGATTCACGATTTTAAAGTGAAATATAACTCAATACAAGCTTCAAATCTTAAAGCCGCCTGATGCAAAACCAATAAATCGACGTGCGACATGCGCTTGCCAATGCCGACCTTCTGACTTAAAGCCATAACACTCTTTATGTTGGTTCGGGTAAGTTGGGAGGGCATTCAAGCAAACCATTTTTACTGAAATGAAATAAGGAGGCATCAAACTAAAAATCAGTCAACCAATACGTACTTTCACTCTTCTCTCCTGCGAGTGTAACAAATCGAGACATCAATCACTGTCTTACAACGGCTACGCCACTATTTCGGAGTATATATAAATTCCACAAATAACACCCTAATGGAGATCCGACAACAGTTTACCCTAGGAAACTGCTGCTACTTCTTCGATGATTCTTCCTGTTCTATTAAATGTACGGTTCCGAGTGGTACAAACAAGAAAGCTGAGCAAATATTATACTCTTTCTAAATCAAAAATCAATTTCTGGTGTTCACTAGTGGCAGATTTCTTAATCATGTTTCCTACAATTTCTTGACTTAAAGCAGCGGTCGCCTTTTCATTTTCACCGATCCCTATGTGTCCCTTTCTTTACCCTTTTGAATTGCACATACGAGGGTGGGTCAATAAGTCCCAGAAAATTAACACAAATTGTGTCGTCACCATAAATTTAATTTTTTTTTATCAAGAATCATCGTTCAAAAGAACGCACCCAAATTTTCAGGCAGATCTGGCAAATAGTTTTGTTGTGGCAGCCATTTTATATAGACGCCTACTAGCATTTTCGTCAAAATGGAAAAAAGTGAATTTCGAGTGCTCATTAAACACTATTTTTTGCGAGAAAAAACTATCACACAAACCAAACAAAAGCTTGACAAATATTATGGGGACTCTTCACCATCAATTGGAACCATTCACCACTGGTTTACCCAATTTCGGTGCGGTCGTTCAAGCACAAGTGACGCCGAATGTTCTGGTTGCCCAATTAAGGTCACCACACCAGAAATGGTCGACAAAATCCATGGTTTGATAATGGACTATCGGCGAGTGAAAGTGCGCGAGCTTGAAAAGGCCGCAGGCTTATCACATGGCACGGTGATTTCGATTTTACATAAATGCTCACAATCGACAACAAACGCATTCGTTTGACAACTTCAAAGCTGTGTTTGGCGATGTTCCACCAAAATTCGGCTGAGTTTTTGCGCCGTTTCGTAACCGTGGATGAGACCTGGATTCACCACAATACACCAGAAACCAAGGAACAGTCAAAACAATGGACTTCTCCTGATGAATCGAAGCCGAAGACAGTTTTGTGGGATGCGCGCGGTATTATTCACATCGATTACCTTGAAAAGGGTAAAACGATCACCGGCTCATATTACGCAGAGCTACTGGATCGATTCCAAACCGATTTGAAGCAAAAACGGCCGCATTTGGTGAAGAAAAGTTCTTCTTCATCACCGGCGCACAAGTCCGCAGTCGCAATGGCAAAATTGCATGAGTTAGGTTACGGACTCCTCCCTCATCCAGCATATTTCTCAGATTTAGCCCCTGCGACTATTTCTTGTTTCCAAACATGAAGAAATGGCTCGGAGGTAAGAGATTTGGGTCGAATGAAGAAGTCATCGCTGAAATAAACGCTTATTTTGAGGGGCTCGAGAAATCGTATTATTTGGAGGGCATCAACAAATTGGAGAAACGTTGGATGAAGTGTTTCAAAGGAGACTATGTTGAAAAATAAACTATTTTTATACCGAAAAGAGTGTTCCTTATTCAATTTTTCAGGGACTTATTGACCCACCCTCGTACGTCGAGTAACTGCACACAGTCCATTGACAGTGATGTAATAATTGCCATATTGTTTGTTTGATTGCCCAGTGGTATTACGATATTTGTTTGTGGCACCACAACTAATAGCGACGCCCCAAGACTGACACAATTTGATCCAAATCGGTTAAATTGCTTTGAAGTTATGAATAGGCTTTGATACGAAAATTCTACCACCTGAGATGAAGAAACTGCTAGTTTTGGACCGTCAAAGTGGATTAACATTTCAAAAACTGGCACAAAAATATGGATTGTCAATTTCTGGGGTAAGGAGATCTCCCTTAACTTTGAAAAATGAGGGACAGTTACCAGTTTCAAGTGTTCTTGCGGAAGGAAGCGAAAGACCGCAGCAACCAAAGACCAACGAATCAAAACTGAGGCCAGGAAAAACTCATTTTCTCCTGTAAGGGTATTAAATAAGATTAACAATTAAGTATAACATTAAGAACAGTACAAAGGTGACTCCAAAAAAGCGGATTATATAACTTTTTTGCGAAGAAAAGCCTAGGTATGCTTCATACAGTTAACATCCGAAAACGCCTAGCCTTCGCAAAAAAAGTATTTATTAAAGCCGCAAATATTCTGGCGAAGTATAATTTGGTGCGATGAGTCCAAATTTGAGCTAAAAAATCCCAATACCAGAAAGCAAGTTTGGTGCAGACCCTCTGAAAGATTGAGACAAAGGTGCATGCAGAAAGCTGGAGGCTCAGGAGGAGGCTCAGTAATGGTCTGGGGTTGTTTCTCCTTTAGCGGAGTTGGAAATCTGGTCAAAATCGATACCAAAATGACGGGTTCAACTTACGTTAACAATATCAGAGAAAATTTAGCTTCTTCTGCCTCTAGAATGTCCTTGGAAAGTTATATTTTTCAACACCATAACGACCCAAAGCATATTAGCAAAGCAACTAAAAAGTTGTTTAGACAAAAAAAAATGTTGATGTATTGGACTAGCCACCTTAATCACTAGACTTTAACCCAATTGAGCAGTTTTGGTCCATTTTGGATGAGAAGATTCCATTACATAAGCGTCGAAACTTACCCCCTCTTTTTGGGAAAGTCTTCAAAATGAATGGGAGACATTTTCAGGCGACACGCTGAAAAATCTGGTACCCAGCATGCCCAAGCGTCTTGCGGCAGTAAGTTCTTTAAGTTCTTTTCATTTTGAAAGCTGAATTTTCAACATTTGATGCGTTTTTATTACTTTTTCAAATTTGCACTTCTTTCATTAATTTTCTCTTCTGTAAATATTGGGTTATATCATATTTTTTTTGGTTGAGTTTTGCAAATAAGCTAAACTTGTCCAATATATAGTAAACCAATTCTTAATAACAAGATTATAAATTAAAACAAGTTAAAAAATAAACGTAATAACTCTTTAAAAAGTAATAAATTCTTCTAAGTTTAGTTTTGAACTTTATTTTGTCCGAAAGTGTATATCCTTCGTAGAGATTTTACCCGCCCTCTACACAAGAACACAATGTAACTATTCTTGTATGGCGATTTACGGAATTTCACATATTATGCATCTCTTTGAACGTACATATTTCCCAAGTGCACAACAAAATCCTGAATCCAACAATAAATGTCTCCATTTCTTAAAGAAAGAACAAATTGTATGTACTCATCATGTGCAATTCAATTTCAATCAAAGAGAAGGAAAAAGAGGTAGAAAACTGAAAATTCCAAAAAAATTCTCTTTATTTGCAAATCAATCAGATTTTAGATTTTAGCAAAAATGTTGAAATGTATTTTATTTTATTTTGTAAATGCGTTAAAAGCCAAACAAAAATAATCCCAATTTTCCAAAACTTGGTAAGGTATATCCTTGAATATATCAAATATTACATGTCGATTTTCACCTAAATCATTTTAGTCACATCTGAAAAACAACCAATTTCGTAAAATTCGGTAATAAGTGTACTACCGTTATACAACTTTTATTTTCTAAAAAATTTTTACGCCTTCTGGTAGCATAGAAAATTAGTTTTTTTTTTTTTTTCAAATCCGGCCATTAGTAAAGTAGCGTTAAATTTGGAGTTAGAATGAAAATTCGGATTTTTTTTCCCACAAACCCTAGTTAGAAAGTTGGAAGTAAATCCAGACATCCGTTTAGGCTGCAGTTCAGACATGAATACTCACTTTTCGGAAAATTAATATGTGCCTTATGTATGTAGATGCAAGTAAGAAGGATCTATCCCAAGCAAAAAAAACTGCAAAAATACCCCGCCCATATATTGTTCTGACCTACCAACTCATCCACTGTTGCACTTTAGTTGGCAATAGTATAGGCTGTGATGATCCGCCTTTGGTGAGCTGTCTTTGACTGGTGAACTCTCAAATGATTTCAGTCTATATTTACCAATTTCTAAAAAACTTATGTACTTGTAATCTACGGGAACACAAAGTGCATGCTTGTACTGTGCAATATACCAGCACAAACTGCAATATACCAGCACAAACTGCATGAAAGCTGAATAATTATTTAGATGATAATATTTTTTGCTAATTAATTCTCATGAATAACTTGGCACCTTTACTAAAAAAGGTCCAAACGTATTATGTCAATATGGAATTATTGGAGTCACGTGAAATTTGTCGGTAATTTCCGCTATTAGATCCCTTACGCGCGTGTTCTCCATATCCAGTAATTATCCAATTCTACAGGTAATTCAACCATTCGTAATCCGTTAAAGAACTTGTGTAAGCTCAGTGTCTGAAGAACTACACCGTCCTTTGTAAACAAGCAAAATAAACAAAGTACCACTTTTACCTTTCCTTAAAACGAAAAGGTATCCTAATTGTGTATCAGCATTGTGCTCTTTAACCTGAGAATTCTTTCCCCCAAAAGCGTAGAGGATTCACGTTTTCAGATACCGCACACGCAAAAGAAAACCTTTATCCACATTACCATAAGGATAAGGAATACGTATCGTCCTTTGCTCCCGTAAGTAATATCCAAAAGTGCAAAGTAGCCCCTCATACTTACGTACCTCACATGGGATAGTCTTCGCATACAATGATGGGGAAACAAAACCGTAATCCTTTAAATGATACTCTTAGCCCTTTTATGGAAAATAGCAGCACAGCACACATACATGAACCTGTAAACTCACCCTCATCTGAAAACGTATTCACAAGGGATACCGAAAAATATTATTCTTCTACTGCGAGAAACCACATAAATTCCCCCGGAAGGATAGGTGGGTGATTCTTTTGGTTGAAACCAAGTCCTTGGCCGGGAGTCAATTTTGAAATAAAACCTAAAATGAGGTTGATTTGGAGAAATCGTAAAAATATATTTTTGGATGAAAAAAGGGTCTCCTCGTCGAGTGTGTTCAAATATCATGAAAGTTCTAATTACAGTTGAAGGAAGTTAGAAAGGGATTTTTTTTTCAGTTGATCCTGAGGGCAGACAGTGAATAGAACCGTGCCCGTCGCTAGAGAGTCTGAACAATTTAATTTGATACTACTTCATTTCATTGCCTGGTTCCTCTGGGGAACGATGGAGGTCTCCAGAGAGGATGATGCCTTAATGCTCCTTCCTCACTTTGGCATTTTTTGTTAGTTTCTAGCCCTCTTCTATTAATATCGACTTATGACCCTCATACCTGGCTTTGTTTATTTAAATTTCTAAATAAACAGTCTAAATATCTTTTTTACCCTCTAAATTGGCAGCTTAAATTGACAAAAGAGTTAATCCATACTCACCTGTATTTGTCATCTCGTCCTTGTAGAAATTTTGTATCCTAAACATGAAAAGAACATTCTACAAAAACTCTTGTTTCCGTCATAAACTTTTGAGCCTTCATAAATTTTCCATCCAACAAACGATAAAAAGTGGTATCCTCTTTGCAAAGGATTCATTATATGTTTGACATTGTTATCCCCGGGGGCAATTCAGTTTCAGTCCTCCATCCTTTCGATTGTTTTAATAGAAATACAAATCTCAAAGAAGACAAGGCGACGACGATGACTCTTCAAAGAATGGAACGAGGGAAACTTCTCTATAGGAAATCATTCATATTAAAACAATTAGGTAATTCTACGTAGATCCTGGGCGACCATGGTAGCCAGGGTAGGACTGAAAATACAACATTTCACTGGGTCGCCTAGGCGATTTCAAAATCAGGACATAACACTGGTCGTACCACTACTGCTTTTTCTATCGTCGCCGCCATAGCCGTAGGGGCAATGAGCGAGAACAAGGATGCGACATTGTCCTCTTGAAATGGTATTTCAGTGACAAGAGAGATAAAAGGTTTAAGGACTGTGAGAAAGAGTAAACGGAAGGGATTTTTTCTTCTATTATTTCTTTCAAAAAAGATTTTCCTTATTTTTTTTTTTTTTTTTTTGTGGAGTTAAATTACCCCACGAGAATAAAAATTGAGTGGTAGTGCTTGAGGATGGTTGTCGTTCTGCTGATGGATATTTTATTTTTTTTTTTTTTCTGAAAGAAGATAGCGACAGTGTAAACTTCACCTTTTGTGTTTGCGGACAGATGGTGGGCTTGAATAATAATAATCTTTATAAGATGCAAATAATGGAGATTCGTGGTTTTAAGGACTCTACAGGGATGTATTTAGACGGACTTTTGTCTGGAAAAGTCAATTCTTGAATCAGATTTATTTCCCTCTGAGCCTTACAGAAGCGAGAATGCTGCGGATAAATTAATGGGTTATGAATAGTTAAAGGGACAGGATTTACTTACACACCTTCTGTACTTATTTAGAATTTAGTACGAACGGCTACAAAATCAATGACTGAGTTTCGAAGAGAGGCTCTCTTCGATAGGTATTCCAAGAGAAGATAAGGGCAGCAAAGGCAACCCTGTTTTGGGTGTGTTATTAGCATCCTCAGTCAAAGTCAAAATGAAAAGATCATAAGATCAATATAGTTCGGTGCTTGCCTTTGGACAATATATTTAACATAATCCTGTACCCGGTGGAGAGGTGAAGGCGCATAGGAATATTTCAGGATTCTAGAGCTGAAGCCAAATCTAAGCATGCTTACAGCTACACGCAAAAAGTTACTCAAGCTGGATGCTATCAGCAAAACCAACTGTAAATGGGCAAATGGTGAAAAGCAACATACTACCAAAGCAATTCGACTTACGCTGAATCAAATGCGCTCTAGCAGTTTGGTATTGCAAAAGCTGTTTTCACATCAGCATAGCAATACTCGTATATGTTATTTCGGGCCATCGCAATGCTGTTTAGAGACAACTGATTATCGCCCCCAGTGAAGCCTCATTTCAGTTGCGAATATCAGGTACCCTAAACTTCAGGGGCGTAACCACAGGGTGACTGGACTGGGAAAATGTGAAGGGGGCCCCAGTATCAGGGGATTCCTCTATCACTAATGACAAGGTATGTAGAATTTTATTATTTAACCATTTTCGAAATCCTTCGATCAGTTTGTCACACAGATTAACAGGCCAACACCATTCTGCAGTACCTACTATAAACTGAATCCTCATGCAATGCCTCTTTCCTTAATAGCTATTATGTGCCTTCAGCGGGTTGGGCACAAACGAAAATAGTGGCATGGACAATTCCGTGCAGGCCATCTAGTAGGTTTGGTACTAATAACTTGTTCTTCTAGCTTCAGAGTTTTTAAAAATTAATATTGAAGTACAAGTAAAGAGACTTAGATAAAGAAATTCTGCCCGAGTAAAAGTACTTTTACGGCACCAGCACTATCACTAGCGAATGTTTGACAAACATTGTCGTTCATATACGGATATATAGTATGCACATTTGCTCCGTGCGAAAAATACTTATATAATTATCACAATACAAATGCTTGTAAGGGACTAGTCCATAGACCCTGTATGTATGAGACTTCTTTTTGTATGTACCCTATTCAGATAGTACACAGTCTGTAACATAGAAAAGTAATAAAAATACACCCTGTAAAGTTCATATATAATCAGTACCAATAGCGATATTGTTTGAGCCATGATTGTTATTTTTGTTTGTACCCTTTCCATGTCTGTAACATAGAAAAATAATAAAGATACACCCTGTGTATTATTTGAGCCATGTCTGTCCATTCGTATGTAACAGATATGGTACAGGTACTCGTATGTTTAAAGGGTTTTCCATAATTTTGGTCGCATGGTCGACAGAATTTATTTACTGCCTTATGTGTTACTCTATTCTCTTCGCCAGTCTTTTTACTTTTACTTTTAGGTACCTTTTAGGTACCGCATGCCCTTATGCGCAAACCAGGGGACTGCAGAGTTAAATAGGCACGGAATTTCAATTGCAACAGGTGACGGGACATGACTTTATTATTACGTCGTTCCAACAAATTTCCGGAGCAAGGTATAGGTCTTTTGAAGATGAGGATGATCCGACTCAACCGCAAATATCTCGTTTCGTTAAGAGAAGACGGCCGTAGATCGATGTTTTTTTGAGAAAGACGAGTTAGTGGTATACGGAACAATGTCTTCTTCAGTTGATGGAATTTCTCACAAATCTCTGGAGTGGTAGTGGGTGCCGTGAAATACTCGTAAGGCCAAATGCAAGACGTTGGGCTTATTTCACTCTCCATTGTTTTTAATTTTGCTTAATAAATTAAAATTCGATGTGATTCAAACAGTACTTATGTAGGTGGCGCTAAAAAAAAAAAAAAACTATGGACAACTCGTCGACTCATACACCCCAGACGATCTTCGGCCTCACATGCAGGTGTTCAGGGCGGCGCTACGCGGTTCTTTAACTACTTTAAAGATTTCATCATGAAAGACTTAAGCATTTGGCCTTATTTCAGTTTGGGAATTCTTTTGGCCTTATTGAAATAAAGGCACCGTGGTAATGCACTACACTCGTTACACCTAACCCACGATAATGCACCTGCGCGTAGAGCATGGCTTACTGCAAACTATTTGAGAATTACTGGCAAGTACTTTAGACCACCCTCCGTATACCCCAAATTTAGCCCCTAAAAATTAGCTAATTGGGACATTTTTTCGAGATTTTGGTTTGCATACTTTGAAAAAGACTAATTGAACCAAGCCAAATGGCAAAAATTATTGAACACCTTTTGTATGCTCCTTCGGACTTAGATTTAATAGAATGTTTAATTTTTGTTGTAAAACATTTATTCGCAACTTCTCTTTTATGCCAGTTTTCAGAAAATTAGACAATTTATTTCAACTGCTACGCCCATTTTACTACGGAACGCGTGACATGAAAGATTTTATAGACGTCAGAGAAAAGTTAAAAAAAATTGATAGCGCGCTTAGTGTTCCGTATCATTATTTTACGTGTATGTTTGTCGTCATACTTCTCTCTCGAGCACTTGAATGGGGTGGGAGTAAAATATAAGGAATGGTTTAAAGCATTTTTAATCATTTTCCCTCGAAAACTACATAACAGATTTCTATGAAATTTGAGTTTTGAGATATGTCTGACATGTGTAGGTAGATACGTTTGTTTGAAAATCATCAAAATGGAATGCGGTAAGATATGGTGGAGTGACTTTTTGCCCTACGTATTTGAATATTTTTCAATAACTGTATTGTTATAATATTTGTCTTACCTCCTCAAATAAACGTCAGATTGGGTGATCTACAACAGGACATAGAATACATAACATTGAAAAACAAGTTTCTTCTCTGGACTTGAAATAAGAAGCTTCAATGATATGGCTGTGAATAAAAATGGTAGAACCTTCCTAGAATTCTGTAACAACATTGGGCTAGTTATCCTGAATGATAGAACGGAATCATTTAATGATATTTCTCCAAAATCACAGGATTTATTAGGGTATTTCGAAAGATTCGGGATAGAGGAAACTCTATGGCTAGACCACCCCCCAATTAAGTTAAAAAAAAGTAAAATGACAATTTGATCACAAACTTAGCGCAATAAGGCAAGGAATGATGGAAGCTGACCAAAGAAATTCGAAATCAAGACTACCAAATATGCTTTCAAGTCTTAGCGGCCGAATTTTTTCATCAGTCCTAAATTCAACTGAAAAAGAAAACTACTTGCACATACAATATGAACGTATGTTAATTAAAGATTATGATCTAGCCTATATCTGTAGAAGAAATAAAGTGTGCATTGAAAAAAAACAAAACTAAACAAAGCCCATGGAGAAGACAGGATTACATAGGCTTTTTTCATAAACGCCACAAATGAATTAGACTAAAAGAACTAGCGGTGCCATTATGGCTTTATGTCACTTTCAAATGGATTTTTTCCTTACCTGATTAGATTTCAAGCGGCCATGAAAAAGTTCAAAATTATTAAGGCAGAGGCAGGATTTTTTAACAACTTCAAATCTTTATTTTTAAACTAATATAATTATGGCAATTTAGGGGACGACACTCTTAACAAAATATTGTAGTGTTATTTTTGACAATTTGTACAATACATGCCGTGTAGCGACGCCCTGAACACCTGCATGTGAGGTCGAAGGCCGTCCGGTGGATGAGTCGAAGAGACGCCCATAGTTTTTTTTTTTTTTTACGAGCCACACAAGTACTGTTTGATTCGCCTCGTATAGTCCTGTATGTAACTTTTATTTTATATAACTATTTTTTTTTTGTACTAACCAAAGATATAAAGCTATAATGACCCTGAAATATGGCCTTATGACCCTTTCGCAAAGTGACATAGCATACAAATTAGCATCATGTTACAACAAAAGATTTCATATAGTTTTCCCGGATTTAAAAAAAAAAAAAAAAAACCACATTAACTAAACTGGGAATTGCATAGCAAAAATCCTGGTGGGAATTCTCAAGGCTTCTTCATTGACCTTAAAGCCGTTTTTGATAAAATATCTCGGAGATCTTCAATGTACAAGCTGCACGAAATGGGAGTATCAACCAAGTTAACTTCATAGAATGTACTCGAATATATTCGAACACTAAACCACGATTTGAACTGGAAAAGAGCTTTTTACATATTTCCAAACTTACTCTGGAGTAAAATATACATAAATGACAATCATCTTAAACATCTACGGCATGAACGTTAGATTATATGGGGATATGGTACTGTTGGCTGAGAACATCAAAATTATACAGTAAATAATTAACAACTTCGTAAAGTACTGCGTAATGCAGAACTTGAATGTTAACCTGTCTATATCGAAGATGATGATGTTTAGAAATGGTGGTCTCTGATCAAGAGAAATGGACATTCAAAGGAGAAAGCGTTCGAATAGTTTCTAATTATACGTATATGGTAGTATTGCTGCCCCAAAAATGACGTTTGCGAAACACGTGGAGAAAAGAAATACCTCAGGGGAGAACAATATAAACGCGACATGGCAAAAATTTGCTGACAAAGAAGAATATATCGCTGAGAGCAAAATGGAATCTTCTTCAGGTTGTTTGCAAAGTTATACAGTCACACAGCTCACAAGTGTGAGGTTTTGGAATATTCCAAGAAGCAGACAGAATTCAAAACTTTTTCTTAAAGCGGATTCTCAAGTTACCAGCGTTTACACCAAGTTATGCGATGATGATCGAAACAGCAGTAGAAGATGGCCACTCTACGGTTTAGATCTTCATCTGAAATATTAACATACAAAATACTATACCTACATATACGAGTATGTATGAGTACGAGTATGATGAAAAGGGGCTACAACTGACTAAGAAACTGCTGAGGCAAAACTTATTGTGTGAAAGAGGTCAATAAATTCGGTCGAAGTTATGGATTGGTCTGGAATGAAATTCATCGTACAGAGAGTGTGGAAAAACAAAAACTTGTAAGGGCTGAAAGACATCAGTAAACATATTGAAATTGATGAAGTAGTCAACTTTAAGGCACGAAGCAGTTTAATTCACCGTAAAGGGAATCGATTCGATGAAAATGGAACCACGGTTTGCAACGCTTTGTTATGTCGCATGATGAGTGTAAAAATATATTTTATTCTTATGGTATACCCTCAAAGCCTTTCCCCCCAAAAATATTTTCCATAATTTTGTTACCCAATTATTTTTGGTCCATCGCGTATATTGTGTGAAATTTCGGGCGTGTGACAGACATCATGTTGAATCCATTAGTGTTCCGTTTATAGCATTCTGGTACTGGACTCTAATTAAAATTGTAAATAGAAACTAACCAAATTTTAGAAATTCAAAAGTAAAAAAAAAGCATACAAGAAAGTTAAAATCCATCTAGAACCCTATCCCCCATCGTTTAACTTTCCCCGAATAAAGTGAGCGTGGAGTTGCGAAATGTTTAAAACAGTTGCACTGATATCGTTATGTATAGATTATATTTCCGCAATTTTTAAGAAATTTTATCACACAACTGATGTTATAACTTTTTCTTACCAGAGAGTGGGCGTGGCTCCATGAAATTTGACATTTAAGCTTTCTAGAATACGAAGCAGTACTTGTACACTTTTCAAGAAATATCGTTTTTCTTAATATTTATGCTAGGAACTGAAAAATATTGTCCAATTAAAATTTGTAGACGTTGACTTTCCCTACATTTCGTGTAAACATTATATATAACCACGCCCAATTTTTGGAGGCATTTTCTTAAAAAAAAACAACATATATTGCTTTTTCAAAGCTATTTAAGGTGATGGTTAAATTAAGTTATTGTGGAGTTCTCATCAGAATCCGTGAACTTCGGTTACAAACTTTCTGCTAAGAAAAAGCTATTACAACAGTGTTATGTTAAAATTTCTTAAAAATTGCGGAAATAACTTTTGTATAGAACGACATCATTGCATCTATTTTAAAATTTTCACAACACCAAGCGCACTTTAATAGAGGTGAGGTAGAAGATGAGGGTGGGTATCATACGATACGTTCTGGACGGATTGTATATTTCCTATATGTTTTCAAATAAATTTATATTTTATAAAAGCCCAAAATGAAAATAGGCATAGCCTCGCCCCAGCGGTTCATTAACAGCTCCACCTGATTTTGGTGGTTGGTCTGTGGAATGTCAGGGTCGTATGGTAGTACAATGGATGTAGTTTCCAAGTTCAAGTCCCTCAGCACTTATAGAGCAGTCATTCGAACCCAAATAAAAACATAGAGGAACTCACTTCGACTTTGGAGCTTATTGGTCTTTGCTTAACATTCGAAGGTCAACGGATGTATTTTCCTGACATTTGGAAAATTGTTACGGTAATGCTTGTGCCTTTTTAGCATTTTATCTTGTTTATCTAATACGTTTTGAAAACGTTGAACTCCAAATAGGGGCTACGACAAGTTACGGAGTTCGTTCATAAATGTCAGTATATGACTATATATATAGGCTACACTTCACTCATCCCATGTAGTTTTATGCATTCCTTATAGTTGTTGGTAAGCTATTATAATTTCATTTCTTTATTATGAGTTATTTAGGAAGTAAAAAAAAATGCTAAATTTATTTTGTTAATTTTTATGTTTTATTGTTTTTCTCTTCATTTGTTAAAAATTTTTTTTTTTAAATTTTATAATCAGAATTCTATATATTTTTTTTTGTTTTATTTTCTAAATTACTTTAAATTAATTGCATTTCTTTATATAATATAATTTATATTTAGGTCTTCTTTTTTTTAAGTAAACAAATGTTTACTTAATTTTAAAATTTTTTTGTTTTTATAATTAATAATGGGCTATTTTGCTAATGAAGTAATTCTTAAGGAAGTCCTAAAATTAATTATTTGTTTTTTTCTTTTTTTTTATTGATAGTAGTTGTTGTTCCTTATAATCTTCTTGCTTAACTAATTTACAATGTATACTTGGTTACAAAATTTAGTTTGGTGTATTACGTTTTCATTTGAAGATAAAATTAAATACAAAACTTAAGTATAAAACTTAGTAGAAAACATTGTTATATTCTTGTGGAGCGTATTTGTTTTATTTTTTTTTTCTGACAAATTGCAGTTCTACAATTAATATCACGATTGTCTTTTTTCTTTTAACTGAAAAAGTTTTACTCTTTTTATGTTCTATTACACTTTGTGTAAGAAGCTAACTATAGACGGAGTTCATCGAAAAATAGAATATGTTGTATGGCTAACGAACATAACAAATAAGGAGATAGGACGATGGTGTCAATATTCCTCACAAGAGGCAAGCCCTCTTTTCATTCATGGGGCCCATGCAAAACCCGGGACAGATGCATGTAAAATCGTTGAATTGCAGAGAGATTGGTGTGACATTTGTGTTAGTTTGATATTAAAGATACAGGAATTTTATTTAGAGGATACTTTGAATTCCGGTTTTCTTTATCCATCAATTCAGTAAAGGTAGCGTCACCAGCACAGTTGATCTCAAGATTCATTGACATCTCCTCAACGCTTTTTTCGTGTCGAGTGAAATTGTTGTTCCTTTGCTCAAACAGGCTTACGCTTCTTACTCTAAGCTAGATTACAATACGAAAGCTTGCCGGTAATTTGTTTCATTTTCATTCCCAAATCTAGAAAAGCTAGTCATACTAGCTGACTATTCTGTAACTGTGGCCTCTCGGAATGGAAAGGCCTAGGAATCAATATCACTGCTGCTCTACATCCTGTGGCTTAATTGTATGAGCACAAGTGTACATCTGAAACTGAATGTGGTACATGTGAGTGGTACATGTGAGTGATTTGATCACTCTTGCAGTGTACATTTATTGAAATTCCTAAAACTTCTGTCTGACACCTTGTACACTAGTGAACACGCTGATAGTGGATAATTTGGGTATTTGACACGAAGACAAGAGATCGTATGTAATGACCCTCAGCGCAAGTTGTAGTAGAAATGCGTGTGGTCGCTCAAAATCTTATTTTGCTCTAAAAAGCTGTTCTTAATAAAGGTGGGTGATTTAATCAATCTTCAAAGATGAATTTGTAGGAATGCTAGAGTTGAGTAGTGAGCAATCTTTCTGGCAGCTACCGAGCCATTCGCAGGTTGCAAAGTAATTGGTAAACAGCAATAAAGAGATGATTTACACTGGTGAGCAATTACAATTCTTCCTGCTCAGTGCAAAGTAGAGTGATAACTATCAGTGATCGTAATAACAGTTTCAAGTATAGTTTTTTTTTTTTAAGTTTGCCACTAACTACCGACAGTAAGTGAAATGAACCACTAATACCACTGTTCAGAAGACTTTAAAGTCATTCAAGCCATAACGGGCCGATTAATTACCGGGGAAATTTTTGCGCTTTCAAATGTAATATGTGGTAATGGCAATTTTTAAGGTACGTGTTGCTGCAAATGTGTGTGTGTTCAAGATACTTGAACCCTATTTTTGATTTTACTTGAGATTTAATGAATTTTTAGAAAGAAATTCCATACAAGGTACCGGGATGTCTTGTTCATCCCGATCAGGCGTTAAGGGAAGTTTTAATGCGTAGAGACGTGCATTGTGTTATATATGGCTAACCCTAATAACCTGTTAAGTTTATTCTTAATAGATAGGAACTCAATCAAAGAATTTGTATTTGCCATTTAAATGGTTCTTATTATCTGTTTATATGGGTTCCGGTAAATAAATTTGATGTTTATTAGTTATATACCTATAGAAACTCAGAAAAATTTAATTTTTAAAAACGAATTAAACAAAATTAACAATTATACCATTTCCCCTTATTGGTAGTAAAAAAGACTCATATTCTTTTTTTTTTTTAATTATACGTTATGTATTTTTATTTGTCTACTTACTTATTCAGTGCACTTAACGTGTTGCTATGTAAAAAAAAATGGTAAAACAAAAATCTCAGCATATTTCGATATTCCTTGTGTATGATGCAATATATATTCTTTTTAAATCTTAGACACTGCTTTTTCATGTCGATATTTACATTGTTAACTCTATATCATTTTGCTTATTATTATTTTTTTTTTAATGAAATGCGATGTAGGAATCATGTGGCCCTTTATTTAGTTTTTTCCTTTCTAAATCAAGTGTATTCTGCTACTTCAATTAACTACACAGTGTTCAATTTTTAATATTACTAGTATTATTTTTGTTCGTGGTATTTTATAACTATTTATTTTTATTTACAAATTTATTTACAAGTAACCAATAGTTTTGTATCTCCTTAGGACATGTCTTCTGTTATATTAATTTTATTTTTTACAATATCACTCCAATTTATGTATGGTTAGTGTATATTACAGCCTTTTTCTCAATGCATTTTATGTTACAGTATCTCCAATTTGTTTAAGTTAGAAAAAAAAAAAAACAATTATTTTATTTACAATTATGAGAAAAACCGGAGTGATACCATGAATATAGGTAGCACTGTAGCAGCAAATGAGAGCAGAAATAGCTTTTCACTGGAACTGCTTAGCGCACTTGCTTGGCAAAGTAAGTCTTCCGGGAATATCTCGAGTATTGGCAGTTTCTTACCGGTGGTTGGATCATGGCAGGTATTCGCTCGGGCGCGCTATGAAAGGGAAAAATACAAAAAAAAAAAAAAAAAAATACGTTTTAATATGTACCTGTTTGGAATTAATTTAAGTCTAATCAGATTCTTAAGACTTTGGCTTTGGTCATGGCTCTCTGATATTTTGATGGTTCGATTATTCGCTGATTACAATGTGATCTGAATATTCGTAATTGGTCTTATTTCTGCAGTAGTATGTAGACCCGAATTCTAAGGTTTACAACTAATTAGTAGGTACTATTCAAAATAGGCAGAACACGCCTTAATAGGACTTAATATGCGAAAGGTTGGGGTCCTAGCTGATTATGTTCGAATTATCAGCTAAATTGTTGTCACGTCACACAATTTGGATTAGCTAGTATAGAACGAAGAATTGGACTACGAACTTTGTACAGAAAGCTACTAGGATTAGTCTAACTTATCGGCAAGGCCTACTTAAAAATTATAGATTTGAGTCCTATCTGGATATAGTTCCATTATTACCTAAGATAAGCTCACTCCAAGCTACTCACCTCAGCTGGTCTATCCAACTATCGGTAGTCACGTGGATTTGATATCCGCTTTTCGAAGATTACGGAGTGTTAAGAACGAGACTGAAGAACGATAACCTAGGTTGTTCTTAATAAAGCTGACCTAGCCCAACAATTAAATTTATTTTCATCATTCGAAAAGTCATAATGTGCTATTTTTAAGATTGGTTCCACACGACATTTCTATCTAAAATAGAATAAAGTGAGAACGGTAGGGTTCTAAAAAATAAAAAAAAAAAATAACAAAAAAATAAAAAATAGGCACCAAGGTTTGAGTATTGTTTCATACACCTCCAATATGGCTTTGTTGAAAGGAATACTGTGCGGTCTTGAGTATTTTGTTTACTCCGGCGATTGTCTGGAAATCGATGATAGTCTTTGGGTGGATGTTAGAAAGATTTGCTAAGGGGACGATTATCCGACTTAGACTTCATTCAATTTGAGTAACTTTAGGCTCCTCACATGTCTATTATAATAACATTTGCTTTGTGCTATTTTTAAGAAATTTTATAACACAACTGATGTTATAACTTTCTTTTACCAGAGAGTGGGCGTGGCTCCCAAAATGTGTAACCGAATTTCTCGGATTTTGATGAGATATTTAAAATAAGGTTTAACTATCACCGTAAATAGCTTTGAAAAAGCATTGTGATCAGTACCAACAGCTATGTCGAGCCATGTCCGTCCGTCCATCACTTTGTGGGTCTTAAATTTTGACTTAGAAATATGAAATTTGACATTTAAGCCGTCTAGAATCCGAAGCAGTACAAATGTATACATTTTTGAAATCTGCCCACAGACACACCCACTTTTCAACGGAACGGTAGGGTTCTGAATAAAAAAGAAAGAAAAAAATAGGCACCAAGGTTTGAGTATTGTTTCATAGATTAGACTGGTAAGAACATGAGCACATAAACAGCATCGCCACAGTATGACTTTGTTGAAAGGAATACTGTGCGGTCTTAAGTATTTTGTTTACTCCGGCGATTGTCAGGAAATCAATGACAGTCTTTGGTTGCATGTTAGAAAGATTTGTTAAGGGGACGATTATCCGACTCAGACTTCATTCAATTTGAGTAACTAGGCTCCTCACATGTCTATTATAGTGACTTTTGCTTTGGGCTAATAGTCAATTCGGAAAGATAATGAAGACGCTGTAGTATGGAATTCAGTAAAGGATTTTTCATCCTTTATTTATTACGATATGGGCCTTTGATATCCGTGGGATCCTGATTAAATTATAACTTTACTTGATTTAAGTTTGATTGCATTCAAAGACTTGAATGAAGATACATCTTGGTTTGGTAGCACAGAGAATATTTTAGCCTAAAAGTAAAAAAAAATCTCACCTGCACCATTCGTCTCATATCGTCCTTCGGTATAACTCGTATTTGCGCCGACTCTCTTAGCCATCTCCGGAGCCAGTGTCCGAACCACACTAGCCCACATTCGCATTCTAGTGGATTGTTCGATGTATCTAGACCGCCCATAATGCTCCTTGTCCCGACCGTATCCCAGTATGTCTTATTTGGATAAAAACTATCAGCCGCTAGTGCGTTTATCCTATTATCCGATATATCAATCGACAGGTGCGGTACAGATCGCAGTGTATAGAATATCCCAGGGGGTAGATCGGAGATTTTCGTATTTCGTATCCGCACTGTGAGCTTATGACTTCGCGCTAGGCCCTCCAATGCATCACTGCTAATCGTCTGCACATTGGTTCCATACAACTCGACTACGTTGAGTTTTGTGTTGTTGAGGAGCTTTGCAAGCAGAGCTCCCCCAATATTGGGTTCTACCACATGAACACGTAGCTCCTGGAGACCCGGAATGCGCGAAACAACTTCTCCTAAATTCCCTGCAGAAGACATGTGCAACCGGCGAAGGCTTCGAAGTTTTGAAAAACCAATTGGATTGGTCACCTTTACGTCTAGAATGTTTAGCTCGCTAAGGTGCCTCAAAGCGATCATGTCATGGATAGTGATTCGACGAATGGGATTATGGGCAAGGTCTAGGACTCGTAGTGAACCAGGCAGATGGTCCACGACGCTGCTAACGTTGTTCAATTTATTGCGGGATATGTCGAGGAGACGCAGCATCCTCATGGCATGCAAAGAAGATATCTCTTGCAGATGATTCCCACTGACATCCAATTCGGATAGGAAGAGCAGGTTTAGTGGTGGTAGAACATACAAACCCATTCCCTGGATATTCAAACGCCGCACACGAGGCGTATGGATGAAAACCTCACGCAGATTGCTGGTCACCAGAGGGTTAAAGCTGAGATCCAAGTTGGTGAGATTGGTTAGGAACGTAAAAGTGTTATCCGGCAATACGGTGATCTTATTCTGTGATAGATTTAGATCGTACAAGAACTGCGAATTGATGAACATACTCGAGTCGAGGTATTCCAAGGTGTTGGCGACGAATTGAATGCTTCTCAGGGTGAATCCGACGTCGGAGAATGCAGGAACTGGCCAGACAGTGAGGAAGTTCTCCGAGATATCGAGATATTCCAGTCGGGTGTTCATGAAGACTTCACGGGGTAGGGCTCTCAGACGGTTATTGCGTATTCGGAGGATTCGCAGTTTTCTCAGATTTGAGAACTGTTCAACTTGCAATTGTTCCAGTCGATTAAAGCTAAGATCTAGCTCTTGAAGGCTGTTAAGACCTTGAAAACTTCTCCGGCGGAGGGAACTAACATTGTTGTTGGATAAATTGAGGACTTCCAGGAATTCTAAATCTCCAAAGGCGTGGTTTCCCAGCGATATCAGTTCGTTGTTCATAAGATTAAGGATACGTAGTGTGTTACCGAGATTACTAAAGCTAAGGCTGCTGGAGATTAGATTGTGGCTTACATCGAGGTGGTAGATGTACATATAGGAGCTCAGTTCGTCATCGAATGTGGCGATCTGATTGTGGCTTATATTGAGGCGTAGCGGAGTGGAGGCGTTTGAAACGTAGTGGAACATCTTTAGCGATAGCGAGCACAGTGAGTTATGCATTAGCTCCAGATTCGCAAGGCTTGGCATGAAGCTCAAAGCGCCGTGGGAAATATTCTTCAGCCGATTAAAGGACATGTCAATGGATCGCAGGAATTCTAAGTTGTAGAAAGCATGTTTATCCATGGAACGAATTTTATTGGATTGTAGGTTGATGGTCTGGAGGTCACCTAGATTGTAGAAGGCTTTTGAAGGAAGCTTTTCGATGGAGTTGTAGGAGAGATCTATTTCTACCAAGTGCCGGTGGACTTCGGGAATGAATAGGCCCTGTGGAATCAGTTTAAGCTGGTTGAATCCAAGGTTTATATAGCTTAGTTCTTTCATCGTGGCGAAAGATTCATTGGAGAGTACCTTTAAGTTGTTGTTGTCCAATCCAAGCCACATTAGTTCGGTTAGAGGACTTAACGCCTCGAGGGGATCTATTGATTCTAGGCTTCTGGCAGGGAAAACAGCAAATGATAGCTCAAGGATCTTTAGAGTTTGTGAAACATTCTCGAAGACATAGGGGTTTGTGATTGTAATATCGTTGAAGCTTAAGCTGATCTCTTTGATCTGCTCAAGACCGTTGAACGACCCAAGGTGCAGGTGAGTGATCTTGTTATTTCTTAAGAGAATCGTCTGCAATTGGCTGCCCCAGGTGGAGAAGATGTTCTCTGGAATTTCATTGATTGTGTTGTAGCCCATATTGAGATAGGATAGTTCTGTAAAGTTCCGCAGGGAATTGATTGGTATTGCGGAGAAGTTATTTCCACTCAGGCTGAGTACGCGTAGGTTTCCAGTGAACTCGGGGAGATTGGACAAATGACAGATGCTGTTGGAGGTGAGGTAGAGGTATTTCAACTTGCGGAGCGATTTAATGGCTCCCGGAACTGCTCTCAGTTCGTTTCTCTCAAGATCTAGATATTCCAGAGTGTCAGTGATTCCCTCAAAGGCATTCACATGAATCCTTTCGATGGCATTGAAAGCCAAAACGAGGTGTACAATTCCGATTCCCTTAAACGCTGCCGGGGGAAGATGTCGTACAAAGTTTTTCTCCAAATTCAAAGCTCGAACATGGATGTCACTGTAATTATTCTGAAACCAATCACTTTCGATTGTCTCGATGAGATTCATGCCTAAGTCCAGCTTCTCCAGATGCATTCGAACTAGCCGGACTGTCTCTTTATTTTGAACGGTTCGTATAAGATTATCTCGCAGGGAAACTATTCTCAAACCAAATAGATGCTCGAATAGTTGGTGCGGGTAACTACCCAGTAAATTGCTGGACAGATCTATGGTCACTAGGCTTCGCGGTAGAAAGTTCGATCCAATGTGGTAGATTCGATTGTTGCTCAAGTCAAGCCAGAGTAATTTCTGCAGCCTTGAGAAAGGACGAATTATGTGATTGTGAGATAGTCCGTTTGCTATGGAATTCAGTGATGATGTTGTCGATGATGATGGTGTTTGTATGCCTTGAACTGCCAGTGGATAATGACTGGATGAGGCATTGCCTCCTCTGCCGTCGTCATGTGAATTCAATGCAACTTCTGTGATTTCATTCGCAGATAAATGCAGACTACGCAACGTATCGAAGAGGCTCTCCCAATTACCATCGAGGGTTGTTATATGATTTCTGAGAATGAAAAGTGGGTCATGTGTTATGTTTTATGTGTTAAGTGTTCCGTTAAGCTGGGGGAAAGTGTGCTACTTACCGTTGTGCAACCAACCGTGTTAGGGAATGTAACCTCTGCAGGGCATCTAAAGGGATATGTTGCATTTTATTTCCAGATATATCCAGCGTCATTAGGGAGTGTGTCATTGTGCTGAAATTAGAAGACAGTTTTGTATATAGAGTAGAAAATTATTATGAATGGAGTCTGGTACGGATAGACATTTAATGCTAATTCTCAAGTATTTTGTAGTACAAAGCTATCTAAGCATTCTAAAGTATACTCGAGCATCCTCAAGTATATACATATCTTCGAGAGGGTCAGGTGGTGGGGACAAATATCCCAACAGTACTAACTAATCAAGCCGCTATCAGGTTCATCGAGCGGACGAAGATTAAGACATCTTTGGTGATGGAATGCACCCAAAATTAGCTTGGGTAAAAAATCACTCTTGTAAGTGATCCAGCGCGTGTAGTGATCTCGGTTTTATAAAATGGGATTTTTTTCTCTTTTACATAAATGACATTCAAGATTAAATTATGCTCCAGCTCTGTCATCCATCAAGGATTCCTCATGTTTTCTTCTTATCCGTGAAGTGACTTGCACTCTCTTCATAGGCATATTCTGTGATCGTGCTATGCCTAAGATGGCGCCGAGCAAGTGCCATTTAGAATTTCGGTACAAACAAAATGCCCCTGTCTTCTTTATGAATAAATCCAGCGGCAGAAATACTTCCATGGTACATGTTAAAGTAGTGCGTATCGCATGAGGTCAAAATCTGTTCACGCTAAAAAATCGAGTAAAGCCTGCTTCCAACACTATATGACACAATATGGCTTAGTTCTATCTCCAGATTGGGTACAGTGCAACGTGCCACTCTCTCTTGTAGTCCGTGATCCTTTCAATGACCAAAATGTATGCAATGAAAATTTTAATAAAATTTCGATTTCGAAACGGGTAAAGAAAGCACTTATGAAGATACGAAATTTTGTTGCAATACTGTCCTAAGCCTAAGTTACCCGACCAATCGAAACTCAGACATTTATACTTGCGATCGTCTAAATATTCCGCCATTTTAACAATTCGTGGTGCATGTCCTGCTTTAAGCAACTTCTAGTTTCTATACAGAATGATGTGACCATAATTATTTCCGTTCATGCTAAATAACCTTAAGACGAATATAGCACGCAAAATGGCAAGTTAATCCTAAATGCATCACCTACCATCCATAAAAACTGGACCACAGTCTACCTTTAGAAAGTTTTATTCTACAACACGTAGCAATTTTCCTCAAGCCGTGCCAAAAAGCACAGCCAAACAGACTGCTGTAAGAGTATCTCATGATTCAGGCTTGGTAAAGTAAACACCGCACTTCAAAAACCACATGTAGAAAAGTTGACAGAAAGTCGGCGAAACAAAAGGAGAAAAACATGTCGTCCTCTGACACTTCACACAATACAACCGTTTACATACATACATATACGTATACATATGTACGTATATGACTTTGAAGACCGCACATGGTGCTGCAAATTTTTTTAGATCCTTCATATCCGTTATGTGAATGTCTATCTACTGCTACTGCCTAAATAGGAATTTTCGTTGTTGCAAGCAGATGGGCTTGGGCTGTGGGGAAAAGTGTGAAAAACTTTGTTTTCCGGCCTCGCGTACTTGATACTCGCATGGGACTCACAAGAATGATAGAGTATGATGGGAGGGATGCATCATTCCATCGGAGAAACCTATATTTGCCCGGGTTTTAGTGGCGGAAAACCCTCAAGTGAACAAAATTCTTCCACTTTTGTCCACATAGAAGTGTGTTGTCATTGTCGGTCGTGTGGATATAGAGGTCCTTTTAGTACAAAACTCGTGTTTAAGAGGGCGTGCACACATATATTTTTTCTCTGTACGTGTGTATGGCCCCCGAACACATGCCTATGAATTTTTCGCCATGTCACAACATTGATGATGTTGGCAGGAGCAAGAATACCACCAAGGGGATCCTGGTTTTCCTTTCTTTCCCTTTTTTCCTGGGATGGGATGGCGCAAAGCGTCCCTCTAATTGGTTTTATGTAAATTCCATGTGTGGTTGCGGTAAGTTGCGCTGCATAAAAAAAGAAACGAAGTGAAGTTGGCGAATGTTTTATTTTGCATTTTTCTCTCCAGTCACCTAGTTTGCTGTTCAATTCGAGTATCGGTAGAGGGGGTGGGGGACGAAAACGAGATGAAAAGGTAAAAGGGAATGAAAAACTCATCCAAGTGACATAATATTAAATTCAAAGGAATTTTTCGCTTAGTTTTTAGAATTGCAGAGTGAGAACGAGAGTCAGTGAGTGAGCGGTGGTGTGAGGTCAGAAGCGAGGTAGCAAAAATTCTGAGTTTGAAGTTTTCTGTGATATTTATGGGTGACTGAGTTTTGTTGCCTGTGATTGAGTTTTTTTCTTCTTTTTTTTTTTTTTCGTTGGCAGGATTTTTTTGGGCGAAGGACATTTCATCGAATGACGAGAGGCATTTTCGTGCATGATTGCACAAACTGTAATTGGTTAGAGTTTTTAATGGATTCTTTACCGAGGGGGATAAAGGAAGAACGTTTTTCTTTTTTTTGTGAAGGAAGAAGGGAAGGAATTTTCTTTTGCTTTCCTTTCATTTCGAATGACATGCTATAAGTAGTGTGGAAAAGAGGGAATGAATGCGGATCAAATATCTTAATGGGTTTGGAATAGTTTCTGGGTGGAATTGGGATACCTACCTAATTCTATTTGTTGGGAGAGATTGGGTGGTAGCATTATTGAATGAGGATATGCTTATGCAGAGGCGGTGAACGTAACATGAATGGCATTAATCTGGATGATTGTCGTACGTGTAGTTCAATGGTACTTCAATAAATGTAGATTCTTCTTAGAAATGATGTTGAACTCAAGAGGGTTAAGCCATAAGCCACTGAGTGTACTATAGCCATGAATGGAACGAAGGATACTGGTATTATCCTCGAAAGTTTTCGGGTAGAGTGAGAGATAAAGGAAATCTTTCAATTTAAAGATTAAAGATATTGGTGTACAATTTTTGTAGAATTTTTTTTAAGCTGTAAACATGGAAATCGACGTCACAACAAATCGACAAAAAAAAAAATGCCCCAAAACATTTTCGCAGTCATTTGTGATGTGCGGGTTATGTACAGTTTTATTCCGTATCCGAACAGCATGATCCAAAAACTCTTCTTCTCAAGAAAATTTTTGCTACGAACCTTCACTGAAAAAAAATATTTTTTTTTTTTTGAAAATAGAAGCCGGAGTAACTGACTCTCGCTGGAATGCATGGACAGAAATGCGGAATCCATTTATTCGTTTTTCTCTACAATACGCGCAATGAGAAAGTTTAAAAATACATAAATACATACATACATAGGTACTTATATATATGTACATATGTAGTTAGACACATATCATTCATATAAACATATTCAGGAAGTGCACAGAAAGCTATTTCTTGGATATAACTTAGACGAACTTGACCTTCATAGATATGCGAACAATATTTTACTAGGACGAGCTGTACAAAGTTTTGGGAAAATTATAAAAAAAAAAAATATTATTAACAAATTTAAAAAAAAAGAAATAAATAAATAATTTTTAATCAAATTGGAAAAAGAGGGATAATAAGAAAACCAGTTATATGCATTTTCATCTGATTTTAAAAGTTTTCAGTAATCACATCTCCAATTCCTATATGTACACTGCTGTGCAAAATAATAAGCACACATGGTTCCTTATCCCTATATGTATCACTAACACTTTGAAGGATAACACAGCCGGCTGGTTTTGCATTATTTTTGTTGCATGTTAATAACGGTTAAAATAAGTGTGCGCAGATGCATCTACTTTGTTTACTTTAGTAGTTCAGAGCAGTTTGGGGAAGAAAGTTCATTTTCAAGTGTGCAAAATAATAAGCACAGACAACTTTTCCAGCTGTTATTTTCTGCCATATCCTCTTTTTGCACTTTTCCATTGTAAGTAATAACAACCTAATAAAAAGAGTTAATTTAACAATTGAAAATATTAGTGCCTGTAATGAAAAATGGGTCGGAAGAAGCATTGCTCACCAGAATTAAGAAGCATAATAAACCAGCTCAGAACCGAAGGAAAATCTCTGAGGTTTATTGCCAAAAACTTTTCTTGTTCTGTAGGAATGGTAAGAAATGCTATAAAATTTGAACAGAAGAAACTCGGTGTCGAAAGCGTAAAACATCTTCTAAAACGGACCTCCGAATAGTTCGATGCGTCAAAAAAGATCCGTTTATAACATCGAAACAGATTAAAACGGATTTAAACTTAAGCATCGATGCTTCAATAATTAGAAGAAGGTTAATAGAATACAAACTTAAAGCTTCCGATCCAAAAAAGTGGATCCTTCTATCAAAAAAAAATATCAAGGACCGTATTAAATTTTGCAACAGGCTACCTGAAAAATGGCGAAACATACTGTGGTCTGATGAGACAAAAATTAATTTATTTGGACCGGATACATCAAAAAAGTATGTGAGACGGCCACCTGGAATGCAATTTGACCTCAGGTTTACTGTTAAAACCGTGAAACATGGTGCCGGGAACATCATGGTCTGAGGATGCTTCTCTTATTATGGTGTTGGTCCCATTCATTGGATAGAAGATGTTCTAACAAAGGAGAAATATGTCGAAATCCTAGAAACAGTGATGCATCCATATGCAGATGACAACTTGCCCCTGATTTGGCAGTTTCAACAGGATAACGATCCCAAGCATACTGCCAAAGTAACAAAAAAGTGGTTTGCTGGTAATAATGTTAGAGTTCTTGAATGGCCAGCACAGTCCCCAGAATGAAACATCTAAACCGAGAAATAGATTGGAACTATGGGAAAATGTGAAAAAAATCTGGTATAAAATACCCAATTCATTATGCCAGAAACTGGTTGATTCAATGCCCCGTAGGTGCAAGGCTGTTTTAATAATAAACTTAATTAATAAGTAAATAATGTATTACTAACTTTTATTTCATCGTTATTTGTATAAATATTTTCGTTTTATGTGCTTATTTTTTTGCACAGGTAAAAATGTTGAAGTACTTTGTTTTTTTTAATTTCCAAGAATTGTACTCTTTGAACTCCATATTAATGTTTTTAGTTTTAAAGTAAAATTAATAGAGAATTAAAAAAAAAAATAACTACCTAAGTATAAACCCGTTGTTCTGGCTTTAATAAACGGAATTCAATTTTTCTTTAACCTGTGCTTATTATTTTGCACAGCAGTGTAATTACAAAAAAAAAAAAAAAAAATTCAATTCCGTTGTTCTCTTTTTGAGATTTTTAAAAGACCTCATCTTTCCAATTTTGTCGATACTCAAACATATTAATTTGAACATTTAGATGTTCTCGAGTTATTGGCCGACGATGTCCATATAAGAATTTTTGTAATATTCGAGTTTGTGAAAAAAAAACTATTTTCTCGAAAATGGCCCAAGCGATTTTATTCAAATTTAGTATTCAAATTACAGTGGACATTTGCCAATAGATGGCGTACGAAAAAAATTGTTAAAATTATAAAAATCCGTCTGTCTATCTGCCTGTCCATCTGTACCCTAGATTATAGCCGTAACAGCGGGCGGGTTTAATATACTTAAAACTTTATATCTGGGGTCTGTATATATGTACGTACCATTTTCAGATCGGGAAGATTTGATTTAGGGACAAAGTCTTAAAATTCCGGAATTTTATGTCTTTCATCTGGACTTGAAAGAACTCCATAAAAATATAATTTATAAATATAAATATTTTGGCGCTAACAGCCCAAGACAGGACTTGGCCTAGCTTTTTGTCGCTATTGTTGTTGTCGCTGTTGTATGGCGTTTCCGAAGGTGGATTTTTGAGAGAGTGTCCTTCTGTAGAGATCAATCTCTTTGCTTTGCGTTTGCAAATAAATACACAGATTTTTGGTCTGTTGATTTAACGGTCATAGTGTTTGAGGCCGACTATCTGGACAATCCAGCTCATTCCCGGTCACATAGCAAGGCTTAAATACATCCTATTTTGTTTCGAAATCGCTTTTCGTTTGTATCTAAGTTGTTATAAACTTAAACTTAGCCGCCAATCTAACTTTGACCCTTCTTAGAACACTTACAACATACGAGTATACAGTTGTATGCACGAAATTAGAAATGATTTTGATGCCGTATTTCTTCCTTTCAAAATTCTTATGTATTCACTCTAATACTTTTCAAAATGTTTGCTTTTAGTGCTCACGACTGATGAAACATTGGACTGCCGCTCAGTGAGAAAATGTGCTCTTTTTCCATAAAACTTATGCTCGTATAAGCGGGATTTTGTCTGATGGAAAAACAAGCGTTCGCCGCCCGAGATCTAAAGAGTTCGCTCCGTGGTACACTCGTCCCACAGTCAAATATGGTGAAGTTAGTGTTATGATATGGGGTGCTATAACTTGCCGTCGGTATAATTCTGAAAATTGAGGGGCATGTAGATAGATTATAATATTTTAGTATCCTTCAGAGCGCAATACTGTCACATGTAAGAGGAATACCTGCCAACAGGATAACGATCCGAAACACATGGCCGTTTTTTTCTTTATAATTATCGGGAAATCGAAAATCTTTCTTGTTTTTATGAAAAGACCAAAGGGGTTTGGAAGTCCATTCCAAAGTCATTATGTAAAAATTTAGTAGAACCTATGCTGCGCAGATTGCAATCTATAATTAATAATCATGGCTATTCCACTAAATATTAGAAAAAACTGAAATAAAAAATCATATATATTAAAATATTACCGGTTTTTCTAATTACTACATGTACGACCTGTTTTATATATTGTAATATGCGAGCTACGGCTCGAGTAGATAAAACGATATTCTGTGAAATTATTTCTTTATTTTCTAGTCTATAGAACAATTCAAGTTCACACTATACTATTCTTCGCAAACTCCTTCCTTACAAGATCTCTTTCTTCTCAAATCACTTTATCTCCTTTCAATTACTTAATTCACAAATCCAAACTAATTACTTCTTCTTTTTAACTCTCAACTTTCAATTTATCACAAAATTACAACTTCGGCTGTTATCACTTTTCCAATCTCCTCGTGCGGTTCAAAACCAATTGCCCTGTCTCGATCGCCATCTGTCCTTAAATAGCCGCATTTCTAATAGCCAGAAACTTCTAGCAAATTCTTCGACCACTGGAGCAAGAAAATTCTGATGTAATAATTCCAAGATGACAGCTGCAGCCAATAATCTCTTGTGGTTATAATTCTCTTGTGGTTATAATTCTCTCTTAATTCTGCGACGTCGTCCATAATCCGTACACGAGCCTCGAATGAAAAGACACTTCGGAATGTGTGTATACTTTTGGGAGCGTAGTTATTATGCTACATTATTGTTGCATACTTTTACATTATGTTACACTGCCCCCCTCTTAGACTTGTTCGTCCCGAACAAGTGCGCCCTCAATTCGGCCATTGTATCGACTCAGTCGGTCCACATGAACCACTTTCATTTTGGCCCTCGGTCCTCGCTGGATGCGGTAGACAACATCGTTGATGCGGGTTAATATTCTGTAGGGACCCTCCCAGTTCTGCTGCAATTTAGGTGATTTCCCCTTTTGGCGATGGGGATTATACAGCCACACTAGATCTCCTTCCTGTAATCCTGACTTTGTTGCCTTGGCATCATACCTGGTCTTCATGCGGTCGCTCGTCATCTTAATCTGGCTTCTGGTCCTTTGGTGTATGTCCCTAAGCCTTTCCCTAAGGTCCGCCACGTACTCTTCTTCATTTCTGGGCTCATTGGTAGGAGATCCAAATTTCACCTCACTGGGTAAACGAGCTATTCCACCAAATAAGATTTCGAACGGCGAATGTCGAGTAGTGCTATGCACTGCACTTCTATAGGCCATCAAAAACAAGGGAATCTGCCGGTCCAATCCCGTTGGTAGTCACCTACGACCTTCGAGAGATGTTCGTCCAAAATCCTATTGAAACGCTCCACCATACCGTCCGACTGTGGATGAAGCGGGGTTGTCCTTGTCTTTTTGATTCCGAGTAGTTGACACATCTCTTGGAAGATTCTTAACTCGAAGTTCCGCCCTTGGTCAGAATGCAATTCCAAGGGCACACCGAATCTGCTAACCCAATTGTAGACGATCCGCTCCGCCACGGTTCTGGCTTCCTGGTTAGGGATCGGAAACGCTTCCGGCCACTTACTGAAGTAGTCCATCACTACGAGTATATACCGATTACCATTGTCGGTTTCCGGAAAGGGCCCTGCGATGTCAATGGCGATTCGTTCGAAAGGTGCTCCCACGTTGTATTGGTGCATCTTACCTCGAGTTTTGATTCTCGGACCCTTGCTAGCTGCACACACGTCGCATTTTCTGCACCAGTCTTCGATATGTCCCTTCGCTTTTAACCAATAAAAACGTTCTCGTACCTTTTCTAGCGTCTTATTCACTCCCAAGTGGCCTCCGGACGCCCCGCCATGCATTTCCTGTAACACCTCCTTGACCCTCGTCCGTGGTACGACAAGCTGCATTACAAACGACTCTCCGTCGGAGGATTCCCATTTTCTTCTCAGAACACCTTCTTGGACATGGAGGGAGTCCCACTGCGCAAAATATGCCTTTAAGGTCGGGCTTCTGTGAGAGATGTCCTGATGATCCGGTTTCTCCATGTTCTCCTTCCAGGCCAGAATCGGCTCGATATCCGGGTCTTCCTTCTGAGCGTTCCGGATCTCATCTACGCTCCAGCCGGCGATAGGTTCGGGTCTCATTCTTTGGATGGAAACCGCATCCGCATTAGAGTGGAGCCTTCCTTTACGATGTTGTATTTCGTAGTCGTAGATTTGCAGCCTTTCGATCCATCTTGCGACCTGACCCTCAGGACTCTTGAACTGTAATAGCCATTTTAAGGCTGCATGGTCTGTGCGAAGAACGAACATCCTCCCGTAGAGGTATTTGTGAAAATGCTTCGTAGCCAAGATCAAAGCTAGAAGTTCCCGCCTTGTCACGCAGTAGTTCCTTTCTGGCTTAGAGAGCACCTTGCTGAAGTACGCAACCACCTTCTCTTGGCCATCATGCTCCTGGGAGAGTACGGCTCCTACCCCGACATTACTAGCATCTGCATCCACAATGAACGTTTCCCCGGGAGTGGGGTAAGCTAGTATCGGGGCATCGCATAGCCGTTGTTTAAGTGCCTTGAAGCTCTTCTCGCACTCAACTGACCATTTGAATTGTTTCCCCTTTTCCGTCAACTGGTGCAGGCACTTTGCGATCCCGGCAAAATCCTTCACGAACCGTCTGTAGTAGGTGGCTAGGCCCAGGAAGCTCCTTAGTTGGTGTTTGTCTTTGGGGACTGGCCAGTTTTTCACCGCTTCGACCTTCTCTGGATCGGTTCTCACTCCTTTCGCTGAAATTATGTGCCCCAAGTACTTGACTTCCGCTCTAAACAGGGCGCACTTCTTGGGGTTGAGCTTCAGGTGGGCACTTCGAAGCCTTTGAAACACATCCCTTAGATTGTTTCGGTGTTGCGCAAACGTTTTTCCTACGACGATGACATCATCCAAGTATACCAAACAGGTTTTTCATGTTAACCCTTGCAGGACACATTCCATCAATCGCTCGAAGGTCGCCGGAGCATTGCATTTTCCTGCGGTGAAGGCGGTTTTCTCCCGGTCTTCTGGATGGATCTGTACCTGCCAGTAGCCACTCTTCAAGTCGAGAGTGGAAAACCATTGGGCTCCTGATAGTGTGTCCAGCGTGACGTCAATCCGTGGCAGAGGATAGCTGTCTTTCTTGGTGACGTAATTGAGCTGCCGATAGTCCACGCAGAACCGCGTGCTGCCATCTTTCTTCTTAACCAGTACAACCGGTGATGCCCACGGACTTTTGGAACTTTCAATCAGACCTTCTTTCTCCATTGCCGACACCATCTCTGCAACTTCTGTCTGCTTTGCCAATGGAAGGCGCCTAGCAGGCTGACGAATTGGTCTAGTATCACCAGTGTCTATTCGATGTTGTACCAGGTGTGTTCGGCCGTATTCTCCGTCCTGTGAGGCAAATACATCAGCGTACTCATTGATAAGATTCTCTGCCATAGTTCGCTGCTCCTGATTCAGCTCACTGGACTGGAGAATCGTCTCTCTCGTTTCCGCTGTCCAAGGTGATGGGAGAGGTTTTGGAGCATCACGTTCAGATATTGTTGCGACGGCGGTAATCGGCGTGCATTTTCCAGTCACCTCCCCTCGCCTTAGTTTGACAGTGTGTGGTCTAGCGTTTAAAACTCTCACTGGAACCATGGTGTTCTTTGGTTCGACTAACGTCTTTCCCACGATGTAGTCTTGAGAATACTTCTCTGGGTCTGGTTCTACTATGTAGAATCGGTGGCTCCCAAGATCACCTTCCAGCTTCGTCCAAATGATTGTCTCTGAAGACGGCGGCATCGTCTTTGCTGATGACTGTCCTGAGAGTTACGACATCCTCGTTTCCGTACACCATCGGAATCTCCACATTTCGATACCTCAGTACTTGCATCCCGATGTCCAAGATTACTTCATTTGCTTTCATGAAGTCTATTCCGATGATGCACTCGTCGCATATATCTGCCACCAGAAACGCATGGGAGAACGTCAGTCCCGCCAGAGTAATCGTAAGACGAACTTCTCCTAACACCTTCATTTCCCCTGTTGCAGTCTTCAGGCAGTAGCTGTTGGTGTGGTGCAGCCATGAGCTTCTGACGATATCTCTTCTTACAATGGAGGCGGTAGCACCTGTGTCGATGGTGGCTACGCACTTCTTCTTGTTGATTAGTGCCTCCACTGTCAGGCTCTTGTTACCCCGTTTGGTTTGCGAAACTTGAATGGTGGTCCTGGGGGCCTCGATTCCAGTAACCAACTTCTGCCCCGCGAAGTTGGTCCTTACGCATTTCCCGACTGCTGGTTTTGGGAAGTCTGACCGACAGGATGCTTCCTCTCTGCTTCTCCTACTTCCGCAATGTGGACAATTTCCTCGTCTAGGTGCACTTCTGCACTGCCGTTGTAGGTGTCCGGTTTGGTTGCAATTCCAGCAACGGATTGGACTTCCGCGAGCTTTGTCTTCATCCATGACGGCTGTTCGCTGGCATGAGCATTCCACGACGGACATTTCCTTGACACAGTGTATTCCCTGGTATGCTTGGTCCGCAGCCTTCATTGACAAAGCGAATGCCAATGCCTCGGGGAGTGTTCGCTTTTCAGCCATCCTTACAGCCATTTGCAGTTGTCTGTCCTCTATAGCCTGAATAAAAGCTTCCACCGCCATTTCGTTGATAAGCTCCTCACCGGCTTTAGGGTATGAAAGATGGGCTAGTCGCTCTATATCCGCTTGCAACTGTTGGAGCGTTTCCCCCCTTTTCTGGACTCGACTACGCAGCTGAACCCTGTACACCTGCTGCATGTGTTCATCCCCAAACCGCATCTCGATAACCTGAACCAGAGAGTCGTAGTTCTGCTGTTTATCTTCCGAGATGGTCTACAAGAGCTCCGCAGCTGGACCCCTCAGTGCAAGCGTGAGTGCAATAGAATTCTCTTCATCGTCGCAGCTATTGGTCATTGCGGCCGCTTCGAATTGCCTCTTATAAATTGGCCATGATGTTTGACCATCGAACATAGGAGGCTGCATCTCCTTTCTTCTCAGACCGTCAGTGGAATATTCCCGTGCTTTCTGTCTCTTCACGTTGCTGAGTTCCTTAGCAAGATTTTCGACTTGCTTTTCTACTTTTTCAAACTGAGTCTCTATCTTCCCGAATCTAGTTTCGACTTTTTCGAGTTGCGTCTTGACCTTCTCGATTTTCCCTTCGATCGCTTAGAATTTGGATTCCAAGTTCTTGTTTTGCTCATCAAGTTCGCTTTCCAGAGCATCTAGAGAATTCTTTTGTTCGTCCATTGCTTGCTTTTGTTCATCCAGCTTAAGTTCTAGAGAATTCCTTTGGTCTTCTATTGCTTTCTTTTGTTCGTCCATGACTAACTTAAGTTGCAGGAGCAGACTTCTTATACCCGGGTCGGCTACTGTACTTGCTGGTTCCTCTTCCACGTCAAACTCTACGACATGCGGATTTTCACCTTCCTGCGTTACTGCTTCTTCCAGAGGAATCAGTATTGCATCTTTTTCCCCAGTTGTGTCGAGATTCCGCTTATTGAGTTCTGCCTTTAGTTGAATTATAGTTAGTTTTCCCAATTTGCGACCCATTTTACGCAACTAATTAACTCAACACAGAAATGTTTTTTTTTTTTTTTTTTCTTGTGCAATTTCACACCACGGAAATAGTTATTCACAGAATAAGTTTTATCCCACTTCTGACACCAATGTAATATGCGAGCTACGGCTCGAGTAGATAAAACGATATTCTGTGAAATTATTTCTTTATTTTCTAATCTATAGAACAATTCAAGTTCACACTATACTATTCTTCGCAAACTCCTTCCTTACAAGATCTCTTTCTTCTCAAATCACTTTATCTCCTTTCAATCACTTAATTCACAAATCCAAACTAATTACTTCTTCTTGTTAACTCTCAACTTTCAATTTATCACAAAATTACAACTTCGGCTGTTATCACTTTTCCAATCTCCTCGTGCGGTTCAAAACCAATTGCCTTGTCTCGATCGCCATCTGTCCTTAAATAGGCGCATTTATAATAACCAGAAACTTCTAGCAAATTCTTCGACCACTGGAACAAGAAAATTCTGATGTAATAATTCCAAGATGACAGCTGCAGCCAATAATCTCTTGTGGTTATAATTCTCTTGGGGTTATAATTCTCTCTTAATTCTGCGACGTCGTCTTAGCCATAATCCGTACACGAGCCTCGAATGAAAAGACACTTCGGAATGTGTGTATTCTTTTGGGAGCGTAGTTATTATGCTACATTATTGTTGCATACTTTTACACTATGTTACAATATTTTTCCCCAATTAAAGTCGTGATGTGAAAATATCAAAATTTCAATGCACTAAATTAAAAAATTTCATTAGACTCCGGATTAAATTAAAGCACAGTAGTAAAATGTACTTTTCAATGAATGCTCAAAGCAACCCTGTCAAGAACCGAGATTTTGGAAAGCATTGCTCATAACATCATTAAGATAACTTTTTCTGCATGGATTTTAGTCGTTTCGGACGGCAGGCACCGATAGGACCTTCTACTCTTGACGCCCGACCCTGCGCATCATGTTGTTGTACCCTTTTTATTTGTATCGAAGCTTTTTTTTATTTTTTATGTAATTTTTTTTTAAATTATTCTTTAATTTTATTAATTTTTTTTGTTGTTTTTTTATAGGTATATATTTCACGCGATTTTTATTTTGGTTAACGTAAAATAGGCATAACAGTTGACACAAATGATCCACGTGACACTATATTAAACGCAAGAACACTGGATTAAACTCAAGACCCAAAGAATGTAAGCACCAAATTGGATTAGTCTAGCTCAGAATTTACGGTCCCGAAACTTGTTAGATATAAACAGATGGACAGGCATTGCTCAAATAATTTCACTATTGATTCTGATCATGTACAGAATATGTACTCTATAGGATGTACAAATATGTTTATTATTTTTCTGTGCTACAAACTATGCATTCAAATTAATATAACACTGACAATGGATAGGGTATAAAAAGTGATATTCCTATTTCCATTCGTACTGACTGAAAGTTCTGAAGCGAAAAAAAAATTCTAAAGTGAAATCTACTATACCATCTGTAGACCTTAGGGCAAAACCATTATAAGATATGAGCTTTTTCCAAATAAGTGTGCAGTGAAAGAACATTGCAAGTTCAACTTTCAAACCACTTTAATCAAAATTGAACTGAAGTTTTTCCTGATCACTTTTTTCCTTATGGTCTGCATTTATAATATACAATTCTTTACAATGAAAAATTGAACATTGCACTTGTGTTACAAATTTAAAAGCTTCAACTACCTATAGGTACATGCACGATGAACTTTAAGACCGCACGTCATTCATTTCTAACGCAATCCAAAGCCTCGCTAGTTTTTTCATGATGGGCATCCATGCGCCTTCCATGGTCATGCCTCTGGCGATAGCGATAGTGAGTAACAATTCTTCGCAGGTACTACAGAAACGGGATTTTCCTAAGATGCGACAAAAAACGTGGAAGGCAGAGAATTTCTCGATTTCTGCGATGACTATGGGTTAATAGTTCTGAATGAAAGGACAAAAGGAGACACTGAAGGAAATCTTACATTTATCTCTAGCGTAGGAAACTCTGTCAATGACATATATGGTTGTAGTTGTAGAGAAAATTTGGTCTGATCATCTCCCAATTCAACTCAGCCTTAATTTAAAGTCCGTTAAAAATACTAGGAAAAAGCTTTGTCTTTTACCTAAGTTCTTATCTAGACCCACAGCTAAAGAGTGTTACGTGACTAAATTGAATGAGAACATGGAAATGTTGGCACAACATAAATTTTAATTTGATTTGAAAGATTTAGAAATAATAATAAAGCAGTTAGCGCCATTGCAACTAAAATCAAATAGAAAAACATTTTAGAAGCGAATGGTTCGATAACCAATGTGAAAAATATAGGAAAAAGTCATTTTAATTTAAATTTCGAAAAACGCTTAACATTGAAGATAAACAAAAAAACTTAGAAGCAAAAAATAGATATAATGCTATATGCACCAGGAAAAAAGAGGAATATTACCAGGATATTGAAAAAAAAAAATAATAGTATAAAAGATAGTAAAGATGGTGGTCACTGGCGAAGAAAATTTGGCACCAATAATTTCAAACTGGGGAGTTCAGGAGCTACTTCAAATCGCTTTTAAACCCATCCAACACTGTTGTAGACATAATGTACGCTCCAAGACTGAATGTAGATGAAGATCTAGATCGACCAATAACAGCAGCAGAAATTAAGTGCGTGTTATCTATAGGTGAAACTGAACAAAACAGCAGGTGTTGACAGAATACCTATGAATTTTTTATCAACGCCTCGGATGAGTTCATAACAAAGTTAGCCTCAGCGTATGACCTGGCCCTAATTAGAAGTAGTGCAGATGAGACCTTTGGCGTAAGCATTTGGTTTCCTATATTTGAAAAGGGAGATGCTAATCAACCTTGT
Source organism: Pocota personata (assembly GCA_963082735.1). Classification (NCBI taxonomy): domain Eukaryota; kingdom Metazoa; phylum Arthropoda; class Insecta; order Diptera; family Syrphidae; genus Pocota; species Pocota personata. The sequence continues at coordinate 145,072,108 of OY720430.1, forward strand.
ACCTACAGAGGCATATCCTTTATGAGCTGATTTGTATTATAAACGAGCGGTTGTCAGTATGGGTTGAAAACCATAAGAAACTAAACGAATACCAAGCTGGATTTCGCCAACAGTAGTCCACAACAGATAACAACTACAACCTAACGGCAATAATCCAACTAAAATTCGTAGAAAACAAGAAAGTGTATGCGTTTTTTTGTAGATTTATTGACTGTATTTAGGTTCGCTAAACATGCTGTATGCCGATGATATTGTGATTTTGGCCTATAATATCAAAACTTTGCAAAGGATGATAAATAAATTAGATACATATTGCGATACTTGGGGTATGGAAGTTAATATGAATAAGAGCGAAATAATGGTTTTCAGAAGAGGCGGGAGAGAGCACCAGTGAAAATTGTTGCTGAGTATAAGTACTTAGAAATATCTTTTTCTTTTCTCAAAGCATGTTAATAGCAGGAACTCTGCAGCTAAAGCTAACATAAATGCTACATGGAAAGACTTCTTTAAAAAGAAAGAGGTCACGTTAGATCGAAATGAAAACTGTTTCTAATTGCCTGCAACGATATTTTATAAAACGCATATTAAAACTGCCTGAGGTTACTCCAAACTCTGTGATAGCTATAGAAACTGGAGCGGAAGAAGGCGATATTTACACTTTGAATCTACATATGCGTTATATTGCAAAGACGCTTTTTTTTATATATAATTTGCACGCGCCTAAGGGGATATGAATACTCTTAAATTATTTCAGATCACGGGTGTTTGTAGAAAGTGAGAGAGAGAGAAATAAACATAGGGGTGTAGTGGTATTAAGTTTCAGTAAAACTTCAAGGGTGGCGTCCAGATAACTGGGGAACATTTTTGATTGTCGTTACTTATGATTCACAGTATTTTTTTTCAGTCCTCCTGGTGTCATCATTACGGTCAAGTTGCATTTTCAGCCATATTGCCACCCCACTGCCAGTGAGCTTCGCAATTGATCTACTTTTTATTTATTTCATGTGAAATAAATAGATGATTCTTGACATCAGGATTTGAACCGTGAACCAACAGCGTGACAAGCGATGATGTTACCACTACACCACGGCCACGCTTTTCAAATATGATGTAGAAAGGCTTCCACATAATCTATAGAAGATGATAAAGACTAAAAAGCTATTTTGGTTCAAAGAGCTCCAAAGGTTGGGGTCTGACTTTGGCCTAAACTGGGATAATGAACATCTTACCCAAAACGAGTGGCACAGTAAATGCATAGCACTAAGTGAAAATCTGAAGCGGGATATATTATATATATTGCAACGACAACAGCTTTCAAAGCGAGATCAGTTGGATTATTAAAAAGCGAGTGGATCTTATTCAGCTAAATTGGAATAGCTTTAAAATTGGATGTACAAGATTGTACACGCTCTGCAATTTAAGGGAAGAGGAAACAATCCAGCATTTTATGGGCAGATGCGCTGTGCTTAGGGAGTTTAGAAGCGAATACTTAAATAATAATACGCTTTCAGAAGAGGAATTAATTAATATTTTAAATGGAGGCTTGGATGAAATTTGGAAAAATGTTGTTTATTATATAATTTCTGCTTTAAATTATAGAAAGCTAATAACAGATGAATTTGATTAATTACACAAGTATGAATTAAAAGTAAACAGACTTCTCTACTGACAGACGGTTCAATGTATGTTCTTCAATGCTATGTAACATAATTTTGGAGCAAAAGTACTTTTTGTAAAATATTATTTAAAAATAAAGAACTTTATTAATATTAATTCCTAGAATGTTTCGCAGTAGTTGATAGCAACGTTCACCCCCCTGCAATATACTATTTGTCTGTACTCCTTTTGATTGTGTTGATTTTAGGTTTTGTTTTCATAGTCTGTGAACCATAGAGCTCTCCTAATTTATTTTCCATACGGCCATTCAGCTCCCTTTGCGTTCCATTTTTCTGAAGTTTTAATATTATCCTTTATATTTTTTGTGTATTTCTGTCCTTTTAACATAAATTCTGAGAATCATAATCATCATCATTCTCGACACATCAACAAAATACAAACAAAGCCGAACCAGAGTCCAAGGACACAATCATAATTATTTGTTCCACATTTGCTTGTGTGTACGAATGAGTGCGGGTAAACAAAACTTACTTTGTGATTGCGTGATGAATGCACAGGACAATGTCACCACATAAAAAAAGGACTTTTAATTTTCTGTGTTAAGTTCTTTCGGAGTTCTACCCCGGCTGTTTTGTCATCATATACTGTTATACTCGTAGTATGTCGTGTTTAAAACATATCTAGGGTGCATTAAGTTCGATGAATAGTTTATAATATAGAGAAATAATAACGATAGACAACCTAAAGTATATATATTTGCATCAAAAGTTATGTCGATCTAGCCATGTACTTCCGTCCGCATGTCACCACTTTTTGGGCTTTAAATTTTGAGTTTGGAACATGAAATTTGGTATATACGCTTTCTAGAATCCGAAGCGGTACACATGTAAACATTTTTAGAATATGCCCATAGACATGCCCACTTTTGAAAAGCCACGCCCACTTTTGAAAAAAAAAACACACTTTTTTCTCAAGATTTTTTCGAGAAACTGAACAATATTGTGGAGTTAAAATACAAATGTAGACGTTCATTTTCTCTCTTTTGTTCATACATTATACTCGTACATGTCCTCGCATTTTCAAAGCCATTTACTGTGATGGTTAAGTTTTGTGAACATTTAGCTAGAACTCCGTTTACAAATTTTGGAAGTCACGCCCTCTTTTGCTAAATAGAAGTTTTAACAATAAGAGTATATTAGATGACGGGGGATAGGGTATCACACGATCCGTTCTAGACGGAATGTAGCTTTCATGTATGTTTTGTTCTTAATCCCCATCTTGCCGTTGTTGCATAATAATTCATCCTTGCAACACACAACCTATAATGATTTTCCTCTTTATCTCGTCTCGCTCTCTATGCTACTGCCACTGATGACGCTAATGTTGATGATGATAATTAAAAGTCCTGATGAAGTTTTATGTATGGGGGATAGTTAGTAAACGGGAAATTTCCTTTTCTTTCTGGCGAGTGGAGGAAGTTCTTATTAGTGCGAAAAGTGTGTTTTGTTTAATAGAATTTTCATTATTTATGGCAGTGAACGTGAAATTGTTTTAATTTTTTGCTGAAGAGTTGGGGATCATTTTTATGGAATTTTATGGATGTGCACCCATCGCCAAAATAATCCTCCGACAATTTCTCTTTTCAATTTGTTCTTAAAACTTGGATTTTGTTTTTAAATGTTTCTTTTGTCTTTATACTTTCAATAATTCAGAGTGAAACTAAAATGTATTCATTGGAATTTAAACGTACAGTTATTAAATTTTTTGGGTAAATATGAAAAAAAAAGAAAACAAAAACAGTTTTACTTACTTTGACAGGCGCAACAATTCATTTAATTCTTAATAAAAAGTAGTGTAATTGTAGGTAAACGAAACAAAATAACATAAAAGTATAAACAATTTATTAAACTAATAACCTAATATTTGGTTATTCTACCTTTTTTTCTTTATTATGTTATTAGTTCTTTTTGGCATAAGTCGTGATGCATACGTTAGTCAATAAGTTACCACGTTAGCTTTTCTAGATATTGAAGGCGCTTTTAACAACGTCTACTCATCTGCGATAATCAAAGCACTGTCAAATCTAAAGATAGATAGCTCACTTGGCGAGTTGATTAATTTACTGCTTAATAGTCGGATTATCAACTCAAATCTGGGTGAGTTAGAAGATATGTCCTCTTAAGGGGAGTCCTATCCCCACTTCTTTGGAATCTGGAGGCCAATGAATTACTGTTAATCCTGGCAGCTGAGGGTTGCGAAGTTATCGCCTATGCGGACGATGTTGCTTTAGCAGTGTCAGGTAAACACCTCACTACCTTAAAAGACCTCCTACAAAACGCTTTGAATAGGCTATCAGCTCGGTGTGGTCTTGGAGTGAATCCCCACAAAACCGAACTAGTCCTATTCTCAAGGAAACATAAAATCCCACCTATTGACCCTCCATCCCTTAATGGAACAAGCTCAACTTTCTTCAACGAAGCTAAATATCTGGATCTTACTTTGGATAGGAAACTAAGCTGGAAACCTAATATACAGGAAAGATTTAAGAAAGCCACTTTCGCACTCTTCTCTTGCAAAAAAAGCGCTCACTGGCTCTATATCTCGGTCATTATGTACGGGGCAGTTGTCTGGTGGATTGCCTTGGACAAGGCGATAAACCAGAAGTTATTAAGCAAAGTCCAACGCTCAGCTTGTCTGTGCATTAGCGGAACACTGCGGATGTCACTTTCCGCAGCTATGGACATTCTTTTTCATTTAACACACCTTGACATTTATGGCAGGCAACTGGCAGCTAACTCAGCTATTCGCCTTGAAGGTACTTCACAGTGATCCAAAAAAGTATATGGCTCGCCTCCATCTTAAACAAGTTTAATATCTTCCCTGAAGACATTGATTACACCAAACCCAAGTTAAATTTTGATTAAAACTTGCAAGTTACCATCCCTTCCAGAGCATTCTGGGAAGAATGCCTTCCGTAAGAAGTGGTCTTACGGAAGATAAGTCGGTACATTTATATACCGACGGTTCAAAAACTAAAAACGGGGTGGGTGGTGGTGTCTTCCCTGATAGGCTTAATTTAGACCTCTCTTTGCGTTTCCCAAACCGCAGATAATGGCAATAAGGGAAATCTTGTCTTGGCTAAAGAAAAACGTGATGCCGTCCATTGATATCCGCATCTTTTAAATTTTTTATTTTTTTTTTAATTTTATGTCTCGTGTCTCTAGTTTTTTGGAGTTCATTCAAAGCCGTAAGAGACTTAACGAATTCACCACTTGAACGAAATCGATAACAGTTTTTCGAAAAATGATTAGCGGCTAGCATCTGATTGGGAAAGTGGACCGCATTGCAGTCTGAATTATTAGAGCAGATGATCTATAATTTGGCTTCAAATCTGGTCAAGATCTTTTGACACTCAGTAGGTTCTGAATGCGCTCTTCGAATTTGGACATTCAACAACGGATTTCTTCTATTGGTAAACTTTGCTACTTTCCACCAAAGTAGATCCTTGTCTTCCTTCTCATTGCTACGGAGTGAAAAACATGTTCTACATTTTTTCAAGGGATGCAGCATTAAAAGCAGCTTCTCTTAACTTAGCCTAAACCTAACTTAATTTACATTTGAGTTGAAATAGAAAATAACTAGACTATTATGTTACCAGTTTATGTAAGACGAATGTTGAGTGTTGGTTTGTATTTTCTATTGTGTGTCTTAGATATTTCACAAGGCTTTAAATTCTCAAAGTAATTAGGCTAACCATTTAGTGAACACAATCCTAATTCGACTTAGTGAACACAATCCTAATTCGAACGTGACGCTTCCCATTGAATATCAATGAAAATCTACAACAGAATTTCAACCAGTCCCACTGCTGTAAAACCCATTTGTTATTCGAAAGTACTTTTATATCATTCCACCCACTTGCAACCACAATATTTGTGGCCCATTACAATTTGCTACCACAATTCTCTCCTTAAATGCTGTCTGCAAAACTTGACAGACTGCTGCAGTACTGTCTTTTTTGCAAAGTTACAGAGGACTAGCCCCAGTGTATCTAGAATCCATTCAATTTTCATTCAAGTGGAAGCCAAACATTCAATTATTGAATTGTCCGGCTGAAAAGCTGCAACAACAGTAGCAGCAGGGTACCAGTACCACAATGAACTTGTATGCAGCTAGAACAAAATTGATCCAAACTCTACGAGGAGCATCATCCGGTTCGTGCAGTTTGTGCAGTTTGGCCATTACCACTACCATCATCATCATCATCGTCATCTTCATCATCATCATCATCATCATCATCATCATCATCATCATCATCATCATCATCATCATCATCTTCCTGAAATAACAGTAATAATAACCAGCCCAAATAGCTGGAACTATGATGGTAATAACCATCATCATATTGGTTCATGTTTGCAGAATTTTGGTGGAAAGATGTTTTTATTTCCAGTAGCTAGTTCAATCGATTTTGTTGGTCCTTCGTCCTTTTCCCACTTTATCCAATATGTAGCGCTTCTGTCGGTTAGAAGTAGTTTTCCTCTTGAATTTCCAACCACAATTGGTTATGTTATCCTTTTTATTTTTCGATATTTCATTTGGTCCTCATTAGATGAAGGATACAAAAAGGCATTAAGAATCTCTGAGTTTTGTAAAAAAAAAAGTATGTCCTATATGGAAGCATCATCATAATCCTTACCGATATAGTTATCCTAGTTGGTGGCCATGGCTGACTATTCAGCGGCCATTCTGTTGGATCGTCATTATATTGTTGATGGCGATGTTGTGGTTGAACGGTTCGATTTGAAAATTTCGTGAAATTTTTTTTTTTGGTTAGAGGAAAGAAAGGATTTTGCATTCACGCAATTTCCATGAAAATGCCGACGTGAAATTTTCACCTATAAGCATGTTAGCAAATTGCCGCGGCGCAAAAATATGATTTTATTGGAATAAACAATGGAAATTTACCCCGGTCGCCTGAACGGTTATGTAATGAATCAAATCCAATGGTGGGCCAGGCAATTTCAGACAACCGAACAAAGTATTGACGAGCCTTGCATAAATAACTGAAATGTTTTCATATCAATTTGATCGATTGTTATCCCATTGACTGTCAGGCCAAATGGAGTGGTATCGATTGAGTGTGCAAATTGACACTCTGGGGGTTGAAGGTTTTCTGGTTAGCACTTTAATTTTTATAATAGCTGTGATTCAATGAATACTTACTACGTCGTGATATCAATTGTCAATTTTTCTCACATGTCTGCAAAATTGGGAAAGCTTTGCATGGATTATGAGAATTAGACACCGATGCATTCAAATCTGAACGAATTCGGCTCGGAATAATGTGTAGTGAAATTAAAAAAATTGTTAAACAAATATCAGCAATACACAGATTACGTACATATATTTATTTTTTCTTGAAAGTGGCTCAATTAAACTTGCTGATTAAAAAAAAAAACATGATCTACACATTCAAGTCAACTAGAGTTTTCAAAGAAAATTCGAAAACAAATTGACCCAATATTTTAATTGTCAAATGTTTAGTCACGGTGAGAGAAATTGCCATATCACTAATGGCGCCATGTCACCTGTGCTGGCTCTCATAAAACATCTGAATGCAACAATTCAACAACTCATAAATGCGCCAACTGTCATAATGTCGTATGCAAGGAAAGTTATTTTTTTTAACGTGATGGAAAAATCAGTAAAGAGAACCTTTAATTTTCAACCGAAAGCTTCTCGCTTTCGAAATAAGTTTCTTTAAGTTCGATGACAGATTTTCCTTCATTGCCGTTACATGCAGAACAGAAATCGATCAATTTAACGTTATCGCTAAATGATTTAGATAAAGGTGTCAAGCCATTTTGGAATATTATCGAAATATTAAAAAATAAAAACAGACAATTGCAATATTTACTATACTGACATGAAGAAAGCTAATGTATTTGCTACGATATTTTTAAAAAAATTATACAGTCTCACTAAATCTACAAACGTACTTATAAATGACACTGTCGATAACTTCAATTTAATAACGACTGAATCACCTCCTAATCGCAATTTAAGTAAAATATATGAACAAATTATTAAGAACAACATTTTACAAATTGTTGGTGACCGAAAAATATTTTCCGATTAGCAATTCGGATTTAGGCGATTTCACTCCGCTGTCCATCAAGTATTTAGAATTGGTAAACACATAAAGCTTAACCGCGTACTAGGCAAATCTACGGGAATAATACTTCTAGATACTCGTATAAAGAAAGCATTTGTTTCAGTATGGCATAATGGTCTGATCAAAATGTTGAAAAAAACCTTGCTTCCTTCCTATCTAACGAAACCGAGTTAATGGCGTTGAACTGAAATGGGAACAAAACGTGAAATATTTTGAAGTTATTCTTGACATTAGATTGACATTCAATCAACATATCATCAATACAATCAAGAAAATTAATGTCAAAATTAAAATGCTATATCGTAAACAGGAAATCCTTACGAGTATTAAGTAAGGAAAACTAAATAATTGTTCACAAAGTAAATTTGCAAGCAAAATAAGATACTAAAAATGACATCAATCGACGTTTCATGTATATACAATCCGTTATGTCCTGTATCCCCTTGTGGGTCCTAGGGCCTCTACAACGCCTACGCGCCATCGTGTGCGATTTCTGGAAATGTGCCTCAGCTCTCCCCAACTCTTTCCCAGTTGCCGTGCTTCCTTCTCAACTGTTCTGCGCCACGTACTCCTAGGACCGCCGCGTATCCTGCCATCCTGGGTAAGCGGGTTCCATTGCATCGCTTGGTTAGCTATGGACCTGTCACCCTTTCGGAGAGTGTGACCGATCCACTGCCACTTTCGTCGTCGTATGGTTGTGCCTATAGGTTTATGGCCCGTTCTCTGATAAAGCTGTTCGTTAGAGATACGGTTTGGCCAGAATATCCTTAAGATGTAACGTAGACACCTATTGACAAACGTTTGCAGCTTCCTCGTGATAGTGACGGCCACTCTCCACATCCATATAGCAACACGGATTTAACGTTGGAACGGAACAGTCGTAGCTTGGTGTTTAAGCTAATTGCATTACTTCGCCAAACTATGGATAGCATCCCAAACGCAGATTTTGCTTTACCTATTCGGCTGGCTATATCCAGTTCGGTTCCGCCATCGGTTGAGACAATACTCCCAAGGTATTGGAAACTCTCTACTCTCTCAACCGTTTGTCCAGCAATGCATATGAGTTGATGAGTTTGGTCCTAGGCTGATCATTTTTGTTTTTGCCGAGTTAATTTTCAGCCCAACGACGTCTGCTTCCCTCTCCACATTTGCTGTCATTTGGTGAAGGTCCATTATTCTGTGAGACAGTAGGCATACATCGTCGGCGTAGTCGAGGTGTTTGAGTTCAGATGTAAGAGTCCATCGAATTCCTCCATTTCCTGTTGATAAGGCCGCATTCAGCACATCGCTAATCACCAATAAAAACAATATTGGTGAAAGTATGCAGCCTTGCCGAACCCCACTTTGGACTTCGAATTCCTCAGACAGCCTTCCTCTGTGCAAAACGTGACATATGGACCCATCATATGTAGCTTTGATAATTGCTATTAAATTATCCGGAATGCCTCTCCTGCGCAAGGCACGCCAAATAAATTCCCGATTGACACTATCAAACGCCTTTTCAAAATCGATGAACAACAGGTGAAGTGGTGATCGATATTCAACACATTGCTCGATGATGATCCGCAGGGTGTTGATGTGGTCGACACAGGAGGATCCAGAGCGGAAACCTGCTTGTTCGGCGTCAAGTGTGTCTTCAAGGTGTTCTTTGATTCGCTCCAGGATGATTCTAGCTATTATCTTGGCCACAGCAGGCAGCACGCAGACACCTCTCCAGTTTTCGCACTGCATTAGGTTGCCTTTTTTAGGGAGCTTGACAATCATTCCCTTTTTCCACTCATCTGGAAAACTCTCGGCTTCCCATATTCTCCCGACAAGTGGGAACAATAGCTCTGCCGATGCTGTTGGCGCAGCTTGAAAAAGCTCCGCGGGTATGCCGTCAAGTCCTACCGCCTTATTAGTTTTCAGTGCTTTGATTGCGGTAATAATCTCTTCTTTACTGGGGGTTGTGGTGCGAATTCGGGAACTTCTTTCTACGGACACTTCAGTCTGACTTGGGTGCATATTGCTGGCGAATACTCGGTTTAGAACCGAAGCAAAATGCTCCTTCCATCTCTTCAGTTGATCCTCATCCGATATTAGCAACGAACCGTCTAAGCCTTTCACTGGGTGTTGAGTAGAGCTTCGGCCACCTATAAGCTCTTTAGTGATTCTATAAACGGTTCTGCTGTCGCACCTCGCTGCTGCTTCTTCTGCTTCCGTAGCCAGCGCATTGAAGTAATTGCGCTTGTCACGTCTCACGCTACGCTGTACTTCTCTCATCTTCATGCGATATAGGGACTCAAGCTCGATCCTCCCTGCTGCTGGAGTTGCTGCAATTTGAGCTCTTAGCTGTTTTCGTTCGTTGATCCTTCTCCAGGTATCCTCGGAAAGCCACGCCCTATGGTTTCCCTGTGATCGACCGACAATCCTTTCAGCACCTGATGTGAAAACAGTTTTCACAGCGCACCAATGGTCTTGGATGGTGGCGGGCAGGGAGCTGCTGATTGTTTCCACTCCACGTGAGAGATGGTCCCTTAATTCTTGGCGCACTGTGGGAACTCTCAGTCGGTCTACATTGAACCTAGGTATTCTTGTGTCGTTAGATCTCCGAACGGCAGCAGTGCGTAGTCGGAGAGTAGCTATCATAAGATGGTGATCTCGTACCAACCCCATGTCGGCACCTCGCCTGTTTCGGACGTCTAGGAGACTACTTCTAAAACGGCGACTGATGGCAAAATGGTCAATTTGGTTGGAGGTTGCTTGCCTGTCAGTTGACACCCAACTGATTTTATGGCAGGCTTTGTGCTCAAACATGGTGCCACCTATGACAAGACGATTTGCGTTGCAAAAGTCAACAAATCTTTCGCCGTTGTCATTCCGATTGCCTAGTCCGTGCCGTCCCATAACATGTTTGAGCCCTTCGTTGACGCAGCCTACCTTGGCATTCAGGTCCCCCATCACAATGACAATGTCGCCATTGGGTGTTGCATTATGAACAGCTCCCAACTGGTTATAGAAGTTCTCCTTTTCTTCCTCAGATGAACCATCAGTGGGGGCGTAACACTGTATGATGGTGACGCGACGTACTCTCGTCCGGAATCTGGCCGTTAAAATCCTATCACCGTGCGGTTGCCAGGTAATTAGGCCTCTGCGTGTTGTTGGCGTTAGCAGCAGTCCAACTCCATATCCACGGGGGTTTCCGGTTGGTCCTCCGGAGTAGAGTAATACAGTATTACGCGTTGGGGATTGGTACTCACCCGCATCTAACCATCTTATCTCGCTTACTCCCAATATGTCCAGCCTATATCGCATGAACTCATGCTCCAATTGAAGGAATCTGGCGTTCTGAGGTCCTTCACTCTGAGAGTCAAGGAGCGTCTTCACATTCCAGAAACCAATCTTAGTCCGGGTACGATAGCCAAAGATCGTCAACGTATTATCAGTCCTTATCCGAGGCATTGTGTCGGTTTCCATAGCTATTGTAGTTTCGGTAACGCGGGTTGCTGGCCCAGGTTACCTAGCCTAGGCATAAGACCCTAGACAATCTCGCACTTGCAATTTTGGCCTATATGTATAAGGATTTATACATGCAGTTGCCCGGGGACCACCACGAAGAGGTAAAGCAAGCACTACATTACGAACTTGATTGTTGCGCTACTGGTCCAATCCATGTTTTGGACAGTCAGTAGTTTCCCGATCAATCGCCATGCAGATCCCTATATACAATAGGGAATGTTGAATTCATCCCTTATAGGATTCAAAAACTTAATAATAAATTGATCTCATAAACGAACTGTTCAGATAAAAACATATACCACGACACTGATACCGATAATACCTGATACCAAAATAGTCCGGAAAATAGCCAAATTCCAGCCCCCAAAAGTAAAAGAAAGGCATCACTCAATGAAGAGCAACCAACGCCGAATATAGCGAGGACTACTAAAGGCCAGGTCAATAAAAGACCGAAGAAACTACCTAATAAAGTACCGACACAGATAAACCCAATCGAAGCTGACTGGAAAAAGCTAAAAGCGCGCGTGAAAAGACCTAAGAAGCCAATTCGTCCTGATGTCTTAGTCCTAAAGCCAATAGGCCAACTTAATTATGCAGATATTCCCCGATAAGTCAAAAGCGATCCTGAGCTCAAGCAACTAGGCCAAAATGTCAACCACATTAGGAAAACGACCAAAGGAGATCTGTTAATTGAACTCAAGAGATCTGTGGACTTAAAGACCTTACAATTCCAAGGCCAAGTCGAAAAAGCTTTGGTATAACAAGCGGAAGTGAGGACACTGACACACAAGGAAGAAATCTGTGATGCTCTCAACGAACACCTGGAGAGTTCTTGGATATATCGGTGATTAAGTCACTGAGTAAAGCCTTTTGTAGTGCACAGAAGGTAACAATAAGCTACAAGCAGCAACAGAGACAGCAAAGAAACTTATCACTATAGGCAAAATTCGAGTAGGATGGGTGGTTTGCCGCATATGCGAAAAGACTACTCCAATAAAATGCTATAAATGCATGGGCTTTGGACACATATCAAGAACTTGTGAAAGTGTAAATGACTGGTCAAACCACTGCATCCGATGCGGGAAAGAGGGCCACATGATAAAAACATGTTCCGTAGACCCTAGGTGTATACTCTTCCAGGGCAAGGAAACTACTGACAGTAACCATGTCACAGGAAGTAGAAAATGCCCATCTTATCAAAAGGCAATGGTGGAACTGCGGAGAATATGAAAGTACTGCAAGTAAACTTAAATCATTGCCAAGCTGCACAAGACCTGCTTTCACAGTCCGTACGTGAGTTAGGAATAGATGCAGCTATACTTAGTGAAGCGTATAGATAACACAGCGGAAATGGATGGGTAATCGACGCAACAGGCACAGCTGCTATCTGGACTTGTGGGAAACGTCATTTTCAAGAAATAGATGGAAGGCACGCTTTCTTTGTCAGAGCCCAAATTGATAGCATAAATTTATATAGCTGCTATGCTCCGCCAAGTTTGCCAATCGACGAGTTCGAAAACTTTCTGGACAGACTTACCACCGATGCCAAAGGGAGAAGCCGGAATGAAAACTCGTTTAGTAGAAATGCTGTAGGCTCCATCATAGACCTTACCTTTGCTAGCAGCTCCGTAATACGGAAACAACATGGACTGTTAGCCAACATTATACTCATAGCGACCACCGGCAATACTATGCCAGATTAAAACAACGCAAAGACAAAGTAGTCGGCAATCGAGGAATATAGTACAAAGATTAGGCTGGAAAGCGAGCACCTTTGACGAACAGGCATTCAAAACCATGTTTGCGAACTTACCACTCTCAGGTCCAGCTACTAGCAAGACGGAACAGATGATGAATCACATTACAATGGCATGTGACATATCTATGCTACGTAGATGCACGCCTGCGTTCTGGATGTCATCGTGCAAGAAGGCTATACAAACGCTCCAGGGTTAAAGACACCTTCACGGAACTACAACAGCTATACAAATCAGCGCGTAGAAGTCTTAAAGTAGCAATCGTGAACAGCAAGCGCAGAAGTTTCAATGAAATGTGCAACGAAGTTGACCAAAAGCCAGAGGGGATGGCGTATCAGGCGGTAATGACGAAAATAAACAGCTTCTGGACAATAGCTTCCACCTGCCCAAGTTTGCTGGAAAACATCGTGAGTGGTCTATTTCCAAGACGACAGGAGACCTTAGTAGAGAACTATATACCAGAAGAAACGTGCACAATTCCTGGCATACCCAACATAGCCCTCAAAACTGCAATAAAAACTCAATCGAACATGTTTGCGAGTATGTATAACTCATGCCTGCGTGAAGGGGTATTCCCAGAGAGGTGGAAGAAACAAAAACTGGTACTGTTCCCCAAAGGAAGCAATGCATCTGTAGATCCATCGTCATTACGCCCCCTCTGTATGCTAGATACGACTGGAAAAGTCCTAGAGCATATCATTACCAATAGGCTGGGAGTAGCCATCGAAAACGCGGCCGGACTAGCAGAGCACCAGTACAGTTTCCAAAGGTCACGCTCTACAATGGATGCGAAAAAAAGCCATAGAAGACAGAAGATGGAGAGGCGGTACTAAACGGTACTGTGCAGTAATCACACTTCACGTTTGAAATGCATTTAACTCCGCAAACTGGAACCACATACTAGAAGCCGTTCGAAATAGGAGGGTATCATAAAGATAGTGACGATTTACTTCAGACAAAGGTTTTTGATATATGACGCAGATGATGGTCCCAAGGAGTATGCTGTGACAGGAGGGGTACCGCAGGGATCTGTGTTGGGCCCATTCCTCTGGAATGTTATGTATGATGAAATACTCAACATAAGCTACGATTGTGATATTTCAACGCTGGCTGCAATCTGTGGGTTTAGAGCTGGCAGAACATAAAACAGAAGCGGTACTAATCAGTAGCAGAAAGAAGAAGGAAACAGTCACTCTTATGATAGGAGGACACCAGATTACATCGAAGCACGCCAGCAAATACCTATGCGTCATGATTGATACAAGGCCTTCCTTTAATGAACACCTGGAATATGTTAGTGGCAAGCCCTCACGAGTGAATAATGCACTAATGCGCATCATGCCAAACCATGGGGAACTCAGATACATCCAATGCCGATTATTAGCCAGAGTAGTGACATCTGTGACACTCTACGGGGTAACAATGTGGGCTGAAGCCATGAAAGTTAAATGATATATTCGTAAAATTGAATCGACATATCGACTCTGTGCAATTAGAGTATGCAGTGCATTTCGCACAATATCTCAAGAGGCAGCCTATGCTATCGTCCCAATTGACATACTGGCTGAGGAATCACAAAAAAAATATATGAAACTAGGAATCAGGAGCCTGTGTTAATCGACAATGACAATTCCCCCTTTTTTTTCGTTCTGCAACCAAACTGCCGAAGATGCGGGGTTTAGTCGGTAGAAATCCGGCATGCTGTAGAACCGACTATTTCTACAGTATCTTTTGAAGATTCCCATGTTCTAAAAAAAAAAAAAAACTACGTGATACCCCTAACAGTGCTGTCTTTTCTCAAAATTTATTGAGTGTTACTCGTATATACTATCATATATTGTTGCGAATTTTTTTATCTGACTCAAAACTACAGCAACCAAAGTTGTCAAGCTTTATCGTAAAGAGCTCAAGTTACAATTCTAAACGTTGCTAGATCATGGGTATGGTGGACAACGAAGCGGCTAATTAATTAGCAAAGGAAGAGTATGCATTAGACCGAAAACAAACCTACCAAATAGTTAAGTCTTCACTCTGATCGTAACAGAAACAAATAACTGGTGAAAATCAAAAGGCACAAGTATGCTGGAGCGAAACGCAACAAACTCCTACAAAAGATTCAAGTCAGAGTAAATGCTTATATCAATCTACGAGTACCTACATCACTTGGCATAACCCGCTAGGGTTTCATACTCTGAAACTCA
Organism: Pocota personata; assembly: GCA_963082735.1. Lineage (NCBI taxonomy): Eukaryota > Metazoa > Arthropoda > Insecta > Diptera > Syrphidae > Pocota > Pocota personata. The sequence continues at coordinate 145,087,359 of OY720430.1, forward strand.
TCGAAACGAAATCGAAATGATGACGAAAAGCTAATGAGGACAATACATTTTCCGCGTTACTGCTCTCGAATCAATTTCTTTTACATCATCTTTAAGATTGTTACTCTTCTCGGCTAGGCAGAGCAATTCAATATTCATCTATGCTGCTTGCCGAGAAATACGGATATTCCACGGAACTGCAGTACTAATTCAGTCGGGAACACTCTTGCGGTCAGATCTCGGTAAGAAGAACGAATAACAGTACAACAGTATGTGTCATTATACGATTATTAGACATGGAAAAATAATTCCAGAAAGAAGAAAGATAACTTTTCATCTCCTTTATATCCGACATTCTCTGTCTTAAAAAAGTTTCCTTTCGAAGCATTACTTTTTCCTCGACGAGCTGATTTTTTTTTTTTTTTACTTTTTCTTTTAACTTTGACTCTTTCTATTAACTTTGCCTTAAAAACTAAGCTTGAAGGAATCACTCCGCAGATTGGCTTGGCTCATACGATTGAGAGTAATACTTTTCAGTACATTTTAAAACATCTGACTAGCTTTTGAAAACTATTTCCATGAAATAAAGTGGAGGAAGTTTAGTAGGCTTAGCTCTGTTCAAAAGAAGACTAATCCATCTATTGGCTCTTCTTTTCGATGTTCTCAGACACCTGGCGAACATTGACGTTAGAAGCAACTTCTGCTTTATAAAAAGTTCCGACAGGTTCAATTAGCCCTTCAAGTAGTTAAAATAGCATTAGATCCTTTGTTAGTGGACCTCCTTTGCTCTAAGTTTGTTTGTATACAGGTGTAGACAGCCGCCTAATTTAACCTTAGTTTAGTGTATGCATTTGGTTGCAAAAAGAAAGAAAGTACAAGTAATAGACTAAGGTTTTAATTTAAGTTACAATGATTTCTCAAATGTGTCTTGATCCTCCATCTATGATTGATTATACTCATATAAGGGGCATAATGTTTTTTCTTTTAACTTTTCACTAAATAATTTTTACTTTCACAATTACTTCCGTTTGTTTCCGAATAATTTTACTATTCAGAAAAAGGAATATGACTACCTTTATACTGTTATAAGGGCACGGGCGTTTAGGAAAAAAGGGGAAGAGGAACAGAGGAGAAGCCTGTGTATGTTGGCTTTAAATGTTTGAAGGTTGTAGTGATGCAGAAATACAAAGCCTCTTAGATCTTTCCACATTCGTGTCTTTCGGCTTATACGAATAACGAAGAGCATGTCGGGAATTGCGGGTGAAATTTTGAAGGGGAAGAATGCAACTGGCTTTTTGGAGCATTTTTTATGGAAAAGGCGATAAAATAGTGAGAGACACCAGACATTTCTACGATGTTCAAGTTAATATATGGAATTCACAATATCTCCATCACCTATAAATTTTAACGCGCGTTTCTGTACCCTGTTTAAAATGTGCAGAATGGTCTTGGGTGCACCAGACCAGATATGGGCGTTATATTCCAGCTTAGGGTGGATGAATGCCTTATAAATTGTGGCCAGATCAGACGGGGTAAAATATTTCTTGCACTCTTTAAGGAATCCTAGACATTTTGCAGCATTTTTGGCGACCTCGAATGTGTGATCATTCCATCGAAGATGGTTATTAATACACATACCAAGAATGGCAAGTCTTTCGTTTTCAATGATTCAAGTACCATCCATGAACAATGGTTGAGGGTTTTGGTTTCGCTTGACAGACAGAAGACAGCATTGTGTTTTGGAAGTATTAAATTCCACTCTGTTGGTTGAACCCCATTTGATTATGCCTTCTATTATGCGTTACTCGAACTAGGTTTTCCGAATATTACTCTACTTTCGCGTACTTATTAATATTGTAGCATAATAATAACTACGCTCCTACGACTATGCAACCCATTTCGAAGTGTCGTTTCATTCTGGCAGAATTTTGGTCCGAAGTGTCCTTTCATTCGAGGTTCGTGTCTGCGGTTTCCACAGTTCATGTCTACGAAAGAGACGGATAATATCACGGATGAGAGGGAATTATAACTGCAAGAATGATTGTCATCTTGGAATTATTACATCAGAATTTTTCTTGTTCCAGTGGTCGAAGAATTTGCTAGAAGTTTCTGGCTATCAGAAACTTCTGCTATATAAGGACAGATGGCGATCGAGAGGGGGCAGTAGTTTTAAAACCGTGGCGAAGAGATTAGAAAAGTGATAATAGGCGAAGTTGTAATTTTGTGATAAATTGAAAGTTGAGAGTTAACAAGAAGAAGTAATTAGTTTGGATTTGTGAACTAAGTAATTGAAAGGAGATAAAGTGATTTGAGAGGAAAGAGACATTGTAAGAAAAGAATTGCGAAGAATAGTATAGTGTGAACCTGAATTGTTCTATAGACTAGAAAATAAAGAAATAAATTTCACAGAATATCGTTTTATCTACTCGAGCCGTAGCTCGCATATTACAATATTTTAAATGTTCAAAAATGACTTGTCCCTCTAGGGACGAAATCTTAGGACATTATTCTATGGTTTTTCCTATTTGAGGTCAATATATCATATATTCTCATGTCCGTATCAATAGCCCCTTTCGTTTTCTACTTTGGTAATTACAGTTTTCCAAACAATTTGTCTATTTAGGTCTTCGAACGTGTTTCTGGTTCATATGCGTGATTCATGACAGTTAAACATCAAAAGCAGTGGTCATTTGTAAGGATCTAAAGTATTCGTCTGATGAACGGAAACAATTTATAGAGCAAAAAAAAAAAAAAATATCATATGTACCTAAGTCTAACTGATGTCTTTTGACAAATACTGTCTAAAGCCTTGACCAGTGTTGGTCAAAAGATACCTCAAGTAGTTTAAGTGGTTTTCCTTCCCTGAAGTTTAACATCCATTTCAATCCAAATTGCGCATTTTTTATTGATGGATATGTTTATCCTCGAAAACAAATAGAGGTAGTATATAAAATAATAAGAACTAGCACACGTACGTACACTATATATCTCAAAGTCCTATGTACATTGTGCACACGTGCACAAATAAAGTTCCTCTCTTACAGCCAAATCAATGGGAGATACTACTCACTCAAAAATTAGACTGAAAGTTTTTGAAAAGTTGTCATTCATGATGATAATCGTCAGCGCCATCACTATGCTCATATTTGTCATTCGTCCGGTAAATAAACAAACAAAAGTGTCTCCACTCCGTGTCTATCTACGGAATTTTATATCCCTCTCACATGAAACAACATACTCGACGACATTAAGAATGACGACGCGAATGCAGGAGTCTAGACACGCAATTTTCGCCCTGTCAACCTCTTTCTACCAATGAGACTTTTCATTCAATAAATTATGTCCAACGGAGATGTCAGAGCGCCATCCACCATCTACACACGACCTGTCAAAGATAACAAAAAAGATTCGAGGAAGGATATTGTGTTTAGCTGAATAGAAAAATGACGACTCTAACACCCATTCTAGAGAAGTCATATGCGATTCCTTGCCTCTGGTCCATTTAATTCGTCCTTTTTATGAAAGAAACAAACACATATTCGTATGTCTAGCAGGACACGACAGACTTCTCGTGCTTATATTGACTATGAGCAATGTTTACGCGTTCAACATTGTCGTACGTTGCCGTATTAGATATGCAAACGTGTGCATACTAACAAAATGACTTTTCTTAAGTGTGATACTCAACAGACTGGTGTACGAGTACATGAGGATAATAAAAGAAGGATGTACAAGGATGTAGAAGGATGTATGTGTATCTATATATTTTTCTATTATTGTCAATCTAGTCGATTGCCATCTCAACTTGCTAGATAAACGACAATGCATGTGCGATAGTTTATTAAAGACTCTTACCTGAAACTTCGATCCGATATATCCTGCAATTCATTGTCAATCAATTTGAGCGTTTTTAAACGAAGTCCTTGGAATGTTTCATCGTCGACACTTTGCAAATGAGTGTGTGACATTTCGATGTAACGCACAGAACTGTGGACGAATTCTGCAAAGAAAATTAAAATAAAGAGAAATAATTTATTGAATTGTTTATTGTGAAGAGAGTGAAGGCGAATTAGTCCTTATACATAAATAAGTAGGAAATACACGTGTAGTACTTTTAGACGTCATGTCTATCAGTCATTTGAGTTTATGTTTGTTCTTGATTAATGTTGAAGTGACTGAATTTTTGAGTAGTTTGATGTACAGGTCGGAATGTATAATATATTAAGTGCCATTCCGCTTTTAGTAATGTAAACAAATTTTAAATAAAGAAAGCTAATGAAACCCACTAACCGCCGAGGTGGTTGTCATCCAAATTCATCCACTTGAAGGAAAATTAGATTAAAAAACTTGTCACTTTCCGCCTTCCACTTAATAATCCTACTGCCTTGGCGGGCAACCTTTTATTTCTCTGTTATTCACGTGAATGGTTTTGGATACAAAACTATTTTAAAGATCTTGTTACTTATAGGTCGTCCACTTAATGAACAAAGCAGAACAATGACAAGTTTTTTTTTTTCTGTCCAAGTGGATAGATTTTAATAACAACAAAAAGTACAAAACTTCTCACTTTCTGTGTTCCATTTAAAAAGGGAAACGAAAAAGTGACAAGTTTTCTTTTTTCCAATTTCCGTTTGAGTACACGAACTGGATGGACATAAGAAAAGGGAAGTGAAAGATTTTTCACTCTTGTCTTCGGGAAAGTAGTGACAATTTTTTTTTTTTTTTATTATAATTTCTGATTAAGATGGATTTGGATGAACATGGAAAAGTGACAAATTGCGTTTATGTGCAATATTTAAAGTTATAATAATTATTATATGAAAAACATATTCTCCTTCGGGATAGGGGTTCGAATTTATCCGAGGTAGGCATAAAAAGTTTGAAATCCATATTTTTAAACTTTTTGAAAAAAACCATGCTATGAACAAAACATTGGGAAGTAATACCCCAGGTGGCAGACCAGGCTTACTGGAAAATCCACAACTCTATCGAGTTCGGTCCTACGGATTCTGGAGAGGACCACTTATTGCATCCAATCGACCAAAGAACTAGAGTATCTAGATGATCGCCAGAGGAATCTAGTAAAAGCTCCAAAACAATACTCAGAGCACCTCAGGGTAACAAACCATTTAATGCAGAAAATTGCACAGTAGCATTGCTAGCAGAGATGGAAAAAATGCGGGCTGAAAATGAACAACTCCGGAAAAAACTTAACAAAAACTTAGTTGCACCCATTGCAAGAGTTAGGCGTACCCAAAGATTGACATAACATTTGTAGCACTTAACGTCACAATTGTTTCTTTATAAAAATATTTCAAATTTGCTTACTCGTATCTGTGTCGTAGCGCTTCATAAGTGTGGTGTGAACAAAGTTTCGATTTTCAAGACACTGCAGCAGCTAGGTATTAGCCTAATCTGGTCCTCCACCTACGGTAAGAACGCCATAAGTCATCAAAACCTTTAAGGCACAAAAAAGTCCCTAACACCAGAAAACACTGGTGCTTGAGATGAATGTAACATAAAAGTCAATGATTTACATATCAAGATAGGCTTGATGCTGGGGCCTTCAAACCCCATACCGGAGAAATGCTGTTCTGTGCAGAAAAATTCTGGTTACCGATGAGAAAATCTTCACGGTGCAGAAGAAATTAAACAAATAAAGTGATAGGGCATATGTACGGTTATCTAGGGAAGTGTTCGAGCCAGTCTCAAGGGTCTGTAAAAGATACCCCCCAGAGTTAGCCATGGTGTGCTGGGTAGTCTCTTATGACGGGGTCACCAACCTGAATTTTCGCGAAATAAGCATCGAAACAGAGGACAAACTCTACCAGCAAACCATTTAAGGACCCTTTGTGAAACCTTCAAACCATACCCTATTCAAAAAAAGGAAGGAACATTCCAGCAAGATCGAGTGCCAGCTCATAAAGCGAAATGTATCCCATTTTATTGGTACAAAGACTACCCTTCCACCACCCTAGGCCTTAATCCACTTGATCACAAATTGTGGACTGTCTTAAAGGACATTATGTATCACAAAAGATATCCTAATATGGAACTGGTGCGTATTGTGACTAAAGACTTACATTAAGGCCAAGAGAAGTTTTTTTAAATGAAGTTTCAATTTTTATATTCAGAATACATATCTAAAGAAATCCTGAAAGTTTTATTAAATTGTCTTTTATTAAATTATCTTTGTTTTATAGCAATAAAAGTGTATAACTGTTTTATAACAATAAAAGTGTATAACTATTGTCCATACTAGGTAGAATTGCTCACAAGCCATTTACAAAATGAAATAAAAGAGCTAGTTAAAAAAAATAAGGAGCTCAAAAAGGAACTTAAATCAAAACCTCAAGAAAAATGTTGTGAGTACTTCACAGACGATGAGGGACTCCTTAGAAAAACTGCCTGGATAATAAAAGAGAAAGAGAGAGACCAAGCAAGAAGCGTAAAGCAGTGTCATCACCAGTCATAAGTCCGGGCAAATCACCCACAAAGGGCAAAGAAAACGTTATAAGAAAAAAAAGTAAGACCCACCCAACCAGATATTAAGAAGAAAAAACCAACTCCATCAATCAATATAATTGGAAAAGCTAGTTTCGCTGAGGTTAAGACACATTCTGAACTCAGTATAATAACTATAAAATAATAGCTTGATGTTTGGAAAATTCATACTCCAGACTCAGATACATACAGAGCTCTTGCGAAGAAGCTTAGTGAAACTCAAATTCAATCAAGACAAAAATAATAGACTAAAATAATTATGGCTAGGGGCCTCCATCCAACATGTGATAGGCAAAACATTATAGAAGATTTGCAACAGAAAGGAATACATTTGCTCGATGCAGTCAACATCTTGAAAAAAGAGAGAAAAAAAAAAGCAGATGAAGAAGGAAAGCAATAGAGCACTTCCACTCTTTATGGTGACATTTGGCAGCAAAGAGAAAGCAGAAAATATATACAAACTATGCCCATTCTTAATAAGAGAGTTATAATTGAACCACTGCGAAAAACAACTGAAGTAATACCACAGTGCAAGAAGTGTCAAAATTTTAACCATATCCAGAAATATTGCTCGCGTGAAGCAAGATGTTGCAGATGTGCTAGAAAGCACTTAACACAAAATTGTGCTCCCAGCAAAAACACAATACCCAACTGCATCAACTGCAAGAAAAACCATCCTGTAAAAGGGGATGTTAGGTACCCCAAGAATTTCAAAAAATCAGAAATCAGCAACGAAAATCAGAAATACAAAAGAAAAGGATAGTAGAAAAGGAGCTACCCCATCAAACAAGGCCAAGCAACATAACAAATACTAAAAGGGACTTCAGAAAAAATTAGTAATAAAAAACAAAACACAAAAGAGAATACTAAACAAAAATAACCTACTAAGATGTGAATTAAAAAGTAACAACCTACTAAAGTAATTAGTAAGCAACAAGAAACCAGCAAAGTTGTGAGACGCAATGATAACCAAATGCTTGAGGAAATACTTAATATGATAGATAAACTAAACAGAAAGACTAAAACAAACAAAAAGATACAAATAATAAAATATTTCAAAAATTCAAGCAATTTATCAAATACAAAGCGATTAAAGAATCGGTATGAATAATGCACTAAAAATAATAACTTGGAGTGCAAATGGGCTAATGCAGCACGTTGAAGAGTTATTAGCTTTATATTAAATAGGTAATTGCTTAATCACAGAAAGTCACTTAACTAGATCAACTAACTTAAACACATCTGGATATTGTTGCTACCATGCTATTCATCCAGCGAATAGGGCAAGATGAGGATCTGCGTTACTCGTAAAAGAATCAATCAAACATTACGAAGACTCAAAAATTGAGGAACAAAAAATGCAAGCTACAACCATAAATGTACACAAATTGAAAAAACAAAAAAAAAAAAAATAAAATAAAATTAAGGTATCTGCAATATACTGTCCACCAAAACATAATCTAAAAAAAGTCAACTATATTAGAATTTTCCAAACATTGGGAAGTTACTTTATAATCGGACGTGACTGACTAACGAATACCAAAGGTAGATAGCTATATTCAGTAGGGTGAACATTAAATTGTGATTTCCATTCAAGTGCTATTCCAACACACTGGCCGGTAGATCAGAATAAAATCAAAGGCCTAATAGGACATACATAGGACTACATTTATGTAAAAAATAAAGATGATCTGTCGTCAGATCATTCTCTTGTTCTTATGATTCTTATAAATCATAAAACAAATTGACTCCTATTCAGACAAACATTAGAAAATAGCATAAACCTACGAGTCCCGATTAAATACTCACTTCAACTAGAAGAAGAAATTGAGCTATTTAATACAAATATAAGATAGGCACGCCTATTTGCCAAAAAAGGAGGAATGTAGACATAAACTACCCACATTAAAGAATTAATTTGGAAAAAAACCCAAAGCTTGTAAAACTTGGCAAAGAATCCGAACACCTGAAAATAAAAAGATTCTTAACGCATTGTGCAATACACTCAAGAGGCTCCTAATAATTGTAAAGAACAAATCAGTTGGCAGATACTTGAATAATCTGTCAGTTTATAAGGATACAGAATATTCGGTATGGAAAGCTATCAAATATTTAAAAAAAAGAAAAGAAAACGGCTCTAGGGCAAGAAATGCCAAAGAAAAGGCGAACCTCTTCGCAGATCACCTGCAGGAAACCTTCCAACCATTTTCTAGACAAAGTGCAGACGAAAACTTATTTCTGCAGCTTAGAAATGATCACGGGACCATACAGCATGTAATATTACAAGAACTATAATAAAATGTGAAATTAAAAGTAACAAAACTAAACGTAAACTATTATATATAATTAATGCAGTACTCAGCCTAAAGTATGTTCCGATGCAATGGAAGGTGGCTGAAGTAATCATGATTCTGAATCCAGATAAGTCGCCAAATGAAAATAAATCGTATAAACCGATTTCGCTCTTACCCGTAATATGAAAGCTATTTGAAAAACTGCTTTTGAAAAGACTGAAACCAATAATAGAAGAAAGAAATCTTGTACCTTCCCACCAATTCGGGTTTAGAGAGAAACACTCTATTGTACAACAAGTGCATAGAATTGCGAGTTCAGTAGAAAAGCACTTGAGAACAAAAAAAGTCTGTTCAGCCATCTTTCTAGACATAGCACAAGCGTTTGATAAAGTCTGGCATCGAGGACTAGTATTTAAACTGCAGAGAGATCTCCCCGAAGAGTTCTACTTGATTCTTAAATTTTTATATCGCAGATTTTTACTTTCGAGTAAGATATGAAGATGAATACTCTAATTATTTAAAGAAAATATCTGCAGGGGTTCCACAAGGAAGTGTATTGGAAGTGTAATGCTGTGTCTCGCTGACGACACCACAATTATGACTTTTGGCGAGAATGCTGATGAAGCAGCCGTCAAATTAAAAAAAAGCCATTAAATCTGTAAGTGATTGGACAAAAAAATGGAGAATAAAGCTTCATGAAACTAAATCATCCATATTAACTTTACTAACAGAAGAATAAATACTGTAAGAGTTAATATTGATGGAAAAGAAGTTCCGTACGCAAATACTGCTAAATATTGTATTAGCATGTGAAAAAGAAAAAAAAAGAAGAGCTAAATATTAGACTCAAACAAATGCATTGGTTAATGGGAAGCAATTCCCAGATATCAATTGACAACAAACTGCTATTATACAAGCAAGTTCTGAGACTTGTATGGACGTATAGGATACAGCTTTGGGGTTGTACCAAAAAGACAAATCTAAGAATGATACAAACATTCCAAAACAAAGTAATAAGAGGCATTGTTAATGCTCTTTGGTATATCAGAAATGACAGCCTATAAAAAATATACATTTAGGCAATACAATACATGGTTGAGGAAAACAACAATACCATTACTCGGCTTAAAAGATTAATGCCGTATGACTTAACTTCTTAACGAAAAACTAGATATAATAAGATAACCGTATTATATATACATACATAGGTACATATATCTATAATCTACATATATATAAAAATTTAAGTACATTTAGACACAAAATTAATTTCGAGGTCAGCTAATGAGCTTCACCCCTCCAAAACGTTAATAATATATTAGAGAAAAGTTACTGGATGAGACTTCCTCTCAGTTGTAATAATAGGAGGTGTTTTCTGTTTGGTGTGTTTTCCCACACTATGCAATCAACGGCTGAAAACACAGGGAATGGGGTTGAAAGCAGAGGTGGTTTTATTTAGGGTTAAAGTTCCACCTCTGGCTTTCGATGCTTTCTACCTTCCTTAAAAAAAAAAAAAATTAAAAACTGAAAAGTGACGTTTTTTTTATTTATTTATTTTTTTTTTTTTATATAATTTGCGTGCGCCAAAGGGAATCCCTTTTATATTGTTTCAGGGTAGGCTATTTTGGAAAAGGGGGCAGAGGAGAAGCCTGTGTACCATTCAAGGCTAATGGTTGGTTTATATGCATGGATTTCGATGACCGTCAGAAATGGGAAAGTGAAAAGTTATTCACTTTGATTCTCGTTAAAGTAGTCTGATTTGATAATGTTCATTAAGCGGAAGGTGAAAAAGTGTAAATTTTTCTATTTTAATTTCCCTTTAGGTGAACGGATTTGGGTGAACGTGACAAACAGAAAAGTGAAAGTTTTTTTTTTATTAAAATTTTCTTTAAAGTAAAGAAAGTGGGCGACACCGTCGCTCAGTATTTAAGTACGCCATCAGTGAGCAGAAGACTCAAGATTCAAGTCCCTGAAAACCAAAAAAAAAAGTTTTTTCACGGTCACACCTCTTGTAAATGTCTGACAAATATTCGACAAATATCATGAGCAGCTTCTCAATCGAAAAAATTGCTCCTCGGAAGCTATGTACATATATGAAACTGTAGGTGCCAACCCTTTGTGCGGCGCACAGCATGAATAGCTGCGCGAGGCTAGGACAGGGCCTGTATGAGATATTAGCGCAAAAATAATGATTTATTTACAAGTGAAAGACAGAAAAGCGACAAGATTTTTAGTTTATTATCTTTCGGTGGTTCAAATTTGATTGTTTTATAGTCATTCTTATTTCACATTTTAATCTTCAATTTAACGATCCTTATTACTTCGACTGGTTATCCTTGATTTGTGGATTTGTCCTAAATCCACAAAAGATATATTGTTCCCTCTGTCGTGGTTTTTGTTTTTCAAGTTTGTTGCTTTTTGTCGTCTAATTAATGAATACTTACTCGCAGCATAAAATAGCTTTCCAAGCAACAGGACAGCCATCCCAATCGGTGAGACCAAAAGTAGCAAATCCTTTTTTCGCTTGACATATCTGACAGCAGCAACAATGGTAAACACTGACACCACTTCAAGTGCTTGCTTCATAAGCAACAAAATCCACTAAAACGACGACGACGAAAGTACGACACTAGCCTAACTGGCTTTATGCAGCAATAAACGTGCAACGTAACACCATCTCTGTTCCACTCTCTATCTATCTATTTTTGTCTGACTGTGTGACGTCCAACATGAAATTTCACTTCCCGAAAAGCCAAAAATAAATTCCATTCATTCACCATAACCGGCCCACATTTTCCAGTCACACTATGGTATTTCCATAGCGCCCGAGAATCCTTTTCAAATTTCAAATTGAAATGAAAATCCTATGCAAAGAGATCAGGCCGCGTGTTGCACTGAAGCGAAAACTGGATGGAAATTGAGATTTAGATTCCTTCATGTTATATATCTGATGGAATTTACGAACTCTTCTCCTTGCGATTCACCATTAACTTAACCCACAATGAAGTCATGTCAACCCATTGCCCTCCGTGGCGAAAAAGTTCCAATTAAACCAATTAACTAACGTATACAGAAAATGACGTAAACGTTCTATACAACCCGCGACGTCGCGTCGTTGCAGATGGTAATTGCATATACATAATTGCGCTCTCGACCTCATCTATTTTCAATTAGGCTAAAATATCACAGACTTTCAAGTGAAATTTCCAGAGAAATCGCTGGGAAGACTATATTTGTTGTACCTATGTATGTGAGTAAAGTAATTTCACCATGGCAACAGGAGCAGTACATACATACATACATAAAATCCGAGCATAAATGCCAAATTAACCAATAGACAGTTGAACATTTGAATGTCGGTCACTTGGTCGCCATTGCATTGGTCAACACTAACAATTACTCCGAGAGACTACAGGATAGACAGTGGCCAGGATGGCGACATGACAGACGCTTCCACTAAATGAGAAAATGCGAACATTGGTCAGCAGTTGACGTCGGCAATTGGAAGGCTGATGGTTGGATATCTGGCACACACAGATTCGGGTTATCTCATCGCATTGCTAAAACATTTGGTTTTGTTTTCAATTTGCAGGTTTGTGCAAAATATTTTATTGGGGGTATATTCCAGATGCAAAGATACAGGATATACATATGTTGTATGTATATGTATATTTGGATTAGGAACGTATAAGTGGACGGTTGAAATTTATTACATTTTTTTCAGAATGGGTAATGTAAACTTTTGGGGCGATTTTATGCGGTGGTGATTTATAGCTTTGGGTGACAAATGACTTTCATCTGTCTACCAGATGTAAATGGACGGACCATAGTGTAGAGGGGTACTTTAGGGTTAACATATTTACAGGATGACACACATTTGAGGGTGTATTTTATTGGTAGATACTTGTCAGTAAGTCATCTGAAAGATTTAAACAGGATTAACCCAGATTTGATCCTTTAGCCTTAAAATGTATGTAAACTTAAATAACTGTCATAATCGTAATAAAAAGTATTTACAGGAGTAAAGGAAAGGAAATCATAAAAAAAGGATAAATGAAGGTAAATATGCTAAATTTAGTATCAAGTGAACTTGGGTACGAAATAGCTTATGTTAATTCTTTCGCCTCAGGTGGCGTCTGCCTTATAATTGTGGGGTAGTTGAATAAAAAAAAAATTTCAGAGCAATACCTAGCTTCATATATACTGTGAAATAGGAACAACTAAAAGTCATATACATACATATGTAAGTGGAAAGGGAAAGAGACAGAGAAAAAGACAGAGTGGTGTAGTTTGAAACTCAGGTGGTTTTAAGTTTCTGTAAACTCCAAGGGTGGCTGTCCAGATAAGTATTTTGTTTGTTTTCGCTATTATTGTCGTTGCTTATGATTCACAGTATTTTTTTTTCCGTCCACCTGATGTCATCATCACGATCAAGTTGCATTTTAGCCATATGACCATCCTACTGCCAGTGTTATGCCTTCACACAGTCGTTCACAGACTTTCAGAGTGAATACACGTGTTTCGGCTTCTCATTTAAAATCGGGTTGATTTGAAGTGCAGTATTAGACAGTGTTATTTCAAGTGGCGAATTAGCCTAGAGGTGGTGGTGGTGAACCGGCAACACAGGGACCTCGGTTCAATCCCGGACTGGGAAATATTAAATTGTGGACTTTTTTTTTCATTTAACAAAAATAAGTGAAAACCAAATAAACAGAAACAAATATCAGGCGATGGAGAGTGAGCGGTCCGCGCTCCCATTAGCGGGACCAGCTGGTGGGGTGACAGCATCATCCGATGCAATGCAGGCAGGCCACTCAGCAACAGTGGCAACCGCAAGTAAGGGGAAAAGGAGAAGGAAGTTAAAACCTTCTCCCAACCTTGTAAAGCGTCCCTCCACATCAGCTCCAACTGAACAGCTGCCCGGTGGAGTGAGTGAAGGGGCGCCGTGCACAACAACGACAGTAGCAGCAGAAAAAAAACGACAGAGGTCCGATGACTCTGTCGAGTTAGCGTACGTCTCCGACGGTGGGGAAGGCCACTACGTTGGAGATGAGAAAAATAGCTTCGGAGTACTGGCGTCCTCCGAATCAGATGACGAGGATGAAGAGGTCGAGAGTCTGACTAGCAGCATCAGGCAGCTCGAACAGAGGGTGCGTGCCATAAAGGCCAAACAAATGGCCAGGCGAGAGAGGGAGCGGCAGCTAGAGCTACAGCGCGCTCAACAACAACAACTACTACAGCAGCAGCCGCCAGAAAACCAGCGGCAACCAGCAATACAGCCGCAAATGCTGCAGCCGAAGCAGCAGCAACAACAACAGCTGAAAAAACAGCAGCAACTACTACAGCAGCAGAAAACGCTGCAAGAATCTCAACTGCAACCGCAGCAGCAGCAGCAGCAGCAGCAGAAACAACAGCAGCAGAAACAACAGCAGCAGCAGAAACAACAGCAGCAGAAACAACAGCAACAGAAACCGCAGCAGAACCAACAGCAACCGAAGACGACGGCAAAAGCGAGGGTACCGCCAATAAATACCTACAAGGTGGAGTTGAAGGATACCATCGAACTATGTAAGTCGGCCATAGGCAAAAATTTCAATATTAAAAGATTAAATGAAAATAGGCATGCTATCCACTGTAATACAGTGGAAGATTATAAAAAAATTAAGCAGTTACTTAGGGACACGACGACGGAGTTCTTCTCCTTCACCCCGAAGGGGGAAAAGCGGCAAACAATGCTGCTGAGGGGGATAGACCCGTCTACTGATCCGGAGACGCTCCTTGCGCTGCTTAAAGAGAAAGAGTGCAACGAGCTCGAATTCGTAGGGGTCAAGCCATTCACCACAGCTAAGGCAAAAAGGGAGAAGCGGAAACTGCCGTTCTTCCTGGTTCAACTTTCACCCAATAGCAAGTTGGATGGTCTAAGGAGTATTAAAGTCCTAGACTACCAGGTTGTCGCCTGGGAAAAATTAAGAAGGAGCGAAAACATTTTACAATGTGTTCGCTGCCAAAGGTTCGGTCACGCCGCGTCGAACTGCGAAATGCAGCCTCGATGTGTTAAGTGTGGAAAGAACCACAAAGCAGAGGAATGCACTCTAGGTAAGGATGGAGTTGCAGATAAGAGCCAGCTCTCGTGTGCTTTATGCAGGAACTCGGGACACACCGCAAACTATCGGGGTTGTCCTAAGTTCCAGTACATTAAGAAAGTAAATTTAGTTCGCCAGGAGAAGGTCGTAGTGAAACGTCCACCTGCTCCAATTCAAACACCATCCGTGACTCCCCAAGTGACCTACGCCCAAATGGCGGCAGGTCGGGGAAACGCGGAACAGAAAAGACCGAAGGTTACTTCTCAGGCCCCAGCGCCTAGAGCACCGGAGGCTCAAACTGACTTGCTTACCATCTTGCTCTCTATCCAAGGGCAGATGGAGCAGCTTCAACGTCAGGTACAGGAGCAGGCGAAGCGGGTGGACCAGATCTACGCACTTCTGCCGGGCTTAACGCACCTTCAGTCGTAATGGGTACGAACATGGAGGAGCAATCCTTGAAGATCCTTGCGGTGAATGTGAATTCACTGATTAGGATCGAGCGAAGAGCCGTATTGTTTAAGTTGCTTGAAGACCAAACCCCTGATGTGCTTATGGTTAGCGAAACAAAGCTATCCCAGAAGCACAAATTGGGGCACAATAAATACAATATTGTCAGAAGAGACCGACCCAACTCCACACAAGGAGGAGGTGTTGCGATCTTCATACGCAAACAACTGCAATTTAAAGTTATGTACAGCGGTGAAGTGCGAAGGTTCCAGGAGCTGGAAGCATGTATCGTGTGCATCCCTCTCCGTAGTGGAAAGAGGATGTACTTGGTCGCACTCTATGCACCTGAAGCTACTCAATCTACTTTATTTATTTCAGAGCTCGAGACACTTTTTCGATTCCTAAGGCTGGAGTCGGAGGAGAATTATTTCATCATGGCCGGAGATCTCAATGCCAAACATAGAGATTGGGGAAATAACACACCAAATCCTAGAGGGAACCTACTATTCAATTGGTGGGGTCGGCACAGTGTCGAGTATAAACTCGATTTGAAAGCTACAGATAGTCCGTCGTTTCCTAGAAGCGGCTCCTATCTGGATCTTATGCTGTTCGACGTACGGTTACAACTGACCGACATGGACCGACAAACTATAAACTGCCTGCACACTTTTGTGTATGACAGCGACCATTGCGGACTCAGTGCCGTAATAACGATTCCCAACGAAATTGCGGAGTTGGAGGAGTTTGTCCAAACGTACTCCTACAATTATAGTAGGACGCGTTGGACTCGCTTCTCAAGAACTTTAACAAGAGCACTATCCTCGAATTCGCTCTACCCACCGTCCAATAGGAATCTGTCAAACGAGGAGATTGACTGGTACCTAAAACAAATGGACGAGACAATTAAACGAACTATGGACAATACGATACCTCGGTATCAACATACTGACAACGCAGACATATTCCGCAATGCAACAATTGACGCACTACACCAACACAAAAGTAGACTGCTGTCGAGACTAAAAACCTTGTACAGACAGTTTACTGACAGACAGAACTCGGAGGTTAGGACACTGAAGTCTTTGATTAAAAACCTCCAAAAATTAATTAGAGAAAATTACAGACTTTCTGTAAATTTGCATTGGAACAACAAAATTCGGGCTGTAAAATCCAACAACCCGAGTATGTTCCCGCAAATAAATAAAATATTTCGGAGGAATAATCAAAACGACCTTCCGTGTCTTAAGATCCCCCGAACGACGAACAATGGACGAATACTAATAACAGCAGGTATAGATCCAGATAACGCAGTAGAGGATGACAACTTCTTTGTGATCGAAGATCCGCAGGAGAAGGTAGAGGCTATAGGAGCGACTTTCCAGGAAGTGTACAAGGTGAATGATACAATTTGCCCGAACCACGACCTGGAAAATCGCGTCCTTGTGCACAACTTCTACCTTCGAAATGATATAGAGCACTGGCGATCCGAGAACATAGGTTTTACCGAGTTCAATGACGATAACATGGCAAATAATGTCATCGCCGATGAAAGGGTACATCCCCCGTACATATCGAAGGTGGAGCTCCAAGCGATCTTCGACTCATTGAGGAGGAAGAAATCTGTAGGAATCGATGGAGTGTCGAACATTGTGCTTCGACATCTCCCTCTAGAAGCGGTGGACATTTACACCACTCTGTTTAACAATGCACTGAATAATGCACATTATCCAGTGCATTGGAAAACAGCAGTGATACAACCCATCCCCAAACGGGGTAAGGACACTTCCAATCCGGCAAATCTCCGGTCGATAAGTCTCCTTCCGAACATCAGCAAGGTATTCGAGAAAGTGATCAATAGAGCCCTGCTTAAGTGGACTGAGAACAGTAATATAATTCCGGATAACCAATTCGGTTTTAAGGCGGGGCATGATACAATACATGCCGCGTCTAAACTGGTATCGGATATCCAATGGAACAAAAGCAAGAACCAATGCACGGGAGCCTGCCTGATTGACTTGGAGAAGGCCTTCGATACCGTATGGTTAGAGGGACTCTTCTACAAGCTGAGCAGGCTGGGCATAAGCAAACCACTGCTGTACATACTTTATAACATGCTCACCAGTAGACAGTTCATCGTCAAAAATGGCAATGTGACTTCTGCTGGAACATTTCTAATTAAAAATGGTCTGCAACAAGGTGCGGTTAATTCACCGATCCTTTTCAACATTTACACGAGCGATCTCATAGGATCACTTCACCATGCCATAGCGTACGCGGACGACTTGATCGCGTACAGATCAGGACCAAAAATCGAGGTCATTGCAATTCTCTTGCAACGTGACTTCGATAAGATTCAGCGATATTGCGATGACTGGAAGTTGAAGATCAACTTCCAGAAATCGGAAACCATTCTTTTTAGGACGCCGTTGTCTGGGGCCTCTAGGGATACCAGAAAGAATTGGCGAAAGTTCTCAATCGTGGGACCGCACGGACAGCCACTTGCGAGTCGAAGTGTAGTCAGATACCTGGGGCTCTGGTTAGACCAATATCTATATTTTAACAAACATATAGATGCTGCTCTGGCCAGAGCCAAAGGTGCTTTTGCCCTTACAAAGAGACTTTTTTATAGCAAGCAACTCGATGCAAGGGTAAAGGTAATCTGCTACATGGCCCTCATTAGGCCCATGCTCGTATATGGATGCCCCGTGTGGTTCAACGTGGGAGCAAGCTTGTTGGAAAAGATTCGGGTGTTTGAGAGGGCTTGCCTTCGGGCTTGCCTTCATTTGTACAGAACACCAGAGTCCCAGTACATAAAATTCTATCCCAATGAGGTCCTATACAACAGGGCTAACCTAATAAGAGTGGATAATTTCGTTATCAAGCTGATTCGAAGGCACATTGCAAGAGCAATGAGCTCGACGAACAACCTGATCTTCGGGGCTTATTACCCCAATTACGAGTATCACGAGAGAGTGCGCCTTAACGGCTTTGTTCCCCCAGAGGCGTTCCTCTATTTTGATGAGAAAGGTCTGATCCAGGACAGATTGGCGGTGCCGCTAATCTTCCACGTTGCTCGGACAGTTGTGGATAGGCGACTCAACTACGACAGAGACGTTGCACACGGCAGTGTGGAGCGTCTCCGGTTTAGTAGGGCGGTATCGGGTCGCGATATTGAGGACGTACAACGTCAGTACGGTCATTTCTGGTGGCTTGCCGAAAGAGAGGAAACTCCATCGTCGTTTCCTCCTAATCCAGGGTAGCCTTTTGAAGTTGAAAGTTGGCTGTTCTTGCCCATGGCCGACTTACATAGTTTAGGTTTAGGTAGTTTTTTAGGTTTCGGTAGGTGTAAGTAATAAATATAAAAAAAAAAGAAAAAAAAAAAAAAAAAAAAAAAAAATTTAAAAATTCATATCCACAGCACTTGGATAAAAAAAGTACAAAAAAAAGCACAAAAACATAAAAAACATAAAAAAAAAATATAAAAAAAAACAGCACTAGATATAAAAAAAAAAAAAAAAAAAAAAAAAAAAAAAAAAAAAAAAAAAAAATTTACGTATAGAATACGTAAGGTAGAATAAGATAGGTTAATTTAGAATAAGATAGTTTTTTAAGATTTATTTTAAGGTAGTTTATAAGTTTTATTTATAAGAACACAAAAAACGTTCATTTACTAAGTTTTTTCTTTAATTTTCTTAGTAGCACTTATTTAAATTTAAAAGAATGAATTAAATAAATATTTTTCACGTACGTTACGTCGAAAGACATAGTTTTAAGTATTAGGATTACCTTAGAGCGCCCGCATAGGGCCAGTAAGTTAGAATAAGAATAGTTAAGTTAGTTAAGCTAGTTTTAAGCGTTTTGTCTAGCACGTAAGTTAATAAATGAATTAATAAAAATGCACTAAAAACGAAACGAAACGTTATGCCTTCACAGTAGAGTTGACTTAGCTTTCGCAAGTGATCGACTTTTTTTATTTATTTTATGCGAAATAAATAGATGATTCTTGACATCAGGATTCGAACCGTGAATCAACAGCGTGACAAGCGATGATGTTACCACTACACCACGGGCACCTCTAAATGTTGCAGAGAAAATCTACGGTTCTGGAACTTTTCAAGTGGCCTCTAAAGTTAACCCAGCATTATGCAAGTATATTAGGTACTGTTTTTTGGACTGGTACGGAAAGGAATAAAGAAAAAAAGAAATAAATCGCGAGGGGGTCAGTAAAGTCAGTTTAATATCCTAAACAAAAAATAAAGATGAAAAAAATAAAGGTTTTCAAGTGTACAATCCAAAACCAGTGCATTGGAATAAAGAGCGCAGGTTAATCATAATTCCAATCTCACGCCTGCAAGGGAGGCCTCCTTAATTATGGTCGTCAAGGCATGTATATGCTTAAACTAATTTATATCTTAAACTTGATAGCCACACCCAAATCATGTTTTCAAATGAAATACTAGTTTGGTCTGCAACCATAAGGACAGTGAATATACAACAACAAGGCTAATGATTAAAATTACCTTGACCAAAGTCATCCTATCGCACGCAATGCAAGTTTTAAGGATATTGCACTTGTGAAATTTATAGCCGGAGTTTCCTAGAGTGTTCCATAGTATGTTAAAGGACTCACCGAAGAACCTACATATGTACTGTGCTTTTTGTCACACATGACGCAGACACTCCAAAATGATTTCATTAGAACCGATTTTTGAAAAACCTACCCGCGCAGTTATAGAAAAGCAAAGAATAGAGGGGATTTAATAACGAATGAATGCTAGAAAGCAGACAAATCTTGTCATCAGAACTCCTCCAGTCAACCTTGGTCAACATTCACATAGAAAGTTAATCCATATTTTTTCTCATTTATTTAGACTTTTTCAAACTGGTTGCCATCCTTGGTAATGCACTCCTTCACAGGTAGAAACAAATCATCAAATCCAAATTATCATTGTTCCTTCGGTTTTGAATCATTCTCCTTAAAAATTGTTCAAACTAGCTACTCTTCGGTGGAAAAAAGACGGTCTTTTAGATGCATTTTAATGTAGGCGCATTTTATGCAGGTGCTGTCAAACAGTCTGCAGTAACCCCTGCTCTGTGTGCTGGTGCATTATCGTGATGAGGGTGCGACAACCAGGCCACACATGTATGAGGGCTTCCATCAACTCAAGAAGACCACTTGGCAGTGAACGTCTGCTGATATTCAAGCATAACTGCCATCACCAAACCCATACAACCATCATTCCTTTACGAAAGGAAAGAAATCTTAGGAGTTGGGTCGGAACATTCTTATCTTTAAAGACCAATACCTTGGTCTATGACTTGGCTTGAACGACGATATAATAGAGCTAGGTCCAGCTACCTGTTGCAGTTGAAATGGTGTCCTTGAATTTTCATTAATGGATACATTAACACCCATCTGCCGATAGCTCACTCGTCTATTTTTAATCATTAGTTCCTGGATGCTGGATACCGTTTCAGGTATGGACTCGTCATTCGGATGACCGCCGTAGGGGTAATCATCCAGGTCAAACGGTATCCTCCTAAATTCCAAATATCACTTACTCACTCAATATTTTTTTTGTGTCTGTGTTGTAATCATTATTTTCTGTTTCTATTTGTCGAAAAATAACCGAAAATATAGTACATTAACTTTAAACTCTGTTTTTGTTTCAACAACAATGATAAATAAGTTTCTAGCATTTTCCCATATACTAACTGCTGACCACAATGGAGCCCCGTTCGCTATATCGCAACGTGCTGTTAAAATCACATTTTTACAAAACCAACACTGCAGGCATAAAGGTGTTTCGCGTTTGCTCGTCGACTCCATTGTGGTTCAGCAGTTCACACTGTCAACGCTGGAGCTGAGTAAATACGTGAAATGGCATCGAGAAATTGTAAATACGACGCAGACTTGTTTTGCTATATTTGCGGAGAGTTTATAACTGCCAAAAGTAAAAAGTCTGTTTTAAATATCAGTTTAAAGTTATGTGAAGCCTATGAAGCTTATTTCTATCTACCCATTCGAAACATGAGGTGCCAATTTTAGGCACCTCATGTTTCATGTAAAAGCTGCAAGAGCAATTTAGAAGGTAAGTTAAACGAAAAATAAAGACGGACGGGCAAGAATGCAACAACATATTTTACCCTGATCTACCTTCAACGTTTGCGCCAGTGCGAAGGACAGACAGCAGTCTGTACTGGTCTAGCAGAACGGACTGGATTCAAGTTGGGAAATAAAAATGTCAACAGAGAAGCGATTGTGGAACCTAGAAGTATATTGATGCCGCCAATGCATATTAAACTAGACCTTATGAAACAATTTGTAAAGGCTCTTAAAAATGATTCGGATGCTTTCATGTATTTAAAGAATTTTTTCCCAAACCTATCGGAAGCTGAAGTCAGAGCTGGAATCTTTGTAGGACCACCAATCAAGAAAAGTGACCACAGTTACTCAACAATATATACCAGAAAAACGAGCCTGGGAAATGTATAAAACAGTTGTTCACGGTTTTCTTGGAAATAACAGAGCTAATTAAAAGTATGCTTGTGAGCTTTAAAAATATGGCTTGCAGAATGTCCCTCAAACTAGACTTGCCACATGCGATATTAAAACAGAAGGCAGTAACTATCCGAACATATTTACAAACAAAAATTATAGTACACTATTTGTATGTTTCGTAGTAAGTCGTGTAGTTTACCCTTAAGTTGGTGAATTTGGCTACGAAGCAGTTTATAGGGTACGTAGTAGATCTGCTTCGCTTTTTGTGAAGTCCAAATCTATAAATCGAAGTAAATGAAATCTACTCAACTATTGTTTCTAAATAAACATCTGGTTATTGATTGATTGTTATTTGAAGCAGTTAAACCTAAAGATTAGTGTCGTACAATCATTTGATTCACACACTAAACTTTCAAGTTTAGATAATTTGTTACTATTTTACAAATTACTTAGGTTATATTAATTTACAGAGGTGTGGTTAATTTTAATAATGTCGGTTGATCAGGTCGACGGAAGGGGTGGATTTTTTTCAAACTTCATAGTTGGTGTCTGTGGGCTAATGCGAAATTTGAATTTTCATTCCAGCCTCAAAATTAACGGTTACTTAAGGCCAATTTTGAAAAGTTGCAATTTTCTCGAAAACGGCTCTAACGATTTCGAGACAAATTCATATATGAGTTAATGTCGGCGTTTGCAATGGGACTTTGTACTCTGTTTTTTCCTAAAAAGTCGGATAACTGTACTTTACTTATTACCGATTTCTTGAATATGGCTCTAACGATTTTATTAGAAATTAATATCTGAGTTAAATTTAATTTTTGAGAAATGATTAAAATAGTTGTTTAGCCTTTTAACGCATTTTAAGAAAAATCAATTTGTTCGCTTCTTATCGCTTTCGCCTAATTTTGAAATCTGAATAATTTACAAACGAACAACACCTGCCCTTTATTGTCTTTGTATTAAAGCTATATTCGATATTTTTTATGTCCCCCAAAACCAAAGGGCCAAATAGGTGTTATGATTGATTTACACAGGAGTATTTTTGAGTCTCTTCTAAGGAACCAGTATTATTGTCTGTATTTTTATTTTATTTGAATTTTCATTTTCTCTATATGATACTTCCATGTAAGTTTCGAGTCCGTATGCATGCCTAGATATTTAGCTGCCGATCGAAGTTAAACTTCATTTACAACAAGCAAAAACAAAAAGCACCAGTATTTCCTTTAATGTTGAAAAATGTCTTGAAAATTTGATTTTTGTTAAAACAATATTTTGCTTTCTTTTACTTAAATGTATGGCATGGCAATGATCGAAGAATCGTGGTCGAGATAAGGTCAGTTACTGTGTTACAATCAAAATGCAAAGAAAAGAGTTTTTTTCCTAATTACGGTTGTACGTCTGTCTTAGGCATCCCCTTTCATTCTTTTCGTTTACGATAACTTTCGCAGAAATCCATCGATTTCTAGTGTTCCGTACCAGAATGGTATAAAACGGTACATTAATGAATTCAATATTGTGTTTGCCTGTCTGTCCGTCAGTATATAACACTTGTAATTTTTGAAATGTTAGACATAGAGAGCAAAAAAGCAGTATGCGTTGAACCGAAAATAATTAGGAAGAACAATTTCTAACAATTATTTTTTGGGGAGGTTTTGGGAGCATACTGTATCCCAAGAAAATAAATGTTTGCATCCTGTCATGTGACATATCAAATTAAAGCCGGACTTCTAAAGAATTCGAATAGTATAGGTAAAAAATAATAATTTTTGAATAAAATTGGTTGAACAAAAAACTTTGAAAATCAAGGCAAACGCGATATTGAGGGGTATACATATATAGGTACATATCAGGAAAAACATACAATTTAAAATTTGTTCAGTGGTTATACATACATATATGAGATATATACGTATGAAAGCAAACTAATAAGTAAAGGCATGGAACAATAAAGGGCACGACTGGGTCGCACGTACTTGTTCCTTATGTGCTTTTCATTTATAAATTGTGTTAATTTAAAATTTAGACAGAATCCATTAAAGCGAAAAAAATAAATTTTTCGTAATATGCGTTAAAGCTGAAAAACTTATTTTTTCATATGTTGAAAATTTTAATGCCACGATCTTCCATATTTCAAATATTACTAAGGTATATATTTTGAATAAAATCGTTTATGCTATATCCAATAAATTGTCAGTTTCTGGAAGTCAGCTAATAAGTAAAGCTCGTGGGGTACGCAGTTTTATTACAAACGTCGGCATTACATCAGATATGAATTTGTCTCGAAATCGTTTGAGCCGTTTTCGAGAAAATTACAATCTTTTAAAATTAGCCCTAAGTAATGATCGTTTATTTTGAGGTTAGATTTAAAATCCCGATTTCGCCTATGGGTATTAGCCTAAAGACCTCAGGTGGCTGTAGTCGATCAAAAGTCGAGATCGAGATCTACTTTTTAGAGTGTTCTATAATATGATAGTAATATCAAAATTGATCAAAATAAGGGGATCGAAAATTTTCATGAAAACAATACTTACCCTATAGGAGCAAGTATTGTTTTGATCTTTACAAAGACCCCATACCGAGATTGAATGTCTATCTTTTTGTCTAAAAATATAAATTTAAATGAATTTTTCTTCTGTTATTAATCTACTCCGTTAATCTAGTAATTTACTCCGCTTTTTTCAAAATCTAATATATTTTAGCCTTTGTATCTTTTTATCTTCCATGATTCAGTCGTTTAATAGTAGTTTTCCTTTAAATGGAGAAGACTGAGTGCAAAACTATTTACTTATTATTTAATTTTCAAGAGCACTTAATGCCTTGGCGCAAGTAAATCTACAAAATTTTGCTTTAAGTGGGTGAATTAAAGTTCAAAATATTTTTTGTAATTTAAGACAATTTTGAAAAAAAAAAAATATAAAATAGTCCCTAAAGTCCGATTCCCCTTTAAGTGGGTGAGCTTGGATGCAAAATGGTTTTGGAGTTCGCACGTTCAATCGTTTGTTATTATAAATATTATAATTGTCGGCAAGTCCCGTAAAATTCAGTCTTATGATTTTACTTTAAGTGGGTCAGTTAAAGTTCAAAATAGTTTCGAGTTTTGGAAATATCAAGGTTTCTAGGTATAGTCGTATGTTTGGTCGAATGTCGATTAATACTTTGTAATTTGAGACAAATAGGCCCAGGCTCATCTAAAGTAAAATTTGAGACAAGTTCCACTTTTTTTTGAGTTTGTGAATATGGGTGCAGAAAAGAATTTTTTTTCGCCTAGATTTTACCTTGGATCAACTCTCAAAACTATCTTTGGATATATATACATATAGTATATATGGTACAAGCACCTTAGGCGCTATCAGTCAGTCACGCACCTTTGAGTTAAAATCATTTATAGTAAGACCCTTTCTATTTATAAGTATTATACATCTTCACTACACTCTCTTACTACTAGCTAGGTCCTACACGATAATAATTCCCGCAGCTGATTCACACGCGAAACACACGCACATATGCCCCAAGTACCACTTGGTAGCATCACCAGTTTCAGAAACTACACTCGATGAAACTGGCCCCGAAGTTACTCTAAACGGCGGCGAGGTTAAAAAGTTAAAGAGCAAAACCAGCTTCTCGTTAAATGTGTACGTTTATCTCACCCGGTGCGGGCTGTTATTACTTTTAATTGCTTATATCCAACATGAAAGGTTAATAACTCTACGAACACACTGAATACACGATAATCACAAAAGGACATACGCGCTTTAGCGGGCCAAAAGACCGTCACATTATGCAGATAGACTGCTGCAGTGGCTGCATCCCCTCTCTAATCCGTGGTCTTACGATACATACTTCAGTTCCACAGCAGCGACGACGACGGCGGTGCGGTGGTGGTAGTAGTAGTAGTCACCTAAATTCGTTATGCAGCAAAGTGGATCAAGCGGGTGGTGGCCAGAGTAAGCACACCACTTGGTTAGTGTTTGAGTGAGTGTGGTATAAAAGGGTATACAAAAAAAAAAAAAATTCCAACAGAGCTACCGAAGGAGTACATTCCAAGCAAGGTAAACACACACACACATACGACATTTATTGCAACCACAACGATGCAAGGATACATAGAGTGCAGTGTTGATCCTGAGAATCGTACACAACGTATGTATGTATGCCAGCTGCCTTGGAGGCAACACTGTGTCACACATTCCGACGTGCAAGGTTGTTGTTTTTTCTTTTTCTCTAATTTTTTTTTTTTTAGTAGCGAAACTTTTGTCCTTATACATTCTGGGCATCCTGCCTCACTGTCAGTGGATGTTTGCTAATTCTTCCTATCTATGGAGCTCTTTCTCGACTGTGCTGCAGCATACCTAAACCGATGTTGGTTAACTTCGCTAACACTAATTTGCATGCTGGCTGGGTGTCCTGTTTCACAATTTTATGCATAGTCATGGCTAAACAAGGCAAAGAGAAATAGAAAACGAAGAAAAATAGGTGAAGATACTTAAGGCTTGACATTGGTTACGACAACCGTGAGGCTTTACACATTCATATGCCCTCTGAAATCACGTGTGTCTTACAAGGGATTTCCTTGCTACTCTGTGTTGCGTGTATGTTTGCGCTCTCTATTAATTGCCCTGGAGATAATTAATCTTGTTTGCGTGGGAGAACGTAGTTTGTTGCATCGTTGCGTACGTAAGACTGAAATTATCCTTCCAAAGGGATGCGTATGTTTCTGAGTTGTAATCTGCATATGAACACTCTTACAATTATGTACTTCTAATTGCCGCGAATCCAGTGTGTTACTAGAACTTTGAACAAAAAGGGTGTAATTTAGGTCAAAAGGATAACAAAGTTTACTCCGTGTTAATTTTGTCTCTTTCAAAGTCACTTTGGCAAAGTGAATTAGTCAAGCAGATAACTACTACTGCTGTCCTTGGGTAGATTTTGTTTTCATTGTTTCACTAGTAATGTACTCTATTTTTTTTTTTTTTTTGCGAATTTCGTAACTTTAGTGCGACAAAGAAAGTGGTAATATGACAGTTTGGAACACGTCCCCGACACCGATTGGCATGTGTTCTTTGTCAATGAGGGCAGCGTGATGAAAAATCAATTTGTAGTTCAAACATTTGCTTTGCATGACTGAATAGGATGAAGCAAGGAGTTTTTTATTTTTCGGTAAAGGCGTATGCAATAATTGTCTGTTAGAGCGACGAGAGTGTTTGATTTTGTAGCAGCCAGGTGCAATGAACTAGATAAATATGTACATATGTTTGATGGAAGGATTAAGAGTTCAACTAACGGGGTGTCACAGTCATAATACTTTAGTGGACATATGATGGTTTACTTTCTGAATTTCATATAAATAATTTAACTGACTTAATGCCAATAAACTTGGAGTCCTCTTATTTATTTAATAAATCAAATAACGCTAACGATATAATTTTACAAAATAATACAAACAAAATTTTAATTAATGATAATCAAACATTGCACTCAAATGTTAAAAGGTGAATTTGTTGTAATTCGTGAAAAATGTTGTATTTCTTTAAGTGGGGGAATCTGAGATACATATTGGATAATGATTTGAGAACAAATATTTTGTTATTCCGAATAAAATTTAGTCTTTTATTGTGATTTCTCTTTATTTGGGTCGATTTGGGTGTGTAATTATTTATGTGATTAAGAGTGTCATGGGCGCTAGCATTATTCGAAATAAATGTTGAAAATACAGTCTCTGAAATCTCATTTTTTTTAAGTGAGTCAATTCGGATGCATTTCTGAACAAAATTTTGTATGACAAGTACTTTCTTCACAAAGGTTTTCTAAAGAACAATTCCCAATACGTTTTCTGGAAGTTTTCTCTTTTGTTTGTATCCCCTTTTCTGCTTACCTGAACCTTTGTGACACAGCCAATGTCTAATTGGTATTGGCAGAGTATCAATAGAGCAGCATGTTGAGCTTAGAGACTCGCGCCAAGTTTAAAAGTGTCTTCATGTATGAGGATACATCGTCTTTGAGGATGATGGAGGCACATAACCAAAGCAAGGGATCCGTAGATTTTTCTTTCATATCTATAAATATAATGCGCCACGGCATTGTCTTATGTTAGACATTTGTGGTTGGTAGGTGCTCTTGACTTCTATAGTCGTTTGTTGGCATTCGGTCATGATTGTCTCTGATGGTCATCCTTGGCTAGCACTTCTTCGCAATTAGTTGTTAGTTTCAAGTTTTTAGTAGTCAGTAGCTACTTCATGATTTGTTCTCATGACCGATAGGTTGTCGTTTGGGGTTAGTTGAAAGGGCTTAAATACTGCAGAAAAGATTATGCTAACATTATACCGGAAATTTTCTAAAGCATTTTTTAAGACGCTCTTATATACGAGTAGTATACATTTTTGACAACCAAAATCAAACTGGAAAGGACAAAAAATGGACAGAAAATATCCCAGCTTATCAGCCTCTTCGCTCACGTTTTGGGGTCAAGGAACTATGGTAGTGGTCAGCGCAATATTGTATATGATATAAACGGCTAGACGCAATACCCATGTGATGATGAACCGAGCAATGAGCTGGATTAAGTGTGTCAGGCATAGAAAGTTGGATCTCGGGACATTTCAATTCGATGATCTCTGATCTTCTACCATTCAGATCCGAAGACCAACTATGGTCAACAAGACTTAGTTAATCTTTCTACTTCCCGGAATCTATTGCTGAAATGTGTTTGAATGAAACTTTAATAGTAGTTTTTATTGATCCAAAAGTTGCCATTCCAAATACCAACAGGCACAATAATTCTTTCTTCTTGAAAAGAAAGTCCCTATTTGTCCAACTTATCATTCATCACTTTCAAACTTATCGTTTATTTAAATTTGTTTTTGATAATGATAAGAATGGATATTTTACAAACGAAAATTCCGGTGAATTGTTATTTGAGACTTTTAAATTGTTCGTTAGGTGAGTACACATTCATTATTGACATCTTTTCAATTCTCTCTTTCGTGAAATAGAAAGTTCTTGAATATGCATAGTATTATGAATAGTTAAGCCAACTCTAACTTCGTTTTTGATAAGCGAAGTTATAAGTGTTTCACGAACGAAATTTAAATTCCAGTAGTAAACTCGCTGCCTCAAACTCGTGCGTCAACAACAGATAGTCTGCATAGTGACTTAAAACAAGTATCTTCACGAACAAATACATTAAAGATGCCCAAGGTCATTTGCTAATCAAAGATAAATCCATTTATGATAGATGGCTGGAGTATTGTAAAAATGTACTGAATGAAGAATTTCCATGTATAGTCGTTCCCACTGCTGAATCATACGAAGAAGAAGTTGATGACTTTGAAGTGAGTGAGGCTGTCAAGAAATGTACGCCCGTTGGGTATGAGTGGCTAACGAAACTGCTCAATAAAATGATGAGAGAACAACCAATGCGGGTCAGTGGAAAGATAGCTTTCTTATTCCGTTGCTCAAAGACAAAGATAGCTCTCGCGAATGCAATATAGCTATCATTCGATCGATTTAATGACGCATACAATGAAGATCCTAAAAAGAGTTTTAAATAATTGAGCTGGACAACCAATGCACATTTGTTTCAATCCAAAGTCAAAGATTAACCGGAATTTTATTCACTCTACCAACATACATTACAGTGGCGACGAGGTTAACCAAAGGGACACAGGTGACAGAAATCATAAAAGAAGACATAGTAACAAGTGAATCAAAATGTCTGTGCTGGGTACAGTTCCCTCATTCGATTACATCTGCAATGATTGTATTGTTTTATACAAAATCCATTTTATACACAAACAGCAGGATTGGAACAGTTTTATATTGTAAATGATGTTGATGTTAAAAAAATAAGATAAAAAAAGAGCAGTTTTTATAAACTCTCTTACCGGGAATTCTTATAAATTGTTAACAAATTTAGTGTATCCAAAAGTGCCAGAAGTTCCAAACATTTCGACTTAGCGAAAGTCTTTGATACACATTTCAAAGTACCTATTTCTGGGTTTTCTGAAAGGCATACATTTTATGAAGCCTTTAAAACTAAGGATGAGATTCTCTAACAGTGGGCTGCTCGCGTACGGTCATTAGAATTAAATTGTGTGTTAAAACATTAGACAAGACGATTGGCATATTTCAGTCAATTGAATGTATGAGAAACCAGTAACAACCTACGGTAATAAAAACTGAAGGCGGAACTAGTAGCGGATCAAACGGTAGCGTATTCCGCATCTCCGTTAGAAGCTTAATTAGCCGATCCCTTGGCCATAACAGTAATAGCAGAAACATCAGCTCTACCTCAGTGAACACCACAGTCTGCAGAATTTGCGGTTACAAAAATCATTCAGAGCAAGAGTGTTGCTATAAAGGACTTAAATGCAAGAAATGTCATCAGTGTGTATTTAGACGATACTGAATTATATTTACATTATTTTAGAACTAATGCGTGTTTTAAGCCAATCATGGCTAGCATGTCTGTGAATGGTATTCCGATGGAGATGAAGGTTGATAGTGGTGCTGCTATTTCGACGATATTACTAGACGTGTATAGGAAACATTTTTCAAATTGTGATCTAAAACCTACCGATGTGATTCTTAGAAACTATAACGGCAGTGTAATTAAGCCACGTGGATTTTCTAAGTTGTTTGTTTCTTATAGAAACTTAAGTGATTACGTAGACGTGTTATTGATAACGGCGGCGCACCTTTGTTAGGCTGTAATTGGATGCACCTGTTCAAAATAGGGTTAAGAGAATGAAACTTTGTTAAAGGCAACATCGAGGATAGTGAATTAGTGCAGGTATTGTCTCGATATTCAGAAGTATTTGACTGTGAATTGAGAACTTTCAACAAAACTCTTGTACGTCTGCATCTGAGAGAAAATGCAGTTTCTAAATTGTTAAAGCCCCGTCAAATTATCCTGGTAATTAAGGATAAAGTAGAAAATGAAATTACGAAATTAGTAAACCTAGGGGTCTTAGAATCAACTATCTTTAGTGAATGCAGAAGATTGATGAGTTATTCGCTAAGCTTCATGGGGGGAAGACATTTTCGAAGATCTGTCTCTCCATGGCCTATCATAAAATCCACCTGTTTATAGAAATTGCATAGAGAGACTAATATGCTATGCTTCGCTTAGAGGATAATGGATAAGTGCATTATTGGCAGGCAAATCTCTCTCGTGAATGATAATAAGCCTTTAATATCTCTTTTTGGCCTTAAAGAGGGTATTTCTACTATGACAGCAAACACATTTCAACGCTATGCATTATTACTCTTGGCATATTAGTAGTTAAACTCGCTTTAAAAAGAGCATAACACACAAACTCTTCGCACACTGACATGAATAGAGTTCTAAATAATTTCTTCCTTGACTGTCGGAATATTATTCACAGAATGAAGGATCTTTCACCCGCACAATTGATGATTAACCGACGTATTAGAATCAGATTCGATTTAATTAATCCATTACCATATAGTAAAGACAAAATAAATACTTCCCTAGCTAAGAAAAAAGTTACTAGCATGCAAAACAAGCAAAGATTTTATTATGACTGGCAGCTGACTTGGCCTAATAGTAAAATTATATAGCTATTAGATGAGATGTATTATAAAATCCTTGTTAGAAATAATATTTGGAAAGGACATGCAAATCAATTAATTTCTTGTAAGAATATGGAAAATATTGGCAATTAGTATACCCCAACTACTCGTACATTAACGGATCCTGGCACCAAAATAAATTTCTCTTATAATTCACAATATGTAACACCATTATATAAAACACAATGTACTTATTTACCTATGTTTGAATGTATGCTATGGATATCGAAACCACCGAACCGATTGAGCTCGGATAATCTTCGGTATTAGCCCGAGAGTGTTTCTGTGAAGTTTAGTCAAAATCGGCCCAGCAGTTTGCTATAAAAAAAAGATGTATTTCTTTTTGTTAGGCACAGCAGCGCATACCCGCTCGTATTCACTATAACTTTAAGTGGCTGTAGAGTAGTGGTAACATCATCGCTTGTCATGCATCATCTATTTATTTCGCATGAAATAAATAAAAAATGACCATCCACTGTGTAGGCATAAACACTGGCAGTAGGGTGGTCATACGGCTGAAAATACATACATGATCGTGATACTTGGAGGATGGAAAAAAAACACTGTAAGTAACGATAATGACATTGCATAAGAAGTGGATCATCGCAAATAAGTTTGGAGATAAGAATCATGAGTCACCTGGACCCGATGTCTCCCATCTTTTTCCGGAACTCAGAGGATATCTCGTCTGGCCCAACCGCTTTTCTTTTTTTGGAGTATTTGACCGCATTCCTAACTTCTTCTAGGAGCGGCTCTTGGAGAGTATACCCCGGGAAACTGTTTGTTTTTCCAAATAGGCTTTCACAATACTGTCGCCATCTGTGGAGAATTTTGTCGTCTTCCACATGAAGCTGGCTTTGAGCATTGTTAATGAACTTTGGGGAACGAATCTGCTGATCATTTCTTCTTCTCTGGGCGGCTATTTTGAAGATAGTTGTTCTCTTATTCAAGTTGTTTTGT
The DNA here is from genome assembly GCA_963082735.1 of Pocota personata. NCBI lineage: Eukaryota > Metazoa > Arthropoda > Insecta > Diptera > Syrphidae > Pocota > Pocota personata. Next base: position 145,119,719 of record OY720430.1, read on the forward strand.
CGAAGCTCCTGAGTAGGCTGGTTCTTATCAGACGCCGAAGACGATATTTCCTCCAACTCTCGATAGAAGCCTTCCATACTTTTTGCCTGAAATTGGGCGCACTTCTTCTTCGCGAGATCTTTGCAGCATCTATATATCACTTCAAGGTGAGCTTTCTCATCTCTATTAGTTGAAGAGCACTTTGACCAAGCCTTGCAAGCCGTTTTCTTTTCCCGTATAACTACTTTAGCTTCATCTGTCCACCAACAAGTTTCTTTGGCGTGTTGGCAGGGGCCTTTCGACGTTCCAAGCAGTAATTTGGCTCTCTCCAAACAAGATCGCTGTAGGGAATCTCACATATCTTTTGCTCTGCACTCCTCATCACCGACCTCATCGATGATGGTAAAGAGGTAATTTATTATGCTGGTAATAAAAGCTTTGCCTTTTCCTTTGTCCAGCTTGTACCAATTGATTTTTTCAGCCACCTTTGTTTGCTTATTTGTTTTCTTCTTCGTCTCTATACAAATTTCTGTCAGGAGAAGACGGTGCTGTTGGGTGATCGCCTCTCCTAGGATCACTTTGCAATCATTAACCCGGGGCTTCATGAAGCTGGCTACCAAATGTTAGTCAATCTGAGTTTCATTTCCGCCACTGCTATAAGTGGTCAGGTGCCGGCTTTGTTTGACGAACATGGCATTCAACACGATAAGACCGTATAACTTGCACATGCTTAGGATGTCTTCACCTGGAGAATTCCTGGTGCCGTACCTCAGTCCTCCATGGCAGTCTTCATAGTCACCGTCAACAAACAAAAGCTTTGGGATGTTTTTGATGAGGTTGTGAAAATCCAGCCAGAATGCATCCTTTTCTCTTATTTTATATATTTTATAAACAAATATGGATTGTATTAGACCATATTATCATTATGTTTAAAATTCAGTATAAAGGTAGAAAAGGTAAAGTAGGGGACATTATAGGTAAGCAGAAATGCGAAGTACAAATGCTAACTCTAACTAAGCAATGACTAAAACTCTCTTACTAGAGTCAATCTTACCTCGCCTAGTTTGCTTTTCCTCCAGAGGTCCGTAATGTTAATTAATATTGTATAATAAATTTACATACGAAGATCAACCGGGATTTTATTTACTCTAGCTACATACATTACCAGGTTACGGCTGGAATAATCCAGGAATTTTCGGTCAATGTCGGTGTGCACCAGGGTAGCGTCTTTAGCCATTTCCTCTTTAAAGTGGTTTTGGATTACCTTTTGAAAGATAATGTCATCGAACCAAACGTAACCTCAATATTACGGTGCAATGTTGAGCAATATACGAGGCAAAAAGAGTAAAATAACGTCGACAGAGATGAAATGTTAAGAATGAGGTGTAATAAAACACGATTACATCATATCTAACCGTATTCGAGGAAGAGTTCACGTTTAAAAGCATATCGTTGAAAAGGTACTACATTACCGATCAGTTGGTATTGCCAAGTGCAAAGGCGACCACATGCAAATCTGATAATAAAGGAATTATCAGTTGAAGTTCCAACAAATATTAAAAGAAGAGGCAGAAAAAACAACTCTTGGATCGCACGAATGATAAAAGACTTGACCGCAGTACTCTATACGATCCAGACAGAGCGGCATGCAGACAAAATCTAATGCCCACAGCAATGTCGACTTTTACACGTAACGATTGAACTCGGCCGAGTTATCGTTATTCTCTTTTGGACTCGTCTTGTACTTTTACATGGTACGATTTTCAACGCCGGTTTTTGGTATTTCTGTTTCACTAACTCACGCGGTTTTTTGATGTGTCTGTTTCAATCACAATTACGAAACAAGATAAAAGGAAAACGCAAAAATCGTCTATGATTCCTCTATCCATCCGAGTCGATCTACCCCCTGCACTTCTCATGGAAATCACCTGACAATTGAGTGTCAGCTGAGTTCAATCGTTACGTGTAAAAGTCGATAATGCAGTAAAAATAGGAAGCTCATTCTGCATAAACTGATATAATGAGGAAAGAGCTAACAAAAAAGGAAAAGAAGAAGGGCCCAGTTATGTACAAAAGTCAAAGAGACACCTCACAAAAACTTTGTTCGTATTTCTTTTCGCTTTTGAAACAATTACATTAATTTCATAACAAATTTACGGAGTTTGGCGTTTGTAGAGGTTCCTTTCGAATTATTCAGCTTTATAGATTTAACATTGCTTCAATCTACTGATTTGCGAATTTATTCCCTTTCAGTGTTTTTTTCAATTTTGCTATTCATAAATATTTCAGAATACATACCTATCGCACACATATCTGAATCTATAAATAATACGAGTAGATAAATTCCGTCATAAAATTGAAAATCAAGTGAAGAGTGAATCAATATATCCGACATATTTGCCAGGATTTTCTATTCTCGTTGCTTATTCACTGGAATCCCCAAGCGTAACATAATCCGTCATATAGATTTTTCCGATTTTTTGTTCATATTACCTTTCGAATGCCGTTTGTATCTCCGAAGAGAATTTGATTCATATCTACCGACATTTGGTATGATTTTTAGTCCGTAACCAATAGCGAAATGAAGGACGAACCATGCGAAGCATTAAAATATCACCTCTAATGTATTGGTTGTGGATATACTCATACGAGCCATGTATCAATACCTGATTTTTTGCTTTAATGCCTGAATGCATTCAATTCATTTTAAAGTACATACCTGTACATAATATTGATCCCAGTGTGTATTTGAATGGATGTGTGTGAGGATAAGATACTTAATGCATTTTTACTTTGGAAATAGGTTTCTGTCGTCTACTATTTGCAGTGAAAGTAAAAGAAGATGTGATATTTTTTAAAGAACAGATTTTAAATTGATTACGTGGAGAAAATCCTGGCATAATACTTGGAGATTGGAAAACAAAAAATTTCAACCAGACTTATGTAAGAATGAAAATTTTGCCTTGCAGGGTAGTTATTTAGTTATTTGCTAAGGAGATATTTCCTCTGTCACAATGGTAATGTCAACTGGTTCTACTGCTACACTTATTTTCCACCCATTACGTTAAATCCTCCCTCAACAATCAGCTATACGTAACTCCCCCATGATCCCTTGATTCCCATTATTATCCTTAGAACCCAATCCCTGGTAGTAAGGTGTTAATATAGTCATTACAACAATAATTGGATAACAGTCCATCCACAACTAAAAGTGCCATCACCTATAAGCCATTTGAACAGAGCCAATAAAACGCGATTCTATCTAAGAAAAAAACTTCTTTCCTTTGCCACCACAACCGGAAATCCTTGCCAGAATACCCCGAAACAATCTTAACACTCCCTTTTGTTTATCATCATCAACCGGAATTAATGGTGCGACAAGTTAAAGTTTCCTGCTAGGCATTGATGCTTCCCCACTCCTTAGAACAGAGAGGTTCCTACTTAAAGCACGACCCATGTCAACCATGACCAATGACGATGTTATCGAATGTCCTTATTGTTGTCAACCATTAAATGCCATAACCGAGCCAATTCGATGAAATTAATTTTATGCGATTTATTTCTGAAAGCTTTAAACGGGACCGACTGAACGAGCCGGACAAATTCTTCAGTCCACTATATAGAGGAGAATGGAAGACGGAAGAATTTTTATTCTCCACCATACATAATCGTTGTCGTTGTTTGTTTGGGTAGCACTTGTGAAAAAGGATTATACGCCAAACAATAAATCACAATCTTTAACACCGATATCCTTTATTCCCTATTTTGATGGTAGAGTAATGGATGGAGAGTCCTTTTTTCCGTATAGTACTTTCCTTCATACTTGTCCGGTTTTCTTCGCAAATCAATAAAAAGCAATTTCAAAATTAATCTCTCAAGTCGAATGTTGGGGGTGAAGATACATTCCTCTCTTTGCACCGGCAAAAAAAAAATGTTGAACCGTTTAAGGACAAACAATATGATTAAAGAGGAGAATTTATAGCAATTGATCAACAGTATTGGCAGGATGTACATATGTCAAGTTGTCGGAGAATCATTGGGTGATAGAAACCGTTTAACTTTCTTTATGTTAAAGCAAATTTGCTATAAAACTGTAGGGAAACAGGTGAACAAAAGCACAGAACCGAAATAGATTGGGTTTCAAATTCGAGTCTACGAGTATGAACTAGTTAGCGGAAGCCTTGAGTCCTACTACTTGTGTATGTCTTGGAAAAAGATCATGAGATCCAAAAATATATCTCCGATACCACGAACTGAACAGATAATCCCATCCAATTCGTTAATACTTGTTGCCATTATACTCACTGAACTGAAATTATTCGTTTTTTTTTTTAATAAGGTAAATAAATAAATATTATATAACGCAAAAATGAGCTATTGCTTAATATGTTGGCATATACGCAGACTACAATCACCACTGCAAGTCAATAAAGACTAGATCGAACTTCATGTATTTTATTTTTTTAGTTAAAGTATTTGTCAGAGAAAGTTTTACGGATAGTTAAACATTGCAAACTCTTTTGAAGTGAAACTTCTTTAGTGTAATGCTTCTGGTGTAACGGAAAGGTGAAACACTTATTTCTTCAAAGCCTGCTCTTTCGATTTACATATATCATTTGAGCATTGAGCATGAGATTTCACGACCTTTTTTGCACTTGTTTCGAACTTTCTTGAAGTTCCCCGAACTTCCTCGACCAAGTTTGCATTTCAATTAACCAACCTTTACAAATGAGTGCTTCCTAATCTAACGAATTTCTTCCTGAGCGTCATGATGATGTCATATCCCTTGATATAAGATGCTAGTACATCCGCCTTATGGAGGCAGCCCAAGGAGTGGGAAGTAGACTGGTAGTCCCGGAAAACACTTTTCGGAAGCTTGTGGGATGACACTTAATTGGTACAATGGACTTGTTCGAAGAGGACGAAATAACAGTAATAGTGCTAACATGCACCATGCATACGGCTTTCGGACAACAAACATATACGGTTGGTCGCTACAAATTGTAGAGCAAAGGTGTGATGCTGGGTTGCAGTCTACTTGTATCTCATCTTTTTATCCATTAATTCCCAGTCCTCTATTGGCGTTCAAAGTTCCGTGGCGGACAGATGGGCTTACCTTTAAGTATGTTAGGTACTACAAGATTAGGCAGATAAATGGAAGAGCATCTGAACAGAATCTTGGCGGCAGATATTCTCTGGGTGGATATCAGGAAAGATTGATAAGAAGAGAAACTCGCCGCCACTTTCTGTAGACGTGGAGAGCTCATAATTGCAAAAGAAGAGATTTTACGTCGCTCTTAAGGTCTGTAACCACAAAACATTTCAGTCGGGATTTAAAAGTTTCTGTCTAGATTCACGAGAAAATTAGACCTCTCATGATGACTTTAGTCAGAATTCCTTAGATTTGATTGAACATAGGCTTTTTAAATTCACATGTCTCATAATAATTTATTGCACTCACTAGTGATGGGAACTATAAAAAAAGCTATTGACTTATTCGATTACGACGAGATATTAATTCATTCCAATTTGCGTTTGTTACTATTTTTCTTCATAACTACTTCGTGCATTAATTGTCTACAAATGGATGCCGATCTTTCTTTAAATCTTCGAAAATTTTATGTACTCAATCTTCCAAATCATTTGACTTTAGCCCCGAAGTCAATAAAGGAAAACGTTTTTAAGTACAAATATCTCGAAAAGGATGCGTGCTACGAAAAAAATTATTGCAATCAAATTTTAGGTTTTGAGATTCTAACACAAGATGAGTGCTGAATTTTTGAAAATTTTTGAAAACTGTATCTACACCATCATTTCTCCAAAATGTAAGACTCTACGCTAAAGTTAATGGAAATCATTTTTGAGTGCTGATTTGCGTACTAATTTTTTTCCCGGTCTGTGAATCAAATCATATAAGTTACCTAACAAAAAATCACCAAGCGCTTTCATTTTTAATTAATTATCAACATTTAAACATATAAACATTTAACTAACACACCAATCATAGGTTTGAATCCTTTTTCAACTCTTAACTGTATTAGGTTTTTGCCCTAGTTGTACCTATAGTATTGAGTCCAGTTAGTTACAACCATATGGTCGGAGTACTTCATTGTGGGTTTGTGTCTTAACTGTACGAGTATAATAATTTGCTAGTTCTTCCGTCATTTTGTATCATCACAAGTGACAGTGCACACAATATATAATAAAAAACAGCTCATAGAGCAGTGATCTTCATATCTGCTCTGGAATGCCTTAACTCTATTGCTCACTTGATAAACGCCCTGATAAAGATCTTAGAAAAGTCAAAAGCTTCTCAATCATATCATTAGCTAGAGTTGAAACCACACCAGTAAATTCCAGTGGATTGTACCGGAGCTCTGAATGTTGGAGTTCCAGGTGCAGAGAGAAGGCCTCATTGGAAAACTGATTCCTAACGAATGGTCGGTCCATTGTTGAAGTTAAAGAAAGCTACTTTCTGAGAGAGAATCTGGGAATTTGTGAAGCAATGGCACTGTACATGCTTTCATGAGTATTGTACTGTACCAGGCTCCCTAACGATATTCAATAAGTGAGTTTTGAACTAGTTTTCAACAAGAGTCTTGAGATTAATAATTGATGTCAAGAATTATCTATTTATTTCGCATGAAATAAATAAAAAAGTTGATCACTTGCGAAACTCTAGGGTGGTTATATGGCTAAAATGCAACTTGATCGTGACTTCAGGAGGACGGAAAAAAATACTGTGAATCATAAGCAACGACAATAATAGCGAAAACAAACAAAATACTCCCCAGTTATCTGGACAGCCACCCTTGGAGTTTACAGAAACTTAATACCGCCTGAGTTTCAAACTACACCACTCTGTCTTTCTCTCTATCTCTTCCTCTTTCCAGAAAACGCATGTATTTTAAAAATTAGTATAAGGGTATTCATATCCCCTTTAACACGTGCAAATTATAAAAAAAAAAGCCGATGCTGTCATTTGTATACAATTTTTGAGACCCTTTTTAAAGATTCCACTTGGTAAGAGTATAGTTCGTATTACATGTATTTATATCTTTTTAGTCCTTAGTTAAGGCTGGGTTCTCTAGGTCCTTCCCTTTCCATCTCGTATCTATTGTTTGACCTTCTGATTGCTAACGTCAATATTTACTTGTCTCCATTCTTACACAACTATGTCTGGTTCTGTCGGATCAGTTAAGTATTGCCCTTAATCTCTATTATATATATATATGGTACATTCGTGGGTGGAAGGTATATTAGTCGTATCTGCTATTTTTTTCCGTGAGAGTCAGAAATACGATACCTAAGAACACTACATGGACACTGTACCACTTCTACAACATCTTGACTCACATTTCGATCCCACACTGCAAACGAAAATCGTTCTAAAAATATTTATACAATCATAATATCCTATAATAAACGTCTACGTAAAATTATTGGTTATTTGTACAAGAAACGGGATTCCTCTTGTTCATAGCCTTTCACACAAACGTTCTAGGATGTGTTTTCTTTTATCCTTGACTACGCCAAGGCTATGCTTCTGTAAGAAAAACACAGAAAATCCATATCCCGACGAACTATCCTCTGAGACATTTTTTTTAAGGACCCTGTCATCGTCATACAACTACATGTTTTGCTATCAATGGAAATTTAAAAGAACTGTCTGAAACAATGTTGCTGTTACTATTGCATGGATAAGCACAATGATTTTGTGAGCACATAAAAATTTCTCGAAAAGTCGTAAAGTGTTCCTATGGAATGAGTGTACATGAGATCGTAACAAAGTCTGAGTTCGTATTCGTTTTCGGTTGTAAATCATCGCAAATCTCCTGGTGTAATACTCGTGTAACACACGATTTAATTCGAGGCACATTCAGTTGTCATCATCAACGCAGTATAATGGGAGGAAGTTGAAGGCCAGCACTTTGTATACAAGTAGAACAACAGGTATAAAGTTGCAAACAGGTAAGGGGATTTTCAAGTTTTAAGAGATTTTCAAGTCATAGTTGGATGAAACACTTAAAATATAAACATTTTATTCTTTTAATGGAAATGTTCAACTTAACACCCTCAGACTTTATCAGTGTGACATGACTTAAAGCCTCTGCCGATGATGAACACGTTTGTTAATATGGTTGTAAACACATGACTGTGCATGAACTGTGGACTACATGTATTCAAATAGAATGGATTTCTATCGTGTTTACAATGGTACCAATGAAACACTTTCTTTTACCCTATGAAATTATTATAAGTTGAATGATATTCTCTATGAAAGAGCTTAGCAGTTACATAGTCCTGTAAACCTACGAACAAAATGGAGCAGATTCTGGGGTTTCTGGAACTCTCTAAAAAAAAGATAAGCTTGTCGAAATTTCGCAAAAATCCAATTGGCGTTTCATTGTTAGAGCAATTAAAACAAAGAAATATAAACCAATTTAATTTTCTCGTAAGTAAATCAAGAGAACAAAAAAAAGTTTATTTAAAGTTGCACACTTCAATTTTTCTTCTAAGTCCTCTGTTGACACTTTAATGCTTTCCACTTTTAGTACCCCACTTCAATTCCTTACTTCTCTAGTTCCACACTTCTTTTTTGGTTACAGTTTAATAGATCACGGGTTAAGTGTTTTTTTTTTTAACTAGCGCAATTAAATCAATTTAATACTTCTTTGATCAACAGAACATATTCTTTTGAAGAGCAAAAGTTAATTCGTTGATAATCAGAAAGAGTAGAAGATTAGTAAATATATTAACATATCATCTGAAAAATTGTATTTTTAACAAAAATAAATTATTTGATCAGAAGAAAATTTTATTTTGATCAGCAAACAGTTTAATTTTTGCTAAGAATCCCCTTTTTCAGCTCATCTTTTATTTTTTTTGCTAAACATTTCCTTTTTTTTTTTTTGCTGATTTTATTTTTATTTTTTATAGATCTGCTGGTAAAAAATTATCTTTTACTGGTTTTAAAATGATTTATTTTTTTGCTGGTTAATTGTGTCTTTGTGTTTGCTAGCATATCTTACTGGTTACTTAATTATTTGCCTGATATACTACTTCTCTTATTTCCTTGTGAACACTTCAGTTAGTACATGCAATGGAACACGAAGATACATCAGTGAATTGCTGTACTTCCTTTCAACAATACTAGCAGGATTGCCGCTTTTTCATAGAGTAACCAGTGGTTCACTTATGAGTCCATTTAAATCCTGTTACCAACCTTCTTCTCAACTCCACTTTCTTTTAAACATATGTAACTCATTAATAAAAACATGAAACTTAAATTATTTTAGTAGATTCCAAATTTCGGAAACACGCAATTTAAATATTTGCCCATATTTGTATAATTTCTCAAATTCGAATTCTGCATTTCCTTATAGAAGTATAAATTCGAAACCAACTATTTTTAATTGTTAATTTAAAACTCTCCTCAATTCCATTGTGCCCAAAAACAAATTCACATTTCAGTTTGCATGTCTCGTATGTTCGAGTAAGGACAATCTCTCCACCACACTGCCATATGCCACATCTCAATTATTCACTTTGATGTTTCCCTTGATCATTCCGAATGCATATGCGTGTGCTTGCTTTTCTATGACACATTCACACATATTTTCGTACTCGTAACAGTGTCCTTTTCTCTTCTTTCATAGGAATTCCAGATAAAATCAATTTGCCAAAAGGAAATCTCATTTGTTGATTGAATTTGCGTTAATCGGAAGAGTGTGTCCTTACACAGTCAGACAAGAAAGGACTCAATACAAGTGCACAGGGGGGCAGAAATTAAAGGATCAAATTCAAAATCAGGAGGAGAAAACAAGACAAAAACTAAATAGGGACAAGAAAGGACTCAATACAAGTGCACAGGGGGGCAGAAATTAAAGGATCAAATTCAAAATCAGGAGGAGAAAGCAAGACAAAAACTAAATAGGGATACAGATTTTCAAAGGAAAGATGAAAAAAAAAAAAAAAAAAAAAAAGACAAGATTCGATTAAGTATTTTTCTCGTCATTTCCTCATCTTTTTTCTGTATATGAAGTTACAATTGAATATCCTATGAGGTGACATACACCCACTAGGAGGAAAGTGATTCAGTTCATTCGATTCGATTTTACTCGATTCATTCATTTCGATAATACTTGCAAAGTATATAAATCTTTATTTTGAAAAGAAGGTCAGGTCTCCTACACACATATTTGCATCGTGTCCTGATGTGATGAAAAGGATACGAAAAAGTCGATAGTAAAGAAAGTACCTATAGCATGAATAATGCATTCGAACCATAGTTGGCTCATGCATATGCGAATGATTTTCTCGGTCTGTCTGTATTTTTTTTTTTATAAAAAAGTCTCCCATTCTAGAGATCCTTGTAACGGCACAATCTAGGTTGACTAGATGATTGTTACATATTTATTCAGCTCTTCATTATTGCCAAGAACTATTGTGCTGTGGATAGTTTCCTTCCACCTATCGGCACTCCCCATGAATTGGTAATTTTTTGAAGGTAGAGGATCTTACATGACAGGGAATTGAATATTTAGGATGGGGCTTTTGTTTTCTTGATGATTGGATGGGGGTTTGACGATGGGTAAACATGTTGGAAATATGTTCGAGTCTTAAAAAAGGATTATTAGTATGCTGAAGGATCTTTAAGATAGGTGTTGGATGGATGGTACTTGTAACCATGGCGAACGATTGTTGAAGTTTCCCAAATGAGAAAGGTATAATAATGTTTTGGAAATGGCATTCCTATGAATTATTTATCAAGTATCTTCTGATAAGGAGTGATGAAATGTTGGAATGTGAGGTAACTCCTAGACATTTTAAAGAAACGTTCAAAGTGCACATTTTGAAACTAAATGAAAGGATTAGAATAATTACCAGGAAATTACAATCCGAGATATTGAAGAAAATACAGGAAGCTGATAATCCGGGCTTACTCAATGTTAAGCTCCAATATCTGTTCTATTCGAACAGAGATTCAAAAGGGTTTTCCAAAGACAAAGCACAAAGTTGTGATGAAGATGGGTGTAGACCTAAAATAGTTTAACATTTCATTATGGCACGTAGTAATAGGAGTTCCGGATCATTCTTTCTCAATTTTCCTAAGTCCCAGATTCACCATAATGCATTGCTATATACACCACGAACTAGATATGGTTGTTGAATAAGCTACAACAAATTGCGGTTGGGTGTCTTGAATTTTTATTTTTTTAAAGCGAGTGGTTTCTAAAACAGGGACGTTTGACAAAGGGAGCGGTTACGAGACAAGTGCCGGGTAAATAGAGCGTACCCTCATTCTCTATCTCATCTCTGCTGCTTTTGCAGATTCCCGAGGTCGCAATGATCTCCATTGGGTCTTTTCTAGTCCAATTCTAGACATGATAGCCTTGCGATATTGCAATAATTCAGAGCCTAACGCGTCGGATGGCTGGATATTGGTTACACCTATCATAATCTACCACTGAATTTAGCTAGGTCATCGAGAGTATAATATTCCGTAATGTAGTAAGATTCCGTAATGTTCTTTTAGTAATCAGGAAAATGTCTAACGCTGTTAACGCTCAGACCTCAGCTATTGATAGAATATCGAATTTCAGAATATCAGCAGGTGTAGGCACATGTTTGATATTGACATTGTCTGCTAAAATGTTGCACACGTAGTTCATTATAGCTAGGATATATTTATTTGCAACCCAATACCTAGCATGCCCCCATGACATGTGCCTCGGTGAACTAATCTCTAGAGAAAGCTACATTAGTCACTCTGCTTTCTAGTGCGTGCTCTGTAAGTACTAACAATCGCCTCTAAAAAATTTAAAACATTACGTTAATCGCAACGAATGAGGCTTGGACAGCAGGATACCATTCACGATGAATACTCTGAGGTTCTTGGGAAATATCTGTATGGGATCTAACGTCATCTTAGTTCCCGGTACACTTAGTACTAAGCTTCAGACAGGCTTTAGAATGCATCACAGAATTCTGTCTTATTAGTCTGGATGTCTGATGAAGTTGCGCATGAAAAATGTCATCCGGACTCCGGGAATGATCGTAAAGGTTTTAAATGTAGACGATTTTGTTTATTTCGGAGTCCTAGAAGGTTGTCATTTAGGTCCAATATTCTTAAGTTGTGATAACAACAAAACACATTTGCTGTTTTTGATGATAATAATTTGAAAATTCCATCCAAGTAGGTGGAGAATGCGCGGTAACACTGTAACATGGAGATGTTTTTATAAAAGCAGCGCAGTGGGCTTACAAAGGCAAATGTATAGCACAAGTTGTATGACAAATCAGAAGTGAAATTCTTGATTTAATTGGCAATCTTTGCTTTTCGGAATTAGAAACACTGCTAGTCTCTGATTTAAAAGAGTACAATTGATTAATGTTCACTAAGTAAGAGAGAATTGATTGCTTGATCATCACTACTAGTTCGGGGTTTGGTAAAGTTATTTGCCGGTAAGGTAGGCCTAAACTATGCATAATAATTGGTTCGAATTTTTCGGGCCAGAGCATTGATGTCCAAGCGTGGTAAGTGTCATTTATGTCAACTTATAATAATTGTCTATTATTTTCTGTTCTATCAAAGAGAAAATTCAAAAGAACTCAATTATGTGTTGATAATGCTTATGTACACACATGGTGAAAAATTGATAAGTTTCAAGCAATAAGAGTTTTTTTTATAGAAAAATATATCGATTACATTTATCAAAATCAAATTTTATTTGATGAGTTGATAAATGATGAGTGATAAATATTTGGAGAAATAGAACTCTTGTCTGAGCTTGAATACTAATCCTGTAACTTTGTTGAGACTCAGCCATTTATACTAAGAAACTAAACCACAAAATATAAATATAAATTCTCCCTGTCAGCATAATAAAGACTACCATTAATTTGTTTTCTCCTCCTTTTCACATCTGCTATGTTCATTTCAATATTTTTTTTTTTCTCTTTAATGAACATTCTCCATTTTGCCTGCCACTCGGTATCATACCAATTAAATTCACAAAGGACTCGATCTCCCACAAAAAAAGGACACCCACACAAAGTATCTCTTTTTAAAAGAAGGCCTCCACAAATTAAAACAAATCATCTTCCCAATGAGAAGAAACATTTCATTGTGTGCTGTTATTTTAGGTGCTTGAACCCTTTTCTCTCCACTGTGAGTCTCCCTCTCAGTTGAGCAAAAAAAAAAGGATACAAATTATGTTAGGTAAAGTAAGATTCAAAAGACAAAAGCGGAACGCACTAAAAATACAATTAAAACCGGAAAAAAACCCATTTCGAGCATCAAAATGAGCATTCAAATTGAAAACGATCTGAAATTGAGGTTCTCCGGACCCCGTTGTTTCTCGCAAGCAGGAGCAAACTCAACAAATTGAATTTCGAAGAACGGGTGAAAAAAATAGACAAAATTAGATCAAACTGGGGAGGTTTGAAGAGGGTGGAAGAAAGTAGAACTGGCAAAATTAAAGTTTGCCAATTAGCAGATGTGCTAAAGACTCCTAGTAAATAGTGATAGTATGAGTAAAGAATCAGTGAGTAAGAATCACTGCGAATGCACAAAAAAGGGTAAAAAAACATTTCCTGACAAAGCGAGTGAGTTTTGATGGAGAAGGATATTTTTCGGTTTCGAAGTGGTTTTCTGTTATTTTCTTTTTTTTCTATTCGTCCTTTTTGTGAAGCGGCAATCCTTTTTTTAACCAAAGTAGTGTTGATGTGGGTCAGGAATTCCCACTATCTGGAATCTTTGAAGAGGGGAACATAATTCTTGGTTTATATCAAAACATTCACATATACTTCGGTATTCATTCTTTTCACTGTTGGCTTGTTTTCAACTGCTGCTACTGCTGCATTCCAGCGCGACTTTGAATGTTTTGTTATTTTTGTTATTGCACAGAGTTATCCCCGTATTATAACAGCGTAAAGAGCAGATTTTCAGTTTGCGGTGATACATGTTTTCTTTTGCGAGAAATACCTCGAAAAATGCAGATTTTTTCATTTTACAATGAGTGCTCAGTTATTTTTATACTCATTTTCTCCACGATGTATGTGAAGGTTGTTACAACATATTTGTATTCGCAAGTCCTTGGGAGTGACCTAGATCTGATATTTTGGCTTCTATGAACTTGGTTATATTTTTTTATTTTTTTTCTTCGACTGAAAAGCTGACTGGAGGAAATTATACTGAGTGGAATTTGTGGGATGTAATTATATCTCAGCTACAGTCTTCAGAATATTCGACATGAGATGTCGAGATTTTTACGTTAAATTTTCAGTCTAATTGAACTCATTTATCACTTTTTAAATCAAATGCCGCTTTTGCCTCCTGATTTACGAGGGTGGGTCAATAAGTCCCTGAAAATTAACACAAATTGTGTCGTCACCTTAAATTCAATTTTTTTTCTCAAGAATCATCTTTCAAAAGAACGCACCCAAATTTTCAGACAGATCTGTGAAATAGCTTTGTTGTGGCAGCCATTTTATACAGACGTCTACTAGCATTTTCGTTAAAATGGAAAAAAGTTAATTTTGAGTGCTCATTAAACACTATTTTTTGCGAGAAAAAACTATCACACAAACCAATCAAAAGCTTGACAAATATTATGGGGACTCTTCACCATCGATTGGAACCATTCACCACTGGTTTACCCAATTACGGTGCGGTCGTTCAAGCACAAGTGACGCCGAATGTTCTGGTCACACAATTGAGGTCACCACACCAGAAATGGTCGACAAAATCCATGGTTTGATAATGGACGATCGGAGAGTGAAAGTGCGCGAGCTTGAAAAGGCCGCAGGCTTATCACGTGGCTCGGTGATTTCGATTTTACATAAATATTTATATATAATGCAAACGGACTCTTACAAAAATCTAACGAATTAGAAATATTTCTAATGAGAGAAAATATCGACATATGTTTGATCTCCGAAACCCATCTAACAAGGGAAGCGCAAATAAAGATAAGAGGCTACGTTGGTTATCACGCCTATCATCCTTCTGATAGAGCGCGGGGCGATTCGTCCTTATTCATTAAAACTAACATCGAACACTCGGTCGATATAAACATAGAGCTGGAAAAACTTCAGTTGTGCGCGGTAAGGGTTAAAAATAAACACATGAGCTACATCATAGCGTCTGTTTACTGTCCGCCGCGATGCTCGCTTGAAAAAGACGACTACTTTCGTGTCTTCAAAGCCCTTGGTTCAAATTTCCTTATTGGTAGAGATTTTAACGCGAAGCACACCTTCTGGGGTTCAAGATGTACATCATCTAAAGGAAAGATTCTCTACGAAGTGGCAAATGAATTCAGTTGTTGTTTATATTCGACAGGAAAACCCACCTATTGGGCAACCGACTCAGAAAAAATTCCCGATCTTATCGATTTTTTCGTTTCAAAAGGTATTTACGATAAATTTATTACAGTCGAAGAAAGTTTTGATTTCTCTTCTGACTACTCTCCGGTAATTTTATTACTTGGTGAAGCTTTGATCAAGAAAGAAGGACCTCCAAGACTTACTAGCAATAGATCATATTGGGAGGGCTTTAGAAATGATTGCGAAACAAATATCGCCTTAAAATACCATGTGAACTGGAGGACGAAGTTGATCGTTTCGTGGTAGCAATCCAAAGAGCGGCATGGAGAAACACTCCTTCTAGAAACTATAAGATTAACCGCAACGAAAAGTAGCCAAGTGAAATCATTGAACTGGTGAGGAAGAAAAGAAAAGCACGAAAGAAAAGGCAAATCACTCGTGCACCGCAGCATAAAAAGGTCCTCAACCGACTATGCAATCGCCTTAGAGATAGTATTCGGGAATTTAAAAGCAATAAGATAGCGACCTACCTTGAAAATCAAATTATTAACTTTGGAAAGCGCTAAAAGGCATCCGGAAACCACAAATGCAAGCGCCACCAATTCGGAAAAACTATAGAACTTTGGCCAAAAGCGACAGAGAAAAGGCAGAACTTTTTGCTTTGCACTTAGAAGAAACGTTTAAGCCATTCGACTCCCCAGTCACGACATCTAACAACTTAAAAGTAAAAAAAGTTGCATTAATTGAACTGAGGGAAGTGATTAAAAATCTAAAGACTAAAAAAGCACCGGGTTACTTGATAATGGCACAGGTGCTCAAGGAATTACCAAATAAAGCTCTTATCAAACTGCTATATTTGATTAACGCTTCGTTCAGATTGCTCTACGTTCCGAGACAATGGAAAGTAGCAAAGATTATAATGGTCCCGAAACCTGGCAAACCTCTGAATGAGAAGAAATCATATCGGCCTATTTCCCTATTGCCGGTTATCTCTAAAATATATGAAAAACTACTTTCAAAACGACAACAACCCGTAATCAACGAAAGACGTCTCATTCCTGACCATCAGTTTGGATTTAGAGTCAAACATTCTACAATCGACCAAGTCCACAAAATAACTGACCTGATTGAGAAAACTCTCGAAGAAAAAAAGATTTGTTGTGGTGTATTTCTTGACGCCTCACAAGCTTTCGATAAGGTTTGGCACGAAGGCTTGGAGTATAAATTGCAACGACTACTGCCACGGCAAATCTTTCTAAACTTACGATCGTACCTCACAGAAAGACTTTTTCGTGTTAAGCACGGAAATGCTTACTCTGATTTCAAGGAGATTGCGGCCGGAGTCCCACAAGGAAGTGTCCTTGGCCCACTTCTATATGTACTCTACACGCATGATATCCATCAGGAAAGAAACTGCGTCGGCGCCACGTTTGCGGACGATACGGCGATATTGACAATGGACGATACAATTGAAGCAGCTTGGACGAATTCTTGGCGTATTGTGCTGAACGAAAGCAAATCTACTCACGTCAACTTTACCTACAAAAAAGTGGACAGATTACCCGTATATTTAAACTCGGCTCAAATACCGTACGCGAACGAAGCAAAATAACTAGGAATGACTCTAGATGTTAAGCTTAAATGGAAACCGCAGGTAAAAAAAAACGCGACGAGCTCGAAAACAAATACCTACAAATGTACTGGCTACTCGGAAAATATTCGAAGTGCTAAAGCCAATAGCAATAGAAATAGAAACATCCTACAAACTTTTGGAAATAAAGTTCTTCGAACGATCGAAGATATTCATCGGGACCTGGGAATTCTCAGCGTCGTCGAAAAGATAACAAAATTTGCTCGTGAATGCAAAGATCGTGTTCACGGTCATTGTAACCGTACCGTCATTCAACTACTTGACGCGAACAATTCAATTCGTCATCCGCAAAGGACAAAACCTTTTGACCTCGCTTCATAGTATATGCCGGTCATGAAAACCGCAGGAACTTCCATTGGAATTTAACCTGCCTAAAGTGCTGCATTCTTTTTAAATTACAATACATACGAACATCTTTTTCCAAAAATCACGAGTCTCGTAAGCGAAAATAAAACTGCTGGATAAGCGTCTTCTTAGTTGCAGTACTAATCTTGAAGAGTGGTGTTTTTAGTGAGTAAAAATCTCACACAACCATAAGCACTCGCGGTAGGGCCTTATGGTGTCTTTAGAAGATTTTCACCCTCTCGGCAAAAAAAAAAAAAAAAAAAACATAAATATTTGGATATGAAAAAGCTTTCCGCAAGATGGGTGCCGCGTTTGCTCACAATCGACAACAAACGCATTCGTTTGACAACTTCAAAGGTGTGTTTGGCGATGTTCCACTAAAATTCGGCTGAGTTTTTGCGTCGTTTCATAACCGTGGATGAAACCTGGATTTACCACAACACACCAGAAACCAAGGAACAGGCAAAACAATGGACTTCTCCTAGTGAATCGAAGCCGAAGAAGGCCAAGGCGGGTTTGTCAGCAAACAAGGTCATGGCGACAGTTTTTTGGGATGCGCGCGGTGTTATTCACATCGATTACCTTGAAAAGGGTAAAACGATCACCGGCACATATTACGCAGAGCTGCTGGATCGATTCCAAGCCGATTTGAAGCAAAAATGCTCGCATTTGGCGAAGAAAAAGTTCTTTTTCAGCACCGGCGCACAAGTCCGCAGTCGCAATGGCAAAATTGCATGAGTTAGGTTACGGACTCCTCCCTCATCCAGCATATTTCTCAGATTTAGCCCCTGCGACTATTTCTTGTTTCCAAATATGAAGAAATGGCTCGGAGGTAAGAGATTTGGGTCGAATGAAGAGGTCATCTCTGAAATAAACGCTTGTTTTGAGGGGCTCGAGAAATCGTATTATTTGGAGGGCATCAAAACATTAGAGAAACGTTGGATGAAGTGTATAGAGGTAAAAGGAGACTATGTTGAAAAATAAACTATTTTTATACCGAAAAGAGTGTTCCTTATTTAATTTTTCAGGGACTTATTGACCCACACTCGTAGAGTTGTCCCAAATTTAACACGGCAAATGAGGTTGTGCATGGATTTCGAAAAATCAAACACTATAGTAAATACTAGCTGTTATTCGGAACTGTGCTCGCGTGCATTTCAGTATTAAAAAGTGCTAACAAGGTCTGGAAAGTATTCCACATGGAAACAAGCAAACCATGCCCTTTAAAGGGATATCCAAGTCGACCCAGTAAAATAATTTTAGGCACCGCAGGGACCAGGTGTTGTGGAGTCGGCTGTAATAACTCATAATTTGTTATGGAACATGCAAATAAATAACTCAACAGATAAATACTCAACATTCTTATTTGTATTATAGTCGAACTGTCCATTATGCAGTTTTTTTTAAAAAAAAAAAAGAATGAGCTATATAAAAGTATATATAGTGGTGTTATGGTTTGGGGAGCGGTTAGCTAGTATGGAACTGTTGAACTTAAGCTCCAAATAGTAAAAATGACCGCAATAACTTATAATGGAATATTGGAAAGAAATTTTCCTAAGAATTGGACTTTCCAGCAGGATAACGCACCTATCCATATGGCGTTAAAAATTGGATAGGAGGATCTTTCATTGCAGCCATTAAATTAACCTGGAGAGAAGTTTCACTGGATTTCTTAAATGCACTTTACGATTCCATGTCGGATCGAATTTGTGAAGTAACTATGAACAAAGAAGGCAGTACTCACTAGTAGAAATAAAATGTTTTTTTTTTTTTAAAAAAAAAAGAATGTTTTTGTAATTTCATTATTTGTGCCTATTCAGTTGACATAAAAAAAACTGTATTTTTCCAAACGGAGTGCTTGTAAGAGAGTCAGAGAAAAAAATAAAGGTGCTTTTTGAATTATTTTTTTTCATTTCTTTTTCCACCATCATAGACAAACAGTTAGCAGCCTGAAATGATAAATTTATGCACTTTATTTGCAAATAATCAATCACAAACTTTTGAAAAAAGTTATACCTTAGACAATGAAGCGAATTGTATGTAATTATATGGGTATAAGGCTACGTACGAGTATGTAGTGGGACTTTCCCAAATCCTTTTTTTTTTTTTATTTTAATTTGAATGAACTTTGTTGCTTGTTTTTCGTCATCCCTCAAAATTTAGCTGCACTTGCACTGTCTAACCTTCGAAGATATTAATTTCAGTATTTTCTAAAATGCTCCTTCCATAATTTATTTTATGCTTACTATATTTTGTGATATGTTCTCACTCTTGTGAACTGCAGCTTTTCAATTGTATAGTAGATCTTCTGAATCTAGACATATATATGTATATCATTTGAATTTGAAATTATATTTAGTCTGAATTGAAACTATTATAGTTTATATAATTTAAACTGTGGGCTCAGTGGTTAAATGCTCACTCAACGCCGGGGGACTCAAGTTTCGAGTCCCAGAAAACAGAAAACTTGTTGCTGCTTTATCAGCGCGCGTGGAGAAGTGATATGGAATAAACCATTACTTGCATAAAAATGTATACCTTGCGAATTGATAAGAATATCAAAATCAGACTTATTTGTCATTGTAAACCCGAAAATGGTCTGTTACCGCGACATCTTTGGGTCACATACTTTAAAAACTCGTGGGGGTAATTTGTTTGGATTTGACTCAACGAGCTCTTTTCAACTATGTACTTATATGTCCCATGACTATATACGAATAAAAAGGAATTGTTATTGTGACATCTGCTTGTGCTGGAGGAGGCAATTCCACAATGTCTGTTTTTTTTTTTTTTTTTTTTCTCTCAATAAATGACACCGGTGTTGTGTTTGGGTCATTGTTCTGCATGAATTATGTACGAATTCTGCATATATGCAGCTTTCAAAGTTTAGGGGGTAGAAGGTGGTGACAGATGGATGGACCGAGGGACGGATGCGTCAAACCAATAGGGTTCCTTGGTCTGAGTACGGAACACTTCACTTTCCCACATCTCGCGAATGTCTGAGAAATATCCGAGAGTTAAATATCATGAGAAACTTCTGTTAATCGAAAATATTACCTTTCGGAAATGACATAAAATTATAGGTCCATAACACGAGACACACGAGAACCTAGTCCGGGCTCTATGTGGGCTGTTAGCGCCAAAATATTTGTTTATATATAATTGTTTTTTTATAATTTGAACTAGGAAACACGATTGCAGTTGTAGTAATCCCTTGGGGTACTTCAATCAACAAAATGTCCTTTCTAATATTTTCGAAAATATTCGAAAGTTTTTAAACATTTTCGAACCCTACGTTTTGATAATAATTTAGATTGTCGAGAAATTAGGTTAGAAATAGACTTTTATCTGCACATACTACTGTAAGGAACCATTCGATTCCAAAGCGTTGAATGAATTTAACTTTTCGTTCAATAGCAAGTTAATTGGGATTTTTTCGAATTTAGCTGAAATTAGGCATATTACACCCAACCTCACAATTCTACCACCATTTTTGTTTAGTTAAAAGTGCAGTATAGATTTCGAGGCTGCCCTAGTAAAGTAGCAACTTTAGTCAAAAACCCACTTTTTTTTAAAAGGTCGTGGATAATAATATAATAGTTTTTTTTTTACAGTTTTACATGAAATGAAAAATGACGTGGGATCCGCACAAGTACTTCGTAGCATTTGGCTATTATGATTCCAATCATAGCTCTAATTCTTTTCTGGTGGAATGAAAAGACTCACTAAATTACAGTTTACAGGCTCTTTCACGCATGTACAATACAGCAGAGTTAGGCAAATTAACAAATTATTATCTAACAAATCATTCAATTCATTTTCGAGGTATATTTGTAGATTAATTACAGTTCTACTTCAATTTCTACGTGACAACATCATATTTATTGTTCAAAACCTGTTTAGTATTGTAAACAAGTAGAAATAAACAAATAAATACAATAACAATATAATCCACAATTATTGTAAAATGACAGCTAATAAATACAAAAAAGTATTCGAAAAGTATGTGTTCAAAATGAAAATGATAAACTTCTAAAAGTATGCATTTGCGAATGTATCATATTGAAAAGCGGTCCTGATATTTTAATAATTCAACTCGCAACCTCATAAAAGTCTGCTAAATGAATTTTAGCGATACTAAACTGTAATTAAAATTACATTTAATCGACATTGCAATTTAAGTAATTGATTACTAATGTAACTGATTATGCCCAACTCTACAGTTCAGTACATATAGAAAGGGAAAGAGTTTACAACTATTGTCCCGTCTCCTTGTTAGAATCCTCACTATAGGGAAATAAAACAAATCTCACTGACCAGCTGTCCCTACTGAATTCTAAACAAATAACAGCCCTCGACGGTAATATTTCGGTTTCACATTCAACGAATGAGAATGTTAGAAAGTGTAACAGATGCTCGCTTGGTTTAGCCCTGAGATGTATGGTCCAACTACAATGCGAGTAAAAAGCTTTAGGCAGAACTACCTTATAGGCACTCTTGTAGAATATTGAGCTTTTCTTTTCTATTTCCGACGAGGGCCATGCTCTGTTCCTTGATGTCCAAGTAAGACTATAGCTATTTTGTGCGGCTATTTGTTTAGTTAAATAAAATTAAAATAATATTAGGCATAAATAGCGGATAGAGAGTCTAGGGCCTAGCTTCTTTCTATTAAGTTAAAATGATCTACAATTTTATTGCTTAATAACTACGAGTTCATCAGACATTCGCGAGTAGTGGTGTGGAAAAAAAAAATGTTCAGTGTAGTTGCTGGGGGTGGCCATCTGCCCTTTTAAGCTGACCTTACTCTGAATTCATATCAAATGCAAGTCATATTAAAATAAACCAGGCTTTCGACAAGGCCGGGTTTTATCGCATGTTTTGTGAAAATTAGTCTGTCCTGAGATTGGTCCCAGCATTAGTCCTATCTGCTCAGTTTGGAGCTGATAGACTTGGCCAAACTAAATGATTGCTTATCATTTCTTCTCAAGTTAAAGTTTATGAAACATTTCCGTAATGTAAAGCCTTAATTACACCCTAACATGATCGAATCAACCCGAGTTCCTTAACTCTACCTATAAGCACGTTTTTCAGTCGAACGTTCAACACTTTGCCTTTAAACTTTCAGATTCATTGTCATCTATTTCAAACATTTCTACTTTCCTCAAAAGGCCGATATTCAACAAACCATCCCAATCAATTCCGTTTGTTTTTTCTCTCTCGGTGGTATATTGTCAATTGCTAGACCTTCTGTGGCCTAACTGCGGGTGATTCCATTAAATATGCCTGCCAAGAGCAATTTTTTTTTCTGTCTTTTTCTTTTAACAACTTCATTTGGCCATTTCCTTATCACCACGTCCCACCATTATGACCAGACCAACCACCCTACACGTCTCACAAAAAAAGAGAATAACAACTTTATTAAAAAGTATCCTAGCAAATTCATTTTAATGTCCTTTATTACTGTCATCCCTTCGAAGCGAAGCGAGCGGGTGGCGAACAAAAATCTACAAAAAATAATGTTACACGAGGGTTTGAAACAACTGTTGTTTGAGGTCCAGTCCGGCCGCTAAATCCATTTGATGTGCCTTACTCGTTTTAACTTTTCTTTGAGTGGGTCTGCGTAAAAATATCATATTGTCCTTGTGAACACACAAAGATATTTGCGACGACATCATGCGGTGTCCTTTTTGATTTGGTCAAAAGCAGTTGTTGTCAACGTGGGGCTTAGTCGGGACTTAGTGTAGAAGAGCAGCGACAGCAGTATGCCATCAACAAGTTTCGTGTGTCCTTCCTTTGTATATTACACGGCGGTGGGTCTCCTTTTGGATCGCAGCAATACATTTATGCTTAGTGGGTGTAGTGGTTTCTGTGACAAGCCACCCTCTCATGGTTATTATTATAGGGGTACCAACGAGCAGTCCGGTTTTTATTTGCTACCCATTTCGTTCGTCCTTTTTTTTCTTTACCCGCACTGTGCACTTGCTGGGTTGATGGTGTTTTATTTTTATTCATCAAAATGAAAAAAAAAATTGAAAGGAGGTTCTTCCGGCTTTAGGCTATTTGTACATTCACAGCGGGATTTTACTTCAACCGCTGTGTTGTGCCCTCTTGTGTTGAAGGAAGTGCTTAGCTGTAGTATGGCCATGTAAGAGTCTTTGCATTTCATTTTTTTTTAAAGCTTTTGTGGTAATGTGGTTTGTTGCTGCTTATTTTTTTTTAGATTTCACATTTTGACATTTCCGGAGACTACCCATTGTCATAACAAAATTATGAAATTGTGATGAGAGATCGTGAGCGTGAGGCGGGTTTATGAAGTTGAAGAAGAAAAAAAAGGGTTATAGGAAAAAGGGCCTCCGATTTGTGATTCTAAGGAACTTAAATATGCATGACCAAGCTAATCGGCTTGATGGTGATTGTATGTGGAATAGCCTTTGCGTTTATGGACATTTTGGAGCTAAACCTTTGCATTTCTAATTGCGTTGAGTGAGGTCAGTTGGTGGTACAGTTTCAAGGACTCGGTTTGTATTTGACGCGTTTCTTTTTCATTATAATTGGAGCGAAAAGGGTGTTGTAAATGGAAGTAATATATGTAATCACTTTGAGGCTTACGTGCTTTTTGATGGAAACTACTTTGGTTAGCAAGGTCAATCAAGGCAATTGCTAGTGACCGTCAGGTACTTGTTAATTACTTTAGTTTACTCTTACTAACACTAACTAGAGATGATCAATGATGTTGAAATTATTTGGGGTTCGATCACGAGGGGACAAGAGAGAAAAAAATGTCGTTGTGGATTTCTGTCACCAATAAGTTGCGAACACATATTTCAACTTAAAATTGGAGAATTTCATTCCACATTACTCACTAATTTAAAATTCGAAAAGTGGGTGTTATTTTTGTCGCTTCGTGTGGGAATTTCCCTACACTGCGGTTTCTTCGAAAAGCCCATTATGCTAAACAACTGCTAACATTCTTGGATCTTATTTGAGTGAGTGCAGTGAAAATTTGCTAACTAGCAGTGTGGGGCGGGACTACTGTGTAGAGGGACTACACATTCCTTACGGCCCCACACTGCTACTTAGCAAATTTTCATTGCACTCAATCAGATAATTCCCTTGAGGCAGATTCACTGACAGATGAATATTTTCGGCTGTCAGCGATGGTTTAGGTTTCACATCTTAATTAGGACCAAACGTTTTTGTAAAACCTTAATTCCAACTCGGAAAGTTTTCCACAGTTTTAGCTTCAGAGACAAATGAAGGTCTTCAAGTGTTGAACAATTTTAGTATCTGATGACCACCTTTAAGAGTGCTTTTGATTTTGAACTGATAAATCATGTCCTAAAGGCATTTCACAGAAATTCGTAGTTGAACACCTTATAAAGAGCTAAGAGTATCTGTGAACTTCCGCCACATAAAATTTAGCCTTTACGATACACAGATTGTGGAGATAATCATCTTCATCAGTTAATTCATCATGAAGCTGTTCTCAAACAGAGGTCATGTCACCCTTCTGACAAGCTAACAAGTTGTGGAATAAACTATGCTGATGAGACAATAATATGTAATACAAAGAGGACTGAAAATACCAAGGGAATGGTGTCTTTTGGTAAACCTAAGCATCAATCCATTCGAGACCAAGGTGTCAAATTAGTAAATTATTTCTCTCCCTTTAGGAGCCGTCCAACTGGTAGGAATTGAGATTGAGAAAAAGCGGAGGGGACAAGCACGCCGGAATTTTTCTTGACAGCAAACCGCTGTGGAATGAACACTAAGGATAATTAGTTGGCCTACATCGAACGTGATACTAATCATGATGATTAAGTTACCTACAATAGAGAAAAACTCCCGAAAACTACGGAGACTTACTTGCATATGCATATCAGAATCTATGAGGTCGTGCCTTATGTGTAATCCATTGACCTTGGGCTATTAAATGAAGTACTTGGGGGTAGATATTGAATGAAACGTATTTGTGCTCAAAAGTAATAAAATCTAAATTCGGTTTCATGTTTGTGCTAAAACCTTTCGTATTTCTTCCAGCAAAGACTTTAGTTTTAGCAAAAATAGACACCTTGCATATTTTAAGCAAAGACATTTATCTGTTTATCTGCAGCGGTCGCAAACTCAATTTTATTTTAGCACATTTTTGCCATCTAAAACTTTCGTTCTTTTAAGTTTTGTTTTTAATAAACTTCTCTCAGGAAAGGCGGACCCATAAAGCTTTCTCACAGCGCATTATGGTTTTTGTTTGTATTGTGTGCACAGTGGACCCGATTATTGGCCTTCGTGAGTTCAGCTTTTTTGGGATTTGGACCGTCATAGTTTTGAAAAGGCATAAATTAAGCCGATTTCACGGATAAATCATCTTAACGCCGTAAGTTATGATTGCTATATTGTCGATTTTTTAGTCATATTGTAATGTCTGTGGTTCCTTTTCGATATTCAGATAAAGCATTTCGGTCGAGATATAACAAGGTTATCGCATTTGAATGCTTATGTTAAATGTGTCATTTCGAGACTATATACATATGTACATACATATATGTATATGTAGCTTTGACATCTGTTTTGTTTTCCTTCCTTGGGTTAGAATTCGTCTTCCAATATAGGGAATGAGAACCAGGTACTCTGAAAAATTGGGGTAAGATATTGACACTTTACAGGCTATAAGTTGAGTGAGGCAGAGGAAGAGTTTGAGTTTCATATCTAAAACCAGAGCAGACATTTATTCTTTCAGGACGGAGATGAGAGAGTTCCGGCAAATTTTCTAGAAGTTTCCTCAATATTTCTGATGGAAATGGTTAGATGTCTCCTATTAAAGGACATATTATGCACCTTCACAGCTTTTACAGACTCTATTTCATTGTGGTTACAGAGCTCACAATATTGACGGTTTGTCAATTTGTTGTACTGCTGGACTTAGAGTCCGTTAAATTAAGAATTCTTGTTCAGGAGAAAGCTGATAGCCAGATTTATGGCCCATCAGATCTCCGTATCTCACGAACAGTTACCCAAAGTTTATGGTCATCCATGCGTAATAGAACGGAATGCAATTGTATGAAATATTTACGTTGAGTATAAAGTGAAAACAAGGAAACAACTTCCTCAGAATTCCTACTCTATCAGTCTATATCACTTAAGCCTAAAGTGTATCCATTTCAAAAACTTACATTCATTTCCTAGATATCAATTCCTTAAACAGAAAACCTTAGAATTGGCCCTGTGCTCTTGCTTCTATCTGTTTATCATTTTAATTTTCCTATTCATATAATGATGCCTTTTTTCATACAGATATTTTAATTACAAAACTTTAATAACAAAACACCCCTTAAGTGGTCTAAAATCAGCACAACTTTCTAAATTGAACCCTAATTAGCACCTTTTCAGCAGCAGCAGCAGTAGAAGTAGCAGCAGAAGCAGTAGTAGCATCATTTCTCCCTTCCCTAAAACAACAATGGTAGGTAATGACAATAACAAAAATAAACTTTTTGTAACAAAATTAATTTCACAATTATAAAAGCAAAACTACTACACACAAACAAACATGTGCAGAACATAGCTACATCCTTTGCAGAAAAGTATTCCTCGTCTTTGAGTAGTTCCAACTCGAATAGGAGTAACACAGTCCTTCCAGCAGCTTACATATGAGACACCATACAGCAAAACTTAGTACAGCAAGCACATACTCGTAGTGCGACAATTGTACTTGCAAATGTTACCCATACGCCACAGTCTACAAGTGCCAGGGGCGCACTATAATTATATTTGTGCAACTTTTTTTTTAACCTATATACGTTTTGTAGTCGACAACGACACGACGACGACGGTATCAGCAACGACAACGGTATTCGGCATTAATTAACACATGCTCAACGAATTGTAATTTTATTGTTCCTTCGAGCGTGCATGAGTGAGGTAGGCGGCCTGGCTCTGGATGGGTGTATATTAATATGTGTATGCGTAAGTGTATGTGTTTCTATGCAAATGCTGTCGATTTTTCCCCAAAGCATAACTTAAACATGATTTGAGGTTGTGTTAAGAGTTGTGAAGCAGCCTTTTTTTTTTGTTCCTGCAGCAGTAGGAAGGATTCTGTGTGTAACACTTAAATGCCCCAAGGGATGTTTTGGATCCATTAGAATGTGTTAACATGGCATAATGCCTTGTCAGACCCGTTGGTTAATCAATGTTGAGTTATGAAAGTGAAATGCTTTCTGCGGTTCGGTGGCTGACTGGGGTTCAGGAATCTGTTTTTAGTTTTTTATTAGTTTAAGCTTCTGTTTTTTTTTTTTTTTCAAATACAAAAGAATGTCAGTAAACTAGATAGACAGGAAACAAACATCCAGTGAATGATGTTTCTCTCGTAAGAGTAAATACAACTGCTTTGTATCTTAAAACTATATATTTTACTTAAGAAATATGTTGATGTGCGCTTAAAAATCCACTAACATCAGACAATAATACGAACAGTCTAGCAAAAGAAGGTTACTTATTTATGTATATTGTGCCCATCTGAAGAGAAAAGCTTTAATATTAAATAGATCACAGTACATTGTGCATTAGAACACGTCAGTAAACCCATGTTCAAGAGTATCTGACGTGATCTAATGAAAAATGTATACTTTTAGTTATAACTTGGAATAGATTGAAAATAGACTCCACGCCCAGTACAATTTGTTTTCGTGCTTTCAGTCAAGGAATCAACCTCTCGCGAAATGATGTTATAATCTGGAATACCCTGTTCGAGTGCGTGCAGTTTTTATAGGGATTTGTTAATCCCCTTACTTTTAAAAGGCATTAAGACCCAACCCAGCCTGATTACAGGTTAAATATTCTACGAAGCTATTATTCATCATAATGTACATCATCAAAAACAAAATCTATGCATAACTTTTTCTGATAATGGGTTTTAAAATAATTTCTATACATAAAATGTATAGTTCTTCGGATTTGTAAGACTGTAGCTTGTTAACGATTTTTTTTAAACGCAAAAACGCTCATATATTATTATTAATTAAATCCCCTAGCTGTAATGGCTGCATAGTTAATTTTAAATTAAGTGATGGCACCTTCAAACCGGAATTTTAATTTTTACAAATAATAACCGGATCCTAACTTCTTTTTCCCATGGCCTAAAGAAATTAAAATGTACGAGTATACCTTAAGTTGGTCGTAAATAGTACTATTAGCTGATACAAGTCCCATTTCTATCTGCTCTGCGTCAAAGTCACAATTCTTGTTTAGTTTCTTTAGTTTGAAATGGTGTATAGATCTGTAGTTCAATATAAAAATGATTTAAATTGGATAGACTGGGGGAATATATAGGGGGTGTGGCTCCAAAAATCTTTTTTTAAAAGTTAACTGCCACCTTTTCGACTTTTTTTTTTTTTTTTAGTAAATTAACTATACATGTGGACAACAAATACCATGAAGCTATCAATGCCTCATCATAAAAAGAAGAAGAAGTGATGAGTTGGAGATAAACAGCAGCTTCTTTCTTCTACTTCCAGACAACTTAATTTTTCAAAATTATTTCATACTTACTTAGCCTATTTTATATCTAAGACTATTTAAGTTTGCAGTAATATAAGAGAGGCAATCAGATGAAAGACAAAAGGGTAGTTTATTCTTCGGTGGCTTTGTTGAAACTGATACATAGTTTAGCTATCAAATGAAAAAATGTAAGAAACAAGAACTGCAACAAATGCTTTGATATATGTACATTTAAAGTATTGTAACAACACTCTCCCACAATGCATATGTTGCTCTCCAGGATAGTTATTTGATCGGGATGCCCAACATCGAACTAAACTTCAGATGCTCTCTTTTGGCCAAGTTCTTCGTAAAAATATCCGCTATCATGTCCTCAGAGTAAAAGTATCTCAAGTCTATTGTGCCATCTTCAAACAAGTCTCGAATGTAGTTGTAACGGATATCGATGTGTTTGCTTCTGGGATGATGCACCAGATTTTTCACCAACTGTTGTGTACCTATATTATCATTAAAGGACACAATGATTAGTAAATCATAAGCCTAACTTGGATAGATTATTCAATGCTCCGAGATGTTCTCCATGAGGTTCCATATTGTACTGAGAAAGTTTGCTTATACTGTGGCTGATGTCTGGCCTCGTAAAAACTACCAAATACATAAAGCGCCTACTATCGGTTGATAGTAGCTTGGATCTTCCTTTGGGCACGTTTCACTTTGTCACTTCACTAATTTCATTGCAGGGTCAAGTGGCGTAAAACAGGGTTTGCATGCATCCATCCGATATTGACACAGAAATTCCCGAATATATTGATATTGATGTATCGCTATTGTTCCTCCTGGTTGTCTGCGCTCAATTTCAATAGAAATTGTTGGACTGGACCTTTCTCCACACAATTAAACGCAGTTCCAATTTATGCCTTCATTGCGTTTATTGATTACTCCGACGAACAGGCAATCAAAAAATCATCAACGTATACCGCCAGATATTATTATATCTCTGTTGTAAAATGTGAAAATTGAAAATTGTAATACAAAACAAATAAATAAAAAAAAAAATCTTCGCTTATCTCACCATTATGGTGCTAACGTAATGTCGAGGTGGTGCACAAGAAGTTCATATTGCACCGCAATAGCTAAGACTAACCGTATGGTCGAATAACGGATTACGGGGAAGAAAGTTTCATTGTAATTTATCAAATATTTCTGGGAACACCCCTTGGCTACAAGTCTACATTTGTACCTAGCAATCGATCCGTCTGGTTTTCTTTTGAGGTTAAAAAACAACTTACATACAATTATTTCTTTGGTTCTTTGGGGGTGGATCCACGAGCTCCCATGTCTCATTTCTGACAAATACAACTGCATGACAGACTTAAATTTATCAGCATCACAGCTATTCCTTGCTTTTGCAATTGACGATGAAACCGACGAAAATTTTCCCATTGCATTACCCGCTTCAATCATATTATACTGCTTCGCTGGCCTACCAGGCTGGCCTGTGCGCATAATCCTCGGTCGTCCCGGCCCAACAACTAGTGACGAGTTAGGTGAGCCAACTGTTTCGACTAGTGGCTCAGACCCTCAGGTGATTGTTTAGAGACATCTTCATCGTCTTTGGTTTGGGATGTTGCTCTTTGGTTAAAATATTATTATCTAATCTTAAAAAAACAGTTTTGTGCATTATTTTCACATCGCGACTCTTTTCAATTCGCCTTGTTTTGGGATCGAAAAGCCGGTATCCCTTGGATTCCTCCAAGTATCCTACCAAGATAAGTTCTCGACCTTTCGCAGCGAATTTAGAATTTCCTGGTCTTTTGTTCAGCTATCGAACTAAAGATTTTCAAATGCGTAATACTGGGTTTCGATCCTGACCAAATTTCGAATGGAGTAACGTTGCCTAAAATCCTGGATGGTAACCTATTCTTCAGATAAACTGCCATATTAATGGCTTCTCACACGTACTCCGGAAGATTCTGGTCCAACAATAGACACCTGGCCATCTCGACGAGCGTCCGGTTGACTCTTTCAGCTACGCCGTTCTGCTGTGTAGTATACTCGACCGTAAGCTGACGTGTTATTCCATGTTCCTGCAAATAATCGTTGAATGCTTTATTCACAATTTTTCGTCCGTTATCACTTTGTCAACATTTTATTTTGCGTGACGTTTGGAGCTCGACTTTAAAATGTTTAAATCTGTTAAATACCTAATTTTTCCTTTTCAAAAAATAGACTGGAATATTTTTGGTTTCATGAAATATCTTGCTCTCCCAGCTGATGGTACCCTCAATGGTCCACACACATCAATATACACCAGCTCCAGCTTGCTCCGAGTAAATGATTGTTTACGGAAAGGTCGCACCGTCAATTTGCCTTTTTGCGCACACAACGCAATCCAGATCCAGCATCAGATGAATCAATATTAAGGCCAACTACCATATTCTGATTCTTAAGATTTGAAGATTTTTCGTGTTCAGATGTCCATACTTCTGGTGCCATTTCTGCATTATGTTGCTCTTAATGCTGGATCGATAAGAAAGAAATTCAGTTTGAGGTTTAACGATATACGAGTACAGTTCACTTTTCTTATAGGCTTTTAAAACAACAGAATTCTTCAACGTAATGTAAGAAATCCACTGTAAAATTATGCTTGGTTATTTTACTCACGGACATAAAAATACATTTTAATTCTGAAATGTACAAAACATTTTGCAGATCGATGTCATCTGTATTTAGTTTTAATCTAACTGTCCCAATAGCACTCGATACAACTAACTTATCGTTTGCTAACTGCACCTTTTCACCATCGACGTCATTTCGAAATTCGGTAAATAGTTCTTTATCACAGCACATATGCGATGTAGCTCCGCTGTCCAAGCACCATTCGTCCCGTTGCAGCATCGAACCATCTATTAACGAAGACCAAATGAGGATTTACAATTTACCGCAAGAATAGCATTTTACCTTTGTGGTGGGTGTGATTAGATTTGTTAGCATGACTTTTCTCCCTTGATTTTTACGCAAAAATGTGTTCACTTACCGAGCCGTTAGTACGAGTATGGTCTTTATTGACCCTTCTTTGGTCTTCTTGTAAGAGTTTGACCTTCAAACTGCCATAAAAGGGCAAATTAAAGAGACTTTCGATCACAACTACGAAATTTTCATAGGAATCCGGTATCTCTACGATACCAGAAAAATCATTTATGTAGCTTGGCATTAATTGCGCGTCTAACATTTTCACATGGAACAACTGTTTGAACAGATTAACCATACAAGCCGGCCCTTTCGGCATGTAGATTTCACACAGCTTATCCCATGCCTCATTCAACTTTTTACAATGTTTTATGTGAATTAACTGCGACACCTTTACACTAAGTAATATCGGGGCAAGAGCTTTAGCATCCGCAGCCTCCCACGCAGATTTTTTCTCCGGTTTCAGGTCATCCAGTAACTGTTTTGACCCGTCGACATACGACCAAAGTTCTGCATATAAATATAAGAACACTTTTTATGTGGATCACTCAGCTTCCATAATTGTCCCCGTTGAATTTGTCTATCTGGTATAACATTTTTCAAATCAGCACCTCACATTGTGTTTGAACAAAAAAGGATTTTTATCCTAACCTCTAAATTTGTAATTATCTTACTTTTTTTTTTTAATGTTCCCCAGTGTTCTTTGAAATTTGTGTGATGGAGTGAAAGCAATGGGTATAAGGAAGAGTTAAAGAGTGGATCGAACATACTCGTAAAGGAAAGTAATAATCTGTCTGGAACGGATCGTATGATGCCGCATTCCATACTTAATAAAATGGGGGTAGCGTTCTGAAATTATTCACTGAAGTTTACACCTCTTGACGTTCACTATCGTCTCGGGGATACCAGCAAGTTTTACTCAAATTTCGTCATATTGGATTGCATGAGTACTGCTGTTCATTGGCTTTGAATGTTTAAGAGTAGAAGAAATCATTGGTGGGCTTCAATATTGCTAAATAACAAATAAATCTATCCTCTATTTTCAACACCTACTCGTAAGTATACATAAAAAATACTTTTATAGCAATAAAGAACTTAAAGCATACTGTGTTATTCCCATCTTAATAAAGAAAAAAGTTCAATTCCGGAAACATGCTTGATTAGGCTATATCCTCTTTTTAAGGTTAAGATTATTACCCCCACTACCGCATTTTTCTCTGACAACTTTTTTTTCCATTTCCTTCTTGAAGGTATAAACTTCAACATGCGATAAAGAATGACGATGTATACGCTTTAGTGACATTGTGTTTGACGTAATCACTTAATTTAAGGCCATAAATATTTCTCTTAGGCTTCACGTTAAAACCGCACAGTAAATTAATAGAGACGAGGCCGGGTGTAGGATGGCACAAGACAAACGCAGGATATAAATTTTACGACACCCTAGGTAAGGTGAGCATGATAATTAGACGATTATTATTAGTGGGGATGTGGTTGTGGGTTAAGCAAGTCAGGTTAGGTGACATTTTTATTTAATGAAATATCATTAATTAATTTTTTCTTTTAAAACTTAATTTTTTGTGTCACATTTTTGTTTATCCAATTATGTTGTCAAGCACGTCTTGTTGCGTTTTTTTTTCTCTTTGTGTTTCTGTTGTCATAAAAATGAAGAAAATAACAAAATGTAGCTGCCATTCGGGTCCATAAAGTGGAAGGTGAAATCTTTGTTTAATGCTTTCTCTAGATGTTCTGTGCTCTGGGTTTTACGAGAGAAGGACTCAATAAAAGACTTCAAATACACATTGAGAGAGAGGTTATAAAACAAATTGAGAACGTGATATTGTTATATTCATCGTAAAACCTAAGCATTTAGTACGCTTGATGGAGTTGTTTGAGAAGTCATTAAGTAGAATTTTTTTTTTTTTTTTGTTGGACCGAAAGTAGCTATATTTAGGAAATTTGTATCTGATTTATTAATTCCCAGCCTTAGCCTATTTTTTAAAGGAAAAAGTAGGTATATACTTATTATATAAAGATTAAGATACATAATTTAATTAAAGTTGATTTTAACAATGAATTTAAAGTTTAAAGTTTTTTTTTTTTGTAATTCAATAACTGATATACTTTCAATTGTTTTAAAATAAAATAAATAAACAAGCACTATAGCACTTCAGCGATTTCCAAATCAAATTAAAAGACAACAAACTTTACCTTACTTTGTAGCTTCCTATCACGTCAATATTAAATATCTATTGAATGTTAAGACAATTTAAAATTGTAAATTATTCACTGTATTCATGCAATAGAATTGTTTTTCATAAATCCATAATAAATTTCCATTCCCTCAATCACGTTCCACTAATCATTTATTCCAGTTTATGTTCCGCAGTACAGGAAAGTAATTCTGACCGTTTCGCTTTTTTTTATTTTTCCACAGTACCTACCATATCGTTATATGGTACATATATTGACAAATATAAATAAATTATAAAATAACTCCACATTGTAGTTCTGTGGTGATAGATGTTCATTACTCTCGGTATTGGTTGGAATTTTGTTCCGTCTTTCTGTTTTGGATTGCGTCACGGGATAAAATGAACAATCGAAATGTACGATAACAATTTTGAAATACCAGAGGAAATGTCGTTTTTCTATTGAAAGCGTTTTCACGTCAAATAATTTATTTATGCGCAACTAGCTAGGGATATGTCTGGATTGCATTCAGTTTGGGAGCTGCATTCACCATATCCGTTAGACAGGATTTTTATTTTGTTTTTCCTACTTTTATATTGGCTGTCGAACGGATGCGGTGTTTTATTTGACTTGCTGCTATCCCTATCCCGACTCATTTGGCGGTTGTATATGGATTTTATTTCGAGTGATATATTTTTTTTTACAGTGTTTTGTTCATTGGAAAATTTTCCATTTTCGTTTTGAATTTTTTTGTCTGAATAAAATGGATACATGAGATGTGTAGGAATACTCGTATGTATGTATATAATTTGGAGTCATAAAGAAAAGCGAAGTGTGTTTAAGAACATTACAATATGTGAGAAATAAATGAAGGGAAAATAAATAAAGTTTAGAGTGGTTTAGTTAAAAGAAGAAAAAGGCTTCCCAAAGAAAGTTCAACTAAATTTTAATCCCTATATTAGTTCAGTTGAACTGAAAAAGAAAGCGTATCGGTGTCTGTAAGTCGGCTATTCCTTTTTATTTCAAAATATGTATTGAAAAATGTAGAATAAATAACATTATTAAGGCAAATAATCAGAAGAAATATAAATAATTTCAGTGGCTTATATTTGTCCAAAAACATGGTTTGATCATACTAGTGCAAATCCATTACATGATTCTACGATTTGGTCACAAGGATCTAATGAACATTCTTCGGTTATACAAGTTACAATTATAGACCACGAGTCCTCGTGTACGACATAGTATATGTAAGTACAAAGCCCAAAAGTCAAAACCCTTAGGAATAATTATAATAAAGTAGATTTCTTCATCCAATCATGCATTTGTGTGGTTGTGTGTGCTAAGCATATCACAGGACAAGATTTTTTTGTTTTGCTTTGGTTAGGCTTTTTTACTAGTTATCATAGAGAAACTCGAAAAGTGAATAAGGCAAATATGCCCACCTGTACCAAAATGCATGAACGAATGCGTTTCAAACTTCATAGCTGCAGTCTGTGAGACTATTTCACGCGAAATCGGAAACTTAAACTTAAAATTGACGGTACTTTGAAAAGGGGTAACTTAGACTAGATATTTCCAAGATTTTATTCAAAATTGATATCAATGTAAATTATTTTCAACTTATGAACGGACATGACCAGTGATGCTAATAATATTTTTGGCGTCGGGGACAGATTAAGTTAAAATTGTGACTAGATTACACTAAAAGGGCTTACGTTTGGTTTTTAATAAAATTAAACTACAAGCATTAATAAAGATCCTTTTCCACTTCAATTATATTAGTTGATTATTCATATCATTTTAAAATTTTAAAATTAACGAAATAAAATGTCGTGGTAAAAAGTCAGGCTGGCTGTATGTAGTGATGTCACTTTCATAAAAAAAAAGTCTTAGTAAACTTTCCTCTGATGTCCTACCGTAATAAAGTTATAACAGTCTTTATATTTTTTGACACAAGAGTTCAACGAAAAGCAGTTAAGGTGCCATTTTAAAAATTATTTCTATTTTTATGCATTTGGTTAACAGCAAAAGTTAACAACGGTAAGGATCGAACGGTATCTACTAGTTAATTAGACTTTATTGTCTTTTATTCCAGATACATTTGATACATAAAAGGTATGCATTTGCCAGCTCCTCTGTGGAGTTATCTCTTCAATGCTGGATAAAAACTTTAAGCAGTAGAAGAGAATCCAGACTAGCAAGGCTAGCTATAAAAACTATATTAAACAAATTTAAGTTATCAATTGTGTTGCTATCTGAATTCTATATAAATAAATAAATTATAAAATAATATATTGCAGAAAGTTGAGAATCAGAGATATTACATTTGAAATGAATAATTCTTGGAAATTACTTCATTTATAAAAAACTGGTGTCGGTTTATACGCGCATAACTCGGCTGAACATCATCCGATTTGCATGGGGATTTTTTTGTTGGATTCATATTGAACCAGGTAAACACACTAAAATTGGATTTTTCGATCGGAAAAGTGGGAATATCTTGAAAACCCGAAATTGCATACTTTCAGGGGTGGGTGGTGGCGCTATCTGAAAATTCCATAAAAATTCCATTCCAAAAGTCAAATTACCCGTTTTGGTACCGCCACCGCAGCCATTGCGGTCACTTCCGTATGAAGATACACCGCAATCACGCCATTTCCTCGCATACAGCTAACAATAAAACGGCTGCTTCCAAATAACGTCATTTGGAGCCACCACCACCCACCTTTAAGATAATGTCGTCAGACGAACTTTCCCATATGTCGAATGTGAAACAATTGTTTCATTCCCCTTCCACTATTTAGATCCAAGGACAAATCCACCATCGTGCAGGAGCTCTGTTGCCACAATTCAATAAAGATCATAAGTTCCTTCAGATTTATCTGCTTGGGAGTTCAAATGATGAACTCAATCAGCGTTCTGCTATTTTTCGTGCGATGAAACGTGAGATCATCGAACAACTGCAACAACTCCTACATGAACACAATGCGTTGATTAAAGTGTTCAAAACTGCATTGGAAGCGATGCCTTCTGATCATTACAAAATCATCATCAGCGCATACAAAAGACTGACGAAGTTGCAGTGGGGATTGTTGGCTAAAATGAGGAATTACGCGACATAGTCCTCAAGCGACGTGATAAGGGACAGTTTGAACACGTTACGGAGACCCACTGGTCATACGACATATTACAATATCCGAACATTTTTTGGGAAGACGATAGCTACCATTTTCAAATTAATATGATAACCCTATTCACCGGTTAGTTGCTG
This sequence comes from Pocota personata, assembly GCA_963082735.1. Taxonomy (NCBI): domain Eukaryota; kingdom Metazoa; phylum Arthropoda; class Insecta; order Diptera; family Syrphidae; genus Pocota; species Pocota personata. The sequence continues at coordinate 145,156,951 of OY720430.1, forward strand.
AGTTTTCTGAAATATCTTTATCACCAACTAACAATAAGATTATCTTTCAGGCCATGAAACAAATAAGAAGGTCGGCAGCACCTGTTATGCATATCGCTTGATGATTCGTCAGGATATCGACAATCAACTGTTAAGATATCGCCGATTGTTTCAACAGTATTGCGTTGACATGTACGTCAAGATAAAAACAGAACGCCTCAATTTCATCCGATTCAATCAAACTAAAATGCGTTCGGAAGAGTACATCCACTTGAGAGATGCCATCAATTTGGATGGAGATGCAACAGTAGCAAACATCGGCCGGTTGACAATTCTCTCAGTGACATATGTTGGAAGCCCGAGGCATATGCTCGAATATGCGCAGGACGCAATGACATACGTGCGTCATTTCGGGCGCCCCGACTTATTCATCACGTTCACCTGTAATCCGAAATGGCCAGAAATTACGCACCTCGGGCAAACTTCGAGCGACCGCCATGACATCACCGCATGAGTTTTCAAACAAAAACTCAAAACGATCATGGACTTCATCGTTAAGCACAATGTTTTCGGACAACCTCGTTGCTGGATGTACTCGGTCGAATGGCAGAAGCGAGGATTGCCGCATGCCCACATTGTGCTTTGGTTGACTGAGAAAATCCGACCGGACCAAGTCGATTCATGGGCCTTGCGGAAATCACAATCCAGATTCGCCATGCATGGTCGGAAGTAAATGTTCTAAGGGATATCCACATTCGCTCCTAGCAGTGACAATGACTGGCAACGACGGCATTGTATCGGCGGCAATGGAAATGAAAGGTAAAGATGTCTTGGTGGACAAAACTTGGATTGTTCCATATTGTCCGCTTCTCTCCAAAGTATTCAAAATGCAGATCAATGTTGAATACTGTAATTCGGTGAAGTCCATCAAATACGTTTGCAAGTACGTCAACAAAGGAAGGGACATGGTGGTTTTTAGCATTGAGCGTCCAGATAAGAATGACGAAGTGTCGTTGTATCAATTGGGCCGTTATGTGAGTTGCAATGAGGTGATTTGGAGAATCTTTTCCTTTCCGATACACGAACGTCATTCGACTGTTCTACATTTGGCGGTTCACTTGGAGAATGGTCAACGTGTTTATTTTACGGAAGAGAATGTTGATCGCGTAACAAATGATGACGAATCAACAAACTATTCAATTGAATTTTTGAATTTGCAACTCAAAGTCGGCTATGTCTCATAATGCTGCGCAGTCTGAACCAACCGAAACTGTGCAATGGAACCAGGTTGACGGTGATGAAACTCATGAACAACATCATCTAAGCCACCTTAATCAAAGGGAAGTTCAAAGGCTAGGAAGTTATCATTCCAAGACTTCCGATGATACCGACCGACTTGCCGTTCGAGTTTTAAGTTTCCCGTTCGACTCGCATTTGCCATGACAATCAACAAATCGCAAGGCCAATTGTACGTGGATGGTGTTCGCGTGTCGGAAAGCCATCTGCATTATTTGTTTACGCACCGGACAACAAAACAAACAACGTTGTTTATCACAAAGCGTTGCAGTGACCTGAAATTTGTTAAATCTATTTTCCGTGTAAATAAAATGCATTGAATTCAAAAGAGTTTCATTCCTTCAATAGAGAGGCTCGATTTTCGAAAGGGACATTTATAATTTAATCAATTTTAGGCGGAACGAAGTTCGCCGGGTCAGCTAGTAGTTTATAAATGTATGTTAAGATAAATTAAATGAATTTTAATATTTATATTTCTAATGTATTTTGAATGGATGTCCCACAGCTCATTGATTGAAGATCGTCGGTAGTAAGTGAATTCAAGCTTAAGATTATGGTCAAAGTTGTAGGGCTCAGCAACATATGTGGAATCATGCTCAACAACTCGATTCCCCCGAGATAGATTTTGAAGTGCCTTTGCATACAGGCATTAAGATACCTGTTCTAGGCCTAAGCGCCATACAAACTTGCCTACTCTGCTTTGAACCAGAGATGAAATCTGTTAACCAGCAGATAGCTAATTCTAAAGCAACATTTTGGAAAAGCGATAAAAAACAAATTAGAGTTTGGATATTTTTTTTGCTTGCATTTAATTTAGCAAAGTATTGTTTTCCTGAAAAATGTCCAACTCGAGGTTTTGATCAAAGTTAACATTACTATCATAGGGAACTCAAAAAATTGAATCTCTCAATTCCGTATGTATGTATGGCCGATTTACTGGGGTTTATGGGATCACAATTCGAGGATCGAAAATCGAAATTTTCATTCTAGCCCAGAAATTAATCGTACCTTACTAATGGTCGATTTTCTCGGAAACAGCTCAAAAAGATTAAAGTTTTATATGAGTCAAGCCAAAAATATTTTTCTAAAGTAACGACTTGGGTGTAGATTATTATTATTATTTATTTATTTATTTATTTTTTTTTTTTTTTTTTTTTTTTTCAAATAAGCTAATTTCCAAATCCCCGGAGCACTCAGTCTTAATATTGGTCCATTGTAATACCACCTTTTTTAGTTTAGTATTTGGAAAAACTTAGATTTTATTCGTTATTTTATTTACACTCCGGTATCTGTTCCCAGCTTGGGCTCGAAACTGTACTGTTCTGATCACAAACAAACACACTATCGACTACATCGTGGCCACTCACACTACAGAGCTTACGCCTTATACTTCTACATGTAAGAAAAAATAAATAAATAAGATTAGAATTGACTAGAAATAAATTGCTTCTAGTTATAAGCTGTTAAGCTGTGTCTATGGTCATCATTAAGTTTTATACTTCCGAAACTCAGAATTTGTATTTAATAAAATTTAATTTAAGCTGCTGTATCGCCCTTTATCGAAATAATAGGAATACCAACAAATTAACTTGATTCCAAAATTAATCCATTGTCCTTTGGATAGCTCTAAAAGGGTGTCGCATATTTATCCAATCAAAATTTCAGCATTCATTCAGTCTGTGGTAAAATAAGAAAAAAAAAGTATTGACAATAGGGTCTATTTCGACACTATTCTATTTTTGTCAAACCACATCAAATATTATAATTTCCGTAATTTTAATATTGTTGCAAAATAAATTTAATAAAAAGTGCATTTCCTTACTATTTTTTTTTTTTTTTTTCTATTTTCAGGTACGTACTTACCATCACAACAAAATTCTCAACAAGGTAACGCAATTGTATTAAATTTCAAATTATAGCGCCTTAAGACAATTTTTTATTTTCTTAAAATTGCACCATAACATAAAATTCTCAAAGTTAACAATATTTTTAGGACTCCTGTACCTGGGTAAAAATGTTTAGGTAACGCAATTTTGTATTTTAAAAAATAAAGCTTAAGCCGCTAAAGTAGAGCTGATTAAATTATTGTATCTAGAAAAGTATCTGGAAAACGTTAAAGAGATAACTTTTGAGTTTAAAAGGCTGTAGCAATACTCAAACAACATAATATGTACTTTTCTAATGTGGCATTTTAGTTACTAGAGATTCCATCTATGTAACTTCAACACCGCAAAGCGATTTGGAGAACTTTTAATTTTTATAAGAGTTAATTTGAAAAGATTTTTTTTTGCTGTTGCAGATCCAGCAGCGAAACCTCATATTTCTAACAAATCCCTATCCGAAATGTGGAGAAATCTTAAATAAGATGAACAGATATCTTCTTTGAAAGTGGCCATTGACGAAATATCGGTCACAATCGACTTATTTACCTACTCTTATCTTGAAGACGGTCTCACTTTTTAATGAAATCAACATTCTTTTATGTAGGTGGTCGATTCGGAAAAATTGTCTACCCACTTCTATAGTTCATATTTAATGCGTTCAAAACCCAAACAAAAAGGTGAACTGCCAACATAAAATGTTCCAATTTTCAGTGATCCACTTTTCTCCCAACAGATGAAATTATCCAGAAATCTTCCCTTTGTTGAGATTTTTCATTAAATTGTCTCCATTCCATCATCTCTGGCCTCTTGTAAACAATGAAAACATCAAAAACCTGTCATCTGTAACAATACGTTTCTCGACTCGCACGTATTTGTGCGTATTTTTTTTTTTTTTTTTTTGTGCAGCGTATTTTTCATCCCCCAAAGGATCGCTTTTCACCTTCGTCAAATTGTTTTCCTGAGTCGTTCTCGTTTGCTCTCTTGTGTACATAATCCCTCCATTCATAGGCAACAAAAGAAGAGCGAATCCTTCTTCGAGAAAAAAGCGACAAACAACTGATACATACTTTCCTTAGATTGGAATGCGAAACAGGATATTTTGTTTGTAAATGAAACAACACACAAACACAAGCAGAGAGCGTACAAAATATGCTTAACAAGGAGGATGATTTAAATATGAAAAATATACGAAATAACAATCAAACAGTGTAGTCCCTTAAAAAATCATACTAAATCCAAACAAAATGAGTGAAAAAACATTCCCAACAAAATGAGGAAAAGTCCTTGGCTTAAAATGTATTTAAGCCAACTTAGCATTGGAGAAGGAGAATAAAGTCCTTTGTGTATTTTGAATTTTGTTTCTCTCATTCTTCATGTATCCTTAAGAGATCCCTGCTTTCCCATCCGCTCACTCTCGTAAATACGACGGTTAACAAAAAAAAAAAATTTTAACTGCTTGGCTTAATTTAGGGGTTCGTGATGCATCTGCATATAGAAATTTTGTTTCGTTGTTTTTGTGTTGCTCTGTTTGAAGAGGAGGAGAATAATGCACGAACGGACAATAGTTGTGCAATTTAAGTGGGTACTTAGCATTAGCATGAAACATTGTTACTCTCTATATCAAAAGGATACACTTGCACTGGTGTAGAGTTCTTGTTGTTTGAGTGCCTACTACAGATATCTAGGGGTATTTCATCTGGAAAGGGGGTTTTCCTCTTCTTTAGAGAGGACTGTATGAGTTCATATTAACTTTTCTTTTGGTCGTTAACTTTATTCAAGGATACGGACTACACTTCAGAGACAATGGATAATTTTGGTGAATTGTGATTTTTACAATTGCGGGCGTGCCCTTGAATATCTGGCACCAGACTGAAAATGGGGTTTTTCAAGGTTTATGTTGTGTAAAGGTGTTTGATGTGTCACTGAAACTGCATCACATTGCAATAATTTGATATTAAGTATTACTGGTAAAAAAGTTTGTATTTCTTCTATGATTAAGAGACATTATGAGAAACACTTTCGTTAAATTCTTTTTTGTTTGTATGAGAATTGGGCGTTCATGTTACCCTATATATTTAAAAGGCGTTATTATTAGGAGTGTTCAAACAATACAAAATAATCAGCAGGTGAATTTTGTTTTTGTTTTGTTGTTTGTTGTTTAATACTTCTTGGCTGTGTAGTGGGTAGTGTGTTCACTTGTGACCCGAACTGTGCAGGTTCAAGCCCGGACGGAGAACAACAACCACAGCCACCCAAGCATAAAAAGAGAAACTAATAAAATCAAGTTTCTCCAACCACTACACCAAAAAGGAGTTTCTGCTTGGTAGTACAATGGACTTCGTGTGAGCCTGAGTGCTCCGGGATTTGAAAATTTCCTTAAAAAAAAAGAAAAGAAAAAAGGTAGTCACTTAAAAAAAAAGTAAACTATGACTTAATTGAATTGGTGCGAAGCGAATCACCGAGAAAACACAAAAAAAAAAAGTTTTCTCAAGGTCCCACCTCTTAAGAACGTCTGACAAACATTTCAGATTTTTCATGAGAAGCTTGTCTTAATCGAACAAATTGCCATTCGGAAACCGCATAAAACAGTAGATCCCAACCATTCGTGAGGCGCACAGCACAAGTGGCTGCCCTGCATTGGGCTGTTAGCGCCAAAATATTTTATCAGTGCGAATAAAAGCGATGAATGTAACCTTGGGTAATACCACCGTCAAATTGGCAAATGTAGTCCCCAATAGAGTCAGCAGATAGAATAATTTAAGGAACATATGCATTTTCAAAACTCAAAATCTATACCAAAAAGTAATAGTTTCGATCAGGCATTTCTATGATAAAAATAAATTGTGTGATTACACCTTGTAGTCCTGACGAATTTATTTGGATCCATGTAGAAATCATTTTTGTTTCAATGTATTTTTTTTTTTTTTTTTCTAAAGGAAATTTCCAAATCCCGGAGCACTCAGACCCAATTTTCTGTGTACTTCATTGTACTACCAGGCAGAACTCCTTTTTTGGTGTAGTGGTTGAAGAAACTTAGATTTTATTCGTTTCTCTTTTATGTTCGGGTGGCTGTAGTTGCTGTTATCCGCCCGGGCTTGAATCTGCACAGTTCGGGTCACAAGTGAACACACTACCCACTACACTGTGGCCAATCTGTTTCAATACATTGCTTCAATTAAAAAAGATTTAAACGATACTCAGCTCAAAGTTTCAGCTTGTGCTTTTCTGTTTCCAAAGAGCCTTCATAGAATCTCACTGATAAACCCAAGTACCTAATAGTTTGACAACCAGCAATGGCCATTTTTTTTAACAAACGAGTTAACAGAGATCGTAACTTCTACTGATAAAAGAAAACTGGTATGCTAAGTCAGAAGGAATATTTTCTTTGCAACTGCTACTAATCTAATTAGATTAAGAGCGACTTCCATAAAATGTTTGTGTCAGTAAATGTTTCTCTACTCCAAATGAGACTACACCCAGGAATTCTAGTCAAAATTTGGTGCTCATTTTCTAAGTTTGTAATCAGGAAACAAAGATTTTAAACACGGCACTTCTAAAGGCGCAATCTCAATAAAACAGACGGGAAAAAGAAAAAAAGATATGCAGAAAAAAAGGGTCTGTAAAGGTCTAAACCTTTGTAGACCCTTTTTCACATATTAAGCAAGAGTATAAATGAGTGAATATAAGTGAAAAATTAGTGTGCTAGAAAAGTTGGAAATCCAGACTCAAGGGGACGAAAGAGTTTTCTTATGCAACTTAGTATTGGCATGTAGTTTTATTGATGATCGGAAATTATGTATGGAATATAATGTTGGGCAGATATTCGCCTCTATTAGCCTCACAAATGAGACCTCTTGTGATGACAATAACTTGTTCACACAAGTCGGGCGATATTCAACATAGTTCATCTCGAATGTTTTGTTTGAGGTGCTGATGTGTTTGATTTGTAAGCATTGCATCCTGCTCTTTAGATATCTGCATGAAAACAAGTCCCATGTTGTTAAATTTGGCGACCGTGGGGGCCAATCGACATCACCATTTCTGGAGGTAATTCAGTTTGGAAACAGGAAGCGATGTGGCACCGTCCGGTTGAAATCGGAGAGCGAGCCTAAAGCATCCAATCTAGGTGCCAAACATTTTTCAATTATTTGAAAAATTACTGTTTTCCAGTAACAGAAACTCAATATTCGTCTTCGAAAAAGTACGGTCCAATGACTCCTCCAGACCAAATAGTGCACCACACTGTCCCTTTTCCAGGATATAAAGGTGACTCATGAATAATTTGTATATTTTCTTTTGCCCAGAACCGACTGTTTTATTTATTAAAACAATAATTTAATATTAAAAATATTTCATGAAAACCTGGGTTATCATTAATAAACTGTGTCATCTCATTGGCATATGCCAGGCGGCGTGAATGGTCTTGTGGAAGAAGCTGTTGTGCCAACTGAATCTTGTACGGGAACAACTGCAAATCTTAATGATTATTTATACTTCCAAGCGAATTTCTGTTGAGAGTGATTCGGACAATCTGTCTGCTGTGCGCAGCAGCAATGTTTTCGGACGTTGGCGCAGTACGATGTGGGCCTATCTGCAATAGTACCTCTTTCTTCAAATTCGCGCACTACACAGTAGATAGTCACCCTTGTTGGCACGTTATTTCGTCCAAAAATTTAATCACTAAAACACGTTGATTTATTATGATAAATTTGCCTCGTCTACACTTCACGAATGCCAAAAAACACTGTCAGTCTAACCTATAGCTTATTAAAGTAATACAGTGAAAGCTCTACTTGCGGACAGCTCCCACAAATGGACAGCTCCCTTATACTGATACTTTTCCTGGAACCAATATTTTTCCTACATTTGCGATAAAATACATTCCGATAAGCGGACCCTACATTTTAACATATTCTGTACAAAATGGACATGAAAATCAAATAAACGGACTGACGAACTTTAAAGTTTGAATCAAAGTGGTGATTCTCCGTGTTATATCCTTGTCGAATTTCAGTTATGTAAAGGGTGGTTAAATTTTAAGGGCCGATGTTGAATGTGAACCACACCTAAACGTCAAGTTTTTTTTTGCATTTCATTTGACATTTCTCAATTTCAGACTAACTCAATTTGAACAATGGAAAGATACACAATCGAGCAACGCATTAAAGTTATTCAGGCTTATTATGAAAATGGGCGTTCAAATCAAAATGCATATCGTGCATTTCGTGATTCTTTCGGTCAATTTAATCGTCCAAATGTGCGTACAATCGGAAAAATCGTGCAAATTTGTGCAAACCGGGTCTGTAGGAGATGTGAAAACACCAGTGCATGCTCGTACAGCTCGTACTGCAGAAAATATTGCTGCTGTTCGCGATAGTGTGGCTGAAGAGCCGTCCACCTCAACTCGTCGTCGTGCCCAACAATTGCACCTCTCACGCTCGTCGTTGATGAACATTATGCATAAAGACTTGCATTTACGCGCTTACAAGGTGCAATTGACTCAAGAACTTAAGCCTCTTGACCATTTCAAGCGTTGACCATTTTCACCTCAGTGGATTCGTCAATAAGCAGAATTTCCGCATTTGGGCGAATGATAATCCAAGAGTGATTGTCGAAAAACCAATGCACCCACAAAGAGTGACTGTTTGGTGCGGTTTATGGGCTGGCGGCATCATCGGGCCGTATTTTTTCCAAAATGAGGCCGGTCAGGCAGTTACTGTGAATGGTGTTCGCTATCGTGAGATGATAACGAACTTTTTATGGCCCGAATTGGAAGATATGGATGTGGACGATATGTGGTTATTTGAAAGAAAAGGTGTACGTCGATAAGCCAGCAACAATTCAAGAGCTAAAGGATGAGATAATTCGGCACATTAACGGCATAGAACCTCAATTATGCCTCAGCGTCATCGAAAATTTGGACCATCGGATGGAGGTGTGCCGTCGAGGTCGCGGTGGCCATTTGGCCGATATTTTGTTCCATACATAATTGAACCATACCAATATTATCATAATAAAAAGAAATGACAGTAATTTCCTAAATAGTATGTGTTTTATTCAAAATCAACATCGGCCCTTAAAACTTAACCACCCTTTAGTTAGGTAGGTTTTATTTCACTCAGTTTTTGTGCGCAGAGGAATGCGGATGTTAATAGCTAGAGCGGCACCACACAAAATAATGCTTTCCTTAAAAGAAAAAAATGGAAGTTGTGAATGTTTTCGATAAAAAAAAACTTCCAGCTCGCGATCTGGCAAAAGGTAGGTTTATTTATTAAGCTGTAGTAAGCAAAACAAAACCATAAGGGTTATTTATTATCTACACATTTTGTAAGTTTAACATAATAAGGAGGATATTCGTTCTAAATGGCAATCTGGATTAAATCTTAATCAAAAGTAGTACTGTCTGAAATCTGAAAGTTTACATATATATAGACAAGATGTACTTTGAATGGTTTGCGAGCACTAGAAGTGAAAACATATACATAATATTAGGACAGTTAGTAAAGGCCAAGGCAGGGAAAGTATTGGGCTACAATAGTTTCACTGCGTCTGATGGATGGCTGCAAAAGTGGCGTAAAAAGAATAATATACATTTTAAGCTCATATCCGGTGAAACTGCTGATGTGAGTCAAGAGGATGTGAATCGGTTTATGGAAAATCTCTTCCGTGTTGCTTGGTTGCCAAGCGGAGGATGTGTACAATGCCGACAAGAGCGATCTTTACACAAGAGTTCATACAGAATTTTAAATTTAAAATCTCCATCAGAGCTTACAAACACAATTGTTGTGTTAGAAGCATTGTACTTCATAAAGACATCATGGAACAAAGTAACTTCCACAACCATCGAGAATTGTTTTCGCAAAGCTGGGTCCAGCAAAATGATGGCAATTCTGCCTGAATATGATTTACCATTATACCATTTCAAATTTGCTGGCACTAAGAGATGATCAGAGTCTAGAAGAATTTATAACTAATAATAATAATATTTTGGATTTAACAGCCCTGGCCTAGCTTCTCCCAGCCACTCGTGCTGTGCGCCTCACGAATAGCTGAGACCTACAGTCTTATACTATTCCCGAAGGGCAATTTTTTCGATTGAGAGAATCTTCTTATGACAGTTTCACTCTCGGATGTTTGTCAGATGTTCGCGAGTGGTGGCACCGTTATTCGAACCTTGAATCTCTCGCTCAGTGATCGCGCATTGAACTACTGAGCTCCGGCGCGATATAACTATCGACAAAAATATTCAAACGGAACTTGAAGCTAAAAACGACAATGAAAATTTCAGTGAATCGAAAATTCAGTGAATCAGAAGACGAAGTGGAGGCCATTACCCAAGAATTTGATATAAAACCATATGACGAAGCATTAAAACTTATTTGCTTTGACAGTATAAAATAATTCACAAAAGATGACTTCATGCCGTTTCAATACTTGGAAAATGTATTTCATATTTCATTTAATCTAGGTAGTTTTTTATTTTATTTTTTCCTAAAGTACGTAACTAAGAACTTTTTTTGATTTCGAACATGATCTACAATATGCAAAAATTGCGTTTAAATAAAAGGCATTATAATTCAGTTTATTTCAGTCAATTCTATCCTATAACCAAACAAAAAGAGTGCGACCCTGAGTGTCCGCTTATGAGAGCTTTCATTGTATATATTTTCCATAGAATACCCAGTAGATCGACTGACAGTTCATGTCCTTAAAAAGACTAACCGACTTTTCGTTCATAGAAATGGCAAAAGTAAGCCTCTGAAGTTTGGACAAGTTCCGACGTTCTTTTCAATACATGATCGGTAGTGTCTTGTCTGCAGTGTTTGAGGTTTGAGCGCCAGACTGGAACAGCAACCAATGATGACGTATAAAAGAGAAGTGAACAAATTTATGTTTCGTCAAACAAAAGTGTCTTTGCATTGGTAGTGCAATGGACCAAATTGAACATGAGCTCACCGGAATTTGGTTTCCTTTAAAAAAAAAAAAAATTGTCTGGAGTATCAGGAGGACTTTATCCGCGGATTGTTCTGTACTTATGATTCTCAGTCTAAAGTTCCCGTATACATAAATTTTTCAGTCTATACTTAGGAACCAATCAAAGAGATTATAGTCAGCTAGGCAACCAAGAAATTGTTTCGTTCGGATCAAACTCAAGCCCGCACTGTCAGCAATTTAGCTGGGGAGTAGTAGTAGTGAGTCGCCAATACACCCTCGAGGCAAGTTTCTATGACAAGCAGTCACACAACGCCCGCCGCACTGCCCTCTCCAATGTACGTATCTACCCAATCTGACGAGTCGGCAGGTTTATAGATTTGTTTGATAATTTCAGCTACCCTTCAGGCATAAATTTATTAAATTTGTCATATTTATAAATGACAGTATTTGGTTGTTTTTCTAATGTGATAGACATATCTTCGTGACAGCTAGTTGTTTGAGAGTAGTTCTTTTTCTATGCTGATACTGAAGTGTTATCATGACACCGAATTATTTATAAATGATATATATCTATAGCCAGGTGAGCTATATTATTTCTTCGTACAATGCGGCCGGAGTATATTCATCCAAAAGTATATATGGTTTTGCTCTGTTTTGAGGATAGAGGTCGTCTACCGTCGGTGTTTTTCCCATAACTTGGTTTCGGAAAGGCACAGTATGATGTGGTGAATAGTCAGCCAAAATTGTCCACCTTAGAATAGTCCATCGATCTATAGAGCTTTGAAATGAAATGATCTAAGCATCATTCTTCATTCAATAAGAATAATTGTCACTGAAGAATTGAAGTAGACCGAATGTACTGAATTTAAAAGTAGCTAACTTCTTACGAAGGGAATAAAGATGTTAAATTTTTTTTTTAAAGCCACCCTTGCTCACGTCCTTAATTTCTGCATGACAATAAATTACCATGGGCAATTAATACTGGCTGGCAAACAACCTTCAGCCAGCATAATCCCCGATTTGTATGCAGTACTTCAAGGATTAACGTACATCATCCGTTCCCCCAGACTTTGGCGCGCGATCCTGTGAGAAATTTATTGTCCCTTGTGATTTATTGCAATGCCAAACCGAACTTTCCTGTGAAACATATCTCTGCATCTTGTTTATTTTATTTAAACCAACAGATTGCACATTCACCCCAAACCACACAACGAGACCGCCACCTATACCACTACCGTCATCATCATTGTCGGTTGGATGATGATAGTGTGAGGGTGTACTCCAAATAGGATACCATGTCCTTCGTATGCATTAATATGGTGGCAATGCTCCGACCATGGTCTCACTCTCATTAAAAATACATTATGCGAAATAATTGCCTAGGTGCCACAACCACTAACCACTGCATAAGGAACTGGAATATGCAGCGTGCACTATACACGCATCCGCAGGTACATTAAAAATACATCTATATACAAAAAAAACCTTAACAATATTTACTTACCGGGAAATTTATAGAGTGCAACCTCATTGCAATTAATCTCAATCAAAGTTGATGTTTCATTTGGCAGACCAGCACATTGGCACATACTATTCAACGGGCATGCATACAACATATCCTGTTGATTTACATTTAACATTGTTATTCCCGGGTGGGGTGGTGGTGGCGGTTGAGGATTTCCACTTCCAGATGAGCCGGTGGGTCCATTACTACCACCAGCACCTGTGCTATGACCACCGGTGGATGTTTGTCCATGAGCGCTAGCAGCAGCAGCAGTACCAGTGGCCGTTGGATTAGTGGCGGGACCACCACCAGCGCCAGTACCACCAGGACCACCGCCACCTCCGGCCGCAAAACGTGCATCGAATTTCCAACAATCAACTGAGGATTTAAACCAATACAGCATCGATATTGAAATTATGATGAGATTAGGTCGATGATTTTCCATCCTGAAAATAGAAATGGATACTGAGTTAGTCAACGGTACATGCATATATGGATCTGATGTGTGAACTTTTGTATTTTTAGAGATCGTATTGAATTTGGTTAAAGTCGAAAAATGATATAAATAGAGGTCTGGAAACTGGAATTTAATATTGTGCGCTACTAGCCTCAACATGATGTTCTCTAATAATTTGAAAAGTATGTTATCCTATTGCGAATGCGGAAATCGGAAAAATTGTTCGGTAGTTGAGCAAGAAATATTTTAATAAAAGTCGAATTGAACATGATACTTTGACCGAAATTTAGAAAGACAGGAATTCTTAAATTGTATTTTCCAATTGAGAAGAGTTGAACAAAAGGAAATGCAGAACAAAAACTCATTAGCCCCGAATCAACGATTGATGACAGCCTTTTGTTTTTTTTTACTATTGTTATCAAACCAAATTCACTATCTGTCCGTTTGATTTTTATTAAAACTCGCCATCCTCGTTGTCTTTCTTTTTTCTGGACGATTGGTATTTTATTCGCCGCAGCGATTATTGCTGTCATCTAGAATTCCATTACTAATTTGTCGTGTCGGAAAAGTTACGGAAAGTAATTCGGAAACCGCTTGACGAATAAAATGTTTTCAGTAATATAGAGGTCAGCTGAGCATATGCGGATTAATGTACGCCGAATGCGTCTCAAATTGGAGCAAAATTATATATTTTTGTTGTTGTAAGACATATTCAGCATGTTTTGTATAACACACCAACCCTAAAATATACGAAAAGACTTAAAATAACCGGCCCTTACGCCAGAAGTCACTTGACCTGAATCCGTCAATGGGAACGAAGGGACCTGAATCCGAATGGGGCTCAACGAAGTACTTTTTCTTTAATTTTTTAATGGTATTATGTTAATTTTTTAATGTTATTATGTTTATTTTTTCAATGTGCCTTTATATTCATTTCGCACACTTCTCCATAATTGTTCCAATATTGTTTTTTTATGTTTGTTTTACGCTAATGTTCAATGTTTTCATAACAAAATGCAATTACCTTTATATTCATTTCGGCCACCATACGTCTGCAGACGCATAAAATATTTCAGGATAGATCAATTTAAATTGTGGTCGATCGTTTACCTGCCGATACATTTGCTATTAGCGCCGGAATACCTCAGATGTCCATAGTTTCACCAACTCTATTTCTACTCTATATTGTTGACCTGCTAGAGTCAACAAAAAAAAAAAAAAACAAGACGGACCCTAATATCATCACACTCTAACAACATAACAATGTTAATACCTTAGTCAAAAAAAGATCTCAAACTAACTTCCTTTCTACAATCGTTGGCTCCTCAAGGTCTGTATGGTATTTGACCTATGCATATATGCCTCTACTATATATATTACCAGGTAGCTTTGTCTAAAGTGAATAGATACTACATGGCAGATTTTCCAAACCATTATATGAAATAATCCCTAGAAAATCGAAAGTTTGACTTCTTTCTGATTTCAGCCGATGACCTACATATGTACATGTCCACCTGACTACCGCTCAACTATCTCTATAAAATTTTTTTTTTGTTACACAATTAGTAAATTTTAAAATTTACTTCCAAGAGACATTTTGGGACTCTGTTTCAGCGTTATAGGTATGTAGGTTCACCTCTCATGAGAGAAGATTATGCAGAGTATTAAAAAAAAACAAATAAATCTTTATCCGATTGATTATTGTGCTGGAGTTATAGCGGTTTTCATATGCTTTGCTACCATCGTCTTCACTTAGCTCTATCTGATATGATTTAATAACCGGACAGATCCTCAAGGAATTGAAAAACCAAAGAAAACAAAAGAAAACCTTTTACTTAAAGTCGCCGAAGTTATAATGGTTCGAAGACCGGGAAAATCTCCGAACGACAAAAAATCGTACACACCGATATCATTCCTGCTGATAATATCAAAGGTATTTAGAAAACTCTTATAGAAGTGTTTTCATTAATTCGGCTGTAGGATCAAGTATTCCACAATTGACCAGGTTTTTAGAATAACCAATAATATTGAGAAAGCCATTTAGTGTATTCTGCACAATTTGTCTGTGTTGGGTTTCTAAATAAGAGCTAAATCAAATTTCAGGATTTCAACATCAAAGATAAACCTGAGCTGATATAACATCTTTACGACTACCCGAAGTCTGTATGCATTGAATTCAAGCTTATTCGTAAGCGCGCTACCCCGATAGAATGGGAGACGCACATAAAAAAAACAAAAATTTAAAACATACAGCAAAGTTACAATCCGTGTAAAATGCATTCTTTGACTCATCCCTAACGAAGTGGACGTAGCGTAGGGATTTTTTAAATACAAAATCTCTACGACAATTTCTTTCTATTCAGCGGATACTTTCGTGATTTTATCATAAAATCTGTTGAGATCTTCAAAATGAACATAACGATCACCGTAAGTGACCTTGATGCGATTTTTTAAAAGAAAGGTCACAAACAAAAGTTGAAGGCCATATTGAGTATTACCGAATTGTAAAGTAAAAATATTGAAAAAGGGTTTTTTTTAGAAAGTGGTCATTTTTGTGCGTGGATTTCAATAATTAAATTTATATTGCTTCGAATTTCAGAAACTTACATACAAAATGTCACATTTCTAGATCAAAAAAATAACCCAAAACCTGGTGGTACACGGACGGATGGAGGCATTGACTAAATCGACATACAGTCACTGGCAAAATTATTTACACAATGTAATACTTGCACCATATCATTTCAATAAAGTTCTATAGCTTTTGAAAAATTCAATATTTCACTTATGTTTTTGTTTATTATTAATCTTTTAAATTATCTTGAAACAGTAAATAAAAAAAACAAAATCAAATTTCTAACAGTAAAGGTTAAAAGCATGGAAAAGGAAATGGCAAAATTATTGTTACACCAATAAACACCGGCAAAATTATTTGCGCAAGTGCAATTAACTTCTTCTTACACTTCTGAAAGCCGAAAATGAAAATTATTTTTTACACTGAACACAATGGTTTTGTTGACATAGTATGACCTAATAAGTTGTGTTTCCTCCTTTTGCCGCAATAACTTCTGCGAGGCGTCTTGGCATTGAGTCTATCAAATGTTGAATTTGCTATCCCGGGATGGTACTCCACGCAGTTATAAAATCTTTCCATGGTTCATCTGCAGATCTTCCAATGTTTTGTGGAATTTTGGATTTCACAAGATGCCAAACATTTTCTATGACATTTAAGTCAGGGCTTTGCGGAGGCCATTTTAAAGCTTCTTGTCCTACTTCCGATAAAAACTTTTTGATGTTCCAGGCCGTGTGTATGGGTGCATTATCATGTTGAAGGATGAAATCGCTCCCGATGAATATTGAGCCTGCCACCAGTGCAACATCATTTAGTATTTTTAAATAATGTGACTGTTTCATATGGTCAGAGCAACGCACAAGTGGTCCCACACCAGAATATGATATGCATCCCCATATCATAATTTTACCTCCTTTAGAATGTCTTGTAGGTTGCGTAACGGGTTGTTTGGCTCTTGTTTTTGAATCGGAGTAATAAAATGTTCGGCCATAGCTGCCATCCAAAGAACAAGCAGTTTCGTCAGTCCAGATCACACTTCTCCAAAAAGCCGCTGGTTTGTTAAAATGCTCCCTTGCAAATTGTAGCCTGAGCAGCTTATTTTTTGATGTTATATGGGGCTTTTTTTGTATGACGTAGGCTCGAATTTTGTTTTCTTTCAACCGTCTTCGTAATGTTCTTTCACTAATATTATTCTCACGATTGTTGTTTAAATCACATTTAAAACTTTTGCACATGGGTTACTTTTAAAAGAACGAGTAATTATACTGTCTTCTCTTTTCGAAGTAACCCTTTTCCTGCCTCTACCTGTTCGGTTTTTTACACTTCCATGCTTTTTTTGTTTTCCAACTTGATAGTAAATTGATCTTCGACTGCAGTGATATTTTGCCGAAAGTTCTGCTGCCGAAACACCGGTTCCAAATTCAGCAACAATAGCCGCCCGTTTCTCCGTAGTTAGCTCTCTGAAAGAAGAGGTTCAACTACTAACAATGACTAATCGATTTGCATTGACTAGTCGAAGAATTTAACTATCGGTACATACCCAGAACAGTTAATTGCACTTGCGCAAATAATTTTGCCGGTTTTTATTGGTGTAACAATAATTTTGCCATTTTCTTTTCCATGCTTTTAACCTTTACTGTTAGAAATTTGATTTTGTTTTTTTTATTTACTGTTTCAAGATAATTTAAAAGATTAATAATAAACAAAAACATAAGTGAAATATTGAATTTTTGAAAAGCTATAGAACTTTATTGAAATGATATGGTGTAAGTATTACATTGTGGAAATAATTTTGCCAGTGACTGTATGTATGTATCTTTCGATGCTGATCAGAAATAGATATAATTTTGGGGGTCTATCGTTATTATTCTTCTATGTTAGAAACTATGTATCCGAAATTAATATCCTTTCTATGAGAGTTGTTTCGACAGAACGAACGGACGAACGAACGGATTGCAATGGTCCCATATGTATCCTCTTCATTTTAACATAATTTTTTGATTGTGTACGAAGTCAATATCTTAGCAATATTTGATATATGCAATATGATGGCATACCAAGTTTTGGATTTTCCCATTTTTTTGCCCCCATTTTTAGTGTACTAAAAAAAGAAATAAATTTTTTAACGATTTTGATTAAATTTCAATAAACAGAGTATTCAAAATGTTAAAGATTTTGTAAGAAACGCTGTTTGATGTGAGCTTCATATTATAGTTATAGCGGTTCATTAAAAGGAAACTATTTCGAAGGATCAAAGCGCAGCTCTAGCGCTTTTCGTGGCGCTTATTCAAAGGAGATTATATTTATTATAGCAATCTGTATAAGCTGCATGATTTAGTGTTAGAAATTGAAGGCAGCTTACCTTGGGCCAGGGGATTAACTAATGAAGTCTAGCACTTGTACAAGGTTGAACTTTGTAATTCGTAAAGCCAGCTTTTGCGCGTAGCCCATGAAATATTTCCTAAAGTCACGACTTATGTATATACGAGTATTCCAGTAAAATCCTATTTGTAGCCAAAATGGCACCATATATCGTTAAATATCACAAACACATTGCAAAAGCTCATATTTTATTTTGAAAATTAATTGCCACACCATTAGAAATCAATTCTCTGGCAATAAACAATTTATGTTGGCCTTCTTCGAAACGAAGACGATCACATATAAAAATAAAGGAGACTAAAACGAATGAAGAGATTTTCCTTAATAGATACGCGTCATTTTATTACCATTCCATTTGCCGCCGTTATGCATGTTTTAATGTTCTTACTCTGGGCTTCCGCATGTCTGCACCGGGAAGTTCACTCTATCACGCGCCCATTACTGCGGGTGATTTCGTTAAATGGCACCTTCCTCCGGGCGAATACACACACATGCCATGATATATCCTTAATGATTGCGTGAAAGTGAAATTGCACACTAGCACGACACATTTTTCTCTCCGTATACGAGACGAGTGGCTCTGGTTGACTGATTTTTGTAGGAAAAATTCTTTTTTTTATGAAACGGGATTCGTATAAGCAAAATGATGTCTCACCCACACATTCCTTAAAGAGACATCACGTGCTTATGCGGATGATTAGCTACGATAAATTCTCACGACAAAAGTTTTCCGCCAAAATGAGGACGAGATAGATGGCCTGAATATGAATTCAACTGTTCGACAAATAAGTTGGATAATAATGGTCCTTATGCATGGATGGATATTATCTGATATTTTTACATTGGGTAGCAGATGTGAGTTGCCTACGACGCTTCCAAGGGCCGAACGAAAATCAATAATTATGTATAGGTACATACCTACATATCTATGAGTGTACATTTGAGTGATGGGTATTTGGGAAAAGAAGTATGAGTTGCCAAGCATTTAGCTATATCTTCTTGTGGAGGTTCAGGTTCTTTTGGAATGACTTAATATAGATTCTTTAGCTCACTACAGTCGAAAGTTTCTGCAGTATTTACTCGAGCATTGCAAGCTGTTTCTTAGAACGGTTAATTTGTACCCTCATCAGAAAGTACAAAACAAGTAGATCTCTATTCCTGAGGCTACAATATGTACTCTTCCGGCGTTTGGAATCTTGAGAAACGGATGAGAATAACGTATTGTCAGTGGGATCTACAGAACAGGTTGAATACATTGAAAATCAGCTGAATAACAAAGAAGCAGAAAAATAGTGCAAGCTATAGACTATAGAGGAACGCAAAACACCGGCATCTCATACGAAGGAATACTCGTACCTGTTGCGATCAAAAAAAGCCGTAGCTGAAAGTCACCAGGTTTTGACACAAATTAAATACCGATTGCTTTCTTAACTAACTTTTGTTTGTGCGAAATTCGATCAGTTGTCTTCTATATTTTCTGAAGTTTTAGAGAGATGTAAGTTTAATATTTTCGCAATGTTTTCTAATTCGTCGTTGGATATTCGTACATCTACTTTTACTGCAACTAAGTTGGAATTGTTTGAAAATCCAATAAAAAAAATTGATTTTTGTAAATCTTTTAGGCATTCCCTTGCTTTTCAACTTTTCTGCTTTGAAACCGTGGATATTGTAAGTTCAATTGAAAACACAGGATACACGGGCTGCTTTTAGTTTTAAATTCTGAACATTCTAAAGTGTGAGAATCAATTCACATTTTTTCTTAGAGAATCTTTAATTCTTAGCTACTCATCTTTGAGATCTTTTTTATTATAATAACTTCATTATTTATTGAATCTTGATAAAAAAACTTGTAAATTTAAATTATTATATCTTTTTGCCAATGTTTTGAGATATGTGGTTGTAAAAGAAAGTATTTTATGGTTATGGTTATTTTAAGTTTTTGTTGCAGATGGAATTTCATTAGATTTGATTTAAAGTTATAATTTTGCAGTAAATTGAACAATAAATTAACGATAAATTCAATATATGAACACTTTTAATTGATGGACAGGCGGCTAGGTTATACGAATATCTTGTGTATCCTTACGTTTTAATAGCTTGGAATATCGGCGTGTAAGTAGGTTTGTTGCCAGAACGTTGGAATGTCTCCTTAGCCTGTTGGAGTAGGGTATGCACTGTGAAGTAATCTTGTCAGTGACAGTAAGCATTTCGATGCCCCTGTGGATGTTGGGATTCTTTACAAACCTGAGACTTCCAGTTTCGGATAATTTTGGGATTGAAGCCTTTGGATTTTGTCAACATTTGGAGCGGCAGCAGTACCGTATAGCTGATTGTCATAGGACCAGATCGGCTTCAATACAGACCTGTAAATAAGTATTTTGTAGTCTAGGCTTAGTTGGGACTTGTTTAAATGTCAGTGCAGTTTTGACGTTTGTATATGTATTTATTTGTGTTTTCTTAGCTTCTTAGTTTTTTTTCAGGTAAATCTCCAATCAAGGTTGAAAAGTTGACATCTGTTCGTTGCGGAAATGGCTGATCATTGATACTATCGGGTGGGCAAGTAATCATCTTCAAAGTAAAAGTTATGTGTGAACTTTTGGACTCATTTATTTTTATTTTCTAAGATGCTTTTGCAAGTAGTCTGATGCAATTATTGGATCTTTGCTTGTACTTATAAAAGCGGTGTCGTCTGCAAATGTTGACGTGAGAATGTTATCACACGTTGATGGGTCCAAAGTTTAAGGCAGGTAGAGGAAGGGCCCAAGGACATTTCCTTGTGGCACGAAAGCGTTAATGGGTTACATTTCCGACTTAAAATATTTATATTTGACAAGAAATTGTGCGATTGTAAAGATATTTTGTGCACCCTGCATGTTTGATGTCACATCTTATCGAATGCTTGGGCAACGTCTAGAAAAATAGCCGAACAGTATTTCTTTTCTTCAAAGGCCTTCCGTATGTGGGAAACGAGCCTGTGAACTCGTTCAATTGTACCATGGTTTTTCTTGAAGCCAAATTGGTAATCTGGTATAATGAACACACTCGCTAGCACAGATTGCATTTTTTAGTCAGGAGTTTCTCGAATAATTTGGAAAGAATAGGTAATAGACTGTAAGAAGAGGTTAAGGTTGGGTTCTTTCCAGGCTTGGGTACCATAATGATCTCGGAATGCTTCCACTTTTCTGGATAGTAGCCAGTATTATTAAATATTTATAGTAGATACCTTATTGCAATTTTTGGCAATTCCTTTATAAGTCTGCCTGTAATGCGATTATTTCCCGGTATTTTTAGGATCTAGGTTATATTTTATGGTCGAATTTAAGTCTTCCAACTTAAAGCGAAGAGGTTCTATAGAAGGAATATCAGGTAGATCACTAAGGTGTTTAGTCACTAGCGGAGGGTTCAGTGTGAATACCCTTTTTAGATGTTCTGAGAAAGCATGCCTTTTGCAGCATCACTCTTCAGTGTCACTGTTTTCTAAACGAATTGGTGCTTCAGCGCTTGTAGGGCACTTTAGGTTTTTAGCGGCTTGTCACAGCAAGAATCAGGAGACTTCGTCGAAGACAGGTTTTTAACGTAGGTTTGAAAAGATTTCTTGTTATTAAGTTTTAAGTTGTGTTTTTGCAGTTTTCTTATGCATTCGGATAGTTTCCTCTTAATATCGGGTGATCTATGGTTCTTTTTTTCTTAGTTTTCTTTATACCCTTAATAGACTATCAACATCTCTATGAGTGATTCTTGTTTCAGTAGGAGAAGGATGTATACCTCGGGCCGATTTTCAAAAAATTGATGTTTTTTTTTTTTTTTTTTTGTCGGGGCGGGTACACCCTACTGGAGCACTAAGACTCAAAAACAGGTCCATTGTACAACCAGGCACAGAACCCCATTTTAATGTGTTTTTTTCGTCTTTTGTAAAAAGACGAGTAGACGCTTCAGTAATGAAGAGCTTAAGTCATCAGCACCGAAAATCTGCCACCTGATCCGAGCAAAGCAGGAGAATCACATAGGAAGTGTTCCGCAGTGTCATCGCCTTCTCCACAGGTGTCGCAGACAGGGGTAGCGCTCAAACCTAGCACATGGAGGTGCTTGGTAAAGGCGAAGTGGCCCGTAAGAGTGCCAGTAAGTTGCCTGCAGTCTTTTCTGCTAAGAGATAGCAAGAAAGCCGCGGATTTCTTACAGACGACGGGGACCATTTGTTTAGTCTGCCTGCATTCTGGAGAGTCATGCCACCTTCGATTGTGTTCACTGAAAACCCAGTCGTCAATGGAAGCCCTAACCGAGGACGCTGGCAAACCCAACGTGGGTTCAGGTGCAGATAAATTTTTTTCTGAGCCTTGTCTAGCAAGCTCGTCAGAGATCTCATTTCCTGTTATCCCTTTGTGTCCTGGGACCCAAACAAGATTCAGTGAGTTCATCCTTCCGACCGAATTCAAGGATGTTTTGCATTCTCAAATTATTTTGGAAGTGGTTTAAGGATTGAGCAAGGCCTTAAGCGTAGCCTGACTAACTACATACGCAGATACTTCGCCCCTTCCACCTGATCTTACCAATATAGTCCGCTGCCATTAGGATAGCATATATTTCTGCCTGGAAGACAGATGTGTGTTTTCTCAATGAGAAGTGAAGCCTAATGTTGTCGCATTCCACGAAAACACCAGCACCAATCCCTTGTCCAGTTTTAGAGCCGTCCGTGAAAATGCGGGGGGTTCATCAAGGCATCTAGAGCAGAGCCAGGCGTGCTGGGGAAAGCTCCCAAGCAGCCGAGACAGACCGTTCTTTGGGGTTTGACGAAAGCAGCAGTAACGTATTTATGTGAGAGCTTATTCCACCAAACAACTGACGCATATGAGAAGAAGGGTCGATCCAAATGACTTTCCTTGGCGACAAGCCCCATGTCTTGCCGAAAACACCTTTGCATTGCCGAAAGATGAAAGAAATTGATGTTTCCTGCTCACCATATTATCTCATCATAGAGATGAACCCTAAAAACTATAACCTATGTACTATTCTTTCTATAACCTTTATTAAATGTTTCAAAAGAGTCATTCATTTTTGGCAGGACCTAAATGAGTGGACATGGTTTTCTTAGTTCAAGGTAAACTTTGTACCTTGTACCATACACATTAAATGGCAAGTTTTGTTGATAGCAATAAGTTTAGGTTAAATTTTATTAGTTAAGAAAAAATAAAAATATACTAAAACTGACAATTTATTACAAAAAGGAAAGAAATTTGATATTAAATGCTGAAAAAAAAGTTGTAAAACAGTTCTAAACAACGAAACAAGTTTCAAATATACATTTAAGTTTTGTTTGCTTTCACAAGGTTCAAAAGTTCTTCAATGCGTAAACTTTCATCTGCGCTCAAGTCTTCATCGTTATCTGATTCTGGAATCTGTGTTTTAAATTTAACCTGCCTGTACTTTGGCGTTCGAGTAACCAACCACTGGAAGCACGATATTCTCAGCATGATCGGAAGATTCATCTAAAACTCTTTCTTTTTTTTTACAGCTTTTCGTTTTTTTTGGAATAGACTTCTTGACAGTTGCGTACATGATGGCATCTTTTTCGGGAGTGTCTGTGTCGTTCCTTTCTTCTTTCCACGATGAATATTGTGCTGACATCGCGCAGCCTTTGAAATGGACTTTATCGCTTCTGGTGTATAGGTTTCTAACCTAGGACTTGAAGCAAGGACCTGGCAGTTGAATGGTCCTGGTAAATTGTTTGCTTCCATGTTGTGGGCGTCAGCAAGTTGAGTGACTTCATTGTTTAGTTCATCAGAAATAATCAATTTCAAAAATTCATCGTCGGTAAAGATGTTTTCATTGAGTCGGTGAATACCAGTAACTACGAACCCCTTCATAATATTCTGCTGACCAAATGCTTGCGGATATGCCTTTTGACAATTTGAGCAATATTATATATTATCATAGGTTTTCCTGGGTTCGCCAGCATCCATTCATTTGCAGCTTTGTTGAAGTTTGTCCAAATACAGTTCTGTCAAGAGGCTGCGTTTTGTGCGTACACTATCAGGTTCGAATTTGGTGTGAAGCGGTATGGTTAACAGCACAATTCCAGCTTCTCGTGCAAGGTTGATGGCTGAAAGAGATATATATGAATCGTGATTGTCCATAATTAAAAATACCTTTTTCTCCTGAGAAGGTTTGACATGTTAACAAAGTGCTCCAAAAATTGGACAGACCAGCCTGATGGATTAGCGCCCCCAATTCATCCTGGTGGAGCGTCGATAGCCTCTTTACAGATCTGGTGAAACCACGAGTTCGCCTTAGGTTTAATGCTCTTTATTCTGTTAGAAATAAAGTCATTCATACCTAAGAAGATAGTGTCAGTGATCACGTCGCTATCGAGGAAGCATAGAGACCAGTTAAAACTCCTAAAGACTCATGTACAGAAATTCTGTGGTACAGACAAAATCTAAGATTTATAGATTGGATGCACTTCTCCTTTTTTAGAATATGAGTATTTGGTTCTAAGTCGATGCGGGGCATTAGTTGAGGGATTTCTGTTTAATATGTTATACATGTTATAATTTCCGATGGGTTAACATTAGGTTCAATTTCCTTCAAAGCAACGCAGAAATCTCTACTGCTTTTGACCTGGTTGGTATAGTAGGATTGAATTTGGAAGTAAGGTTTTCTTAAAGTTGTGTTTCTCAAGTGGCATCAGCTTGGGTAGTGGCAGAAGAAGTGAGGTGTATATTTGTGAGCCTCTTCTTCACCGCAGCCTCTATATATATTGTCATCGTTGCGTTTAAATTTCATTGACAGCGATTTTTTGTAATTTTTTAAAAGTTTATTGGTTCTGGATTTGTTAAATTCTTATTGCTAAATTCTTTTATAGCCTTGCAGTAGTTGTTTCTACCATAGATCTGAATTTTGATTTCGTGAATGCTCCCTTTCAATATAGGAGCTAAGTGGAAACTTTGTCCACCAATTAAATCTTTTAGGCTCTTCGCCAACACAATAGAGCTACGCTCACATAGATAGATAGGTGGGGGCTTAAATACTCTTGGTTTTATATTAGAATTGGCCGCGTCATGTATGCTAGAGAGTAGTTCAAAACGATTTTGGTTGGCGGGATTTTTTTCAATGTTTTTCTGAATTTTTACAGGATTAGTTGTTTTTGAAGTTTAATTTTGTTCACGGTGATATATTGATCAAGCCAGTTTGTACTGTAGATTTTGGAGCACTTTATGACAAGGTTATCAGAGTAGGCGGGGAGGTGAGGGTATGCTCGTATATGGGTTCATGGCTGTTAGTCTCTGAGGTAGTTGGATTAAATTTCATGAGACTTAGAATACTGATTTTGTGTCAACTTCCCTATAGATAGTGACACAGGTCTTTGAAGCCCATATGTATCAACTCTTTTAACTTAACCACTTCTACTGGTTGACTCTGTCAATAAGTCTTAAGTCTTAAAATCCATTTATATTAGAAGTAAGGACAAGCTTCTTTGAATCATTGTATTGAATTGAATCATTGATTATATGTATGCCTGTGTAGATATGCCTCATAACTACAAAACCAGCAACTTTCTTGTTAAATAACTTATTCCTCGATTTACGAATATAAAATTTTGCTAGTTGAAAATTAAGACCATAATTGAGAACCCTTTTCATTCAAGTGAATTTAGCTCAACAGACTGCGTATCTCTGCTCATCCTTTTTGTACATACATATATATATGATACATACACATGTATAAGATAATCCACAGCCTACCACAAAATTCTAATTAAAATTTTATTCGCTTCGCATCGGTTCTTAATTTGAAAAAGGACTCTTTTTCCGTAATCAACATTTTGATTTAACCCACATGTAGGTAACCTCTCATATATATTTCTTTGAATACCCATCTTAAAATTCAGACAGCCTTCAAATGTCATGCTACGCACCTTAAATGTGTCAAAAAAAACAAAAACAGAGACTAAAACATAAAAAAAAAAAAAACACTTTTAAATATGTATACTCGTAAATGAGCACAGGATCTATAAATATTTCATTGCATGCATGCGGCTTTATTCCCTGAGGCTTCTGTCAAATTCAGAATTTGTTGTTTGCGTCTGTATTTGACTTTCTCTATATTCCACAGTCTGCCAGTTTGTGTATGTTTAAGACCTCGATATGTCATTGAGGGAGTTTTCTGTATTTTAGTTTTGAACATGTGTGGTGTTCCAGTTTTCTGCGTCTGGCAATTGTTTATATAGGATGGCTTAAAAAAAGTTGAAAATGTCCTTAGAAGTTTTTATTCTGTTTTATTATTTTATTTATGTCTTTTTTACGAAGAATTAAAGGATCTCAGGGGTTTAAGGATTGACATTTTTCAGAATTCAATTTTACTTAATGTTGTTATATTAATCTTTAAAAGAGGCGGCACGTACTGCCTACAGTTATTAGATTGAAAATAAATATGCTTTTGATAATTTAATATGCAATGAATTCCTGTTTCAAAAATTGATCATAGTTTTGTGGAGGAAAGACCAAACAAGAAATCATATCATACCACACCAATATTAATAGAGGTCTACTGTGAACTTATTTGTAAATTCAGTGTATATCCTTTGGTAAATAGGACCCGTTAAAAAGCAATTTTTACTAGCATCTAAATGCCACTATTTTATCTGTTGTATTGCAACAGGAATTTGTATGGACATCTAACACCTAAAAGTATATTACTTAATCCGATGAGATTACATTTCATGTCATACCTTTTGGTCCTATCATCTTGAAGAGGAGAATTTTGATAGAGAATCAGTCATTTTTAAGTCGTGTCCTATAAAAATAGATAGAATAATTGGTATAAAAATAGATTTTCATTAAGTTCAATTTATGCCCACGCTTCAATTTCTCGGCATAAATTGTCTTTATTTTAATGTTTTTCCATTTTTCTTGGAAGCTACCGACCTGTATAATAAACCAAAGGGAGGGATTGATGGAAGATATCAAATATATCAAATGACACACATAAAAAGGACATCAATTTGATTTGCTTCTTTCTTTCTTTTTTTTTTTGTTAATAATTTGTTTCCTTCTTGTAATTCATTTTCTCAACTTGAAATCATTCATGCATTATCCTTTTTTGTAACTCAACAACCCTACGCTCCTCAATTACATCCAAGAATTCTATTGAGAGGATTCGTACAAATAAGAGAGAGAAGAGAGGTTGAGCAGAAAAGGTATTTCAAACGAATTGAATGGAAAAACGATGAAAAATGAAGAAGGAGGTCATTTCGCATTTCACAAATGGAAAGACAATTCCTCAGCGACTTAAGTAACTTTTTCCTTTCTGTCTTGGGCTTTTTTTTTTTTTTTTTCTTTTTTTCTATCTTGTTTTTATTCACGTATTTCTCTTGTTTTATTCCATTTTTGCAGATATATTGTATTACTGTTGCTTGTTGTTTTGCTTTTTTTATTTTTATTTTTAAAAATCGTTTTGTTTTCTTCTCAAGGATTCATAGTTGAACATTCGATGGAATTGCCATTTTGATGGAGAGAATTTATTTTACAGCAAATTGGTGCCCGAGTTTTATATGTATTCTAGAATTTCCTCCTGTTTTCTTAAGTGCACGATGTAATGGAGGGGGCTGACAATAAAGATTTGTGTCAAGTGAAAAACAAAAGCACTAAAGTGTAGTGAAAGTAAGTCCGGAGAGTTGTTGTAAAATTGCAGGATTTCTAGAGAGAAAAAATAGAAAAGGTAAATGAATGGCAGGAGCAAGTGCTATGCGCTATCAAATGAACATAAAGTACGGAAATTCATTGAAATATTCACGTCGAGGGCTCGGTGATTGAAGAATTTCTAAAAATTTAATATTGTTTAACTGGGTCATGGACAAAATATATTTATACAACCAAACTAAAATGTTCCTTCTTGTTCATCAAACATAAATCAAATCTTTGAGTTATTCTTCTGTCAGGATTCTTCTAAAGACTTTCTTAATCACTGGTGGATTTTCGTCTTCTTTGAAAAAGTTTGACTTGTTACTGCCCTTCTTTCGGTCACCAAGAAATTGCTTCCTGTTCCGAACCTGGATGTTGTTTGATGTTGATATTACCAATTTGATTATTTGTGTCCCTAGTTTGTTGAAGTCCATCGATATTATGCCTGCTTTTGGCATATCCTTTGCGTAGGTTATTGCCTTAAGAAGGTTACGTAGGAAATTTTATATATGTACCTATCCTTGATTTGTGTTTTTATTTTCCCACTAAACCAGTGACATTTCGTGGAATTTGGTACCAGCTGCCGGAAACCCTCAGAATTCCATTTTGCCGCACATCCTAAAGGCATACCCTCCCCACATTCTAAGTCCTTTCCCAACTATTTATGTAATCAAGAGCAATACACCCTCACTTAAACAGCATATTAACTCACCAACGCACAATTTATTAGCTCATTTCATCACTCACACTTGACTGCTGATAAGTTATTGCCTCTACACTGCCATGCCTCTCGAATCTCATACTTCAAAATCATATACACATAAATAACCAAAGGCAAAAGCGAACTACAACAATTTTAATAATGAGAATATTGAATACGTGAACTATTCACTAGGCGAGAAATTCGCTCCATTTATCCCTTCATTTTGTTTGGCATTCTAGTCACATCGTTGCTTATCATTCATTTTATGGCATACAACAAACACAGAGTCACAGACACACATATAAACATATAAACTCGCTCGTTCACATATCCTGATTAATAAATCCCTTTATTGGATTAGAGAGTAGCAAAAAGGCTTCTGGTGATGCCATAAATATTCCTTAACATTTCCCTTCTATGTTATTCCCCGACCCTACCCGCGCACGCTCTTTCGAGGACATCCGTTGATCTGTGTATATTTTTACATGAGAGTATTATTTTTTTTGTTCGTTCTACGTAACAGTTGTATAAATGGATAATAAACTGAAGAATTCTCTTTCGCACCCCGCCAGTGCTCTGTGATGTTGTTGCTACTGCTGCCGCTGATGATGATGATGATCACAGTGATGGTGATGATGCGAGAGTTACCATTAATCTTATCCGTTTTTATGCACAAAAGGATATGGAAGTGTATGTGTGTGTATGTGAAGGAGTCATCTATCAAGAGTCCTCGATGAGAGGCCATTTATCTTGTTTTCCAATCACTCGCACAAAATGCTTTCATGCTCTCCCAAAATGGCTTGTGAATGGCGTTTTTATTAAAAAAAATATGTCCATAAAAGTATTTTGCTAAGTTTATCCTTAATAGATAGTTTTGTTTATTTCGATTTGAAAAAGGATCATTTGAGGGTGTTTAGAGGGATGTAACCGAGTTGAATGAGCTGGAAGGGAGCGAATTTATAGAACCTTTCCCTACCTAGGAAATTCTACGCGGTGAATTCAAATTTCATTTACCGCAAGTTTAAAGAGATGACTGTCCTCCCTGTAATACAAATTATCATTTTCATTTTAAAAGTTGATTTTTATACAATACAATTTGTGCTCCTCTTGCTCTTTTCTCGGAATAAAGGTCTGCTTGAAAGTTAAAGGATTATGATTTGTCAACATAAGGAAACATTATTTATAACCAGGCTGTGCACAGACACTTTTTACCAATCTGACAAAGTATTTTATTCACTTTCAAAAAATTCTCAAAGATATGCAATTGCTGATGTTGTTCAGAAGTTATAGTATGTCATATAAATAAACGGTCACTCTTTTGCAGAATTTGTATGTACATATTTAAAATTCTAATACTTTGCGGGTTGTGACGGTGACATCGTCAATGGAACAGAGCAAATGTAAACTTACTCGTAATTGTACATAATGTTAGCTTATTCTTTAGTGCCTAGTTCTCATTGCTTATCAAGTATAACACTGAATTCGATGAGTTAAAATTTCATTGCATATCCTCTGATGTCACATCAACCGGTAATGGCTGAAATCCGAAAATCCTTATAGAGAATTAAAATTTTTTTTTCACACTCCTTTTGATTTCCATTGGCACTATATTTGCTAGTAAATGTATCTATTTACTTTTTCTAACCGACCAAAAACTTTTAACTCATTTCAGCCACTTTCTTTTATGCTAAAGTACACACTTCTGTAAGACAGAGTTAACGGGCATCGATTTTGTTTGTCTAAACCTTTTTTTTTTTTTTTTTATAATTTGCGCGCGCCAAATGGGATATGAATACCATTTAATTATTTCAGGGCACGGGCGTTTGAAGAAATTGAGAGAGAAAGAGAGAAAGAAAGATTGGTGTAGTGGGTTTGAAACTTAGGTGGTATTAAGTTTCAGTAAACTCCAAGGGTGGCGTCCAGATAACTGGGGAGCTTGTTTGTTTTGCTTTTTGTCGTTCCTTATGATTCACAGTATTTTTTTCCCCCACCTGATGTCATCATCACGATCAAGTTGCATTTAAGCCATATGACCACCCTACTGCCAGTGTTATGCCTTCGCATTAGAGTTGACTAAGCTTTCGCAATTGATCGACTTTTTTTTATTTATTTCAGACGAAATAAATAGATGATTGTTGAGATCAGGATTTGAACCGTGAACCAAGAGCGTGACAAGCGTTGATGATACCACTACACCACGGCCACCCTCAACCTCTAAAGTATTATTCCATAAAAAGATATGACTTCGCAAAACCATTAGTATTTTCAAAGAATTTGCTCCCACCTAAATTATGGATCAAAATTGTTATTCCGAGCAAAAAAAAAAAAAAAAAACGTTTGAATAAATTATACATTGCAAATAGCTCTCTCTTTCCTCACCCATGTTCATCCATCTAATGATTCACTTTGCGGCTATGGAGGATACTTCACCATCACTCTAGGGGACTAATGACGGTCTGGAAATTTACCAAAAAAAAAAAACCTGGTAATTAAACTATCCAAACGAAATAGATGCACAAAAAAAGACGAAACCCTCTGTGAATATTTTTCATCTGTTTGTGATGGGACACCTCAACACCTGTCAGAGTGATTAAAATGATGTCCAAGCAGAAGCAACAGCAGGACAAAGATATTTCCCATGGAAACATCTATTCCGAAAACCGTCCATTAAAATGCTAAACGAGCTCCAATTACTCGTTACAACACACGAAAAGCAAAGCAAAAAAAAATCGAAAAATTGAACCCCACGTCTGCTCTTGGTGGGTATGTCACTTAGTTGACAAGACCACCCATATCCTAAGCAGCCATACAGACGAATTGTTCAAAGTAAAAAAAAGTTTCCATAGTGAGATCCTGAACACGAGCAACAACAAAATTTAAGTGGAAAAGTTGTGTCCCTTAAATTTGATTAAAATAATTTTTGTTTGCCTAAGAAACGTTCTACAAGGCACCTGGTATCCTTTCCAGAATATCATTCGACACTATTAGTTTGTGTGTGTTGCAAGGGTGGGTGGTCATCGTTGCGGACATCGGTCGAACGCAAGTTCCGTTGTTATGATTAATGTGTGTTGTGTGTGGTGCGCAGACGGGCGAGGACGAAAAGAAAGAAAAACGATTTTCACTTGGTTGGTAGAAAAAAAGGATATTACATATATTCTCTATGATAGCAAAGAGGAGGAAAAACTTTTTCTTCGAGACCTTTGACTTATTTCTTAATAGGAAAGATACAGAACATAAATTGATGAACGTGACAAAATGACGTTTTCATTGGAGATTATGTGGCTTGTATTCGATGGTTGAAGGGTGTGGTGAAATTCGAAGGATAATTGGCTGAGTATAAGGATAATGGGAATATAAAAATGTAGATAAAGGATCTTTTTGAAGTTGAATGAAGATTTTTATGGCTTTTTAACGTCTGGCCAGTGACTTTGAGCATTAAAGAAAACGAAGAGGCACTTGGGGATACCTGACCCTAGAGGGGGAATAGAAAAGAAACGGACTGTCTGGTTTGGTCAGAGTGACTTAAAGATTGGATAACAAGTCATTTCTCGACAAATTGAAATAATTTTTTAAGAATTTTTCTAGAATTTCTAAATTCACTGCTAAAAGTGATTCCGCAGCATTTGAGCTTAACCATCTTGAGGTTCTACCTTTAGCAGAACCTAAGTGTCACGGCAAAGCAAGGAATAAAGCTGCCCATGGTGATCTCAATGGTAATGTAGAATCAATACAGTATCGTTAACCGAGCCTTCCAGATACATGGTGACCTCTGGTTGTAATAAATGAATTGCGTTATTATCATCTATAATGTGGTGGACCTCAAAATGAAGAAACCGTCTCGGTCGAACGTTCTACTAAGTAAAACATCAGAAAGATTATTCCGAGATACTCAGAAAAATCAAAGTGGACCCCAACCTCAAAGATCCCGGTACCAATGTCACCGATATTATGAAGATGGTAAAAGTAGAGTTACTCTTACAAATAAAATCATGAAATTTATATACACTGCAAGGACTTGGACAAGATTACGATGAAAAAAAAAAAATGTGCGCGACGTTTACCGGACAGTTTAATTAAGTGCAAGAATTACACGTGTCAGCGATAAGATATGTACAAAAAGAATACTTATGCCGCAACACAGGCATTAACTATCAGCCTACCAGTGAATGCAGCCAGATACGTTCTATGTACAATAATAGGGAAAAAATGCGCATTACGATGTTTCAAGTACTTAGAATATGGCCACATAGTAAAAACAAGAAAAGAATTAAATGCCCGATATTCCAAGAGGCCTTGAGATCGCTACGGAAGACATGAAGGTAATACAACTAAATCTTCTTCATTGCAAAATAGTACACAAACTTGGCTAGCCGACTTTTGAGTTTCTCAATTTTCAAATTGGCTGCATTTTATC
Organism: Pocota personata; assembly: GCA_963082735.1. Classification (NCBI taxonomy): domain Eukaryota; kingdom Metazoa; phylum Arthropoda; class Insecta; order Diptera; family Syrphidae; genus Pocota; species Pocota personata. Next base: position 145,189,753 of record OY720430.1, read on the forward strand.
TCCTCATTCTAACTTAAGCCTCTTCTCTTCACATTGTTTTTTTTTTTTTTTTTTTTGAACAGCCAGAAATCACATGGTGCTAGGTCGGGGACGAAATTTATTGAGACTCAGAAACGGAAGAAATGTGTTGGCTTTTCAGCAATATAAGCAGACGCACTATCATTGTGTAAAAAGTTGCGACGAAGTCCTCTGGTTTCTCAAACAAAATTTAGAAACATATGGTAGGCAAGATTCTGCATACTAAAATAAAAAAAAAAAAATAGTGAAAGCTGGATGAAGGGACAAAAACTAGCGCATAATAATACAAAGGATGAGTAAAGTTTGGTTCATTTGTTGCATACTGAGCTTGAGAAGTTCATGGTCTGTGTTTCAAGTCACAAAATCAACATAAATAAATTATTGATAAGCTAGATGAACAATGGAAATAAATCTTTCAAAGGCCCGCTTAGTAATATCGTTAAACTTTCTTAGGTAAGTTCGACCTTTCTAGCATCTTCGTCAATTATTACCTTCAGCGTTATTCGAAGATTTATGGTGACCTTTAAGAGGTTCGTTTTATACCAATCAGAATTGACAGCCAATGTTTGCTCTTTCAAAAAATCAATAAATTAACGCCTGCTTATTGATAAAGACTATTTCACTTTTCTGACATTATTAGACTTTTCCAAGGCATTCAACATGGTTGACCATGGGCTCCTTGTAAAAAAAACTGAGAATGTCGTTTGCTTTCTCCTCATCCGCGGCAAATTTCATTCTGCCTTACCTCACGTAAACAAGTAGTTTTCGTAAATGATATCCAATCCGAGTCCCTTGCAACTTCAGCGGGTGTCCCACAAGGCTCCACTTTGGGCCCATTGCTTTTTACAATATCTATCAACGACCTTCCAAACACTCTTCACAACTCTTCGTTACATATGTATGCGGATGATGTTCAACTGTACATAAGTAGCGAGCTCGGTCTCATCGAAGATACTGCACAGAAACACAATGAAGTTCTTACTAAAATTCTTACTTGGTCTGAAGGGAATTCATTACGATTAAATCCTGGTAAATCCAAATGCCTTGTCATAAGTAGAAATGCTCTTGATACCTCCTACGGCTAAGCTAAAAATCTAGGTGTCTGGTTTAGCTCAACATTGTGTTGGGATAACCATATTCGGACCTCAATCGGTAAAATTTATGTCTGTCTCAGGAATCGTACACCCTCGCGGAGCTACACACCAACAAATACTAAGCTAATGTTAGCAAGATCGCTGCTTGTACCACTAATAACGTACAGCTGTGAAATTTTTTGCTGTAATAGCGCGATCATACAACGGAAGCTACAAGTTGCATTTAACAACATTACTCGCTATGTTTTTGGGTTAAAGCGTTTCGACCATGTTTCTGTTCACTCTAATAAGATTCTTGGTTGTACATTAGATAAGTATCTTGACTATTGTACAATCAAGTTAATTCACAAAATCATAACAACTGTTATGCTGTTTACCTCTTTATTTGTACGAAAAACTTAATTTTTCTTATTCAAACCGCTCCTTGAGTCTGATTTCGCCGCGTGTTACATACCAGGTCTCGGAACGCCAATTCTTTGTTCATGCCATTCGCCTCTGGAATGCACTCCCTCATAGAGTGAGAAGGCTTTACAACGCAAACAATTTTGGTGATACTCTTTTTCGGCACCTTGCAGGCACATAGATACAGAAAATACCCTCTAGGTTAACTAATTGTCATTTTCCTTTGATTTTAACTTTGCTTTTTCTTTTTTACTTCTTACTTTATTTTTTCTTCATACATTTTCTTTGTTAAACATCAGCTCATACTAAATTTAAATGTTTGAAATACGTAATGAAATATGTCAACATTTATTGCTTAAGGATAACTAAAGTCTATTATAAGTGTTGTTGGATATAATCAATAAATATGAAATATATCGAACTTTTATTACGTCATCCGTATGCTCATGAACTGTCAATGAAAGTGACATTTCCTTATCTTTGCTGTATTTTCAGCAAATTTGTATCAATGATTCTTTTTATCTGCTGATCCGTCAGATTCTTATTATGTCTTCCTTTGAATATATGCCTTCAATTCTATTCATTTATGTTCGTTATAAACTTTTTTTTAAAAATCTGTCTTAATACCTCTGAGAGGAGTTTATGATCATGATGACCCAGAATATTCTATTAAAGGAATCCCTAACGCACATATATCCCATTATATTGTAAATGTCCCTTTTGTAATCATTAACATTCATCCCTAGAAGCTAATTTGGTGTCAAATATATAGAAAATCTCCTCACATAACCCCCCTCAAACAAACGTTAGTCTTCATGAATGGTATAGAAAAAAAAAATATATCCACTGGTGTAAAAAAATGACATTAGCCACAGACGATTATTTACACCCAAATGGACAATCATATCTAATATCTCATTCAAGACCATCATCGACCGACGACGGTTATTGACATTCTCCCTCCACTCAAATGGTCTATAAATAGATGACACCAATTGACGATACTAAGCGTTTGAGTACACGAATGTTGTCTCACCTCTACAAAGGCTCAGAAAACTCCAGACAAACATTTAGCCAGCAAACTCAAATCGAAAATTTGCCAAATTATTCAAAATGTGACAAATAAATCTCCTTTTCGATTTCTTTCCGATTAAATGGAGCAATAAAGAAGCAATATCTGTCAGAGCCTTTTTCCATATTTTCCATCAACAAATATTTGCACCAAGACAGACGAGGGAGATATTGAAAATCAATTGCCTATTTCGTCAGCATCATCACCCGTCAAAATATTCTCCACCAAATATTTTATCTGAATTTAAACATCCACTAACACACACCATCCTTAAGGCGTCTCCTTGCCTTTTATCCTTTGAGCAAATCAATATGAAAGTAATATCAGAAAAATTCAAAACTCTGAACATTGCCAACATTTTGATTAACACGTGTTATTTCATCCAAGGGTGGGAGAGCAAGGGGTGGCTAACTGATGAATTTCACTTGTGGTACACGAAAAATCCCCTTCTAACGGTATATTCAGGATGAAAATGTGCCTGGTGACGTTGAAAATTACATACACGAGGAAGAAAGGATTTTTTTTTACGGTGTATATCGCGAACCGCATCCTTCTCACGGGGTAGGAGATTGAAAGTTCAATCTCGTGGATGAAAGGATGAGATCTCTTCCTATCATCTCTGTGCTTGATGTGATAGATTTTTGAATGGGGAAGGAACTGAATCTATGCATTTCATTGTGGATGGGTGGAATATATTGGAATTTTATGAAACTTAATACTCTTTGGATGCGCTATGAGAGTGAAAATGGGTGAAATATTGAAATTTATGTATTTCGGAGATTTCTCTTACTTTGATGTTTTTTTTTTTTTTTTTCTAATGTGCGCTCTCAGGTTGTGAGTGAAAGGGTGAAGCTTCTTATTTTGCAAGGGGTATTTGAATTGATGGAGGTTGAGTAGAAAGAAGGCGGAGAGCTATACTTTTTTTTTTTAATAGGCTTGTGTCGTGATCGATTTCAATTTTGATCAGTGGTCGTTCCTAAGTTTTCAAGAAAAGATAAATAAGATGAACAAAACCATTCCATTCGACTGTAGGTCATTTAGTCTGCTCGTGTATGCCCATCTTCACGAACCAAACATTCTAGTTAGCCTCTCAAAGGTTTTCATTGCATACCCCTTGGTGGTTTAAGGGATAAGCTCAAATTTTATTACATACCTTTTGGCGCCTTTAATGTCATCTTTATTAAAGATACTCAAAATATGCATTCTCATTGAATTCTAACACAATGTTAATTGAAAGCTGCTTAATTGTTTATGTTCCACAACAACTTTGATCAAAGTCATATTGTGCACTAGAATTGACATCCCACCAAGATGTGCAAAAATTCAAGTACCTTCAATTTGAATGTCATTCTTAAAATAAGTCACTCCAGTATCTAAGGTAGTAGACTACCAGTCAAATAAATGCCACTCTGAGCGCCATCCATCAATTGCGGAACGTAAGCACTTCAGACAGCAAGTCAGTAAGTGAATCACTTGCTTTGGAGTATAATCCCCCTGTGCGATTTTAATTTAATAAGTGTCAGCACTTTACCCTATAAAAAGATTTATAACGAATTATCGAAGGATTTCTCGAGGGGTAAAATGACAATTGATGAAACAAGCGCGCGCGAGGGAGAGAAAAACTCTTGAAACAATCCCTTTCTGCGCGCTTCCCTATTTGGCAGTAATACAATTTTGAATGTTGCGAACTTTGTTACGGTACAGGATTTTCTATTTGCTTATCTTTTCTCTCTGTTCTTTTTTTTTCTTCTTCTTTTTTATTAAGCCAGGATAGGGGTTACGGTGATGATTGGTATAACTGACACTGACAATTCTGTCAATATAGAGAATCAGTGAATGCTTCTCAATTAAAAAAGAACAACCTTTGTCAACTTCAGAAGAAAGAATATAGTCAGAGTATAGAATATAATCAGGAATGATTAACTCTAAGCATATGTTATGTAATCTGCATATACCTTCTTCAAAAATAGTCATGTTTAATGTTGCAACATATCTGGGTCTGGGTTCAAGGTAGAGTAAAAAATAAAAAAATAGTCAGGGATCAGACGTGAATTAGACTGGTGTAAACTATTACGTAACTGATGTTTCAGTAAAATTGATCTGAGCCACTTGTCATAGAACTCAACGCACGAGTATACTGCTTCATCCTCAACGTTAGCATTTTAAAATTCCGATCATTTTTAAGGCATCCAACTTTTAGGCTCTGGTGAACCGATCAATTTAGCCAATTCTATTAAAATCCGGCACTCAAGTCAAAGCAACTGCAGTGTTTTTTTTTTTCACTCGGCCTTTAAAAATCTAAGACTCGGATCTTTAAACGGAGTCCTTTTTTCAAGTAGGCCCAAACTTCAGTTAATTTATATACTAGTTAACAGCTTGAACCCAATGATGATACTTACGCCATCAACTACCTTATCCTATGTACCTTCCTATATTGTCAACTTTTTAGTCTTCCCTTAATCCAAAATACAGTTTACCGCATTTGGTCCAAATGTACTTTAACTGAAGTGACTTCCATTTTCAATATTTTTAATTCATTTCTGTCCTTGTGTCCTACACAAAACCTTCCACTATTGCACTGCTGTTGACAGAAATGTGGTGTTTAGATATATATAAGCCTTATCTTAGCAAACGAAAGGAAATACTATGTAAATCGGTCCAGTCGTTTTGAATTATTACATTGCAATGGATTAAACAGCTCAATATACCACCTTCTTTTAAATTGTTATCGATATGTGGACTTTTGGATGTCAATGTACAGTTTAATCCATAATTTAATGGAAGACGACAAAATTCTCCACAGATGTCGACAGTATTGTGAAAGACTATTTGAAAAACGAACAGTTTCCCGGGGTATACTTTCCAAGAGCCGTTCCATGACGAAATATCCGACATTACTGTCGAAGAAGTTAGGAATGCTGTCAAATACTCCAAAAAAAGAAAAGCGGTTGGGCCAGACGAGATACCCTCTGAGTTCTGGAAAACGATGGGAGACATCGGATACAGATGGCTCATGATTCTTATCTCCAAACTTATAAGCAGTGATTCAATGCCTAATCAGTGGAGGGAAAGTTATCTTCTTCCTTTACACAAAGGAAAGGGCGATATGCGAAACTGCGATAACTACCGTTCTGTCAAGCTGATGTCACACACCATGAAGATCGTTGAGCGGGTATTAGATGGCCGACTGTAGTATCTGATGACCAGTATGGGTTTGTCTCGGGTAAATCAACAACAGATCAAATCCAAAGTATAAGGACCATAATGAAAAAAACATCGTGATTTGAAGGACCTGCAAATGGTGTTGATTGATTTTGGAAAAGCCTTTGATAGACGACCAAGAGATCTCTTATGGGTAGCGCTAAAACAACGAGGAGTTCCAGAAACCTACATGCGCATGGATCATGGACATGTATCAGAGAGTAAGGACAAGAGTCACCGAAGAGTTCCCAATCAAAGTCGGTGTATACCAGGGAAGCCTCCTCAGTCCTTTGCTATTTATTGCAGTCCTTGATTATCTGCTTGAAGGAAAAGTGACGGACCCCAAAGTGAATCGGTTATTCTTTGCTGACGATGGAGCTATCATAAGTGAAGGTCCCAGCAACGAGCACTTGATGCATGGGTAGATATTTTGAAGGGAAATGGGTACCGTATTAATCCAAAAAGGACAAAGTATTCTCTGATCTACACCGGCCTATTCCAGACATTTACTTGAATGGAAAAGTGCTTCCCAAGTGTGAAAAGTTCAAATATCTGGGATCTATGATCAATAGCGAACTTGTGATGATGACATCAATCATCGCGTAAGCGTAGGATGGATGAAATGGCGGGTAAACTCCGCTATCTTCTGTGATCGAAAAATGTCCCCTAAGCTGAAAGGAATACTATACACCGCAGTTGTACGTCTGGCGCTCACATACGGTTCACAATGCTGGACAATGTACAAAAACTATGAGAGCAATATTGTCATGTTCAAAGGAGAGATCCTTCGAACCCCGTCAAAAAGGCAATATCAATCAACGTTCCTACGCAATCGCGCAAAAAAGGCAGGCTAAAAAGCAACTGGATCACACAAATGCGAAAACACCAGCATTTGATTGGCCTCAGTGACGAAGTGATCCGAAATCGGGAAGACTGTCGGTACTTCCTGAGGTCAAACCGGCAAATCCCACGGGCGTAGGGATGCAGTAAAGTGGGAGGGTTGTGATCCTTCTACTCCGGATCATAAATTCGGCGTAAGGAAAAGAAGAAGAAAAAACTCTGCCACCATGAAGTATGAGGTGAAATCTGCACTTGCAGCATAGACCGCATGCTGTGAGATACTCGATTTTGGTACAATTTCAGCTTATAATTCATTGACATCAAGGGGATATGCAGACAATTTTACATTGTGAAAAAACAAACTTACTTGACTTTAACGCAAAGAAAAACCAACTTTACGAGAAATGACTCATCTACTGTAACGCAGGTTCAAATGGAAGACCAAATTATTCAACCAAAGGAAACCATAAATCTTCTGTTGTTACATTAAACTCTGGTATCGATATCGGATCCATGAAGTTTAGCTACCAGAGAAAGAATAGTTCCCAGAAAAAGAATAGTTCCGCACTAAAAACCAGTCTTCAAATATTGACTCATCAAACCTTGGTAGAATATCTTTCTATGTCTACTCTATAGATACTACTACGGGTAGATGGTCCCAAGACATAAATGGAATGAACCAGGGCCAATCACATGGCAATATTCTATTAAAATTGGAATTAACTTTGGAATGAACTCCCAGGTGAAATAAACCCCATCTATTGAAGCGCTGAATCAACAGGCGTTGTTCAGCGTTCGCATATCTTGCAAGAACATTGTATAAAGAAAAACATACAAGAAAATCACAATCCATCTGGAAAGGACCGTATGATACCACCCTAATATTATTGGCGTGTGAAATTATTAAATCAAATGCAATTATATCTTTAAGGGTGGCCGTGGTGAGGTGGTAACATCATCGCTTGTCACGCTATTGATTCACGGTTCGAATCCTGATGTCAAGAATCATCTATTTATTTCGCATGAAATAAATAAAAAAGTCGATCAATTGCGAAAGCTAAGTCAACTCTACTGTGAAGGCATAACACTGGCAGTAGGGTGGCCATATGGCTAAAATGCAACTTGATCGTGATGATGACATCAGGAGGACGGACAAAAATACTGTGAATCATAACCAACGACAATAATAGTGAAATCATACAAAATACTCCCTAGTTATCTGGACAGCCACCCTTGGAGTTTACAGAAACTTAATACCACCTAAGTTTCAAACCCACTACACCAATCTTTCTTTCTCTCTGTCTCTTCCTCTTTCCACAAAAACGCACGTGTTCTAAAAATTAGTATAAGGGTATTCATATCCCCTTTAACACGTGCAAATTATAAAAAAAAAAAACACTCGGGGGATATTTATGTAAATTTTAAGAGATTTATCAAATAAACTGGGTTTACAACATTTTCTTAGAGAAAAGTGGACGTGGCTGTCATCATTTGAATGGGCATGACTAAGTATAATGTTTAAACGAAATGTAGAGGAAGTCTAACATATTTTATAAAGGCCATATTTTTTAGCTTTTTTGCAAATAGACGTGTCTGTGGGCGAATTTAAAAAAATGTTTACAATTGTACTGCTTCGGATTGTACAAAGCTTATATGTATATGTTTCACTTTCCTGGACCTAAGTTTAAGGTCCATAACTACATCGCCGTAATTCTCGGTGCTGATCACAAATATATGTATGTGTAGGTATGTACTTGTAGATGTCTACCGTTACTATTTCGCTATATTTCACGATGAGTCGAAATTAATGTACCCTATTGGATAGGCCATAGCGATTTTTGCAACGTACATATTTATTCCAAATCTGGCAGGATGCTGACAAATTTCAATTGGCTGATTTCAAATTCAAGCTTCAAATGGTATGCAATGAAGTCTATACTCATTGCATACTGCGACATATTTCAAGGTGCTCGATTATGCTACAATTTCAGCTTATAATATCCTACCTAGGGATATACGAGTACTATGAAGTTTCGTTATAAATATTACCATATGCATATATGAGCCTTAAATGAATCCTTAAATCCGTAGACCTAAGTCAAAAAAAGGCTTCAAGTTGTGCATTGTGCAATTTAGATGCATTGATGAAACAACCACTAATCACATGAAATAATTCTCACCCTTTAGCAGGTAGTTAAATTATCCTCTTATAAATATCTGTAATCTTTCATGTATATCTTCCATAATCCCTTTACTAAATCTCTAAACTCCATTCAAATGCGCCTCCCTGCATGATTATCGCTAAAAGCTCCCCAATTTCAATAAAAATCACGTTCCACTGACGATTCGCAAACACTATAAATCGACCATTATCACATGAAAAAGTCTAACTTGCATTCTAGAGATAATTTGGCATGAACCTGTTATTTACCTTTTACACCTTTTTTACCTTTTGCACTCTATGCATGACCGTTGGTTATGTACATATATTCACCGCATGCTAAAACACAAACCACTTTATTATCGATTGAGTTGTGTATGCTTTGGACAAGATCTACTATACTAGTACTAGCCGCCCTCTTAATGCAGTAATTTGATTGCTATTGTAATGTCGTGCCTTTTTGTTGCCCTACCATCCACCCATTGAACACATCCCTTGTGGTTGTCACATGTGAAATGCACACAATACACGTCGATAGATGATCCGGAATATAACAAAATGCACGGATTATAAATTGAATGGATTCTAATCTTTGGGCTTCAATTGCAAAACATTATTTTGTGTTTATCTCCCCAAATCCCCAAAACGTTTTAAATGCAATATATATTCACTGGTATAACAACGACTACCACTCACACCGTATGCATATTTAAAGGTTATCGACTTTAAATATCTCTGTTGGTGAAATTGCATGCATTAAACCGATGACATCAAGCTGCACCATCCTCCCCTGACTACCCAACTGCAGACCTCCAAGCCAGTATTTCCCTCTCTCTTTTGCCATCTGGCAGTGGAGAGAGGAAGAGATTAGTGGGCTTAGTATGTGATCGACGTATGTATATTTTCTTTATTGCATACAGATGCATTGAATTCATTAATTCTGATTTCGTTCTTTTTTCCGGTTTCGTCGTATTTGCATTGTTTTTGCACCATACTGTATAGGTGATGGCGGTGGAAAAAATGTTAAGTATACGTCCGACTGAATGACAAAGCACAGTACGGTGCAGTAAATCCAGGTTTAGATGGTGAAACCAGCTTTTTGTGTCAGTTATTGATTGATTCATTACTAGCATTGCAATGTAGATGACTGAGGATTTTCAGTGTCCAGCTTGAACTATATATGAAAACGTTAATACGGATTTAGTCTTGTGAAATACTCAACATAAAGAGGACATTAGGTTTGTTTTATTGGTTTCTAATTGAATGCTTTGTATCAGATCCCATTAAACAATCAAAATGCTGACATTCTTAGAAACAGAATATTCTAGTGGAATGTTTACATATATGAGGAAGAGACTTCTATTGGTGGGCCAACAAGTATCACCGCTATATGCGTACTGGAACATTCAAACATGCGTAAGCATATTTGGGTGATTCATGCACATCAGAGTTCCTAGGTGCGCCTCAGATGCCTTTGGTGAAAAGACATGTCTTAAATATGCATGCCCTGCAGAAGGAAACCATGCGGGGATAAAATTTAAATTTCTCGAACCTGTACAAATAAACTGAGTCCGAGTGCTCCAAGGTTTGGTAGGTTCAAAAAGTAAGTACCGGCATTTCTAAAATGGAATCTGACACATGACTAGTACTTCCATCCATCGTCAAGGCGCTAACTTTGGAACAATGCAATGCACGTCGGAAAGAATCTGTAGACGATATGCGAACAAAGTGCCTTGCTAAACTTAATATAATCGTATATTATTATGATTTATATGGAAAAAATCTAAAAGTAATATATATCTTTCTATTTTTATTCGTATAATATACATATTTTATCAGCTATTTAAAATTGGAATGTCATACAAATTCATAAAATTGAATCAGAATATGTATGTAGGCACAACGTCGGAAGGTCTTAAGTTAGTCGTGCGACGGATATAATTTTTGAAAATTTGATGATTTTTGATTCTCAATTAGTCGTAACTTACCAACACTGTAATCTGACAGTCTAACAAGATAACATTTTTAAACCAAATTTTATCAAAATTTACCATTTGGTTCATAAGCTAGTATTTATCTAACACTTAATCCCTTATATTTTAGCCCCTGCCGAATCTGATTTTAATGACTTTAAAGTAAGACCATTTACCTAGTCAAGTCATAAATACTGGTACATGTAATTTTGATGATAAAGTAAAAACGAGCAAGTATTTTTTTTTCCGTAAAACTTTAAGTGATTATTTAGGAAACAATATTTACACAATTTGTTCGAAATGGCCGCCATTTGCATTTATGCAGGCCTTAAGTCACTCGATCGCAGCATACACTTTGGAAAATTGTAGTTCATTGGAAAATTGTCGACTACACGGATAAGCGCGCCATTCAAGGACTCAATATTTGGTGATGAGTAGAGCAATCCATCGCTTCTAAAATAGGTCATAGCTTATAAACCAATAGACTGTTTGACAATTTGCCTTATGAGTTCTGATGCTTTTTTGGATTTTGCTTATTGAGCGATTCCTAGATAGTAAAGATTTTTTATCTGTCAACAAAATTCCTTTGCACGTGCCGGCGGCGTAGAGCTTTCGATCTTTCATTCCGTTTTTGCTTGAATTGAGTTGTGAGTAAGTGGCAAGATGTCTTTCATATGCGTTAAGTCCCAAATCTTATCTGATAATGCGAAACATGTAATTCTGCGATATCTTATTTCTCATTTTTTTAATTTCTCATTTCTCGTGACTAGATTTTCTGCTTTCGCAGTGGTTTCCTATTAATCCTGTCTTTAGCAGCTTTGATCGGGTTTGAAGTTCTGACAGTGCGAGGGCGTCCGGATCTTTGACGGTCAGTTACTTCAACAGTGTCCTCGAATAATTTACAGTTCGATACATAAAATTCTGAATGATTTCAAGCGGTCGCAAAGTCTGGAAAATATCGCTTCTTTGCATATTACACTTGTAAACACCAACTGCCACAACACGGTTTTCAATATTGACCAACTCCATATTTACAAACTAAGCGTTAACTTAGTATAAATGTCACTCATTGAATACCTGTCAATACAGAAAGCATTTGTTCAATACTAGTTTCACTGTGAGTGCATTTAAACGTGTACGAGTATTTATGACATGACTATGTAGTTATATACCTAGTACTGGACCTAGAAGCAAAATTTAATTGGAATCCCTTGAGAATTAGGAACGTGAGAAGGATGATATGAACAGACAGGCACGGAACGAATAGTGTTTGTTTTGACCTGAAATGGAAATATCAATTGGAAATTTTGAAATCGGAGACCAACAATGATTAGAAATGATCATGCAGCTTCCTATTATTCTCCAAGTAGCGACGAAGCAAAATCAAAAAAAATATTTTTTTTTATTTTCGTGATCCATGTAATAATGTTCAATACACTCGTAAGTGTAGAAGAACATAGCGCGTACGGGTTTTAGATTAGGTGTGTAGTGGAAGTATTTAATAGAATGGTTGGCTACGGTGTAGTAATGCAGGTTCGAGTCGAAACGGGGAACAGCAATCAACCGACCATTAAAGAAACACAAATAAGTTTCTTCCACCACTACACCAAAAAGGGTTTTTAGCCTGTTAGTACAATGAACAGAATATCAATTCTGAATGCAACGAAATTTGAAAATTTAATTTAAAAGAAGTCGGGTGATGTGATATGGGTTACGTCAAATTATCTCTTTCGACCCCATAATATGTATTTCTATTTTTATTTTCCCAAAAAAATTAAAGTACAAATGTAAGTGTTATTTGCTTAACTGCTTCCGAAGTGTGAGTTTTACTTAAGAAAATTCGTTCACTAAATTTATAGATCTAAAATAGACCCAAATGAAAAAAAGTAAAAAGAAATAGAAAAAAGTGTTACTTCCAAATTTACAAAGAGGTTGTTGATGCAGTGAATTCATAATATTCCAAGAGCCTAAGCATTGAATAAATTTTGTTGAATTTAAAAAAAAGCATCATTGGCTAAAGCCAAGCCAAGTTGTTGTTAAATAAATATCGCACGTACATGCACCGATGTGCTGTTAATATATTTGGAATATTAATAAATCGTTACAACGTATTTTTTATTTTTTCTCGTTAAAAAGTAGAAAACTCGATTTAAACATTTTCCAAATCTTAGTATGATATGTTTTTGCATATCTCCGATATTACTTAAATGTAAGAAATAAGACAATTTTGCTCAAAAACTTCGTACGCCATCTAGTGGCATATACATATTTAACCCAACTCAAATATTGAATTTAAACAAAATCTTTTGAGCCGTTTTCGAGAAAATAATTTTTTTTTTTTCGAAATATTGCATTGGTAAAGTACCGTTCATTTTGGGGTTAGATTTCGTTTCGAATTGTGGTCACACAGCCCATAGTAAATCTGTCTTCCGAATTGGGAGACCTTCTTTTTCGGATTCTCTAGTATAGAAATATCCAGTTTGATCGAAATCTCGAGATCAAAATTGTTTACGAAACCAATACTTGCCCTTTGTAAGTAAAAGTAAAAAGTTATGCGAGTACCAATTCCTGCAGTTTTGCCAACCTTACTGTCAAACGGGTATTCTTAGTTGAAATTAACCTTTTTACCTGCAAATATTAACTTCTGCCCCTTTTTAATGTTCGGTACCAGAATGGTATAAAACGGATCACTAATGGTATCTATCTGTCAGTCTGTCTAGCCGTCAGTATATCTCATGTTTGTATATTTTGAACCATCAGAAATATAGAGCTAACATTTTGTACAATAATAGTGTGTGGTGGACCGAAAATAATTAGAAAGATAAATTGTAAAATACAACTTGGGCGGATTTTGGGGGCATAATTTAAAAATAGTAATATGAAAAGCCTCGTGCCACTACTTTTTGAAAAAAGTAGGAAGACGTGGGGTTAAAAATCATCGACTTATATATCTTACCCAGATGCCCTTTATCCGGTGCCCAATTTCAATGTCACTAACAGAAATTTTAAATTTAATTACTTTAACTAAATTTTGTCTTGTGGTTCTAAATAGCGCTTTTCTCCGCAAAATGGGATTACTGCTTTGTCGTTCGGTCTAAATATTCTATAAATCTGCGGAAACATAGTTTTTGAATTTCGCATTTGAATTCAAAGAAGTCATTAAGAGAGTTTTTGCGAAACAAATATTTGAGTAAATCCTTCACGATTATCAACTTACGAGCTTTGATATAGAAAAATAAATAAAATAAAGGATATTTAGTAATTTGAGTTGATTTACACATATCTAACTACATGACGTATCAAGTTTTTGGAGCAAAAATTGTATAACGGTACTTTACTTATTATCGAATCTTTGAAAATTGATCAATTCTCGGATATGACTTCAGCGATTTTGTTAATAATCGTCACCTTAGCAATATTTCATATATGCAAAGACATGGCATCACAAATTTTGGAAAATTGCCAAAAAACGTTTTCTTATTTCTAACCCATAAGATGTGTACGACCCAGTCGTGCACAATATTTGATTAGGAATGGAACAGTCTAAATAGAGTGCTGCTCTCAGAAAAATGTAATTATTTACTATGAAATAATAAGAAATCTATAGAAAGTATACTACGAGTAAAAAAGAAAATATTATGCTTATACAAGTTAAATGTACGAAAACATGGAAAGAATAAAAACTTATTGAGCATAACTTCTTGTTGTTGATTAAGAAAGATTGCAATAGAGAGTTCATTCTAAAGAATGAACTTGAGTACATCTACTCTAACTTAATTGCACCAAAAGATGCTGGAAAATCAACTTTTCAAATGTTTGCCGTTTTGTTGACTATGTAAGACATTTCTTGAGACGTCTCGCGTATACAAATGAGTTAAAAGTCATAATATAGTGATAATACAGTTAACGAACACCCGATATAATAAGTTTTCAGTATAAAGAATGACAATATTTTGTTCATTGATGTTTCTACATTTCGAACAATACATAAATTAATTCCAAATCAAATTAAATTTGTGCACGTAATGCACATTCATTTTGTGTTGCCAGTGATTTGGAGTAAGACCTTTATAGGAAGCAACTGGAGCTGATGGAGCCATTTAAATTTTAAAATAGTATGTAACTGTTATAAAGGAGCATCAACGCAGATGAAACAGGACTTTCCTGAAGAATTCTACTAGAGTGAAAGATATTTGAGAAAAGGCTTACCTTTTGGTGTACGCAAATGCCTCGAGAACTAATAGAATAAAGCCTTTGATCGTCGGAAAGACTTAAAAAAATACTAACATTTCGCAACAATGTGTTAACTGTTGATTGATTATCCACACTCTAAAACTTCTTGGATGTGTTGTAAAAGCTGTTTTTTTTTCCAGAACCTGCCAAAGTCAGCATTGCTTATTCTGGTAACGCTCCGAGCCATCCGACGTGTAACGAATTTTTTTTTTTATTTATTTACATTTTCGCTTAAAACTAGTACACACAAATTAAATATGTAAATATGTATAATTGAAAATCTAAATAATGTATGTTATAGAAAACGGTATAATCATAGAGACAAAATTAAAAAAAAACAAATTTTTTTAAGAGGATAGAGACTTAAAAAAGTAATATTAATAAAAGAAAAAGAAAAGTAATTAATAAGAAAAATGTTTAGTGAAATAGGAAAAGAAGTTATTTTATAAATTAATCTTTAATGTTCCAATCATCGGTATATCCCAAACAATAAGATGTGTTGATGAATTTCTTTTTCTTATGTCCTGTATCCCCTTGTGGGTCCTAGGGCCTCTACAACGCCTACGCGCCATCGTGTGCGATTTCTGGAAATGTGCCTCAGCTCTCCCCAACTCTTTCCCAGTTGCCGTGCTTCCTTCTCAACTGTTCTGCGCCACGTACTCCTAGGACCGCCGCGTATCCTGCCATCCTGGGTAAGCGGGTTCCATTGCATCGCTTGGTTAGCTATGGACCTGTCACCTTTTCGGAGAGTGTGACCGATCCACTGCCACTTTCGTCGTCGTATGGTTGTGCCTATAGGTTCATGGCCCGTTCTCTGATAAAGCTGTTCGTTAGAGATACGGTTTGGCCACAATATCCTTAAGATGTAACGTAGACACCTATTGACAAACGTTTGCAGCTTCCTCGTGATAGTGACGGTCACTCTCCAGGTACCACATCCATATAGCAACACGGATTCAACGTTGGAACGGAACAGTCGTAGCTTGGTGTTTAAGCTAATTGCATTACTTCGCCAAACTATGGATAGCATCCCAAACGCAGATTTTGCTTTACCTATTCGGCTGGCTATATCCAGTTCGGTTCGCCATCGGTTGAGACAATACTCCCAAGGTATTGGAAACTCTCTACTCTCTCAACCGTTTGTCCAGCAATGCATATATGAGTTGATGAGTTTGGTCCTAGGCTGATCATTTTTGTTTTTGCCGAGTTAATTTTCAGCCCAACGACGTCTGCTTCCCTCTCCACATTTGCTGTCATTTGGTGAAGGTCCATTATTCTGTGAGACAGTAGGCATACATCGTCGGCGTAG
Source organism: Pocota personata (assembly GCA_963082735.1). Taxonomy (NCBI): domain Eukaryota; kingdom Metazoa; phylum Arthropoda; class Insecta; order Diptera; family Syrphidae; genus Pocota; species Pocota personata. Next base: position 145,206,056 of record OY720430.1, read on the forward strand.
TCGAGGTGTTTGAGTTCAGATGTAAGAGTCCATCGAATTCCTCCATTTCCTGTTGATAAGGCCGCATTCAGCACATCGCTAATCACCAATAAAAACAATGTTGATGAATGAAGGCAGATCATTAGTAAATAAAACCGAGAGTAAAGCTCCTAGATGACTTCCCTGCAGTATACCACTGAGCACATTAATAAGTACAGATGCAGAAGTCAAACAAACTGAAGATATTAAAATATGGGTGATGTTTATACTCCTCTCATTTAACTTATATAATAGAAACAATATATTGGCCAAAATAGTAGCTTCTAGGTCAGAAAATACTGCAGTTGAAAGCCGTTTGCTTGCAGAGAAACACAAAGTTTGAATTCTATTATAAATATAAATTTCTGGCTCTTTGCTCAAAAGTTCTTCAATGGTTCTCCTCCTCAGTTTTCCCTTTTTAACATAGATAAACCTTTTCCATAAATTTCATCAAGGACGAATTTCATACATGTACCTGCACATCTGATGTTGTACATATATCGTCTTATACAACCTTTACGTCTAATTTTATAAAAATAGAATCGATAACAAAATGAAATTTATTGGAAAAGTTTTATTGATAAAATCTCATCATCTCATCTCGCCCAACCAACCAGCACCCGCCTAATGCCATTAGACCATGAAAAACCGTTTGAAGGATGAAAACTTTTCTCATCACCTTCGTGTACCCTGCATAACCTCTAGACCCCTATATAGTAATGTAATTCCCTTTCCGAAGTTCCCTACTCCTACACACGAGTACACAAAAAAAAAAAAAAAGTCGAAAAGAAAAGCCGCAACAAAGCCAAAGAAGAGACAACTAAAATGGAAATTCATCGCATGAGTGAGTTCTTATATTCCCCCGTTCACCTTATTTATGGGAAAATAATTGATTTAGGGGGATGATACTACTCGCTTTGCCTTTTCCAATTTTCCACTGCTCTTCTGTTTTGATTAATTTTGCATAAGCGAGAGGGAAGTAAAAAAAAGCCCAGCTTTTGTTTTACTTCCGATTGAGTGCATCTAGATATGAATAACATTAATTGGAGCGCTCACGACGACGTCAGCGTCATGCTGAATGGCATGAATGAATGTGAACCAATGAATTGTGGATTGTATTTTGTTTTTCTAGCTTTAGTGTGTTGACAGAACGTTTGTTAGGTTTCAATGATGTGTGTCAACATTTGCTCGCTGCCAATTGAATATTGTTGCGCTTCAGATATGTTTTTCTAGCTTTATCATGCTGAAGTTTTGCAAGGAATTATACACATACCTACATATGATGGTCCTGTGGGGAGTCTATGTCAATATTGGAAATAATGGTTTAGCATACGGATGAGGATTTCGTATTTTTATTTGAATTGAAAGCGAAAATCGATTTCATAGGCGGATTTAATTTTGAATAAATTTTTAGCGATTTAGGGAATCTAGGATCCTGGCATTTTGGATAGTCAGGTGTTTGCTTCAAGCTCAATATGAATTATTTTCATTACAAATAGTTGTCTGGTCGGATTAGAAGTAATAAAACTATCAACTTGTCAAATATAGGGATTCATTTATAAGCAGAACAACACGAATGTGGAATGATCTACCAGGCTTTGTATTTCCCCATCACTACAACCTTCAAACATTCAAAGCCAACGTGCATAGGCTCCTCCTCTGTTCCTGTTGTACACTTAATGAACACACCCGCATGTTCTTGCTGAAATTATAGTTCAGTTGTAGAGTAGCTTTCATCGGATAAACACAACATATTGTGGCGACGAGGATTTTATTCGAGCCTACACAAAAAAAAAAGTAGAAAAATGGACGTCACACAGTTCGCAGCATTTCTCAAGAGCAAACAGGGTATTTGGCAACAAATTTTAAAATCTGTAACTGAGAATACGCTGAACACAAGCTTGGCACCAGTACCTGCAACAATAAAATCATCTTCGCAAAAAATCATGGAGACTTTGGCAAATTCCATAAAAAATTTTGTCTACGATCCAAGCAATGGAATGACTTTTTCCGAATGGACAGAGGACAGTCTCTTATCTGGGATTCATTATCGATGAGATCGAGATCCCAAAAGAACTGCAGCAATCGCCAGCATGCCAGAGCCCAAAGACGTCACGGTAGTACGAGCATTTCTTGGTATGTTAAATTTTTATTCACAATTCATTAAAAAAAACCGGAAAATACGTTCCCCCTTGGACAAATTGTTGATAAAAGGCGTGCCCTTTGCCTGGTCGAAAGATTGCCAGGCAGCTTTCAGCAAAGCGAAATTGGCTTTGCAGTCGGAGCTCCTTCTGATATACTTCGACCCGGCCAAGGAAATAATTGTAGCGGGGGACGCATCGAAAAACGGAATTGGTGGAATACTCATGCATAAGTTACCTGATGGTTTAGCTAGACCGGTTGCACATGTCTCGCGAGCGTTGTCAAAAACAGAGGAAAATTACAACCAATCGGAGAAAGAAGCACTAGCACTGGTGTTTTGTGTGAATAAGTTTCACAAACTTGTATATGGCAGACATTTTATTCTCCGGACAGACCATCAACCTCTTTTGACAATTTTTAGAGCAAAAAACGGATTCCAATCTACACTGCACATCGCCTACAGCGTGGGCACTTACGTTGCTCATGTACAACTTCAACGTAGAATATTTCAGCACTACAAAGTTTGCATACGCCGATGCACTTTCGCGGTTTATAAACCGTGACTCAACTTACGTGGAAGAAGATTTCGTCTCTGCCGCTATTCAAGTTGAAGTTGAAGTTAAGGCAGTTTTGTTAGATGCTTTTCTTCATTTGCCTGTCATTTTCCAGATGGCACAGAAGGAAACTACACTAGACGCTCTGCTAAAGCAAGTCCGGGAGCATATCCGCACATCGTGGCCAAAAATTAGGAAGGATGATCAGTTGAGGACATTTTACCGACGTCGCGAGGGTTGAGCGAGTCAAATGGGTGTATTTTATTGCAAAACAAAATAGTAATCTCCTTGTCGTTGTAGATACCAGTACTTAAGCAGTTACACTCACGTCATCCCGGTGGGGTCCGCATGAAAGCCTTGGTGCGCAGTTACGTCTATTGGCCCAACATTGACAATGACATCTCGAAGACAGTTCGAGAATGTTCAGCCTGTGCAACAGCAGCACCAACACCAGTTAAAATCCCACTATCATCATGGCCGCAATCAAGTAAACCGTGGTCACGCATTCATCTGGATTACGCGAGTCCATATAAAGGCAGGATGTACTTGGTCATAGTCGACGCTGTACCCGGACCTAGTAGTATCGGACAACGGCACCCAATTTACGTCTGGTGAATTCGCCGAATTTTGCGCAAAAGGTGGTATTCAACACATACGGACTGCACCATTCCACCCTCAGTCCAATGGGCAGGCCGAGAAATTCGTCGATAGTTTTAAAAGGGGCATGAATGAACTAGATGCAGCAGCAGGAAGTCAAGAAAACGTACTACCAACGTTACTTTTCTCCTACCGTAAGACACCGAATGCCCAATTACTAAATAACATGACACCAGCTGAAAAAATGCTAGGACGGAAATTAAAAACAAAATTAGACTTACTTTATCCTCCAAACTACGAAGTCCGGACTATTAAAAACGTATGGAGGAGCAATTTAACATCATATATGGAGTCAAACCGAAGGATTTCCAGCCAGATGAAGCCATTTATGCTCGGAATTAAAATCGCGGAGAAGCAGCTTGGGTACCTGGTATTATACTCAAGAAAATTGGCTCTACTTTTTACGAAACTCAAGTAGCAAACAAAACATGGCGGCGACATGCTAATCAATTAAGGCGTAGACACAGCATAAGCATGAACTCTAATTTAACCGATTTTTTTCAGTTCCAAAGTTATGAAGAAATAGGAGGAAAAGGGTCCACGAATGACGAACCAACAAATACTGCAGACAGATCAACCATTTCAGATGAACACCAAGTTGATGAACACCATTCCGACAAGCACCAACTTGAAAAACAACCACCCATTCTACAAAGTCAAACATCCAGATGCGACCAGTTCGAACTAGAAACCCACCTAAAAGGCTCAATCTTTCACATACTAATAATGGAAGATATACTTATTCTTGAATTTATTTAATTTATTTTTATTATAATTGCAATAATCTAGAAAAGGGAGGTGTTGTACACTTAATGAACACACCCGAATGTTCTTGTTGAAATTTTAGTTCAGTTGTAGAGTAGCTTTCATCGAATAAACACAACAGATCCTCTCCCCCCTTTTCCCTGACGCCCGTGCCCTGAAACAGTTTAAGGGTGCTCATATCCCCTTCGGCGCGCGCAGATTATAAAAAAAAGAAGAAATTGTAGCCTGATTTCTCTTCGGTCGGTCAACTTTGAAGCCGTATGAGATTCTTTAATAAACATAGGAATGGGAAAACAAACTATATATAGTTTACTTAAAAAAAGTAAAACATCCATACCTTAATTTAGTAAAAAAAATAGGCGTAACAGAAAGAAATGATCTGTTGTTAAATTATGTTATGCATAACATACTCAATTCTAACAAAATCGTTTTGATGAAAATATTTTTTTAAAAATCCGCTAGTATTAGGGTAAGAATGAAAATTGGGAGCCCACCTGATACAAGAAAAAGTATTTTTTTCTCCCTAAGCCCTTTTCATAGTCCATAAGTACCCATATTGCGTATTGATACACGCACTGCTGCATATTATATTGCAGCTCAGCGACTAGTTTATGCTAGAGTGTTATGTGTGGTAGTCATCATTATCACCAATGAACCCATTTCCACTACTACGCTTTCTTAGTTCTCCATCTATTTCACTACTTTGATACGAAAATTTGTAAATCACTACTATTTTTGCAAGAGTTTTAAATGTCTGCGTATTCAAAAGTGGGTAAATGCATTCATTTCTCCGCGGTGTATTCATTTTACTGTAGTTCAGCGTACGACTTAATGTCAAATGCAACACACCAGGAACCATCTCTTGGCTTTCATACTATCGCCTGGCATAACAATTAACTCCCAGCCGACTTTTGTTACGGCAAGGAGACAGGAGGTGATTGACTTGACCCTTCTAACGGGCACTTTCAGTCAATAACTAACTGAAGGATACTGTTGGAAATGTCTTTCTCAGATCATAGATACATCGAGTTCCAAAACAAATGAGAAGCCATACCTTTACAGAAGAGGAAGAATCCGAGGAAAACAAACTGGACACGTTTTAGGGAAGAGTTAGATACATACATTAAAAAATGTCTAAGATGCAGCATAGCTATCAACGCTTCAGAATCTAGTTGGCGGAATTGATAGAAATGAGTACGCGATTCGTATTTTTATTGACATTGAAACTAATTTTGACAGTATATGCTATTCTGCCAGACAACATGGCGTGGGTGAAGCGTTAGTGTCCTGGATTAGTTAGGTTGGGTTTCCTATAAACATAGTCGTGGATGGACTGACTCTTCAGGATACAGACGGACTAAACGAATGCTTCCGAACATCATCGCCCAGATAAATCTTTGACAGTTTAGATCCGCTGCTACTTCACTGTGATGTAATACCACATGATAAAACTTTTAACGAATTTTGTTTTTTATTTCCGATTTCCTGTTAAGTTAATCATGTATTATAGTTGTAAATTTTAACCAATTTTTGACAAACTATGAGATTATTACGTCGAGGGTATTGCAAAATTGCCAATATAATCGTGTTTGGTACTACTGACTTAGCAAACGAAAGTAATGCTATGAACTAAAAACTTAGTTGCGCCAGTACTTTAGCCTCACTTTGCTAATTTCAAAATTTGAACTTGATTTTTAAATTTCAGGTCAAAACGAATACTTTTTGATGCATGTCTCTCTATCCTTTATATACATTTCATATACCGAACTCAAGAAAGTCTGAACGGATTTTGATTAACTTTGGGTTTTATAGATAAGTTCCCGCTGAAGCAATCGTAATATAGGAATAGAGGTGATTTTATTTTACCTTCAATAACACATTTTGGCTCATCGATTCAGCACCTGCAACACCGGTCAATATATAATATCTTGTATGGGAAATTGCTTGAGTTTCAGGTAAATAGGTAAAAATGAATACTCTAAGTGAGAATTGACAGTCTGAAATGTATTTCTTCCTTTTTTGTCGAAATTTGTTTCTGTTTGTCTTTATTACGGGCTAGAGCGTTTATTACCTTCTAAAGATGTACGTACATAAGAAGGGAAGGCAGGATCACTGTAACTTGGCGCTATAAATTCAAAGCGCTTTCTGAAGGCCCTTTGAATGTCGAACACGGGGAAATAATAAAAAAAATAAACTTTAATTCATAAAAATCGGTTAACAACAGCTGAAGATAAATATTTGTTGCGCTAACAGAACCTGATTTAGCTGCTCGTAGCCATTTGTGCGCAGGTTTTTTTTTTTTTTTTTGTTTTATTAAAGTTTTACATGTTGCTAACCCCCTTAGAGTAGGGGTTAGAATATACCCGAGATAGGCATGCCTGTCGTAAGAGGCGACTAAAATCCACCCTCCGTATAACGAGCTTAGTGCATACAAGAAATGCAATGAACAAAACAATAGATATAAATTACCCCAGGTGGCACTGGAAAATCCATCCTCTTCGGAGTTCGGCTTTATGAATTCTGGGGAGAGCCATTTATTGCGTTTATGCGATCCTTTTAAAAAAGGAACAAGGTTAGTAAGATCGTCACCATCAAGATCTCTACAAAATTCCCGCGGAACTAGAAGTCCGACCGCATCTGAAATGTTTGCGCACGAACAACGGACTTCAGTGAAATTAAATAGTCTCAATGAGGAAAATATTGAACTTCGAGCGAGGCTAAATAACATGGAGCTCCTCTGGGGAGAGCTCAAGAAAAAAAAAAAAAAAATAGAAGCACTAAAGGCAGAAAACACAGCTTTTAAAGAAAAAACTCGAAATAAGGTTGTTTCGAGTTTAAATAGCTCGAGAAACCGACTGGATACTAAAAAAAACGAGTAGGCAAAAAACGCAAAGATAAGTCCTCGCCCGAATTCATAACGTGGCGAGAAAGCAATCAAAATAGCCCGATTAAGAAAGAACAGTCAGACAAACCAAACGCTCGTTCTAAAGATACGATGCGTAAAGAACGACCATTGTCACCAATAAACGTGATCGGAATTGATGACTACAATAAGTTACATATAATCCTAAAGACATTGCTGACATCTGTCAGTTAAAGATGATACCATGACAACTACCACTTAGTATCCAAGAAACTGAATGGCGACAAAATTCTATGATATCCTTACGAAAATAAATCGAGAAGACTGACAGGAGTAGTAGCTAGATGTCTTCTTGCTTCGTGCTCAAAAGAAGATGTAATGAATAACCTGAAAAACCGAAACTTAAAAATCATTGATGCTATTCACATAATAAAAAGGGCAAAACAGCAATTAGACGGTGAGCAAACTACGGTAAAGCGTGAGCTACCTCTATTTATGCTTACCTTTGATTAAGTCGAAAACAATACCCAATATGGTAGTTAAAATCGAACCCCTTCGTAAGAATACAAGGTCAGTAGGTACCTCAATGTAAGCGTGGAGAAGGATTTAATCACACCCAAACATACTGTCAAAAAAACCGCGGTGTGTTAAATGCACCGGAAAACACTTCTCTGAAGACTGTGGTGTAAACTAGTAAACTCCTGCAGCATACATTAACTGCAAGAGAAACCACCCCGCTAATTATCGAGGCTGCGACGTAGCTAAGGAGCTACAAAAAAGGCGCGATAAACTAATGAAGCCACAAAATGAAGCCTCAAATCAAACAAGAAAGGGTAAACCAAAAATTACCAAAGAAAAAGTGACGAAAGAAAAGCCATCGTTTTAGATATGTAAACATACACTCAAACCACGACATCGGAAAATATATAGTTCTAAGCTCGCTAAACAAAGAAAAGCCTAAAAGCCCTAAGCAAAAAGTGGTAAAAGAAAAGCCATCTGACAGTAATGTACCAAACACACACAAGTCGTAACATCTGAATGCAGTAAAAATAATAATTTACAAGACCCGGTAGCTCACGTATTTTCTATTATTCTTGCCAAACTTGAGGAGCAAGATAGAGCCAACAAACTTATTTTCGAGAGATTAGTTAAACTTGAAAATAATGTTCGTAGTACGCGCACCCTAAAAAAAACATGGAAAAAATGCTTAAAATACATACGATACTTGGAACGGCAATGGTCTTTTGCAAAGATTTGACGAATTAGACTATTTATAAGTGAAAACGATATTGACGTATGTTTAATTTCTGAAACACATATGACGCAATAATCGTACACAAAGCTTAAATGATACTGTGGGTATCATGTAAGAAATAGACACTGTTCTTTTAATATCTCGCCTATTTACTTTATTAATCGAATGGTGCTCGAAAAAAGTGATTACATTTTTAACTCGCTTACACCAGATAGAATGCTTTACGATGCGGGTATGCAATATAGCTTTGACTTTTACTCGATAAACCTACTTACTGGCCAACTGATACAACAAAATACCCGGCCTGATTGATTTCTTCGTTATAAAAGGAATGCTTCGCAATTGTATAAAAGTTGAAGATCATTCTCCAGTCATTCTAACGATGAGAGAACCTCGGATTAGAACCGAGACATTAAAAAACCACAGATCCAAGTCCCGCCAATCAAAAAAAAAATAATGGCGAATGGGCCAAGAAATGATAAGGAAAAAGCTGGAAGAAACTTTTAAACCATTCTGTGGTCAACCACTCATTGAAAATATCAATACACGGGACATAATACTTGATAACTATACAATAGCTAGTGCAACGATATTTGAACTCAAATAGGAAATAAATTGAAACCTAAAAAAGCTCCTGGATACGACTTAATCACAGGAGCGGCTCTCAAAAAATTACCTAGGAAAGCGGTAATTAAACTTTTGTATATTATAAACGCTGCTCTTAGACTAAAGTATTTTCCAAGTCAATGGAAAATAGCGGAAGTTATAATGGTTCCAAAATCCGGTAAACCGCCGAATCGATTAATCAGAATTTAAAGAAATAGTGTTCTAGGTCCGCTATTGTATCTGTTGTATACTCATGATATACCGTAAGAAGAAAGCACCACATTAGGTACATTTGCCGATGACACTGCCATTCTGGTAACGGGGAAAACTATAACAAGTTGCAAGAAGCATTAAATAGGGTAAATGAATTGACACAGGCTTGGCGAATCGCGCTCAACGAAACCAAATCTATTCATCTAAATTTTACATATAAAAAAGTAAATAATTTACCTATCTTTGTCAATTACCGGGAACTCTTGGCGCAAAATTTAATGGAAGCCACACATGAAAAGGAAATGCAAAGAACTCAAAAATAAACACAGAAAAATGTGCTGGTACTTGGAAAATATTCCAAGCTTAACGTAGATAACAAACTGCTTTTATACAACAAACTGCTTAAACCGGTCTTTACATGTGGTATACAACTTTGGGGTTATACCAACAAAACCAATTACAATATTTTGCAATTTTTTGAAAATAAAGTGCTAAGAGGAATTGTCAGTATACCGTGGTACATAAGAAACAACGATGTCCGTAGAGATCTCGGGATTTCCACTGCGGAAGACAAAATTAAAAACATTGCGCGAAAACACAAAAACTGATTAGAAGAATACGTGAACAATGCATTTATATAAATTCTAGATGAGCGAAATTTATTGCGCCATCTACAAAGAACGAAGCCGACCTAGCTCGATAAATCACAACTGCGGTTAAATTGCGGAATAAGCAGGATCTTTCGATGGAAAGATGCCAAAGGTTTTAATTTCGTTATATGAAAAGCTTGTTAAGTCAATACTTATTTGCAGTAAGAAAGAAACATTTGGAAGGGTGTTTTTTTTAGTGGGTAAAAATATCACGCGTTTTACGGTCCTCATAGTGTCTTTTTGAAGATTTTTCACCTACCATCGGGGAAAAAAAAATCGCTGCAGGTTAAACCGTAAAAATACGTTATTTTCTTTTTTTCTGATTTATACGTTTCATTTTATTTCTTATAAATACATTCGCATAACATCTAATGCGAGAAATCCACCGGAATATATTGACAATTCCGATATTTTTGTTTCAGGTGCTGGTTGAGATTTTGCAGTTTAGCACCTAGTTTTGGGTAGGCGATATGGGATCCTTATTCCGAACCGTTCCATCTCCAGGCAGTATTATGGCTGTTTCTAATTCAAACGGTGCAACTTTTGACTGATCTCACCTCCACTGTTGCCACTGTTGGTCTCAAAAGCCTACACTGAAATTACTTCAGTTTCCGTGCCCGAATCATGAAATCGAGAAAAATGGACTAAGAGTTCAGAATTTTAGTGTTCACTGCTAACAGAATCTATTATATTGGAAGTTACTCTTGTTGCTCTTCGTATGATCATCTGTGCCGAAACTACTTCTATTAAAATAACATCCAAGCTACAATATGTGTACATATGTATCATACATATGTACGTCTTGCGAAATTAAGCGGAATTAAAATTCCTCCTTTCAAAATATTCGCCTGACTAGATATTTTTCCTTTAAATTTAAATTCAAATTGAACGTTTAATGATAGAACATAACTTTAGCTGCCAAAGCATCAAAAAAGCCTGCAATCAAAATGAAGAAACTCTCACGTATGATGCAGGTGTTGATTCGAATTGTAAAATAATTCGTAAACATTTTGCTTACATGTATATCTAAAAAATCAAAAAATCTGCTATATTACTAAAATGCTCAGAACATTTTTTTTTTTAAAGATGCCAGAGACCCCCAGTCCTATAAGCGAAAAAATTTGGCACACCAAAAATGCAAAAACTTAACTGTAATGAAGGTACTGATATTTGTACTATTATTTCTTTTAGAATATTACTATATTTTTGGGACCGGGCCTGCATATTTGGATAGATTTCAAAGAAATGTCAAGATACCCATTTTCTTACATTTTATGAAATTTGTTCCAGCACTGCCGTTCTCAAATACTTTTAAGCCTCAAATCCAGAGATCAGCCCTGAATCCATTCACTAATTGAAATAAAGTCTGCTGCCCAACAAGCAATTATGTAAATACCATCGATTTTCTATCACACACCATTAATAATGCCAATTAGTCACTTCTAAATACCACCACAAAATTCCATTATGAGCATTTCAAATTATTTATGGGCTTCAAAAATCTATTATCCGAATTTAAAAGGAAAAAAAAGCCTTGCTCTCCCTGTGTATAAAACAAAGTCCCAGTTCTCGACAGAAATGCACAAATCGAGCGGAAACGCTAAACAATTAATTTCAAACAATAAAATCTGCAAATGCCAACCATTTAAAATAAATTAAACTCTTTTAAATCGATTTGTAATTAAATTCCAAAAATACCAATTTAATTAATAGAATAGAACAATGCAGTGGTTGCATAGCCATTTGGCTAACCATTGACCAATGAATGGCCATGAAATTGCAAATAATAACAAAAAATCTTTTGCAATGTCCAGCTTTAATGCGCGACTACAAAGCGCGTAACAAAAATGTGTCATTTCATTTAAGTGCATTGAAAATTGTTAATCCAATCAAAGTGAGTAAAATATAATCCCATATGAAATGTGAATGCCGTCCAACAGCAGTCTTGTTAGAATTGTCTTTATTTCCCATAGTTTATTTGATGTTTTTAATTATCCCCATTTCGCGAAAAATAAACGCAGGTAGTCATAATGGATATTAATCATACCCCACCCCTGCGGCCAATTTCTCTCGAGAAGGCGATGTATAGGAGGCAGAGGGCGACAAAAAAAAACCCAAATTATAATGAAGCAAAACAAACGACAACAGCCGCTACGAGAACGATGATGGCAATGATGTTGACGACGACGCCTACATTTTGCATGACATTTTGAATGCCTGTCACGAACATGACCAGAAAAATTATAGCACACAGGACAACACACAAAAAACCAAAGAAATCCCATACAGGGAATGACAAATGAAACCATTTGGCGTTCTGGTTTCATACCAGAAAACCGTATGGAAACAGCAACAACAAGAATCGCGCGGCGTACGGAAAATGTCCTTAAGGACATTTTGTTTATATGCATATGGAGGTGTATTTTTTTTTTGGCGGTTTTTGGTTCTGGTGTAGGCAGACGCGTGTGTGCGGTACCAGTGGATTTAATTATTTGCGGTATTTTTTTTTACTTCTTTTTAGCTCCTTATTTTAAGGGTTTTCGCTTTTACGCTTTTTCCCTTGGTAACGTTTACGTATATGCGGGTACCTATAACAAATTTTCACTTTCAGAAAAACCTTGCGCATAGGTGAAGGTGGAAACCTACCTACATATATACAGTATGTGCAAATTTGAATCCTCTTACTCTAACTTAGTGAATGGCAGTGGGACTTGAAAGGAGGTCAGAGTACACCAGGAGAATATTCAAGTGATACTCACTTGGTATTCAACAAAAAGTTTGACAGTTGAAAAATTGAAATAAAAAAAACTCATTATCTCCGGTGGGCCAGATATTTTTAGATGTGATATAGGTTAATAACCTACTCCAACAGAGATTGTCCCTTTTCAGACAGAGCAAAAGTAATCTCCCCTTAATACCATCCCGCGGAATGCGCTCTTTCTGTATCCGAATTGAGAAGGGAGTAACCTTTGGATGGTTCGTTCATTTCGCTATATGTGACAAAAAATAGAATCCATTTGACATCTGCTTTGCGGATCTCTTGCCATAGCGAACAGAAGACTGAGGGCTCTTGGCTTTCTTCGAGGAGCTAGACAACTTACGTAACGTTGTGCTGAGGATTCTCCTCTCTATTCGGGTAGTTCTAATCTAGCGGTTTTTCTTTTCGGATTACCAGGGTATACATACTAAAATAGGCACAATGGATTCCACTGCAGGTCTAAGTGACTATTGTTTTGCTACCTAACCTAGTTTGAGAGTTTGACATCCAATTTTTTAAAATAAATTCTAGATTCCTGTCAAAAAATTATCAAATTTTAATTTAATTATGCCTAGAGAAAATTTACTCTACGTTAAGTGAATACTTTTAATAAATTCATTGAAATCGAATAAGCTGTTAAGTAATAGGAAAACAAAAGTGAACGGAAAACTGAGACTTGGAAACGTTCCACCCCTTCTTCCACCCTTTAAAGGTTGCAAAATACCTAGAGGTACCAAAATAACAAGAAAAAACACCCTCACCGTCCTCAAGTCTGTTTTATAATCTCTAAAGAGTTCACTTGACTTTCTTTTCTATAGACGTGTCTCTAACAGACGAGCTATTTAGAGCCCAGTCAGTCAATACACCAGCCAAACAGTCTATTCAACTAAGCAGGATTTTGGGTACATGGGCGATGTAATTTTGTGATACTGGTCTGGGTTCCTGTCCACCTAGACATTCAAAATAACAATATATTTTTTTCCAATTGTCATGTTTCAGCAGCTGTTAATGTTACCAATGACAGCTGTTAAAATATTCAGTAAGGTTTGCCATCGTTGCTTCCCGAACGTATGGAAATTATAAAAAAAACATTATCGAAATTCCGGCTCAGTTGTAAATACGTAACGTGTATTTCGTTGTGAAGTCGGTCGTCGTCATGGCTTCAGTGCGCAGGCAATTCGTTGCACCGTGGAAAAGTTTCAGCATGAGTACACTCTTTTGGACTTTAAACCACCAACCAGATAGAGATCTGTGCGCAGTGAAGAAAACATATCCGCGGTAGCGGTCAGTATCGAAGAAGACCCAGAAATGTCGATCAGCTGAATTGGGCATCGCCAGAGAGTCAACCAGGCTTATTTTACGGTTGGATTTGGGCCTACATCAGTTATAAGATTATGCTGACACAAGAATTGAAGCCGGTCGACCATAGACAACGCCGTGAGTTCGCTAATTGAGCCCTGGAAATGTTGGTCGGAGATCCGGATTTTGGCCAAAAAATCATCTTCTCGGACGAGGCCCATTTTTTGCTCAGCGGCTAAGTAAACAAGCAAAATTGCTATTATTGGAGCTACCACAATCCACAAATGTTCGACCAAGCATCAATGCATCCACAAAGATTGACTGCTTGGTGCGGTTTATGGCACGGCGGCATTATCGGACCTTATTTCTTTCGCAATGAGGAAGGAGACACCGTTACCGTCAATGGTCCTCGGTATAGAGCGATATTAATCGACAGAGCTAGACAACATCGATATATCCGAGCTGTGGTTCCAACAAGACGGCGCTACATGCCATACAAACCAAGCAACGCTCGAAGTAGTGAAGGAGAAATTTGGCGACTGGGCCATCTCACGGCGAGCGTTCATTAATTGGCCGCCGCGATCATGTGACTTGACACCCCTCGATTATTTTCCTTGGGGTTACGTCAAGTCCTTAGTCTACGCTAACAAGCCAACCACTTTGGATGAGCTCTAGGTCAACATACGAGATGCTATTGCCGGAATAATGCCGCACATATTGGACCGAGTCATCAAAAATTGAATCGACCGCTTGAAGCACTGCCAGCGAAGCCGAGCAGCCATTTAAATGATGCGCTATTCGATACATAATGGCATGAATGTAGCTTCAAAATAAAGCCCGAATCAATTTGACATCTCACACCGTTGTTGTTCTATTTAAATTTCTTTTCCTATCGTTCTTATCTGGTCACCCTATATTTTCCTCTGTTATTCCTCAAAGACTCAAAATATGAATGTACTAATGTATTGCAACACATTTTCGTTTTTTTATAAAAAAAAAATATATATTTTGCTTTCTCAAAGCTGCTTATAATATGTTTTCACTAAAGCCAAATGTGTTCACTATATTCAGCTCGTTTCGTTCGCCATTGCCACAACAAGAGGGCGTTCCATGTTTAAGTACAACAAAATGTTAGGTGCATAGCTTAGGACGACCAGTTGTTATTCCCCTCATATATAAGCTATGCTACATCAGAGACGTTAGAAATGGCACTACAAACAAAGCTAAAATGTCATAATTTATATTTTGTTTAATAAAAGATATGCTTCCCTTCTTGATAGTTTAGCATCTCATCTTATATTTTGTCCGTCACCTGGCTCTTATTGTGAATATTATCAGAATCCGTGAACTTTGGTAACGACCACTTTCTTTTAAGAAAATGTCGTAATAACGGTTTTTCTGGTTAAATCTTTTAAAAGTTGTGTAAATCTCTCCTGAGTAGAAGGCTGTTATTGCATTTGGATGTTAAAATGTTAGAAATGCCACGCACACTTTACTTGTATTAGTTATAGTTTATAACGTGAAGAACAGGGTATGTATCAGTGGCGTGGGGTGAAATTTCAAGAGAGGGAAGCCGGAAAAATTTTAAGTAAAATGTTTTATTCAAGACTTACCATTTTGGTGCTTATTCGAAACACAGACTTAAGATATGCAATCCAAGCCACCTTTGTTATGCTTTAAGTCATTGGAATTTGCGTAGACAATGAGCTCATCGCATAAAAAAAGTGGCTTCGAAAGAAACCATTCTGGGCAAAGTAATCTATATAAGTTATTGATAACTCGGAGCGTTGTTAAATATAAAAAATTTAGCAATTACAATTATGTCTACCTACTTGTACTCTAAAGCTATCCTACGATTCTTTTTTATGAATTCTGGTAAAACTCTTTCATAAAAATTTGAGTTATTTTTAATTTCTAAAAGAAGGTGCTTTTCGATAGATAAAAGTGCCAGGTCTGAGAGTCATTCTTCTTTGTGGGAATTTCTTAAGTGTGGACTATTTTTAAAGTCGAAAAAGATCTTTCGACGGAGGCCACAGTCAAAGCTAGGATTAAGAAGATTTCGCACAATCTTAGAGCTTGAGAAAGAGTATCTCTAAGCATTTCCGTATTAAAATGCTTATAAAGTTGAAAAACCTCAAGCTTTTTAAGTGAAGGGGTAGTGTATAAAACTTTGAGTTCCTTTTTTTGAAGTAGTAAAATTAAAAATTCCATGATATAAGGTAATTAAAGAAGATATTTTGTAATCCGGCATTAAATTAGAAAAATATTCATATTTTGATTTGTTTAATAAATAAAAGAAAATATATGAACTAAATGAACTATACCTATTCTTAATCTGACTTGTAACATTATCTATAATTGCTACAAAAATTCGGCTATAATTTGTATTTGAATCAATATTAAGTAGTCGGCGTTTGCGTGGAGGTTCTGAGCAGTTACTTACGCTCTCATAGATTGAGTCACATGAGTTTAAAAATTCAGAATGAATCCATGACTCAAAACCCTCGATCTCTTGCTTCGCAAGCTCTATGTCTTCTCTGCAATTGAATAAGACAAGACGTTCACTATACGCGAATGATATTGCCATCGAGTCTCTGATACCCCGGAATGCCAGCTCTTGTTTTCCTAGAAGAACTACAGTGTCTATGAAACGCTTCATTAAATCGCGATTGCGATCAACTTTTCTATTATGAGCCTCGTAAGAATTCCCTAAAGAAGAGTCTATGCGGTATTCGCCAAATTCATGCAAATGCAAGCAGCTGCGTATATGCTTTTCCGTTCCAATATGTTTTTTGGAAGAATTAATAAAATTGTTTATATCAAAGAAACCTGTGTGACTCCAAACACTAGGAGAATTAGAAAAAAAAAGACAAAGAAAACAAAACATTCTATTTAATTTGCAACTGCCAATCAGCCGTGGATTCTTTTTGTAAAAAGACTCATGAAAATGTTTCTGATACCCATCCTTTCGCGTGTAATCCATTCCCATTGATGGTATCGAGCGACCTAGTTCTATAACTTTTTTTTTTTGCAAAATAGAAAGCTTACTGAACTCATGGGTTTCTTTTAGAAGAAAATCAGTTAAACAACACTCAAAATTAACTAGAGACATCTTGTCTAAGAATAATAAGAATGTTCAATGGGGCACCACTTGAGTAGATTTATAATTACTTACTTGGTATATATCTAATAATTATTCACTTAGCTCACTCACTATTTTGTAATAATTTAATAATTTAAAACACTAACTTAACTATCAATATGTAATTGCTAAATTTTTAAAATTTTCTAATAAATAGCAGTCACAAAAATCACAAATATTTGCATCCAAATTTTACAATTACACAACTGATTTGCAACTGTCATTTCAAATTTGCAAACAAAAAAATACCCAACAAGTAAGAAAAACCTCAAACGCCATTCGAACCACTACATCACCCAATAACCCGATTTTCGTCGGCTTATTTTGTTGCCTACAATAAAAAAAAAAAAAACTCCTTCGAACTAAAACCTTTCTCCTCCACCAATGTTCATCCACAAAAGCCGAGAAATCCCGGGTTATTTTCCTCATAAGCGAATGTATGTTAGACAAAGAAATCGCAAATAAACTTCTACTATATGCCAGAAAGGAATAGAGTTGAAAGTTCGTACTGTGAATGCATAAGCCGGAAAATGAACGGCTTTTTAAAAAAAATTCATTGCACGCTCTCTCGCTAGGGGAGTTCATACTTGTCTCGCCTATGTGTGCGAGTTTGTGTATGAGTAAAAATGAATAAACAACCGAAGTGGTCGCAGCATTTCATCTTCGAGCGTGTATAAAGTTATGAAAAATGGTTTGATGAATAAATAATTGAATGTGATGGTGGGCAAGTGGCAAAATAAAAATTATTGATATTTGAAAAGGGAAGCCGGAAATAATCGGCTTGTATGGACGCCACGCCACTGGTATGTATAATAGTCGTATGTTCTTTTTTTATTATTTTCTAGATAAAACAATGCTTTTGTTTGGATAAAAAAAAACAATGTAAAATATTAAAAAAAAAAAAAAAACATTACCAAAATCAAAACAAATGTCACTATAAGTGAAGTGTTCGAATTTTTCCACTTCTAATTTTCCAAAAAACAAATATTATAGAGTAGAGTTTTCTATAAGAGAAATAAGTTTGCAACTCCAACTATGTTATTTATTATTTATAATGCCGTTGTTTGAATTCCAATCTTTATTGATCTATTAGCTCGAAAACTGCAATAATTAAAATTCATGTCACACAGTCACTGCCAGCTTAACTTATCATTAGCTTCTAGATGAGTTTGAGCTCTTCGATAGTTTAAACCTTTGAGCTTTTCAATTGTTTTTTTTTTTTAATTTTCGTCCTGGATCTGTATGGCTAGTTTACATAAATACCTTATCGAGGACCACTTTCTATCCATTTAGGTATATATTTTGGTTGCTAGAAATTCTCGTTGGTTTATGTAAAAATGTTAAAACCCTTGAGAAGGTAAAACTTGCCTCTATCTTATGAGTCTGATCTAAAAAAAATGCATGTTTTAAGTGGTGGATTGAGGTTAAGGTACAGTGAGATCTGTCTCACATAAGTTTTTTAGCATCTTACTTAGTTTGGACACCAACAGTAGCATTTGATCTTTCACAGCTTTAACCAGTTTGTCTACAAATCTCCTATTTAATATATGGACTTTTAAAAATTAGAAAAAGTAAACAATATCTACCTAATATAGGCCCCACAGTCCATTTTTTCGCATTACAATTCCGCTCGCACACTCATCTAATCGCACCGCTTTGCCACCAAGTGTAATGTATAGCATTTTGTCACGTTTAAAAGACGCGACCCTCTCACGAAGGTCATACAACATAACTGGAAAACACCGCGCTGTAAGCCTCGGTGAACATAGGCTAAGTGGTGGCATGAGGATTATGTGAAAGAACGCATGAGGAATCATTTCTGACACCTTGCCATACACACACACACTGAACGCTCATTGTGAAGGTCATCCGTTTGCCAAAAACGAACATAATAGCTCCTTGGTTGAATGTTTATATGGCCCAGCCGTGTATAGTTCGGGTCGCGCGCTATATGGAAGACAAATTTACATTTTTTCTCGCACGTCTCGCAGGTGGAAGTGGTACGAGTATATCACATAATACCTGGTATCGCACATATTTCTATTTAATACCCTGGCACTTGGAAGTACTAAAAGTGTTTTTTTGTATGTACAAACTGTGGCGTATGCGTAACCTATTTCATATTATTTTTTCTCCTTTCTCTTCCGCCTGTACACTCATACCCAGCCTCTGAGTAAAGCTTAGCTATTTTATGGTGTTATGCTAAATTGTTGGCTGAAAGTTTTTTGAGTTATTTCAGTGCAGAGGAAGGGTGAAGTGTCGAAGAGTAGGAGAAATAGAAAAAAAAATATATAAAAAAATAAAAAATAATAAATAGAATTAGATATTAGATATGCAAATAAGAGATTATTTCCAAAATTCGTTTCAATATTGTTTGGTTGAAGTTGTTTTCTGTTTTTTTTTTTTTTCTTTTCCTTGTGTAAAGGGCATTTCTTTCACGTCCTTTTTGGTTTTGGTTTCTTGTAGTCTTTTCGTACTTTCGTTTCTCTTCCACTCTGTTTGGATCTTTTATGGAAATTTTATGCCCGGGGTGTTTAACAATAAAGATTTGTGAGTTTTACGATTTGATTTGTCGGAGAAAACAAAGAAATCAACTAGAACTGGCCCAAGGTGGTTTCGTGAGCAACATTAAAAAGGTGGAATGTCAGATAAGCCATCCAGCCAGGGCGCAGAGGTGTTGTTTCTGTAGAATTTTTGATTTGAACATATTTTACAGAGTATAAAACTACATACTTTATTTAGTTTATGACGAACGTGACCATAGGGCAAGTATAGTCATTTCGTATATGAATGGAGGATAATATCGTGAACTTAGTTTGGTTTATAACTTGTTTATGGTTCTCAAGAGAAATATTGTATATTGTGACCTTGATATTAACATTGTTAGTACGATGTCCAAATCCGAGTTCATTACAAAACATGTAACACACAACTTTATAATGATGGCAGTCAAAGTTTACTAGTTACCCACTGAACTATTGATCCCTGTCGTAAATGTAGATTAAATAAAGGGACAAGCGGACGATTGTTTATTTTGCTAAGTAGATGGTGAATAATAAGCAAAAAAGGTGTGAAATGGTTGGTTGTGGGTTTTAAAACACTAACTAACTAATCACAATCTGTTACCTCGGGGAGAGAGTGATGCAGAAAAATCCATATGAAACAAACAGCCACCTAGTGGAAGGCTAGAAAACAAAAAAAAGAAAATTAAATCACTTTCAAAGCGGATGGATAATGACCTAGGTAACAATATTTTAAAGTTGCAACCTACCCTACTAAGCCTTTGCCATTTAAGAAACAGGACCTTAGTAGAACTATCACATATTCCATTGTCAAAAACATAATATCGTAGTGTATTTGACAAAACCGCACAACTTGCATTTTTTTTTAGAAAACTCACTCATTATTCGATGTTATCGTAATCCATCTGCCAAAAGCTATAGTTTAAGATGTAGATTGTAGAAGCAACATATTTTAAACGGGTTAGTGTATTTTTTTAGAAGTACCAGTTTGAAGTAATTCTCCAAAAAACAGTATTCTTGTATACTCTGAACAATTTCTAAAATTGTAGTTTCGTCATGCACACGACGACATGCACTAATGTTTAGATGCTTAAAGGGCATACATAGGAATCGCTATCGATACACAGACCTCAGCATCGTGATGAAATAGTCGAAAGCTGATGACGATTGACAACGACTATGTTTCTTTTTAGATTGAATAAATATTTTGATCCTCAAACATGCATTTACGGCTTTTATCTTTTCATTCATTACTTAGTCAAACCAAATTGTTTGAATTTTGCTGAAATAGAGTCCAAATAGCAGCCTTCTATTTGGCGAAGATTTGTTTTGAAAAGTATTTGTGGGGTACAAAATATTTGTCACTGTTATTTACTCACAATGATCAAGGCGCAATAGTCACGGCCTGTTACTAAATATCTAAAGTACCGTGATCGTGATTTACATAAATTTTACTCCATGTATCAAAATTATTCTGTGCGAATGCAAATTAAGATCAGTAGAGAGAACATGGGATATTACAAACACACACTCACTCACAACCAGTACGAGAAGACAAAACAGAGTTCCATTTTATTACCAATCATATAGTACTCCTCTATGTTCCCAATTTTCTTTTATTTGTACTCACATACTTTTTACTCTCACATCCCAATTTATCGTTTACCTTTCATTCGGACTCATATAATTTCCATCCTCCAAATGGCTTACCTTTCGTTCTCACTCTAGTTTCATTCCTCAAATATCAACATCTTTCTCACATTCATCTAATTCACTAGTTCCTTTATACTTCGAAATATCTACCTTATCAATCACCATGTCACGTACTGTGTTCCTTTTGATGCTAGTGTTTAACGTTATCCATGATCTTACTTCGCACGGAGAGATTTTGAAACTTCTAGTGAAATCATTGAGAATCACGATCACGGTGACTTAGATTAGATATCCATTCATTCATAATAGATATTCAATAACAGAAACAGGTAGCAGATAAGAAGCTGTGACTTAGAATATAACTACGTACTTGCTTGGATATCACGCAGAAAAGTAACAGTATCGCACCGCTCTACAATGAGGGTACTGGTGGACTGTGGAAAAAATGTGAAGGTTTTGATCTTATGTGTTATGACGTATCGAATTTGGGTATGAAATACGTGATGAAAGTCTTATTGTTGATTTAACCCTTTGTCGCCCGGCGGTACTTAAAAGTACCACCATGTTAAAGTTCAAATAAAACCTATAGACGAAAATATTTTGTTACTTGCGACCAATGGTACTTTTAAGTACCATATTATCTTCATGTTTTCTGTTGCATGTTTACTTGGTACATGTCTTTCTAACAATTTTAACGGTATTTTTTTGACAGCACGTTAAGCTTTGAAAAGATCTATTTTAGTTGATTTTGGTTTTTGTCTGCTTTCATAAAATTCTTTTAAGTATCAATGAAATGAGCTGAGATATATGTAGGTGTCAAATTAGCAAAGCTGATGAAAACTTAAAAAAAAAAAAAAAAACACAAAAACTAATTGTGAGACCTTATACCTAAGTTTGTAATTAATTAATTAAAACATTTTTTTTAAAGTTTCGCTGATATCTATTTAAGAAAATCATTATAAAAAAGGATGTCATCTATATATAGATCCCTATTTTTAGTTGAATACAAACAACATTTTACTGCGAATGATAAAAAACACACACGCTTTAAAACTAGAACATAGGTGCTAGATTTTTTATAATTTGTTCGATATTTTTCACCGTTTAAAAGTTATAGCCATTTGGTCCCATTCATCAGTACTGAAATAATAAAATACCTGGAGGGACACAAACTTCCGGTAGTGCGGTTTTCACAGCCGCCGTTCAATTGGAGACCTGCTGAACTATGTTACATACCTATGGACCTCAGCCATCGAACAGCATGGGGAATCAAGAGCTGTTGCTCTGGGCATCTGAAAGCATTAGATAGATTTTGGCATAGTGCCCTATTCACCAAGCCTATGGACTAGCACAGCAGCTCTGCAGTTGGGTGAACAATTTTCTTTATAACAGATTAATTCAAGTTGTGGTCGATGGAGTGCATTGAGACACATTTGCTGTAAACGCTGGAGAGCCTCAGGATTCTCTACTTTCACCAACTCTGGTTCTACTCCATATCAAAGACTTACTAGCGTCAACAATTGCCAAGATCTTTAGTTTTGCCGATGAAAGCATCCTAATTTCAGCTTGCTCTAAAAGCATACCCGTATATGCAAATACATCAGATCGTCAGAGATGCGACCAGATCAACACATTAAAAGAAAACTTGCAAACAATTTTGCAGTGGAGAAAAGCAAACTTAATCGACTTTAATGCGAAGAAAACTCAATTTAACGATTTCTCCAGAAATAACTTTTCTACTGTAGCACAGTTTCAAATGAGTGACCAAATCATCCATCCCATGCGTTATCTACTTAGAGCAAACAAATTTTACAGCGCAACAGCTTTTGTTCATGGTAGATTTTTTGAAGACTTCACTAAATTAATCCCTAGAATTGCTATTTTTGAGCCTTCTGTTTGATCGGGTTCTCCGCAGTCACATACAGGTGATGTTACCATGCACCATTTGAACAGGTGTTTGCTAAGATGAAAGCAAACAGATTCGGTTTTGGACATGCTGAGGCGTAATTCCATTTATGGAAGTATTAGCCAAGAATGGAAAAGTCGCCAGACCGCCAATTTTCGAAAATGGTTGGTTTCTGCTTTGTTTGGCCAGGTATAGGTCATCAGCATAAACAAATTTTCTCGAAATAGTGTCAGGAAGGTCGGATATATAAAAATTAAATAGTGATGGTGCCAGTACTGAACCTGTGCCATTGCTAAATTTCCTTGGCTTTCTGTGTGCGTCGCTTAAAATGACCTAAAAGATGCGGTTGATCAGGTTGGAGATTTTAGTTCATTTGATCGCAGATAGTAACTTGAATACTAATCCATCTTTCTATGCTGTATCGTATGGAAAAGTCAGGTAAACGAAAACCGCGGATGTTTTGAGCCTCATTTGAAGCCCCGATTCACTATACACATATGTCATTAGTGGAAAGATCTGATCTATATAGCTTGGACCTGCCTGTTGATCAGTGGTTCGATGCGGTTATATAATAATCTTTCAAGCAACTTCTAGCAGACTATTAAGCTATCTGCCAATAGCTATCGGATAGGTGGTCGAGTTTGCTCGATTTTAGCAATGCGATGACTTTTGCTCGCTTATACGTAGATGGTAGCAAACCTGTTTCTAGGATGATATTACTGAAAAAGTTTGTAAGCTAGTGCTTTATGTTGGTTTCGCAGTTCTAAGGAGTTCGGGAAAAAATCCCATCTAGGCCCACAGCTTTTCTGTTCCTTAGCGACTTGATGGCAGTCTCCAGTTCGGCAGCTTGGAATGATCTGGATAGCTCTGGATTAATACCTCTTGATTTGTTTAGAGGAGCTTTCATAATTTCAGGCGAATGAGTCTTAGCAGCCTTAAGTCTTGATATGTTACCAATGCGGTTCGTTATTAAGTTCGGGTATAAATTTGACTTAGCCTGTGATACGGAATTCCAACCTCCTAGTTTTCTTAGTAAACTAGTATGAGTAAAGTTCACGTTTTCTGTAGTACTCATCCATCTCTGTGTTCTTGAAGTACCAAGTGATTCCAAAGGATCTGCTACAATCTTATTATCGCCGGTTTCCAAGAATTCGTTATTGAGTCTGTCAGTTTCCTAGCTCCTCCCAGAAGTAGTGCATAATTTTCCTCTAAAAAATCTATCGTTGTTCTTAACGGTCGGAGGAATCCTTTGTACGATGCATATCCCACCGCTGTATTGTGCTGTTGGAAGACTCCAGTTGCAGGGTGTAGCAGTGTAGTTAATAAAAAGCTTATCTAGACTGAAAAATGCTTTGCTTAAGACTTGTAAAAAAAGTCAATCCACAATTTCTTTACGATGCCAATTTATTCCGTTAAAAAATGAGTATGAATATATAAAAAAAATTGTTTATAGACAGCACAATTGGTCTATTAAGTCTAAAATTAAACAGGACTCGAAAACATTTTAGACATATTTGAATAGCAAACGCAAATCGCTTGGAATTCCTTCAAATTTCTACCGAAAATTCAAATGAAGTATGTGTTGAGTTTATTTATAGCAGGGGGTGAAATTCATTAGATTCCTTGAATCGCGGAAAGTTTTTAGATTGGTAGACTTTATTACTTCAATTCATAAGTCTGGGTCGAGAAGACGTATAAAGAATTACAGACCTATAGCTAAGCTTCCACTTCTTCTGCCCAAAATATTCGAAGCTGTTGTGAAAAGTAAGTTGTATGATGTTGTATGCAATCACATTTCAGTATGGATTTGTTACCGGAAGATCCACAAATAAGAACTTAGTAAAATTTACTCCTTTCTTTGCAACATGGAAAAGGGCTTTCAGGTTGCTTTCATTTCTACTGACTTTTTTACGGCATTATAATGTCCTTAGAAAGAAATTAGAACCATCATTCAAACATCCTAACCTGGATAAGTAATTATTTAACCAACCGGAGGCAGCAAGCCAAGGTCGGTTCAGTAATTTCTAAGGAAATTTAAAATTTGTCTGAAGTTCCACAGGGTAGCCATTAAGGTCCATTACTCTTCATCCTTTTTATAAACGATTTACCCTAATACATATCTAACGCATGCTGTCTTTTATACGCTTCTTCTTCTTTTTCTTACGGCGAGGTTATGATCCGGAGTAGAAGGATCACAACCCTCCCACTTTACTGCATCCCTGCTGGTTCGCCTGTGGGGTTTGCCGGTTTGACCTTAGGAAGTACCGGCAGACTTCCCGGTTTCGGATAACTTCGTCACTGAGGCCTATCGAATGCATTTGTGCGATCCAGTTGTTTTTTGGTCTGCCATTTTTGCGCGATTGTGTAGGAATGTTGATTGATATTGCCTTTTTGGCGAGGTTCGAAGGATCTCTCTTTGAACATGACAATACCAACTGAGCCGGTCGTGCTCTATCTTGCTTGTGATGGGTTCTTTTACATGAAGGCTTCCTCGAATCTTTGAACTTCTTATTGTATCATGGTTTGTTGCTCATGCTGTCATGCGAAGCATCTTCATTTCAGCTGCCGTTAATTTGCCCTCATACTTGCTGTACATTCTCCAGCATTGTAAACAGTATGTGAGCGCCGGAGTCTTCCTTTCAGCTTAGGGGACATTTGTCGGTCACAGAAGATTGCAGAGTTTTCCCGCCACTTCCACCCTACGCTTAAGCGATGATTGATGTCATCACCATAAGTTGATCCGCTATTGATTGAATTAATGGAATAGGCCGGTGTGAATCAGAGACGGGCAGCACAGATACTCTGTCTTTTTTGAACTAATACGGTACCTATTTCCCTCCAAAACATCCACCCATACATCAAGTGCTCATTGCAGGGACGTTTGATCTTCACTTATGATAGCTCCATCGTCTTGACTTTGGCGTCATTCTTGATACACAGCTAAGTTTTTTCTTCACTGATTATATTGTTTCTAAAGCCAGTTCAAAGATGGGTTCTGTGTCTCATTATATATATCTTTAGTACGCTCATTACTTAAATACTATTGTGTTGTATGGAATCCATTCTATTTCGGTAAAGCAATCCGTATCGATTGGATTCAAAGGTGATGATAATTTGCCCACTTGAAAAGAGAATGGTGTACTATTCAGTTAATTTTACTCTTGATATCTTAACTGCTCACATTGAATGTCCAATGTCATTAACTTCAATTTAGATAGAAATGTTTATAAAAATATAGTTATGATTTCCTTGTAGTTATAGTTGCAATACAATAGATATTATTATGTATGTTTTTATTATGATTTTCTATTATTATTATTGTAGTCTGTAAAGTGAAAAATCCTTGGAAATGAATAAATAAATAAATACAGTCGGTGGTTTATATATTCGTATATTCGTCACTGTTAATCCTAAAATGGTTATGCAACAGAGTGGATACCGTCATATGACCAATGACGGTGTAACCATAGATTTGACCCCTTTATTGAAAATTGTGCGTCATTTTCTTCATGCGTCTCTTTGACAACTGCCATTAAATTGATTCTGAAGTAGCAATCTTGATCGGTAGTTGCATTTAGATCGGCTTATACCTTTAATATTCAACTGGCAGATATGGACAGATGGTTCTATATCTTTTGTTAAGTGCCGTTTGAAAAAATGTTATTTACTGAGCACATTAGTTGAATTTTGCGCAGCTTTTCGGTGTTAGTTGCGTACTTTCACTGTTTCTTAGTCAAGAGTTCTGTGTACGATGTAATTTCATACGAAAAGTCTGGCTGCTATTTTGTGATTCCTGCGAGTAGATTATAAAAAAGAAACACAATGTACATACATATAAACGCCATTCAAGACACTGTTTCATGATACTCGTACAAATCTTTAAAAAAACGACCGGTTTTTTCATCCATATATGTATGTGAGAGGATTTAAAAATTGTAAACACCTTTGTACTGAATCAGATTCTATAAAGCTTATATCTGAAATAATCAAGCTCAACATTTCAGGTTGATGGGCTATCCCACTAAACGACGGACGTGGCTTGAACAATAAAAATATGTATTGGCATATTACCTAGCACATCCATACGGTGTTAAAGTTTGTATTTGGAATCATCTGTCGGTGTGGAATTATAAATTAACCTACACGTATGCCGGACATTGAAAATCATTCCGTCAACACCCTGGACTTGCAATACGAGAAAGCCAACAGGAGCGTCCTTAGTAGGTTCTTTAGGAATTCTAACTCGTCATTATACTTCTTCGATAGCGACGTAGATGCCGCTGCTGATATGATCACTGACACTATCTTCTTAGGTATGAATGAATTTATTTCTAACAGAATAAAGAGCATTAAACCTAAGGCTATCAGGTTGAAAAAAGTAAGTTTCCGGTTTTATAAAGCCAACAAATCTGAGGAGAACCGAAATAAGTTTAAACAAACCAGGAAAGACTGCAATGCCCATATTCGACGTGTAAAATTCTTACATGACTAAAAATTGAGGCAAAGGATCCCACAATATCCCAAAGGTAGTAAACATTTTTGATTATTCGTCAAAAATATTAAAAATTCAGTCTCGTCTGTCATCCATACAATGACATTCTAGCTGTTAGCTCCTTAGACTTCACGCTGCCAGATAATGCTTTGTCTCTGCATATGTACTTGAGCGTCGAATTTTCCATGGGACAAGTCCACTTTCGCACTCGTACAGTTGCAGAAGTACTCAAATACAAATCTGCTGGTATCTCCCCCATAGTACCAATTGCACTTACGTCCCTGCTGTCCAAGGTCATGGAAGCGCTGATAAATCGTCAGCTTCTGAAATATCTCGACTCATGAGAACTCCTCAATGACCGGCAGTATGGTCTTCGTAGAACCAGGTCCACTGATGATTTGATGGCATAACTCATCGTGAAGTGGAACCAATCTCTTCATCACTTTGCCGAAACTAAGATGGTTGCTCTTGATATTTCAAAAGCATTTGACAGAGTTTGACATCAGGCTTTTTGTCGAAAATGCTTGCGATAATGGTGCAATGGAAAATGGTGTCGATAAGTCTCTTCTTCAATGGATTAGACCTTTCGAGCCGTTCAATACAAGTTGTCTTGGACGGTTTCAAGTCCACAATTCACCATATAAATGCTGGTGTTCCTTCAAGGCTCTGTTTTGTTTCCGACTCCCTTTCTTATTTCTATAAATGATCTCTTTTTCCAATTTCTACTCGAACCCATTCCTTTGCTGATGACAGTATCCGAATTTTTCCATATTTGTTCCCTAATGCACGTCCTTACTCTTTGACCATAGAAGAGGAATGGCAACGTATGTAAATTCTGAACCGGACAGCATAATCAAATGGGTTTCAACCAACAGAGTGAAGTTTATTGCTTCCAAAACACAATGCTGTCTTCTGTCTCTCAAGCGAAACCAAAACTATCAACAATTATCCATGAATGGTACTTACATCGCTGGAACCGAAAGGCTTGCCATTCTCGGTTTCTGTATTAGTAACCCTCTTCGATGAAATGATCACGATCGAGGTCGCCAAAAATGCTACAACATGTCTAGCAGTTTAAGAAATATTTTACCCCGTCTGATCTGGCCTCAATTTATAAGGCATTCATACACCCAAAGCTGGAATATAATGAACATATCTGGTCTAATGCACCCAAGACAGATCTGGACATTCTAAATAGGGTGTAAAAATGCGCGTTAAAACTTATAGGTGACCTATCAAGGCGGCCGTAGAAAGTCATTTTGAAGGCAAGGAAAAATAATATTTGTTCGGTGATATTAGGGCACTGTATGCCCGATGTGAGAAATGCATTTCACTCGAAATAAAATGTTTTAATAGGATCTCTTATTTCACGTAATGCCTTACACCGCAAACTTATCAGTCGTCCCTCGTAAGCATCACCTTATTGCAATGATATGCTAATGATTAAGGCTTATGCTATCACTAATATAATCAAAGATATGCAATATTTATTCATGAAGATCGACTGTAACGCGTGCTACAAAATGTATGTAACGCTTCTTTAGCTTATCTACATTTCAGAGACTTTCAACCATCAAACAGGGCTTAGATTTTACTTTAGAACTTTTTTCCGAGCTTCGGCATTCGTGGCTTTATTCTCGTACATAAATTTACAAAAATTCATAGTATCATACAAGTTCATCAAAGAGGCTGCTCCTTTTCCATACTATTCTAAGTTTATGATAGGATATGCTGTCATAACTATCTCTGCAGGCGGTACTTTCATCGCTACTAAAAAAACTACTCAATCACGTTTTAGTCCAGCGTTAAAAAAATGTGTATCCCGCATCTAACAATAAAAACTTGATAATCCGTACCCTAATCCAATCACTTAACTTTTAAATTGACTTGTAAATGAATGATTAAGCTATTCTCATCACCATGACGAATATTTTAGCGTATAGTATATGTTTATCCACGAACAAAGGACATCAAATATTAACCATACGATCAAAAATATTATTACGTTGAATGGTTGCCATCATCCACTCTCTGCCTCCCATATGAGGATTCTAACACTTAAAGTATCTCCTACATCGAACACACTGTGGTGGAGTGTAAAATCTACACAAAGGCTATGCCCTTCTGGTGTTTGTACGATTAAGGCGAGCACCATCAGCAGCAGCAGCGAGTGCATGTGTTTAGTTGTGTTTGGAGTGTACACCAACTTTCAACCCTTTGGAATAATTCATTAGGCAATTCTCATGAATAAACACCAAATGTGGATAATTTAGCAGCACAACTACAACATGCTGCTGCATGGAGTATAACCCGTGACCCGTGAAAATGGGTAGGTTTTGGGGGCATGCAAGCTTTGTGGTATAATTTCGTCCGGAAAATTGAAGCGCACGGATATTTGGGATTTTAGCTCGTTTGACATGGCGTGGCATACCACAACAAAACGATGTCAAATAGCCATCAAAATGTTGCATCAGTCAATTGACAGGCGCTCTCGTCGCAAAGTATGTGAGGGAGGGATAAGCCTTAATAAAATGTTCATGTCATTAGCCTGAAAGACTATATCGGTAACGTTCATTATATGTCTACTGACTGACTGAATATGGACGGCAAAGTGTCCTTGACCGGGACTAGGTGTAATGTATTGTATGTGTGATTGGGGGATCAGAAGCCAAGGATAATGGCCCTCAAGAGTGTCGTACAGGCGAAATTATATTACATTAATGTGTTTTTGTCTTTCTTTGTCACAGCAGTTATCGATTGGGTGTTGCCGAGTAGGTATACATATTTTGTGTACCTTTAATGATAGTGCTGGGAAATATGTACATGCATTAATTCTATTTTGAGTAAAAATTGCACCAATTAATATTAACACACCCATATCGTGCGCAAGATGAACACCTTCTAGCCTAAATATCCTTTTACATTTTAACGATCTACTTTTATTCACTAAGTATCAAACGCCAAGTATACCCCCGCCCTAGAAACAGGAAGCTAACTAGCACAAATGAACCACTTTCAGCAATTCAACAACAACAGTATACCGCCATCGAATGCAACTACTCCACTCCATTAAGAGCCTAATCATAGAAAACATGGTGAAAAAGAAATCCAAAGCGGAATACTGAAAGAAAGGATAATTCATCCACATTCAGAACTGTTGCGCATACCCATTATGTAAATTTCACTAATAACACCATCTCACTTTGCAAGAAAAGCTCAAATTGTATAAATTTCTATGCCCATCCCGCCATTGCTTCTTAAATAATAAAGAACCAACGAGACGAAGGGAGAGCGCAGAAAAAAATAAAAATAGTTACACGAAACAGGTAGGCCATTCATCCTATTCAAATCAGAAGGAGCACTCCGAGAAAAGAAGCACTTTTTTTTTTCTTTTTTAGGGAACGATCCTTGTATCTCTGGTTGTTTTTTTTTTTTTTTTTGTTTGTGTATGGCACCCGACCCGACCTTTTGAATTAAATAAAAATGTTCTTTGCTTTAGAGAGCGATGAAGGGGATGGTTCAGGCTCAACCGAGAAGCATAAAAGTAGATATCACCCAAACGAATGTACGAAGATCCTTTATATTCTCTTCAAATTTGAAAACCAAATTCTTCCTTTCGTTTACTGTAAGCAAGAGCAAGAATGTAGTACGTATATGCTCCATGTGAACCATGTGGTTTGTCTAAGAATAAAGAAATAAGTAGAAGAATAAAATACACAACATATGCAAATGTATCCTTTATTTATCCTTAAGTTCTTGAGTCGCATGAGAACTGTGTCTATATACTAATACTCAGGTATGTATGTAAAGCATTTTCAAATTGGAGTGCAATATATGGTTCAAGCGTACAAAAAAAAGGAAATCCCAAATCTTGAAAAAAAAATGAAATGAAGGACTCGGAGGAAATTTGCATTCAATTCCTGGATGTAAGGTTTCTCCAGATGTCTGTCCTTGGGAAGTTTTCCTACTACTTTGAGAAAAGAATTTTAAGAGAAAACAAAAACAAATTCATCATTATTCCAATATTTCTTAAAGTTCATTCATACGAACACATTTTATTTTTCGTCCCTTATACAGATTTATAAGATTCGAGCAAAGATGTTATCATTACGAGTATACTCGTACATGGCAGAGGAGCAAGTTGAGAATTGCGCGAACAATTTATTTTCTTTAAATTTATTGAAGTTACATCTATAGATAAGTTTGTAAATTGCAAAAGATTGGTTTTGAGAAAAGTCATTTGAAATCGGATAGAAAGACTGTAATGCTTAGTTTTCTAATATAGTAGACGTGCCAAAAATGGAGCTCTAACTCCTCAAAAGAAATTAAAAGGCCCTATCATTAGACTCATGGAATAAAAACCACTGTACTCTCTTTATACGAGTATATTATGTGTGTACGCAAATCACTTCGAAAAAAACTCCTGCACATACCATAACATTTCAAACTGTTAAAAAAAAGGAAAAGAACAACAACAACACTTTGTGGTGTTATTAGATAGTCTTTCACGACAATTTCTGCTACTAACTAAGACCAGGATCAATAATAAATCTCAGACGTAAACACACATACTTGAATTGACCATTGCACGATTTGCGATCCTTTATGATTTATTTACCAGTAGGTATCAATTGCCGAAAATTTAGAAAATGTTGGTACTTCATTGCAGAGAACTTAAAATTTCGATGTAAGTCACACTGTCTTCTAGATTAGTAATAGTAGTAGTAGTGCGTCTTTATTGATACAATAAATTCATTTGTTACAATTTTAATAATAATCATTGGCTTTTGCCGTCAACCGAAGAGAGAAAAGAGAGTTTCAAATTCAATTTATTCATTTAATTGAATTTAGAAAGCTTCATTCATTCATCATTCATTCATAGAACAGTCCAGATTTATCCAGCTAAAACGCAAACGATTTTCTCCGACGTAAGAGTGTTTTTCTCCCAAATGGATCTTCTCATTTCGCAAAGAATTGGGCATTCTCCAATGTGATGGACGTCTTTTTTAATATTTTTTTAGTTATTTGGTTGCCCAAAGTACATTCTGTATGCCAGGCAGTTCAGATTTAATAGTTCTCCCTGGCTTTAAATATTATTGAAATTACATAAAAGCTGTTACGGTCATTAAAATAATTTGTCTCGCAAAGTTCATATACAGGGTGGTAGAATAGTTTTCAGGTGCAGTTCCGTAGGTCGGAGTATTTTGTGGTAGTCTGGAAATTTTTAGAAACTTGTACCGCGTAATACATGTTACGAAGATCTTATACTTTGCCCTCGGCTCAATATTCCTTTTGCTCAAGATACCTTCCAGCTATAATATATTGCACGTTTGGATTCTCTTAGCTTCTCTTCTTCGTGTTTTTTAAAGGATAATCATAACTTTAAATTTGCTGGTGCTTGCACTTTGATAGATTGCACAATTGTTGAAGTTATGATCATGTTTTGCAATATGTTTGGAGTATCCTCTATTATGATACTGTCATCAGCATAGAACACAAGTTTTATAGTTAGTCCGACAAAAGTTATTCCTCTGGGTAGATATGCGACCGAATCATATAAAAAGATTGAAAATAGCGAAGTGTTTTGGCCATCTTCCACAAAGACCGACTTTTTTTTCCTCTTGATCTTGATTGCAGGGTTCTTACCTAGTCCGATATACAACCAATGAAAATGTCGGTACGCCTAATAGATTATAGGTTGCTTTTGTTTATCGAAGTATGTAATTCCATAATTCAGATTTATTCAGTACCTTTCCAATTTTTTTTTCCACAATCCCACCTCTCGCGAACGTCTGACAAATATCCGAGAGTATTGTTGTCACGAAAAAGCTTCTCAAAACAAATTGCCTTTCGTATACGGCACTAAACTGTAGGTCCCTTCCATTCGTGTGAAAAATATAACGCACACAGCACGAGTGGTTGCGAGAAGCTAGGCCCTGGCACTTCAAGAGCTGTTGGGCCAAATATTTATTTATTTTTTTTTCCAATTTTTCTTCTTTGTACTGAAGTTTGGCAGCAGATACATCTGCGTAGTGGGAGTATCTTGTTGTATAACTAACTCTGCTTTGACTCTTATAGGTAAGTGATCGGAGTGGGTTAATTCCTCTACGTCGAAATCAGCCATATGCTTAAGTCACTTTTTCTGCACTAAGCAATTATCAATTGTTGAACAAGCGGTGCTCCTTTTAAAAGTAAAATTACCTTTCTTATCACTTTTGGAACGCTTATTTATTAGATTCGTAAATTTCAATTCTCTTTTTTCATACATCTTGTTAAGAGTTCTGGTTCTACATAGAGTATTTGTGTGCCCACCCTTCCATTAAAATCTCTAATGACCACGACATTCAATAAAAAAAATCTTTATAAATTTCGCAGAAAATTTTAAAACCTTCAATTTCAAAGCTAATGTTTTTTGTTGCTGGCAAATTCGCACTCAAAATCTATACCTGTTAACTGAAATGCAAAAATATACTCGACGCTTATTCTATTCTTCTTTTTTGTTTTGTATGAATGTAATATGATTAGTTACCTAAGTAGCTGACGATTTCATTCCTCACTTTATTGAAGGCAGTAGGTACTCTAAGATTCTTGTCAAGCTTTACCTCGGAAATATATTTTCATTCCCTTCGTAGAATCCTTTCATTGTGGTTAAACAAAAAAGTACGGGATAAGTAAGTCAACCCTGCAGCACTCCATTCGAAACTCGTTACATAAGTACCACTTGAATTTCATTCATTATCAACAAAGTACAAACTTCAAATTCCACCTCACCGAACCCCGATAATAAGTCCATTTGTAGTGACTTTTTAATTAACTTTTCTACTCCGAAAATTATCCAACTTTTCCGGACGTACTTTCCATAAGTAAATAATCTGTCTCTGCATGTAATACACACAGGAAATGTCAACGTAAAAACATAATTATTTTCCACTACAATAAGCCTGGCCCTATAAAACTCTTTACGTTTCCTGAGTTACCCCAAAATGATCCATACCCACATCCAGATTCACATCCCGTAGTCCCGCACCACCAACAACCGGATGTGCACATACATGAAGTTGCCAGGTAAAATTTATCCCATAACTTTCTAGTCCCGGACATTACTCGACTGATGCTGGAAGAGGAAAACTTACTTGAGTAGGGTGAGAATAGTTCAGTTTGCCATTAGGAAATTGTAAAACTGTTTTGCTGCTTGCTACCTACTTGTAGTTTTGAAGTATATGTCCTTCAGGATAGGATATGTGCCAGCAATATCTGGCGGCATTTTTAGATGATTATGATGGAATTCTCTAGTAAAGTAACAAACTTAGGTCGAGAATTATTGTTTCCGGCTAACGAAACTTTGATTTGTGTACCCTGTATTAGAGCACGTAGTAGGATGTGGTAAGGTTACATTAAATGTAAACTTGTGTTATGCAAATGGATAGTGCTTGGATTTTCTCTTATTGAGACCTAATTATTGTATACAACTTTAAGATGGATTGACATTTGAGTGGATATTTACATATGTAAGAGCTGGAGTAAAATGGAAACCCTTTAATTAATTTTCAATAAATTTCTCAGATTAATTTATGAACACACGTAAATATACCACAAGTAGAGAGAGAATCGTGATTACATTCTAGGGTTTGTATATAGGTTTCAGATAATTTCTTCAGGAATTTATCGAATTTTACATAAAGGACTTTAAGGATAATTAATAATTTTGATTACTGAATGCAATCATATGTTTTTTGGATTATATGAGAATTTAATATTAACCGAATGCACATTCAATGGCGTAAGGGAAGGTAATGGCTTTGATTTTCTATCGGTAAGTTTGAGGAAAGTATCTAAATAAGGTCAAGATCTGATTACAATTGATTCGAAATAAGTAGTCCATACTTATAATCTCAGAACAGCTTTAATAATTGGCATAAAATTTATTTTCGTATTTCTCTTTATTAAATTGCCATGAGAAAACTGCAGGTCGCATTTCACTTCTATGTTACACAGCATGAATGGCTACGACAAGGTAGTCCTCCTTTATATGGGCTGATTGCGCCATGTACTTTCTTTCTTATCGTCATTGATTGACAGTTTTTGCTTCTAGTATTAATTATGTATACCTATTGTTCACAAAAGAATACGTCTATTCTTCTGCTTCTTCTTCTTCTTACGGCGAAGTTATAATCCGGAATAGAAAGATCACAACCCTCCCACTTTACTGCATCCCTACTGGTCCACCTGTGGGGTTTGCCTGTTTGATCTCAGGAAGTACCGGTCGGCTTCCCGGTTTCGGATCACATCATCACTGAGGCTGATGTTTTTGCATTTGTGTGATCCAGTTGTTTTTTGGTTTGACTTTTTTGCGCGATTGTGTAGGAATGTTGATTGATATTGCCTTTTTGACGGAGTTCGAATGATCTTTCCTTTGAACATGACAATACCAACTGAGCCGATCGTGCTCTGTCTTGCTTGTGATGGGTTCTTTTCAAGCTCGTAGCTGCGACCACTCATACTTCCAAGGTTCCAACTTACGACTCTTAAGTTAAGCCTAAGCCTTTGCGTTATTTTGCTATCTCCCGGAAACCGAATAGCTCTGACCCGAGCATTTCTGCTCGTCTCAGGATCACAACCATGCATACTCGTAGCATTAGTAGTGCGGGATAGTGCTCTTCTTTTAAGCGTACTTTTCCATAACGCTAGGTTTTAAGAGTGTTTTGATTTTGACACGTGCATGCTCCCGATTTTTGATTTATGTTTGATCTTACTTTTACAACACCGGTGATCAACCCACGGATTCGCATGCACACTTGCGGGGACAGTTTTAAGATGATATATGTGTCGCTAGGCTCACCTGGATATTTGAAAAATTGCCTAGATGTGATTTTCCCCATAGTCGCCTTCTACGACAAGTGCTATGTATTTGTGGGGTGATATTCTGCAGTGATATTCTTAACCGGTCCTTGCACGGGGAACAAAAGAATACGTCTATTAGCATTCATTAACCTAATAGCAAAATTATTAAGGTAGTTTGCTCTATAAGTGTCATTGATACCCAGTTTGTCACTTCTTGTCACTAGCCTTGTTCCTTGGGCATATGAACGTGCAACTGCCTATTTGATTAAGTTTTCCAACAGTTGGCTATCGATTCAGCGTCATCTAGTGGTGGGATTAAATGGGATTAAACAAGATATCAGTGGTTATATTTGCTAATGATAGTGTCTTTGTATTTGTCCAGATGAATAAATGTCACGAATGGGGCGCACGTACTTGCTCCATATATGCTATCCATCTAAAAATTGTTTAGATTTTAAATTTATTCCAAGTAGATAAGAAAAAACAAAAATTAGCTTTTCCGTAAAATGCTTTCTGACCATATGTCAAAAATTTTAATGCATATGCAAAAAATGACTTAGATATCGATTTTGAATAAAATCGCCTCAGCCATATCCGAGAAATAGCCAATTTTCAAAATCCCGCTAATAATAAAAGTACCGTTTTTCAATTTTTTAGCAAAAAACTGAGTACGCAGTTTTATTGCAAACGTCAATATTACCCCAGAAAGAAATCGTTTGAGCCGTTTTTAAGAAAATTGAATTTTTTTTAAATTGGCCTTAAAGGAAGTACCATTAATTTTGAGGGTTGAACGAAAATGCGAATATCGCCTCTGGGGATTACAACACAGACCCCATATATGAAATAATGCCTCTATTATAGTAATATCGAGATTAATTAAAATCTCGAGATCGAAAATGTTCACGAAAACATTACAAAAAGGCTTTGTGAAATAAGAAAGAAAATAAAATTGTGGTTAGGTTTTACCACTGATGAGAGAAAGTGCGTTCCATTCCACATCTACTCACAAGTACCTGAGTCCAGACCCAATGGCACATGGCTACTGATGATAGAAATTTTGCATTTAATTCAAATATTTCATGAAGATACTGCCTCTCCTTTTTTTCTTGGTTTTTATATTTATTACATAGTAACTACATACCCATTGTCCTCCATTGAAATTCATCTATGTATATTGACGACAACTTTACAAATTTAATGGATTTGTCAAATACTACTGTTATTAACTGCAGAGTTTGCTAAATTTATTAAGATTAATTACGGTAGTACTTGGTCTTAAAATCTACGTAGAATCCTTTTCTTTAAAGATAATCCCGTCGCATTACCTTCACCTTATTCCGCTGACCTTTATTCTCACCTAATGCATGCATTCAACTACAAAAGCAAACAACGCCATAATCTTCTTTATATGTAACACAACTTTAAACGTAACACAACTCAACATTAAAATAAAGAAATGGTTGCCTTTCAAATAACCGAATTTCCTTCTTTCGTGTCCTCTCTACACCTGCTTTCATTTCCACTTCGAACCCACTTTCATGCAAAAGGGATACCTAAATTTGTTCTTACACTCGTATATAGTACGATACATGTGTGTACTTTGAAGTTCCATTTTCATAAATAACCTCAGTCCACTCCGCTCGATGTAGGCACATTGAAACTCAATCTACCTATCTACTGCCTCTGTATACGAGTTGTATACCCATATCGAGGCTACTTACTAGACAATATGGACGCGTTGGGATATTTGCGATATATTCCGTGACAATTTATGTTAACAAACCAGCGAACGAGAAACAAACTCCCGTCCGGTTCACATAAAATCTGGTAATATACTACATACTATATACATATACTCGTATACAAGGTAGTTTTGTGTGGAATCCTTTTCTTTGAAGGTTTTCTTCTTCCTGTCTTATCGGTGTGGTTCGTTTAAATACGAGGGTCGATTGAAAAGTTCGTGGCCTGACAAAGAAAACGAACTCAGAAGTTTACAAATTAGTTTTATTTTTCAACGTAATCTCATTTAAGCTCAATACACTTCTTCCATTTGATCTCTAAAGCCATTACACCAGTTTTAAAAAAATGTTTCCTCGAGGGCTTCAAAAATTAAGATTACTGCAGCTTCGACCTTTTTATTCGTTGAAAATCTTTGTCCTCTCAAATGCTTGTTTAGGTTGTGGAACAGATGAAAGTCCCATGGAACCAGATCAGGCGCATAAGGAGAATGTGGAAGTAATTCAAACCCACAGTTATAGATTTGAGTAATGATTTGACACAATCTGCTTGGGCGGGCATCGTTCCCCAACATTCTTGGATGCTTTCTCTTTATTTCCTCTTCCATCCGACGCAAATGACCGCAGTATAAATCGCAGTTAAATGTTTGACACTTGACAAGGTAATCAACCATGATCTTAAAAAACCATGTCTCAAAATACTGATGCCATTACCTTATCCGTTGATAATTTAGCTTTAACTTTCTTCGGGGCTCATGCTCCAGATTTTCTCCAAACTTTTGATTCCTTTTTGGTCTCAGAGGTATAGTGGTGAACCCATGTGTCATCTGCTGTCACACATCTGGCCAAAAAAAAAAACCTCTGGATCGGTTTGAAATAGCACCAAACACTCGTGAGACATCGTCAGTCGACTGCGTTTTTGTTCAACTGAAAGCAGTTTCGGAACCCATCTTGCAGAAAGCTTGGAGAGCCCAAGTTCGTTTTAGATGATGTCTTGATGTACATTCAAACGGAATGCGGAAAATGATCTCAGCGATTTCCCTTACGTTCAAACTGCGGTCTCTCATCACAAATTCTTTCGATATTTCTTTTGTAGTTAAGGTTGATGGTCTTTCACAGCGTGGGTCATCTTCAACGTCTGAATTCGGCTACCCACTTTTTATACCCTATCCCAGAGGTATATTAATTTTGATATATGTTTGTAATATAGGGAAACAATAACGGTAGACCCGGAAAAGTACATATATTTGTGACTAGTATCAGAAGTTATGTCGATCGGACCATGTCCGTCCGTCCATCCATTCGTCTATTTGTTACCCCTCTTTGGGCCTCCAGTTTTGAGATAGGAAGATGAAATTTGATATCTGACCATCTCAAGACCCGAGGCAATACAAGTGTTCACAGATATGTCCACTTTTTAAAACAATGCCCTTTTATAAATATTTTTACTAGAAACTGAAAAATACCGCCTCAAGGAATTATATACTCGTTCATATTCTCTACAATTTGTTCATACATTTTATAATGTCATCCCGACTTTTAGGGGGCGTTTTCTTCATAAAACGAATTTTGCTTTGTCAAAGCTATTTACGGTGATGATTAAGTCTTATTCCAGAATTCTTGAGCTTTGGTTGGAAATGGCGATCTTTATTCTAAGAAAAAGTCTTAGTCACAAGTTATGTTTTAAAATCTCTTAAAAATCTAAAAAATATCCCCTGGGTAGAGAGATGCATTACATTTGAATCAAAGGTAAACAACGCCACGCCCACTTTGTTAGGGTTGGGTTAGAAGCCAGATAGGAACGAATTGTTCCAAATGGATAGTAATTTTTCTGTATGCTTGACTATTGTTTTCGAAGATACAGATTCCTCTAAAGTTGCCACTGTATTTAAAAGTGTTTAATTTTGTTTAATCAATAACTTAAAACAACTTTACTTTGCTTCTCTTAAGCACGTGTCTAACAATAGGCAACACAAGAATGAAACTTCATAGAGTGACTCTTAGAATATTGGGAAATAAAAGCTGAAAGTACCAAGTTAGAATTAAAACTATTTATATGGGCGGGGAACTTTTGAATCCACCCTTGTAGTAAACTTAAACAAATTTAAAATGATTGTATGTATGTCCTTATATTTTTAAGTTCTATTAAATTATTTAAACTTATTACGAGTAGAAGTAACTATTTTATCTTTCTCTATATTTTCTATTGCCACAATTTCCCCATTAATAACATACAATACATTACCTCCGTCAAATCTCTGCTCAGCCCTTTCTGGAAATCGTCATCGTGTCGGTGAAACTTTTCGTCCACCTATTTCGGTGTAAAACGGACTCTTAGCCTTAAATTGTGATAGGCCATAGACTTTTTAACTGCTCAAGATGGATGGGATGTGCACATATGTGAACAATTAAGCCCAGACTTATTAAGTGGTTTCGGTTTTTTTTTTTTTCAACTGAAGGCACGGCATATGAGAAATATTTTTTCCCCCATACTACGCAGATATTTGTATAATAAATGCTTCGTCCAATTCGGTACGTTCATTGTCAGAAATTCGGAGTGAATTAGATTTAGATGTTTCGGTTTCGACGGTTTCGCGTACTGTTAAACGCAGCGGATTAATCATCCGAAGAAAATGGTGCCTGCTCCATGCCTAGCAGCAGCCCACAAGGAAAAGAGTGGAATTCGCTCGTAACAACATGGATCGTAATTGGAAAACCGTAAGTAACATTGTTTTCATTTCCTCTTTTTTTTCAATTTGAAATGTCTTAATCTAATGCAATATTTTCTTAAAAATATTGTTTTTAGTGACGAAAAGTAGTTTAATCTTGATGGACCAGATGGCTTTAATGGATATTAGCACGATTTATAGAAGGGAACCAAGGTTTTTTTCGACTTCGCCGGTGGAAGTTGTATGGTATGGGGGGCTTTCTGCGTTCGCCTTTACCTCCACAAAAATGGATAGTGCAGCCTACACCCAGCTACTCGAAGAGAACTTGGTACCATATTTAAGGCGAAATCGGAGATTTCCTTATGTTTTTCAATAAGATAATACAGGTGTTAAGCCCAAAATATCAGATTGATGAAGTGGGCGGCACGTTCTCCGGATTGTTATCCGATAGAAAATCTTTGGGCAATAATTACACGCCAAGTTTATGTCCATAATGGGCAATTCGCGAACTTTGTATCAATTATGATTGCATGGAACTCTTTGGAGGATTCCATACTAAGAAACAATAGAATTTTTAGTATCATTGAAAAAAGGAGTAATAAAATCCCATACTAATATCTGTATAAACAGTTAGCCAAAATAAAAAAAATTGTGAAAAATGTAATGCGGTTGTACTTTTGCAAGCTAGATGAAACAGTTTTTTATTGCTGGAAATCCCAAAAGATTTTTTTTTTGCTCTAATTACTTGTTAATTGATGGCATAAAATAAAAAAAAAAAAGGTCCTGTAACCGTTTAGAGTTTCCTGGAAAAGTCTTTTTACAGGGTGCGGTTATACTTTTGCAAAGCACTGTATACTCGTACCTATAGAATCGTTTCTGAAAAGATGTAAGCTTGGTTTGGTAAAGGGATGAGAGTCATTGAATATCTGGTTTTTGTTACCATGAAGTGCTGAAGGTTCGGAAGGAAAATATATTTGTTTCCCTCTGTAGGCAAAGTCTACAAAGTGTATCTCTAATATTTCCTAATTTATTTAACACTTTGTTCTCTAAGATGTCATCATTTTTCAAGTACGGCTACCTATTCGGGAAAAACTACGTGGGAGAAATTGCCACAAAACCGACGTGTAGCCCGAAAAGCATCCTTGTAAGTTTACCTAGTGTATGGCATTTCGCACAAAAGAACGTGTGATTTTCTCAGGGAATGTGAATAGGGTCGTTTTTAAAAAAGAGTAGAAGAAGGGGGGGTCATCAAACTCTTAACCTCAGACGGCTCTGCGGGTGGGTAATGTAGGTTGGAAGGTAGTGAGTGGAGAACAATGTATTTCACCCAGCTACAAACT
This sequence comes from Pocota personata, assembly GCA_963082735.1. NCBI lineage: Eukaryota > Metazoa > Arthropoda > Insecta > Diptera > Syrphidae > Pocota > Pocota personata. The sequence goes on from OY720430.1 coordinate 145,248,137, forward strand.
TATACAACAAATTCGACTCATATTTATAAATAATTCTGTGTCATGATAACACACGTTATGTCTACTATTATATACATAACGATTTCTCCCTCTTTATGCCTGAAGGGGAGATGAATTTATCAAACAAATATGATTGCCTCGCAAAAGTCCTGGCAACTCGCTAGGCTGCCTAAATATTTTGTCTCGATATTAGGCCGCATGTTTTGTATAACTTGATTGTGTACAGAAACTGGGGAGTATTTGCGTTCTTCTAAAATGTAACCTATCAAGAATGGTTCTGAAACTCTTTTTATTGAAAAACTAAGTTTCCACTAAAGATGGTCTTTTTTAATTGACATACGAGTAAACTACTTGTGGATTATCATAGTGCATTTCATTTGTTTTTTATCGACTTCAAAAAATCGCCTACAAACTGAACCAGTATTTTATCTGGTATGCCTTGACAAAGATAGAGAGGTACATTCGGAAAATGTGTACACGTGTATAGATTACCTCAGCCAGCCGGCTTCGCCCATCAAAGGAAACCTTAATGCACCTAATCTCGTCAGATGATTTATATATTTGCACAATATTTATGCACCTCTTTCAAAATATGCACCTATTCCACAAGAGCAAATTTTTTTTTCATTTTTAAATGCTTCTCATCTCCAATCTATTCAGTGCTGATGTGCAACTCATCCGCTATCTGCCACATTTTTATTATTCTGCCAGAACTAATTTTTTAACTTTTCCGACGTTTTCTTCAGTGACCACTAACACGGGACTCCCTGGGCGGGTGTCGTGTTCACAGCTCTCTCGCACTTGTTTAAATAAGCGAGCTCATTTTTTTGACCATTTTATACGAAGGCTCAGAATCCTGAAGACCCGATGATATGTCTTCGAAAATTTCGTTAGGCGATTTACCTTTTTCCACGAGGTATTTTATCACTGCGCAGTGCTCAAAATTGTGAGAATTTCCGATTTTGGCTGACATGGTGATGTTTATCCTACCACAGATAACAAAAAAATGAGACTATTATTGAAACGAGGTGATATTTATACTACTAAAGAGAGCCACAGTTAGTGCAATCACTAATGAGAAGATGACTCGTTGTTTAGTACCTCAGGCCGCGAAGTTATCAGCCGCCCCTCGTATGTAGATTTAAGCTGTTAATTTTGAATGAAAGGGGGTTTACTTTTTATCCTTAATTAATCCTTATTGCTCGTCTAGGTTCTGCAAGAACCCAACATGCAACATTTAATTTCGCCTTTTTGTCAACGCCCGTGCCCTGTAACAGTATAAAGGTATTCATATTCCTTTTGTCACGCTGTTGGTTCTATTTATTTCGCATGAAATAAATAAAATAGTCGATCACTTGCGAAAGCTAAGTCAACTCTACTGTGAAGGCATAACACTGACAGTAGGGTGGTCATATGACTAAAATGCAACTTGATCGTGATGTTGACATCAGGAGGACGGAAAAAAATACTGTGAATCATAAGCAACGACAATAATAGCGAAAACAAACAAAATACTCCCCAGTTATCTGGACAGCCACCCTTGGAGTTCACTGAAACTTAACTACCACCTAAGTTTGAAACCAACTACACCAATCTGGCTTTCTCTCTGTGTCTTCCCCTTTCCACAAAAAACGCCCGTGTCCTAAAAATTAGTATAAGGGTATTCATATCCCCTTCCACAGGTGCAAATTATAAAAAAAATTATAAAAACAAAATTATAAAAAAAAAATCCTTAAGATCAGAAGAATGACACTACAAGGTTGCGAACTGTCACTACTGCTGTTCCAGATTGTCACTAGTGATACATACATTGTCTCAAAATATCTAGACTACGCTGACCAGGTTTATTTTTCTTCATATAGAATAATGCAATATAATGAATAATTTGCCTGGTAGCAAATAGCATGACTTGTATTAAAATCTGTTCATCTGCAATTGGTATTAAGTGTATAAATTTTAAAAGTGTCGCAAAACCTGACGAGTATATAGGCCCTTGATTATCCCTAAACCCCCCCACCTAGAATAAGTAGGTACACGTTGAATTGTTCATCGATCAATTTAACAGATGAGCGATTGGATCTCTATGCATCGATGTACTTGCCAAATTCTTATTATCCACCGCATTACGACATTCTGACTATAAATCAAAATTAATGCTTACACGATATGGAAAAGGACGACTTATTTCATTCATGAAACCACTTCAGCAGTATTCACAATCTTCAACTGTCGCGATAAACTTTTCGATGATTTTTCGATTATGAATTTCCAGACGATTGACCCTCGGGGTCGTATACGTAACAAAAACAAATGACAGGGCGGTAATTAAACATTTCGTCGGTCTACCGCCATCACCAGTACGTGAGGAACTAGGTAACTTCCCTCCTGGACATCTTAATATCGCGCTTCGAAGAAGGCATTCGAGAGGGGTTGATGGTCAATAGGCGGCAATGGCCTGACGTGGGTTGATAATGTTAATGTTGTTGTTATTGATTGCGTTGTTAATTTGTGGCAACAATTGTGATGATTTATTACCCATGGGCACCACTGAATAGTAACGGTGTAGGTGGTATATAAGAATAAAATAACTAATTGTGATTTTATCCTGATTTTTTTTTTTTTTTTGTTTGAGGGTGGTAGACTGTGACAGGTAGAAAAACTTAATGAGGGTAAGTCCTAGCTAGAAGGCACTGTCATGTTGAGGGATAGACATATTCTTTTGTATACGTGGAAATATGTTTATTCATTACCCACACCCTTGTTTGGTTGACATATTATGATTAATTTGTTGTGTGCTAAGGATATTAACAAACGAAGAATAGCATAAAAGGACAATTAGTAGAAATATATTTGTTTGTAGAGCGGATTTTTTTTTTCTTTAAGATATTGACCTTGACAAACAAAAATATGGAACGAAAAGTATCTAACGGAATACTTGCTTACATGTGCATCGCTACTGAAGTATGGAGCTACTGCCTTCCTTACCAGCAACTGTCAAGTAATCATTATGAATCAATTTGGAAAACTTTTTGGCATGCGTTCGGTACCAAACAAAAAAACAAAAAAAATTAAAGGAAATACGAAAAGGAAATTGCTTCTTTTTTACAAAGTGTACTCTTCTCATTTCCATTTTCAAGCCATTTTTCTCGTTTTTTTGCCATTTTTCGATGGTTTGATGACTTCCTTGCATTTCTTTTGAAATATATATATTTTTTTATTACCGCTGTTGTTTCGTGTTCCTTTCTGTTTTTTTTTTTTTTTTTTTTGTTTACCCTCAAGGACGATTACTTGAGAACGCACGGGTACATAATGTTATATTTGTATTTCAATTATTTATGAAAAAAAAAAATTTTGGAGTCTGAGTACAGACATACGGAAGCCAACAAAAGTAAATGCGTATCGGTAGAAGTTTTAAAATAACCATTCTTTTTTCTTTTTTTTAAGGAAATGGAAACGTCTTCCGGGTGTGTTGGAAACGTTGACATATCTTTCTTCGAAGAGTTTTTTTTTTTTTTTTGTGACCACATTAATTTGTATGGAGAATATAATAATAGGAAAATGTCACAGCTCGTTAGCAGGCAAATTGACAATTATTATTGATTGAATGCTCAAAACGAATTAAGTCATAGATACCTATATAATACATATGTAGCAATAAACTCAGGCCAAAACCTTTTCTACAGTTTAGAAAACAAAAAAAATGTTGGTGAGATATTGTTTTGGTTTTCAACTTCTACTGTTAAGGAGTGTTCCTAATAAAATAAAATTAAGTGACCTACGAGGGGCGGATACTCAACAGTCATCTTCTCATTAGTGATAGCACTAAATGCAGCACTCTTTAGTAGTATAAATATCACCTAATGATCTCATTTTGTTGTTATATGTGAAATTCTCGCAATTTTGAGCACCGCGCCGTAATAAAGTACCTCGTAAAAAAAGTTAAATCGCCTAAAGAAATTTTCGAAGACATGTCATCGACTCTTCATGATTCTGGGCCTTGTATACAATGGGTAAAAAATGGGCTACCTTATTTCAATAAGGGCAAGAGAGCTGTGAAGACGACCCCCGCCCAGGGCGTTATGCGTCAGTTTTTTGTGATAAATAGCGGATGAGTTGCACATCAGCAATGAATGGATTGGAGAAATTTTGCAGATGCAAAATGCTCACGCCGTTCGATAAGCAAAGACGACTCGAGTGCTGCAAAGATTTTTTGGAGCTAGCAGGGACAATCGAATCGAATCGTAACTGTAGATGAGACTTGAGTACACCAATACGATCCGGAGTCCAAACAAGAGTCTATCCAGGGAACGTTTGCGTTTAGGTATATATCACGATTCAGTTTGCAAAAGCAGAGAAATTGTAAAGGGTTCATTACGAATGCACAAATTACCTAGTTATATGGTGAAATATTAAATTAAGCCCTCGGGCAAAATCGACCGGTTCAACAAGTTTACATAGCCAAAAGAAAAAGCGAGGAGCTCTTCGACCACTACTCTGTTAGATCGGTAAGACCGAAGACATATCGCTAAGTTGGACTCATGCATATAAACTGTCAGATTTTTTACAGTCTCTGAAATCGATGATGTGCAAGTTTCCCAAATCTTAACGCTCTATTACCCAGAATAATAAATTTCCAAAAAAGTTGTCGAACAATTTTATCCTTGCCTTCCAATAGTCGTCATGGACTACACTATACTGGAGAGGTTGGCATTTGGATCTTTAAATAGGAAAAAGCCCTAACACAAAGAATAGGGTACCCCCACTGGCTCCTGCCGCCTGAATTCTTTGATGAACAAATAATTTTCGAACAAATAGTTCATGGGTATTCCCAAATTTTGCCACTATCTGTGCCGACCTTCATGCTGCAACCGTCAGTGTATAAGATCAGCTCTTCTCCACTTTGCTGTTTTTTTGAGTAGTTTCTAGAGAATATTTTGTAATGAACCTCCTGTGATAGATAAGTTGATATTCTATACTTCCATATTCGGTATACTTCCATAATGGTAAAATTAAAAAAAGACACAAATTTGTAACATATTTTTTTGCTTGAAATTCAATGTTCTACCATATTCGAAAGCAGCGACCCTTATTTAAGAAACACCTTGTATAGTAGCTATTTTCTTTGAAGAAATTTAACCCAAGAAGAAATTTTTCCAAAACCAAAGTGGGCTGTTTTTACGTCTAATTCATGAGTTTCGATAATATATTTAAAATATAAAATAGCTCAGGTGTCACTCTAACTCTGAAGAAGTAAAAAGTGAGCATAGGGGAGGCCTAATGATTACAGTAAATTCCAATAGAGATGCTACTGGATACCTAGAGAACTTATGGATACCGATGACGTTGATGCGATCATAAATTATAGTGTTCAAAATCAAGTTTAGGTCAAGATGTCAAGAATTAATTTTTCCTCCTTTCTCCGAAGTCATATATTAACGTAGACAAACTCAATTATAAGAAAGTCAATCTTGAGGAATCTGAAGGCTTGGCCATAAATGTACGAGTACACATACTACAAAAATTGTTGCTAGTAATAGTAAAACAAATACTAAATTTTATTTTCAATTAAACTTACAACAAGAAAACCTTCATGGTCCTTCTTGTCCTTGGTTGGATGATGGGCCTCTCGTTCGTTGCTTCGTGTGTAACGTGTACTTATATCCTTTACAAGGATTCGTAAGTTAACTCTAACTCTCTTGTTTTTTACAAAATTTTTTCCAAATCTTAATTCTAACCTGACAAAAAGCATATATTGGGTGCATGGGGTGAAACACTGAAACGATTCAGTGAAACATATCTAAAAAAAAAAAAAAAAATCTTTTTCATATTAAATTTATAACTAAGTCCAGTCACCATTGTTATTAGTAATTGCGTTGCATTTCTGGTACAATTTTCTGCAAACTTTCAGCACAATCTTCTCTCAGATCGTGCGAAATTCTTTTAGTAGCCCAAGTACTGTGCCTTGTTATGTTCCTTTTCTTTCCTTTTAGCTTATTTTTTTTAGCGTCCACATATAGTTGTTATCCTATATTGTTTGTGCTGCTGTTTTTGATGCCAGATACTTCAAGCTTGATTTTAATTTTGTTGATTGAGACTCTAATCTATTTATGAGGTTATCGCAGGAAAGTTTATCCTCCTTTTGCCTATATTTGACTCATCATCTACATTTCAACTCACTCAGGAAATTCAGACAGAGCATTGCAGGTTTCCGATATAAGGGAAAAAAAGTAAGAACGGAATCCGTATGACAATGTCTGTCCGTCCGTATGTTACCCCTTCATACGTTTTGAACCGTTAGTCTCAGAAGGTTGAAATTTGGACCAGAATTGAGTCTTACAAATCCGCATATAGCCCCAAAGTAAAATTTTGTAAAATTAGAGTAAAAAAAATGGTTGGAAAAAAAGTTTTTTGTACAAATACAATGGCGTTGCGAAATTACGCCGCAGGAAATAAGGCCCTAAAAAAAATAAATAAGGCCCCACAATTATACTCGCAATGTAATAACAACAAAAATACAGAATTAAAATATGGCAACAGTTTAATAAATTAAAATTAGGTGTGAATCAAACAGTACTTGGGTGGCGCAAAAAAAAAAAAAAAAAAACTATGGACATCTCTTCGACTCATACACCAGATGGCCATCGTCCTCACATGCAGGTACTCAGGGTGCCGATACGCGGCATGTAATTCATTTCACTTATTTTTGGGGCCTTATTTCATTTCATTGGGGCCTTATTTCCATTTTAAAATTGGGGCATTATTTCATTATGAAAAATTACCCCAGTTTTTACTTTTGGAAGGTTATTTACTGAGGCGTAATTTGGGGCCCTGAATACAAATTGAGTATCTATATATGTATATATTTTCTTTATTTTTACTTTGATAGATTTAGAGAAAAAACAAAAAAACAGGCAGAGGTGTTTTTTTTTTTTTAAATGCTTAAGGCTGTGTAATGGTTTTTGAGAAACTTAAGCAAATCTGAGAGATAGACCGTCCGCTTATCTTATTTTTTTTTATAAACATCTGAATATTTATCCTTACTTCTGATAAAAAGACGAATGATTTGGTAACCGTTTTACAAAAATTGTCTTTTAGGCACTAGAAGGTAAAAAATGTATATATATGTTTAGTTGGATGAAACAACAAAAAATTAAGAATGGCTAAAATAGTGTGCTTAGTATAAAATATATTGAATTGTAACAAAAGCAGTTAAACATTATTTATTTGATATGCAAATACATATTTATTGTTATCGCTCCGAAACCCACGGAACATGAACCACTTTCAAGCTTGACCATGCATGCAGTATTCATCAAGTATTTGAAATCAGTATGTGTTAGTAGTACCTCATCTTTCATCTGAGCGAAAATAGAAAATAGAAAATAGTTGAACAATGCTCTTGAAAATCATTTACCAAATGAGGTTTTCTGGACTTGTAAATGTACTTATGTCATTTTGGTAGTCGAATCTTAAACAGTCTCAAACACTTAATAAAAGCAAATAATTTCCTTACAAGGCATCAAAGAGTGATACTAATTCTGCAGGGGGACCATTTGTATTTCATCTCTACATATTCGAGTTGTATAATAGAGTTTTTTTTTACGCAAAAGATCACTTAACTTAAAATTGTCATCAATTACTCCAGTATAGTACCTCGCATATTTCTTTGAAGTTAGCACTTTGTTTAATGACTAAATTCTTCTTAATCTTAAGATCTTTTAAATTCTTTTTTCTGTATACCTACACTTGTTTCATCTTAAGAACACTTAACCTGTCTTCAACTCCTCTCTGCGTAATCTACATGTGGAGAGAGATCACATGCATCGATAGCATGAAAATAATTGAGTAAACTTTATTAATTTATAAAACAGAGCATACTTTCAAAATTTCTTTTTCCCTTTTTGCACTCTCACTTGGTCTTATACAAGAAAAATACTAATTGGGTCAAATTGAAGGAAAAAGGAAGACATAATTATGATGCAGCACTGGTAACATATCCCTCCAACTCTGCTCACTTTTCTCTTCCCCCTGTGATATACATGAAATAATTTTCTCTTATAAAGCATGAGGTAAAAGCAAAGAAGATATACTCGTAATAACATTGGATATTGGAGAATAGAACTTGTGCTCCAGGGAAATAGAAGACAAATGCGTTACTGGGATTACGTGGAAAACCCTTAATCTTAGCCAAAAGAAGTTCTTAATGCAATGCGTAAGCAATTGTGGGAGTAAATTGAATATTTTGATGTGCGCTCCAGGTAGTACGGCATACAGATATAGACTTGTACGATTGGTAAGGTCGATGTTATTAATCATAAGCAGAAGGTGAAGTAGAGAAGTTAATGGGAAATTCCAAGGATTTTCGATGACTTACGTAGTAATCAGGCAATGCTGAGGTAGTAAATAGACAAGAAAATAGATATTATCACTTTTAAAACACAGCGCGCGGAGAAAAGAAATTAGAAAGAAGAAATGAAAATTTAGTGTTAAACTATGATAAGGGAAACCTGAGTCAGCAAACGTATTTCACTTGACTGTGGTTTGAATAGTGAAAGAATATCAATTTCGCATAGTATATTCGAAGACAGACTGAGCTGTGGTTCCCAAACCGAAGATCGGCAAAAAAATTAGTAGGTCGTAGCGAAAGACTGTATCGGTATTATGGAGTTGACTACCAAGCAATCGTAGTCAAAATCTGCGGTACCTTAGTATTTCTTTAGTAACAAAAGTATTACGAAAGTATAATGATACCTCAGACGACGAAACATAGGTTTGACTAAATTATAAGTTTCCTACCGAAATAACAACCACCTTGCCAATTCGACAACATATCTGCTTGTTTAAAACTTTTCCTTTTAGCCCCAAAAGGATAACCTGCTTACTCAACCAAATTAAAATAAATTTTTTCCACGAAAATAAAAACCAAAAACACCAAGAAACCCACATCCAGACATAACAAACAACAAACAAACTTTTTTTTTCGCCCACAATTGGATTCACTCATTAAACTAATGACATTCGTAATACTCCTCTAATCGCCCTGTCAACATTTAATGAACACAAACATAGACACAGAACTTTTACATCCTTTCGCTGGCAGTGGCATACCACACAACGAAATCTCTAAGGCTCTCTAAGACTGGCTAATTAATTTGATGAAAGGATATTAAGCTCTTCATGTACATATGTTGCATATCTAACTGTGTGTGTGTGTGTGTGTGTGTGTGTATGTGTGGTAAACGCAGAAGCATATTCCAAGGACAGAAAATGAATTAAGATACCGTTTTTGAAAAATCCTTCAATTTGCTATTGTGACAAGTTAATTGAATTACAATTGGCTCCTAGCATGGGTGGCACACTCACACACTGTTCAACACATACACAGCGTTCTAAACCTTTATTCAATGTCAATAAGCGCTAAATAAATAAAAGCTTTTAACGGCTCGAAATTAATGATGACCCTACTTCCGTCCTAGTTAAGGATTCAATGCACATGAATAAAACATTCAAAGGACGACGCCAACGAAGCGAGACAGGCAAATGCTTTAGTGCTGTCATCAATGAGAACGGGTTGTATCTGATTGTATCTATGAAGGTATGGTATACCCTGGTCAAAACTTTACCCATATAATCCAGTGCGCTCGTGGTGGTGATTAATGTGAATTATTGAGTGTGAATTATAATTATTGTTCAAATGCCGAGGCTGGGTCTACTATAGGAAGTCAAACTAAAAAGTTTGCTCAAGAAATTATTGTGTGGACTAACTAAAAGGAACATAATTGCGTTTATCCTTTTTTCCTACTTGTACATGCATATATGACTGTGCTGTTAGGGTTGACAAAATGTCGAAAATAGTGTTTAGATTGATGTGTAATTACGGACTAGTCGTTGTTTTTGTTGTCAATCAGTTGGGGTAGTAGAAAAAAGGATTAGGTGAGTAAACGTTCTGCTTAATGGGGAAATGTGTTGAGTGATTGGGGCTGGGTGTAAGGAGGTATGCTATTCAATTACTTGTGAGATTTATAATCAAATGGTGGTCTACGTTACAACGATTCAGGTATTCCAAGCCTAAACTCAAGAGGCAATCAGACGAATAACTTTTCGACTTGACTACATATGTTTTAATAACTTCTAACAGCCTCGGTCGAAAATATTTGCATATAAACGACATTTTACATCACAGCTTTTTTGTACTTAGCGTTGTACAGATACCTGTGATGCAGACATGTGGAAGCAACACTCTTATTGTTTCAGTCATTCACTTCCTCTCTGTACGATTATCTTATATTTCTTTTACAATACCTCCTTTAATTGTGCTTTTCTCTTTCCCACCGTTTATCTTTCTCTTTGCGGTTCAAAATTGTCGACTTTCTTTAACATCTCATGTACATAATGCATCAAATGGAATGAATACAATATAAATCCATCATCTTACGTATGCGATAACGCATCATCCATTTGTTCTGGTTAATGTTTGATGCGATACCTAATAGGACATCAACAAATAAATGGGCTCCCATATCAAGCTAAAATTTTGTCAAACCGTCGAAAGAATCCAGGATAGAGGGACGACAAGTTGGAACGAAGAAGGGTACGTATTACATTTTTTATCAATCACATGTGCATATGAAAATTCTTCATGATAATGGTGATGGTATCCTCTTGCAAATAGTGGCCTCGATTTTAGCCCCAGTCAAATATGAAGCGATGCACAAGAGTGAACATTTTTATCTCTAACAGAATATTAAATTCATAGCTAAAATAAAAAAAAAAGAGATAGCAGGACAAATTGCAGAACCGAGAAGATGAAGTCTTAAAATGTATGTATAATTTCTGAACGAATGTTTTGGGGGAGTATGTCTACAATGCGGTTGAGCACTATAGTATTTAAGCTGAGAGAAAAGAGAAGAGGATGGTCGATTAAATATGAGAAAAAATAAAATATCTGCACCGAGACAAGTTTCAGATGGAGTGCTTGGAAACTAAGAAGTAAAAGAAGGATGTTTAATGATGATTTGAAAGTAATTTAAAGGGGAAATAGACTATACTGCGGCGGATATTTTGACACTAAAAATAAGGACGATGAAGTAACAGATATGTAAAGACATTTTTTTTTTGTAGCAACATGTATAGCTCAAGTAATATTTATAGAACATTCCAACATTTATCGATTTTTTAAGATTCTTGATCCACCACATTAACAAAGCGGAAGGTGAACACATATTTTTTTACGTTGACTCTACTTGTGAACTTGAATCTTCTTTACTCTACTAGACTCTGTCAAATCTTAATTTTCCACAGATACATTAGTATTTTAAGTGTGTTGAAATTTCCTTCTTCAAATGTGTCACCAAATTGTGACTAAATGTGAAAATAATTACCACGAACAAAAATATAAAACAATTAACAATTTCAACAACTTTTTCCTTAGTTTTGCTTATCTTCGTAATAATTGTGAGTTACATCTCAAATATAGGCACGTATTTTAGATGTAACTACAATAGATATTGACGGCAGTGGTTAGGAAAACTCCATATTCTGTTCTGTATATTTACCTACAAATAATATGTACATATATAGGTTACAAATAAGTCAATGTAAAGATTGAGATCAAGCATGTTTTGCACATTTTCAACATTACTTGATTGCATCCACATTATTATATAACAATAAAAAATGTCGTCCAATTTCCATTTGTTCGCAATATCACCTAAGTATAGCTAGTACGACCTAAGACAAAAATATTGTAGAGCGGACAATTCCTGTTAATTATTGTAAACATTTTTTCTTTTGCCAAATATCAATAATTTTTGAATTACTGCTGTTAAAAAGGGCATATTTATACGATTTATAGAAGTGACACACCCTGCTTAGATTATTAATGGTATATCCACCACTAAATCCTTTTTTTATTTTTTTATTACAAGTTTTATTAACTATCAACTAAGCAAGGAATAATATTTATCCTGAAAAGTTTGTATACCTATATTATATAAAATTTCATCTTCTTAGCTGATAATTCAAACCCCAAAAGCTGCTAACATATAGACAGATAGACAGGCGGATGGAAGGACCGACGGACAAATATGTTAAAATTAATATACAATGTTAGTTCAGCCAATAGGTACTGTTGCATTGCAACATGATTGGTAGTTTTAATTTTTGGCAGGGTTCTAAGCCTACTGAACAAATTATATAAAATGTAAAGTTTATCATATTCTGAAATAGCTACCTGAATTTTGGCGTCGACTTACCCCTAAACATAATTATTCACAACAATTTGTGGGATAGAATGAATGGGATAGAAGACGAGGGTTTTGGTATCGTACAGTTCGTTCCAAACGGATTGTAACTTTTCAGAATGTTTTTTTTCTTTTATTGTTTTATTGTTGAATAACAAACCAAAATATTGGAAAAATTATTATAAAAAATCTGACTACTTTTAAATTTAATACAGAAAAGTATACAATTCTCAAAAATTTTGAAAAAAATAGGCAGCTATTTCGGTTGCAAAAACTTTTTTAATAAGATGTTTGCACTCAAAAACGATTTCCTTAACTTTAGATACAAATCGGACTTTTTGGAGAAAATTTTGGAAAAATATTACATCGACATTTGTACAGAATTTCAAAACTTAATATGTTGATCGTTTTGTTTTGTTTCATTAGACTTACCGTTATCCGAGATATTCGCACTCACAAACTATATATAACTAATAAGTATGGGTAGAAATTGGAAATTTTTGTGCAATTGTGGAATATTGAAAAGAAATTTGGTATTCATCTTTTAATCATAATTATAATACATGATAATTTTTTCATAAAAAGTTTCCGATAACTTTGTGCAAAATTCTAATATTTTGAATAATTCCGTTGGTAGAACTCGAAAATTTTCATAAATTTGACAAATTTCTTCTTTTTTTTTTACTTAAGTTGTATGCACCCTTTCTTCATAATTTTTAAATTAATTGTTGGGACTATTCAAAGTTGTATATAACAATATACGCTTTGAACTAAAACATTTCAACTTGGTAGTCGAATTTCTGCAAATGTATAAAGAATTGCTGAAATGATTTTTTTATCACCATTTTTGAATATCTGACTGCCTTTTATCAATATTTCCATAAATTTTGATCGGATGCAGTGACGTGTTTCCGAATTTACCTATATTTTCAAGTTACATTAAAACTTAAAGGTTAATATTAGAATTGTCTCTGGGTTCACTACTGAAGATTTGTGTCTTCAATTCTTTTCTATGACATGTATTCTATTACATCTATTTCTATATAAAATTAATATAAACAGCATATAGAGGATAGTGTTTAATGAGAATAAAACAAAGAGATAATTCACTTCCTTTAAACTTGAAGAAGACACAAATTTTCAAGTTTTCGATTTAGTCAGCAAAATGGAAACGCTATTTTATTAAGTTATATCTGTTTATGAGTTTTATTCTTCCTGTCTCTTTATTAAACTCACAAAGCAGCTCTCTGTTAAAACTTATGCTATACTGCATATTTATTTATGTATATCAATATAATTACTTTATTCGAATATTAATTCTCTTTAATTACATCAGTATTTTAAGCGTGTTTGAATGTAAATTCGAGGAACTACACAATGGTGGTTCTAAAGAATTTATTTCTTCATCGTTTGGAATATACGTAGTTTCTTCAATTTCATCTGAAAGTGCTTCAAAGTAATTATTTGTAGGAAAACACCCGACTGTTATTATAAATGTTAAAATAATTACCACTGACAAAAATATATTTTTTCGATGCATTGTTTCAAGTAGAACAGGTACGGACTGTACAAAGTATAAACAGATACTGACTTTAGGCTTTTAATGCAATGTATGTAAAGGGTGGTTAAATTTTAAGGGCCGATGTTGAATGTGAACCACACCTAAACGTCAAGTTTTTTTCTGCATTTCATTTGACATTTCTCAATTTCAGACTAACTCAATTTGAACCATGGAAAGATACACAATCGAGCAACGCGTTAAAGTTATTCAGGTTTATTATGAAAATGGACGTTCAAATCAAAATGCATATCGTGCATTTCGTGATTCTTTCGGTCAATTTAATCGTCCAAATGTGCGTAAAAATCGGAAAAATCGTGCAAAAATTTGTGCAAACCGGGTCTGTAGGAGATGTGAAAACACCAGTGCATGCTCGTACAGCTCGTACTGCAGAAAATATTGCTGCTGTTCGCGATAGTGTGGCTGAAGAGCCGTCCACCTCAACTCGTCGTCGTGCCCAACAATTGCACCTCTCACGCTCGTCGTTGATGATGACTCGCATTTACGCGCTTACAAGGTGCAATTGACTCAAGAACTAAAGCCTCTTGACCATTTCAAGCGTCGTCAATGGTCACAATGGTGGCAAGAAATGGCAACAGTGGATGATCAATTTTCGAAGAAAATCATCTTCAGTGGTGAGGCACATTTTCACCTCAGTGGATTCGTCAATAAGCAGAATTGCCGCATTTGGGCGAATGATAATCCAAGAGTGATTGTCGAAAAACCAATGCACCCACAAAGAGTGACTGTTTGGTGCGGTTTATGGGCTGGCGGCATCATCGGGCCGTATTTTTTCCAAAATGAGGCCGGTCAGGCAGTTACTGTGAATGGTGTTCGCTATCGTGAGACGATAATGAACTTTTTATGGCCCGAATTAGAAGATATGGATGTGGACGATATGTGGTTTCAACAGGATGGTGCCACTTGCCACACAACTAACGAAACAATGGCTCTTTTGCGCGACAAATTCAATGGCCGTGTTATCTCACGTGGTGGCGATGTCAATTGGCCGCCAAGATCATGTGATTTGACACCGTTGGACTTCTTTCTTTGGGGTTATTTGAAAGAAAAGGTGTACGTCGATAAGCCAGCAACAATTCAAGAGCTAAAGGATGAGATAATTCGGCACATTAACGGCATAGAACCTCAATTATGCCTCACCGTCATCGAAAATTTGGACCATCGGATGGAGGTGTGCCGCCGAGGTCGCGGTGGCCATTTGGCCGATATTTTGTTCCATACATAATTGAACCATACCATTATTATCATAATAAAAAGAAATGACAGTAATTTCCTAAATAATTTGTGTTTTATTCAAAATCAACATCGGCCCTTAAAACTTAAACACTTTTTCTTAAGTGGTGATTTGGAAATTAAAAAAAAAAACGCCTAATTACCCTGCTTCGCATACTATAATTATCCACTGGTTGTGGTTTTTTGATACTACAAAAAAAAAAAAAAACCTAAATAGAGATTGTAATTGAGATCAAACTAGATACGGTAATATTAAATGAAAATGGTCATTCAGTAAATACCATTAGCGGAAACTATATGCACGGAGAAGAATAGAATGAATCTACGTTCGTAATTTTTGAAATGCAAGGTGCAGTATTTTCTTTTGTAGACCAAAACAATTACCATTATCACAGTCAGAATACCCAGTTATTTTCCGATTGCATCTATTGGGGAAAAGTTCAATTTTTGGGAAAGTTCAGCGCTACTGTAGGAGAGTCACTCAAGACACTGATGACGCCGAGAAAACTCACTGTGTATAATTGCCATGATTAGTCACGATATCTACGTTTACCATTACTTAAGATTCAAAAATTCGCGACTTATGTAAGTACTATTTTAATTTTTTTTTTTTTTTCATAATCTGCGCGCGCCGAAGAGGATATGAATACCCTTAAACTGTTGCAGGGCACGGGAGTTAGGAAAAGGGGGTTGAGCTACCGCTAAAAATAGTTTCTTTTTATTTGATGAAGGCTCTTTCGATATTAAGAAGGCCAGCATTCTGAATTCTTTTTTTTTTATAATTTGCACGGGCGTTGTGAAGAAGAGAGAGAGAGAGAGAAAGAAAGATTTAGTGTAGTGGTTTGAAACTCTGATGGTATTAAGTTTCTGCAAACTGCAAGGGTAGCGTTCAGATAACTGGGAAGCTTATTTGTTTTGCTTTTGTCTTTGCTCCACCCAATTCCTAGGTTGAAAGCGATTGTGGCGATTTTTAGATGGAGATGGATTTATTTAAGCCTGAAAGCCATTTACAACAGATTTAACTTTCATATGAAATACTATGATTTGGATAATAGATATATATATATTTACATTGTCTTTGATGCAGAGGTCCAGAAAGCGGATAAAGCTAATCAGTCTTAAATGCTTGGATAGTTTAGTGCGAATAAAATTTGATTAGCTTTGAATACAAAAATCACTTTCAGCTTAGCTAGAATTTTCGGTAAGTAGTCCTTCAAAATGTAAACTAAAATGTAATTTATTATTCCATTGATCGCTCGAAGTCTTGTAGCAGAATCATCATATTAGCAACTAATTAATTAACTAAAAAAAACAAACTATTTATAATAGAGGGAAGAAAATCGTCTTTTAAGTTTACTATAGTATTTTACACCCTACCCCAACCTGAATTTTGTTTTTTGTTTATTTTGAACTAACGAGACCAACGCCGCTTCGCCCGTGCCAAAAAGCAATCCGTCAAATTCCGTGGTCTTTCGGTTTACAGAAACTTTAGAAATTTATGGATAACAATAGTGTTCTAAAAGAAGCCAGAGAGAAACAGTTTTGTTATTGATTGCAATTACACGCGTGTATTTGCTTTTTTCTCCAAAAACTTTCATTTTTGTTTACTATTTCGGTTCTAGGAATTACAAATTTATTATTTATATCTTAAACTCTTCGTTGGTTGTAGAGGGTGAGCTTGAGATCTTCACTTAGACCTCTATTGGGCCCGTTGTGTTGACGTCGATTTTAGCTCTGAGGTATAGTTGATGATGTGGATCGTGTTTTAATGTGTTGTCAATAGAACGCCTATTGTCTTTATGTTGTTCAGTTCTTTGTTTCCAGCTCCGTTCAGTATCCGTTACACCTTTGTTTCCCGGTACCCAGATGAGGCGAACTTTACGCCTGGCGATTTGGTGTTGCACTCCCTTACAAGTCGGGAGTGCAGGATTTGTAATGACGTTTATGGCTGCTTTGCTATCCGAGTTATCTCAAACCCTTTACCAATTTATGCGGTAACAGAAAATTAAATTATATTCAAATCGGTTCAGCCATTTTGAAGTTAAATCGGTGTAAAGTAAGACGAAATGTTTTTTAAGTATATAAAAAGGTTTGGAAGCAAAATAAATAAATTCTGGATGCCAAAATTGACTTCGCTTCGCTTCCCTTTTTCATAAAAAATCGCTTCATATGTAATATGTTGGTATTGTTAGCCTACTTACTTCCCACAGCGGACAACTATAAAATATGCACTCTAAAATGTAGATATGTTTTTCTGGTTCTGATTTTTTTATATTGCTTTAGATGGCAACAACCACATTTTCACTGTGGTGGTCGCTGAATTATAGAAAAAGTTGTAACAATGTATATTATCAGAATTTATTCTGGCCAGATAACACCCGAAGGAAGGTATGTTGAACTTTTCGCTGAGGTAAACAATTTGACTCAGCTTGTAAATGAGCCTACACGTATACCGGACATTGCAAGTCATTCCGCCAACACTTTGGACTTGTTTCTTACTTCACACCCTGATAAATACACTATTGATGTTTTAGCGCCTCTAGGTCGGTCTGACCATAATATCGTATCAGCCAAATTCTCGTACTCCGACCACTCAGTTAAAGAAAAAACTCCTAAAAGGAAAGTATGGCAATACGAGAAAGCCAACTGGAGCGGCCTCAATAGCTTCTTTAGGAGTTTTAACTGGTCGCTTGCTTCCTCGATAGCGACGTGGATGCCGCTGCTGATATGATCACTAACACTATACTCTTAGGTATGAATGACTTTATTCCTAACAGAATAAAGAGCATTAAACCTAAGGTAAACTCGTGGTTTGACCAGAGCTGTAAAGAGGCTATCAGGTTGAAAGAAGTAAGTTTTCGGTCTTATAAAGCCAACAAATCTGAGGAAAACCGAAAAAAGTTTAAACAAGCCAGAAAAGACTGCAATGCCCATATTCGACGTGTAAAATTCTTACATGACCAAAAATTGAGGCAAAAAATCCTACAATGTCCCAAAGGTAGTAAAAATTGTTGGTCATTCGTCAAAAATATTAAAAATTCTGCCTCGTCTGCCATCCCCACACTCATTTACAATGACATTCCAGCTGTCAGCTCCTTAGACAAAGCTAATCTGCTTGCTACTCATTTTGCAGCGAACTCCACGCTGCCAGATATTCCCACGCTGCCAGATTGTCTCCACCTGTATTTGAGAGCGTCAAATTTTTCATGGGACAAGTCCACTTTCGCACTCGTACAGTTGCAGGAGTACTTACAGGTCTTAACATACACAAATCCGCTGGTCCAGATGATATCCCCCCCATAGTTCTGAAGAGGTGTTCTTCTACGCTGGCAAAACCTCTGCGTAAGCTTTTCTGTCTATCCTACTTTTCAGGGCTTTTTCCGAGTAGATGGAAAACAGCATTTGTCCAGCCCGTCCCCAAAAAAGGCGAATCTTCCTCCCCATCCAATTACCGACCCATTGCACTTACGTCCCTTCTTTCCAAGGTCATGGAAACGCTGATAAATCGTCAGCTTATGAAATATCTCGATTCACGAAAACTCCTTAATGACCGGCAGTATGGTTTTCGTAGCAACAGGTCCACTGGTGATTTGATGGCATATCTCACCGAGAAGTGGAACCAATCTCTCCATCACTTCGGCGAAACCAAGATGGTTGCGCTTGATATTTCAAAAGCATTTGACAGAGTTTGGCATCAGGCTCTTTTGTCGAAAATGCGTGCATATGGCATCGATGAGTCTCTTCTTCAATGGATTAGAAATTACCTTTCGAAGCGTTCAATACAAGTTGTCTTGGACGATTTCAAGTCTGCAATCCACCAAATAAATGCTGATGTCCCCCAAGGCTCTGTTTTGTCTTTGACTCTCTTTCTTATGTTTATAAATGATCTCTTGTCTGCAACTTCTAATCCAATCCATTCCTTCGCTGATGATAGCACCCTCAGTTTTTCATATTCGTTCCCTAACTCACGTCCTTACTCTTCGGCCGTAGAAGGGGAATGGCAACGTATATTAAACATATTAAAGCGAAACCAAAACCCTCAACCATTATCCATTAATGGTACTTTCATCATTGAAACCGAAAGACTTACCATTCTCGGTATGTGCATTAATAACAATCTTCGATGAAACGATCACATATTCGAAGTCGCCAAAAATGTTGCAAAATGTCTAGGATTCCCTAAATGTGCAAGAAATATTTTACCCCGTCTGATCTGGCATTCATCCGCCCTAAGCTGGAATATAACGCCCATATCTGGTCTGGTGCACCCAAGACCGTTCTGCACATTCTTGATAGGTTATAGAGACATTGTGAATTCCATACATTCACTTGAAAATAAAAAAAGGTCCAGCGAAATAGCCAGTTGCATTCCTCCCCTTTAAAATTTCACCCGCCATTCGCGTCATGCTACGAATGCACATCAGTTCACCCTTAAGCCCAATTTCGGTCGTACTGTCAAATATAGGGATTCGTTTATAAGCCGAACAACACAAATGTGGAACGATCTACCAGGCTCTGTATTTCCCCATCACTACAACCTTCAAACATTCAAAGCCAACGTGCATAGCTCGCTCCCTTTGGCGCGCAGATTAAAAAAAAAAAAAAAAAAAAAAAAGCAAAATATATAAATTTGCCGAAAGTGTGTAAATGAGTTTACTTCTAACATTTGCTACAATTGCAGTAAAGTGGCACCGTTGGATACTAGGTCGACGATCTTTTTAAGGGGAATGCAAAATGAATTACTTTTGCCCTTTAACAGAAAACAATTTAACATAAAATATATTTTGTGAAATATAATTCGTATTTATTAAATGGATGAATAAATTTTCCTAAATTTAATTTAAGTACCTGCTTATGGAAATAAAATACACTTTTTCCACCAACCCCTTGTACGAGTAACTTAGACATCCAATAACATAGATAAAAAAAGGTTCACAGTCCACCCATCACCATTTGCACACAAAGTAGAACTTAATACAACCACTCAGCAGGAAGTTATACATCTTCATCTCCTTCATGCTTGGACTATGCCTATCGATTGGTAATAAATTAATTTTTGAAATACGGTCCACGGGATATTTCTCCCATCGGGATAATATTTCTTAGATTTTTTCAGGATTTCCACATTTTATAGGTTTCTTTTTTTTTGTCCATAAACACATTCACATACTCTACACGGCAGATTCCCTCTAAGATATATGACCAAATAAAAGAGTATCCTCAAATGAATAACCCAGATATACAGTGCTTGGCTGTCTGTCCCAATCACGTGCCAGGCAGTCTCGGGGACGGGAAATTAATTTTCATTGCCACAACCAACAGGTTTTCTTGGGGGCCAAGTGAAAAAAAAAACCCACAAACGAATGTGGTCGGATGCCAATTTTCCAATTTTCCTAAATTGCCTGATATTTTACTTTTTTTCCATTCCCCCCTTTACAGTTGAAAAAAAAAAAAAAAAAAAAACTGCCAAACACGCACTCAATAAAGTGGCGAGACTTATTTATTTATCTCTCTTGTCGGAAAAAAAGGTGTCCTCCTACGACTTTGGTTTACCTCTTCGTTTTTGAAAAAGGGTTATGGACGGAATATTTAATATCCATGGAGACGTGTGCGAGTGGGTCTACGAATTCGATTGGACTTGTGGGCTGCAAACGCGTTTGCCAAGGCGGGGTGTGTAAATACCTATCGTATGATGGAACTTATCAGCAGCGGAAACCCGCAAATATACTTAAAGAGTTGAAGAGGATTTTGAATTTTGGATTTTCTTGGCGAAAATGTATTCTCTTTGCCTATAGTGGAGGGTTGATTGGGTGGGTGGATTTTCTGACAAATTGGACAATTTGAGAATTGTTCGGTAAATTGGGTCAATGGGAATAACTTCATCGGTTGATATGCAAAAGTTTCCCATTCAATGGGTTGGCTTTATTTGATTTGGCGGGCAATTAGATTCATTCTAAGGGTTTAACAAATGCTGATCACCTAGGTTGTGAAAAAAATTTAAAGAGGGTAACAATTTTAAAGTTTTTTGTTAAGTACAAATTAGGGTAGAACTTTGACATTTATTAAATTTTCTCAGGATTACCGTCATAATATTCGTGAGTACGGACATTTTAAATACATTAAAATACTACAAGCTACAGAAAATAAAGTGTACGACTGGGTCGCACATACTTGCAACTCTATGTTGTTTATCTGTAAATCACTCAGATATAAAATATAAACAAAATCGTTAAAAAGCTTTTCTTTTTTTTTAAATCCGTTAATATCAAATTTTTCAGAACTTAGTATGCCATAATCTTGTACATGTCAAATATTGAGATCGAACAAAATCGATCTAAACATAGACATGAAATCGTAAATTTTCAAAAACCAAAGTAGGTTCCATTTTTGGCAAAAACCTGGTACGCTATCTGTTAGCATATATCCACTGTAACTCAAATATTAAATTTAAATAAAATTGTTTGAGCCATTTTCTAGAAAATCGATTTTTTTCAAAATTAGCTATTTATAAAGTGCCCTTAATTTTGAGGCTAGAATGAAAATTCCGATTTCGCCCCGAATTGTGAATCCACTGACCCCAGGTACGAAGTTTCAAACAAATCCGTTCAGCCGTTTATGTTACATTCGGACTTATATGTACATATGTAGGTAAAAGCAGACATACAGACAGACAGAACAAATTGAGGGACCCATTTTTTTGAGTTCCTCTGTCATAGTGATGTCAAGTTAGATCAAAATGGCGAGACCGAACATTTACAGGAAATCAATACTTGCCCTTATACGTAGGTGCAAGTTAAAATCTATATTTAGAATTCATGTAGCTCGCGCTGCGTAGGCTGTTAATCTTCGACACAATCAGTTCCCATGCCATCAGAAGTTAGCCAATCATTTATTTATTTATTTATTTTTTGTCAGGTGGGTAGATACTCTCTTGAGAGTGAAAATTAACATGTGGAATGCGAGTGAGCAGTTGTTGTCAATGCGTTGAAATTGAAATCCACATGCCTATCTAAATCCCCGAAATGTTTAAAGATATTTATTGAAATGTTTCCAAATTTAAAAAGTCGAAGTAGGTACTTCGCATGCAAATACATCAACTTCAATGGAATCTAAAATATATATTTTATTGAATGATTATTTTGTGTTTGTTCGCTTCATTTATTTGCAATCTGAAAGCAAGCCAATTATTTAACAACGTATGTTTTCATAATCTTGAACAGGAGAAGAGACATGTTTTTAGCGTATATTAAAATGAAATACATACATGAAAAAATGTCAACGATGTACACTGCCGTTCATAAGTTTACATTCTGTCATCATTCTACCAAAGCTAGGAAGAATGTTTCCGATCGTTATCTTGCATTAATATGAATTCAGGGCCTATTAATTGCAAACCCGATTGTATATATGTGCCTGTAATTGTTCTTATTCATGATTCTATCGATACGGATGAGATCTCCAACACCGGAGGGAGAGAAACACCCCCATACCATTATTGAACCATCGCCATGATTGATTGTTGGGACCACACAGCTAGGGAACATCTTTTCTTCAGCAAACCGCTGAACGTAAACTCTCCTTTTTTGACAAAAAACTTCAAATTTGAACTCGTCCGTCCACAAGATTTTCGACCAGTCGGTTGGTGCTCTCTTCCCCAATCTAGTTTTGAGGTCGTAGCAAAGGTTTTCGTACTGCTACTCGACCGTGAAGGCCTTCGGCAGCTAAACGCCTTTTTCCTGATATCTGTTTTGAGTGCAAATGGTTGAAATCTGCACAGATTTCTGGAGCTGTAAACCGTCGATCCCTCTTGCTAATTAACTTTATAGTCTAGTCCTCGTGTTTTGATGTTAATTTTGGCCTTCCGCTTCTCTTCCGGGTCTTCGGTGATTCTTTAAAATAACGCATGGTATCGTCACGTATGGTATAACATTCACTAAGGTTATTATGCGAAAACGTTCAACTTCACTTTATTGGTCAACTTTAAATATTGAAATTTCAAGAATTTTGGAAAAGTTTTGTACAAAAAACTAAATTATATCCATTTTACGGTGGGTTTAATGATAAGTTTATGATATTTGCAGGTTTGTTTTATTACTCCCTACATCGGTTTATGCCTTAATTCCGTTCCTTTTTCTTAAAACCCTTTACCTGTTTTGAGACGTCATAATGCCTACTATTAACCCTAACAGGGTTTGAAAGAATTTTGTTTATTTAAGAATAGCTTGTCCGTAAACTTATGAAGGGCAGTGTACGAAAGGTATAAGACCTCGATGAGAGAAAAGCTCTGGAACTGTTAAATGCGGGCTGCCATGATAGGCAGCGTATTTGGTAATTTGCAGTATATTTACTGTTATTTAGTGTCACACATATAAATACATGTAGGTTCCAAAGCAAAAAATAAATACATATGACTGCATCATGTGCAACATATTTGTCCAAGACGAAGTAAAAGATTTATTTATTCAGCGAATATCGTCGACCCAAAAATATTTTTCATAGCGCTTAGTGATTTTTTTCCTCGCTTAGTTTTCGACGTGCACTGCCTAACATATGTAGCATTTGAAACAGATAGGCAGATCTGCATGTAGAGCTGCATGTATTCAAGGTATTCATTTAAACCCTATGCTGTGCTAAAACTTTAGGCAATTTCCGCGTTATCTCTTTCCCTGGCTTTGAACTGGACTCAAATCGATTCTATTTATCTGTAAAAACTAGTTGAAGCGCAACAACAATATAGGAACTATGGAAACGCTTACTACATACAACGCACGTCATATTTTAGAAGTTATCCGAAATAAAGACAAAGGCAAAATGAGTGCTGAAACGAGTTAAACATTATATTTTAAGAAAATCATATTTGCTAGAAGGTGACTTAATTTGATACAGTTAAAATAGTTTTCACCAAATTTTCGCTTCTTTTGAGTGCGAATTTAGTATTTTGTCTCTACTTCATACCACTATACATTTTTATTCGTCTTCTTAAAGTAATGTACAAACAAAAATGTTATGATTATGTTTTAAGGATATGCAGTAAACTTTCTTTGACAGTTTTTTTTTTCTATCTACATAAATTTCTCTGTGATATTAAAAAAAACGATTTGTTACCCCATCCCTTCACTAATGATTCAATTTAATTTTCGCTCTAAAAAAAAAAAACTCCACAGGACTTGAAAATCATTTGGCGTTTCCGTAGTGAATAACGAATGAATCTTCTTTTATCTCAAAATGATTTATCACCATCAACGAAAAATCATTAAGAACAACAAACTCAAGCTAAAACCGTACCAGAACGCATTTATATCATTTAATATCCCTGGGCACCTTCTAATCCACAAAACCTCTGCCTCTATAGCTAAATTTTGCAAGAAGAAACTTTGAGGGCTTTAGGTGTCTTGAGTTTTTCGAGAGTGTATTTATGTTAAGTATGATTTTTATTTTTTTTTTTAAGTATAATCACTTAAACATAAAATTGCTTTCTTCACACACCCATTTTCCCTCACCGTCTCCCTCTAGCTCAACTCACATTATAATTTTCAATTAAGGTAGTGCAATAAAGAAAACTTCCACCGTTCGTACCTCCACTTATTATGCCGACACCCACTTTCCTGCAATATGATTTGATTGTTCTTCTTAAAGCCGCATAATTAAGTTGAGTGAAAAATATTAAAACAAGAAAAATGAATAACAAGAGATAGCGATAGACTTGGAGCACTCCTTCTAATCGTATGGACTCTCATATAAAAAAGGTTTGTCGGCAAGGATTATTGAATGATTAAATTTATTAAATGGATTAGGAATGCAACAGCTATATTAATGACAATGAGGATAAGAATAACGCCATAGCAACTGATGAATCATTCAATTTGAAATACTTAAACTGTAGAAATGAAATAGCAAAAGAAGCAGAGTAGGAGTGGAAGTCTAAGAAAGCTATTGTTAGGAAGTGTAATATTATCCCGTTGAAGTAGTTGCTTCTGATTTGTGACAATATCGTTGATATTTTGACTTAAAAAAAAAAAAAATTAAATAAGATTTTAAGCGATGCCTCATTTTTTTATACAAATGATGAACATTTTAAAGCTCCGTTCAATAGCCCTGCCAAATAATGAACAAGGTAGTATCTGACATCAAATTTCAGGCGTTATCCAAAATATTTAGCCATACTCTTTTAATCACCCTGTTCGAACGACTTAGGGGAAATAAAAGTTGAACTCCAAAAAAGTCTACCGACCGATGAGATAATATCCGTTAAAAGTAGATTTTATTTTCAATCGATTGGAAGGACCAAAATGGAATGATGATTTTACACCGGTGAGAAGAAACAAAATAAAGCCTGAGAGTATAACTGATGTCGTTCATACTGGCACTCTCATCATAACTACGAGGGTGGGTCAATAAGTTCCTGAAAATTAACACAAATTGTGTCGTCACCTTAAATTTATTTTTTTTTTGTCAAGAACCATCTTTCAAAAGAACGCACCCAAATTTTCAGACAGATCTGTCAAATAGTTTTGTTGTGGCAGCCATTTTATATAGACGCCTACTAGCATTTTCGTTAAAATGGAAAAAAGTGAATTTCAAGTGCTCATTAAACACTATTTTTTGCGAGAAAAAACTATCACGCAAACTAAACAAAAGCTTGTCAAATATTATGGGGATCCTTCACCATCGATTGGAACCATTCACCACTGGTTTACTCAATTTCGGTGCGGTCGTTCAAGCACAAGTGACGCCGAACGTTCTGGTTGCCCAATTGAGGTCACCACACCAGAAATGGTCGACAAAATTCATGGTTTGTTAATGGACGATCGGCGAGGGAAAGTGCGCCAGCTTGAAGAGGCCACAGGCTTATCACATGGTTCAGTGATTTCGATTTTAGATAAATATTTGGACATGAAAAAGCTTTCCGCAAGATGTGTGCCGCGTTTGCGCACAATCGACAACAAAGGCATTCGTTTGACAACTTCAAGGGTGTGTTTGGCAATGTTTCAGACAAATTCGGCTGAGTTTTTGAGCCGTTACGTAACCGTGGATGAAACCTGGATTCACCACAACACACCAGAAACCAAGGAACAGTCAAAACAATGGACTTCTCCTGGTGAATCGAAGCCGAAGAAGGCCAAGGTGGGCGACAGTTTTTTGGGATGCGCGCGATGTTATTCACATCGATTACCTTGAAAAGGGTAAAACGAACGATCTAGATCGATTCCAAGCCGATTTGAAGCAAAAACAGCCGCATTTGGCGAAAAAAAAAGTTCTTTTTCGCCAGGACAACACAAGTCCGCAGTAGCAATGGCGAAATTGCATGAGTTAGACTACGAACTCCTCCCTCATCCAGCATATTCCCCAGATTTAGCCCCCTGCGACTATTTCTTGTTTCCAAACATGAAGAAATGGCTCGGAGGTAAGAGATTTGGGTCGAATGAAGAGGTCATCGCTCAAACAAACGCTTATTGTGAGGGGCTCGAAAAATCGTATTATTTGGAGGGCATCAAAAAATTGGAGAATCGTTGGATGAAGTTAATAGAGCTAAAAGAAGACTATGTTGAAAAATAAAATGTTTTTATATCGAAAAGAGTGATCCTTATTTCATTTTTCAGGGACTTATTGACCCACGCTCGTAAGTGAAGTGGGAATAAAGGAACTCAAGAGCGCCTGGTTATAATCACAGCCATCATCCGGCTCGAAGTATCAAAGCGAGAAGACCGTCCATCAACAAAAAAGCAAAAATTATAAATGGAGAGCGAAAACTATAGAACTGCATCTAAGTCAGGTCGAGGGTAGGACATCGTTTATAGTTACACAGTCATTAATAACCGGCTTCAAGGACCAACGCGAAGAGATGACTTATCTCCGAAACAAAAAACTAAATAGAAAGCAAATGAGGTAGAACTGAAGATGACCACTGAACTACATCTAAAAGAAAGCACCCGCTCATACTGGTACAGGCACAGTCATCATTATTCATCTCGAAGGACTAAAGCAAAGAAATTGTTTAACTCTGTAAAATTAAACTTACTGCGAAGAGTATAAATGTACGCTGAACCACTTCTAAAACAACTCGAGGGTTTCTGCTGGAAATCGCTAGTACGGACATAGTAATCAATATTCACTAAAGTGAAAAAATAGTTTAATGGAGTACGAATCAAGTACCTACTGAAAAGATTGCAGAACAATCTTGAATCATATCTTGTTATAACTCTAAACAACTACATTTAACGTCAACTCGAGGGTACCTGCTGAAAATAGCTTAAATACAACGTGATCACTATCCGGTTCGAAGATCAAAGTGAACGTGGAAATGATGGTCAACTCGGAAAATCTTAATGGGATTCAAACACTGTATGTAAACTTGGAATCAAGTCTAAAGCAACTCGAATTCATCTGCTAAATATCTCATGAGCTGGTACAGTCATCATTATCCGGCTTGAAAGACGCATGCTAAATTATGGTTAAACTCCGAACAATCGAAATGGATTCTGAACATCTAATACAACTCTACAACCCCCTGATAATCTCACACACTTGGAACACAAAATCATCACCATCCGGCTCGAAGGATCAAATTAAATGTGAAAGTGGTCACCTAGCTCCGAAAAATCAACGAAGACTGTAGATAAACTCTGAATTAAGTCTAGAAGAACTTAAGGGCTAATGCTGGAAACGCCACTACTTACACAATTATTATCCGGCTCGTAGGACCAAAACGAAAGAATAGTTTATTTATAAAAAAAAAAACTAAATGAACTCCGGAATAGGTAAATCCAGAGTCACTTTCAATATATTTCAAGGGCACTAGCTAGAAATCGCACCAGGAAATGGCGGTTTGGTTCCGAGAGAAGTCTACAGTATAGAGTAACTCATAAAGATAAATGTGCAAGGTAAACCAGATTCAAAACAATGAAGTTCAATTCTCTATTGAAATATCCGCTTCATAAAATGTAATTGCACTAATCACTTGCGTGTTCCGTGGTTTCCCCTCATTTTAAACAACAACACGCGAATCTCAAACGAAACATTTGCACAACTTCCTATATTGACAGTGTCGTTGCGGTTTCATATGAGTAATCACATTACAGACTGTGCCTTTTTGCCAAGTACCTCCCTCCCAAATGCAATCAGCCGTTTACCTTAAATCCAACCACAAAGTTCTTTCACGAATTTGTGATATACACATATGTATGTAAAGTTTACCCAGGGAAAAATCGAAATCAAAAAATCACCACCGCGTTAGCCGAGGGTGACGGAGTGAACAAATAAATCCAACAGGAAAAAGCCCTAAATCAATGCCGGTGCCTCTCTGCCTGGTTGAGTGTGCCTTCCGAATAGCGAATGCGGAGATGGTACACCGTTGGCGTTGCTGTTGGCCTTAAAGTCCTTGTAATGCTTCGCAATGACAGTTTACGTTATTGGATTATGTGTGGCAACAGATTTTGTGCTATAATGTGCGGTTAAGAGAGCAAAAGGTAAAGCCAGAGCTCTTCAACCATCACAACACACAATCAGAACGGAAGTGTGAAGGCAGCACGATGAAAGCGATTAGAGCCTGAAGGGACTTTTTGTGGGTGGTGGTGGGTGGTTTTATTCCCTGTGAGTTAGACGGTGGAACAAATTTTCGTAAAAGCCTCTTAATGAGGCGTACAAACGACGCGACCGTGAAAGCGGTGGTTGAGATTCTATTCCGAGCACGGCCGCCCGAGACCTTCCTTTCCTTGAGTGTGTACGAATGTCAGTTGGGTTAATATTTTTTTTTAAATTCGTTCCGGTGACAGTGCAATTTTTCATCTTCAACTGTGGGCGAGTGGCAGTTGATGATGAGTGACGTCAGGAAAAACGAAGGCACTGGGAGTTAATCAAAATAAATTTCACAATGAGTGGGGTGGGTAAATATGTTTGTTTTTTTTTGTGTCATAACTTTGATTAAATTGAACTGTAACAGTCACAAATTCAAATTTAAACAAAATGCTAACTCTGAAATATTTACTATTTGGCTCAAAGGATCAACGCGAAATTTTAATTTACCTTAAAATAGAATCTGAAGACTAGATAAAGTCTGATTCACATCCAAAATAAATCGAGGTAACCTGCTAAAAATATCAGATACTGGCACTGTCACCTTCATCCGGCTCGTAGGATCAAAACGAAGTTATTGCCAATCTCCACAAAAGTTTAATGGAGTGAGGAAACTTAGAGTTGTCATGAATTAAATCTTAGAAGAACAACTGCTAGGAATTGCCTATACTAAGAAAGTTATCATCATCCGGCTGCATGGACGCCAAGCATACGATACACCTCCCTAATAAAGTTGAGCATGTCCTTAATGGAAGAGTTGTTGAACTCCGCGAGAGTGAGTGTCTCTCTTTAGAAGGTAAGTTGCCTTAAGAATATGTTCAGATGTTTCATCTTCTTTCAGGCAGAGGCGGCACTGTCTCTCTGTCTCTGAAGCCATGTATAGTTTGTTGAGGTGGTATCTCAGACAATACTGACATGTACGGAAACCCATTAGCTTTCCTTGTAGGAATATGGCTTGATTAATATCTGTAATTGCCTGATCCTGAAAAATTCTTCCGATAAAATTTAAATGAAATCCACAGACTGTAGATAAGCTCTGAAACTCTCTTGAAATCGATAATACTGGCACACTCATTACTGGCACGAAGTACGTAATCTACCTCCGAAAATCTAAATGGGAAAGTAGTATAAATGAATACTGAGTTGCATCTAAAATAACTCGATCTGATAGAAAGTGTCCATATTTTCGCAGACATAATAGTAAGGCTTGAAAGACCAACGGACAATTATGTCTTAGAAAGTCTAATGCGGAGTACAAAAAATGCGGATTAACAGTGAATCACATCCAAAGATAACTAGATAGTAACAGTTAGAATTGGCTTGGACTACTATCATCAGGTTTGAAGGACTAACGCGAAATTCGGAATAACCTAAAAAGCGTGAGAAAATTTCAGAACAACCTTGATTGAATTATAGTAATAATATAATAATAACTTTGGACCTAAATACCATGGCTTTATTAAGTATCACAGTAATCATTATTATAAAATTATATGTCACTGCATGCACAAATAGTATTACTATTACGATTCTTTTTTGCCAAACTTAATCCATTCCACTGGCCATCGAAATATATGTAGTC
Source organism: Pocota personata (assembly GCA_963082735.1). Taxonomy (NCBI): domain Eukaryota; kingdom Metazoa; phylum Arthropoda; class Insecta; order Diptera; family Syrphidae; genus Pocota; species Pocota personata. The sequence goes on from OY720430.1 coordinate 145,278,345, forward strand.
TCATTTATTTAATTAAATTTGTTATAAATATCTTATCACATTTAATATTAGCTTTCCCCCATTAAACAATTTCATTAGAATACCCCGATAGTATTCCAAATAATAATAACAAAAACGAGGAAACAATCTCTCAATTACAACATTAAATCTATCGTAATTAATTTATTATTTCCCACAACTCCATTTCCACTTCCATCAATTTGCAGCGAGTTTTTCACAATCAACCCCCGGAAAAATCGATTTGCATAATTAAATCCATTAAACTCAATTCCAATTCCAAAAATATTCATTTTCATTTAAATTTAAATATCTGCTATGTAATTTTAAAAAAAAGTATACGTGCCACCCTCTCTAATTGAAAAATTTCAAAGTTAATTCGCAATAACAATAATCCATCCTCGTGCCTTGGTAAATGAGCAA